>JAVJGJ010000060.1:41973992-42012302 GCA_035590215.1 Microhierax caerulescens | reverse complement strand
GTGCCCGAGGCCAGGCTGGATGGGGCTTTGAGCAACCTGGTCCAGTGGAAGGTGGTGTCCCTGTCCACAGCAGGGGGTTGGAACTAGATGATCTTTAAGGTTCCTTTCAACCCTAACCATTCTACAACTCTGCGATTTACATTTTTACAAAATAAGCAATAACTTCACACTAACAGGTTTACAATCTTAATGCTTAATATTACATACTTTTTTCCCCCCTCCATAAAGGATGGTGTTAATGTTTTGGCACAGTTACAAGTCAGACACCAAGTCTCCCTCAAGTTTCATTAGCTTCGAGAGCACTTATGACTTCTCGTCTCCTCCACTCACCAAGTGATCGCTGTTCCCACATGCCAGGAACAAATTTTCCTCTTCATTTATGGAATGAGAGTCAGCCATAGATTCATAGACATAACTGACAACATCCTATGCCGAGAAGATACTGCATCCAACCATACACACTGTCACAGATACCAATCCAATGTTTCATCAGGTTAAAAGGACATCCATGGAAAAGTTTAGCATAACATAATTAAAAGACATTCCTAGAAATCTTTTCTCCTCAAACTCTGCATCAGTTTAGTCTCACATAACTATTCCAGACAGTTCCTCTGTTTTGTTTGCTCCTTTTGAGATGCATTTCATGTTTCAGCCTTTAGTTTGGGACACTTACGAATGCAGCTGTTATTTTAAAGAGGACGGGCTGGCAAGCTGGCTAAAAGCCATCCCAATATAACTTTAAATCGGGTTTCATTTTGCTTTATTTTGCTATACAGCTCCCCCCAAACATGTACGAACCATGTCAACAGCAAACAAAAGCACCTGGAACCTGAAAAGTGCAATTCTGCAACCTAGTACTCTACTGGAGAAGAAAAAGATGTTTGGCAGAAAATACACGGTACAAATTAAAGAAGTGTGAACTGGACTGCTTTTCTCCATTTGAACAGATTCAGATGCCAATACCAATAATGGGCATCTCCTTTCCCTGTAACTGACTCTTCTGCTTAAGTTTACAGTGAAACAGATCAAAGAAAAATGATTTTACTTTATTTGGAAGCTTCATTAGAGAGGCTTGCAATAAAATGAAAGCTTGGCAAGTGATGATCATACCGTTTGAAAAATATTCCATTTATTGACAAACGGCCAACCTCCCCAGGAGGCAACAGAATAGAGCATATGACAGCGCTGCAGCAAATCATCTTTGTTATCTGCACAAACTACACATGATCCTTGAAATCAAATAAAATGCCTGCAACACTTTGCAATATTTGAGTATGTCCTACTTACAAGAAGAAAAGATCTAAATGAAGTGACAGCATATTAATAAATGTTTTCTATTATACACCATGCAGAATAATATTAATAGCTGCTGTGAACATTGGCAGGGGGCAATAAAAATAAACAAAAAAACCCAAAGACACACAACCTGGGCAAAAACCTTACCAAAAGTTCAGATAAGAGAACAGAGGTTTCCATTGGTCTGACTGTATGGGGCTACAGTTTGAGGGCTTGGAAATCCAATACACAGAAGAAGGTACTGCTGCCAACCTTTTACTATTAAGACAACGTAGGTCATGAAGACTCATAGAAATACACCAAAACCTTTGGGCAGAGATGGACATAAAACCAGATGACCAGATGGTCATAAAACGCAAACCTGAAGCTGGAGCAGAGATCAGACAGTGAGGCAAAAAGTCTCCATCACTCACAATAGTTTCTGATCTGAAAACAGCAAAACTGTATCTCCAAGAAATCTCCACTCTAGCTGGTGAAAATTCCCTGTCCTGGCATATAGACCACTTCAGAGAAATGCCATCTATATGTGTGTTACGAACATGTATTTTATCAAGCATTTAATCTGCTTTACATTACACTGAAGTTTGCTGTTAAAGAAAGATTAAAATTCTCCCTATTTCCTTCAGCCCATAGGTTTCTTATGCACATGCTTTAAGCAGCAGCATATGTATAGGTCTGACAGAACACTGATTTCCTTGTTTGCGTCAAGTGGATTGTTTACAGTGCAGTAAGAGGGGAAAAGTAAAAAACAATGTACCTTTTATAAATCATAAAACACAACTACTGCCCATTTTTTATTCAAGGTGTTAAAGACAAAATGCACACCCCTCCATCAGGTAAAGTGAATGACAAAGTTCTTTAATGTAAATCCTGTTTGCTTACAAGAAATTTAGAGCATCACATCTCTCTGAACCAAACAATTGTTTCTGATCAGCTTCAGCAGGCACCACTCTGCCCAGCAGGTCACCTTCAGAGCTCCACCTTGGGCCAACATCCACAGTGTGTGCCTTGCTGTCTCCCACATCCCTGACCTTCCATAGTACATCCTGCTACTAATCTCTCTCACAAGACACAGTGGGGTGCACACACACAGGGCACTCTAATTAATCCTTTTTTTTTTTTCATAACTTATCGTGGAGAGCAGCTGTTACACCCATAGTTTCCATCAGTGACACAGCACGTGTGGTTTAAGACTACAACTTTCCCAGATTTGGCCAGGGCACGCGGGAGCCAATATACAACCCCCCAAATGCTTTTGTATTTTTTAATCACACTCTCTTGTAGCCCAGATTCACACCTGCTGGGAGGTCTGCCACACTGCATAACTGGAAGAACCAGACAATTTGTTGGGCCTCCATAGATTTTGTAGAAGCTGCCTCAACAAGCTAAATCATACTATCATATCAGAGCTCTGTTACTCATACCTTCGTTCGCACTCCCTCTCTCCAGAAAAAAAGCCTAAGGCCAACAGTTCAGCTACATCTTCTACTTTTCTTTCCCTTTATGGACTTACCCAGATTCTCTAGTACCTGCCCCTCCCCATTACAACATTGGTGTAAGCTTCAACAAGCTTATTCATTTTCTCTTGCTCACTTCTTTTGTTTGTAGACAAAAGAAATAAGAACTGTGAAGATGATGCTATACTACACACTGGGCTGTCAAACCTATAGGTGACCGCACAACACAAGGCAAGGAGAAGCTGATGATTCCTCTGCTGTTTCAGGTTGCTTTCCACATTGCCCATCATCAGATGCACACTAACTCCTGCGTTCTCCTTCAGAGCTTTCACATTTGACTGGGGGGGTGTCACACACAAGATCAGGTCAAAGATACTGCCTGAATGACAACACAAGTTAACTGGAGATGCAACCAGCAAAGAAAGGGACTTGTAGAAAGGTTACAACCTTTTAACTGCTGTAATTCTGAAATAAGTACAAGGACTTGAAGAATGATTATACTTGGAAAAAAAAAATAATCTGTGTGAAATAACTTAAAATTATGATGAAAATTCTGCATGCCTTAGACTGATCCCTGAACTACATCTGCTGAAGAAAATTATTCTTGTGCATGCCATTTGCTGTCAGTGAAGACTTATAACAGTTAATGAAAACACCTGAACCACATAATGCCATTAGAATTTTACGCACAGAGAAACATACACATTTACCTCTTAATCTCAGTAAATAAAAATATCATTTGCTCAAAATATTTCTGGGAATTCTTGTTTGTGAAGGCAAAAGAAAATCCTTGACCAGGCATCCTCTTTTGCACCCCACTAGCAGATCTGCAACAGCAGGATTTCTTATCCCAAAAGTCTTTTTTTTCCCAGGCAGCATGTCTTCACAGCACTTTGCACATCAGATCCCTGCAGTCAGCCGTGCTTCATAAAGAAGGAGGCTACTCCACACCCAGCTTTTACGTAACTCCCTTGCATGCAGCTGCTCAGTCTCACTGACTTCACTCACATTGGGTGGGTATTATGTGCCTACTTGGACTCATGGAGTTTCATGCTTGGGTCAGCACACAATCCAAGGTGCCACAGTAAACTGCAAAATAGACAAGCATCACCTTAAGGGCAGAAGCTATTCCAATTTAGCAAAACCATTCCTCTTCAAAATCATCACAGTCCTCCAGAACAATGAAGTCGTGATGGTCATAAAATGGTAAGTCAAAACCTTGCAAAAGTTGCAGTCCAAGAAGCCATAAATTGTCGTTATCTTATCTGGACTACTCCCTTACATCTCAATGAAACACTACATCACCCCTAATTATTTTCTCTAATTAGTTTACAGATAAAAATAAAAAAAAATTGCCAGGATATTTTTTTTCCAAGCCTAATTTGAACACCTGCATTTTTTTCCTCCATCAGAATTCTGGCCCCTATTCTAACCACTGCCCCAAGGTGGACAGCAGACAAACATCACCCCAACCCCACTGACAGCTCTCAGACCTGCCAGCCTGCAGACCACCCAGCGCCCTCCACAAGGCACAGCTAACCAACAGCCTACCAAGGTCACTCCAACAGTATCAAGGCCAGCCCTGACTTTGCACCAGAATCTTCTCTCAAGGCCTGGCTTCAAAAGAGATGATTTTCAGTACAAAGTACTAACGTGCAGATTTTTTGAATCTGCGAAAGCACTAGCCTGCATATTGGTCAGACATAACACCTACAGTTCCGATTACTAATTTCACATGGAGTTTACAACAGCAAAGTGCACCAGTGCACTTTCAAACCACAAAGGTATACTACAGCTTGCTTTATATCCTTGTCTTACTTCAGGATATAAAGTCAGAAGTGATGCCTGAAAGATAACAGACCATTTCATTATGACTTTATTCCACTGTTTTCACACTGTGGTGTTCTCCTTAGAAAAATCCTAGTAAGGTTATACCTAAAACTTTTTCAGGAAGACTCTCCCTGGTGAATGCACTCACATCACTAGGGCGAAAAAACAAAACTACAAGACAATTAGGAAATGAAAGAAAGATCTAATACTGCATTTTTGGCCATTTAAGGCTATGAACTCAGAAAGAATGAAAACGTTCTTATGTCAAAACAAAATTTTAATATTGTTAAAAGCAGTAAGATTTCGCTTTTTCAATTATTTGTCTAAACTATTTCACTGCAACTATGGCCCTAACCCATAAAGTCTCACATCCTACCTTACAATAAACTACTTACAGATGCTTCTAAACTGCATGCTAAACATGCCACTAAATTCCTCCCTCCACCCATATACGAGAGAACTACAGAGAGAACATACTATCAATGATTGCGTTTCTTTCTATTTCTTCCCCAAATTTTACCACAGGTTTGGTGCTATGATTGCTCATGATACATTTATTATCTAATGTCTCTATTCACCTACTGACATACAGTTGTTGTGCTGTAATTTAATGGCACCAAGCCAAACATCACTGGTTTTGCACCTTTCTAGCAGTCTAAGTAGGCATGACATGCTTATATGGCTGAGTACCAAACACTGCCACTGACGATGAATGTGCTAGGAGAATATGGGTGACAGAAGCTGTGGATGAAGCTTGCCATCACAGACTCTTCACACAGCACTACTGTTTCTTACCTCCTTTCTGGGTTTTGGAGAGGAGCTGCATGAGCTCTTCTTTGTAAGGCACTGCCCCTTGAGATGTAAGGCACAGACCTGCTGTCATATCAGACAGCTGTAAGATTAACACTGCAGGCTTCCATTCTCAGTAAGAGCCCACTAGAACCAAACAGCTTTTACTCAAACCACTCTCACAAGGCAGAACTATATGCTAAACCCTCTGATTTTTATCATATCTCATTGTAAGCCTTTATCAGAACAGGTAGTCAAGCACTGGAATTACAGTGCCATGCTCCTTTACCTTGGGTAGCAGCAATCTTTCTCTGGTGTTGATTCCATGACACTAAAAGCAAAATCTCTGAAAGTCATTTAATACCAGTGTAGAGAGATTAACTGAATTTGTCTGGAAGTGAGTCTTACTCAGGAAACTATTCCTCCCACCTGTACACATTAGGATCATACAAACAATGGTATTCTATCCATCAAGCCTTCCACTTGCTATATACATTTTACATAAACATGCAACAGATTATAGTCACTTCCCAGTAATTAAGCCACAGAGATTTCCAAGGTGTCCCTGAATAACTAGTTTAGCAGATTTTCCAGGAACTGACACCATGACATAACTGAAGCTACAGAGCACTACTCTAAGTAGTCAAGCTGTTCCTCTTGGAAACTCTCCTTTATAGCAGAAGTTTGTATTTGTTCCCTAAGCCCACATACAAAGGTGGTTTTTAAGAGCTAAAGTTAGAATTCAAATTTTTGATGTAGAGTTTTCATACGAAATGGGTTTCAAAACTGATAATCTCTGAGGAGAACATACTGAGTCCCATTCAGCTCTGGGGGGCCCCACCATAAAAAGGACACGGACCTGTTGCAGCAAGTCCAGAGGAGGGCCACAAAGATGATCAGAGGGCTGGAGCACCTCTCCTGTGAGGACAAGCTGAGGGAGTTGGGGTTGTTCAGACCAGAGAAGAGAAGGCTCCGGGGAGAACTCCCAGCAGTGTAACAGACCTTCCAGTACACCTAAAGGGGACCTATGAGAAAGCTGGAGAGGGACTTTTTACAAGGGCACGTAGTGACAGGACAAGGGGGAATGGCTTTAAACTGGAAGAGGACAGATTTAGATTAGATATAAGGAAGAAATTCTTCACTGTGAGGGTAGCAAGACACTGGCACAGGTTGCCCAGAGCAGCTGTGGATGTCCCATCCCTGGAAGTGCCCGAGGCCAGGCTGGATGGGGCTTTGAGCAACCTGGTCCAGTGGAAGGTGGTGTCCCTGTCCACAGCAGGGGGCTGGAACTAGATGATCTTTAAGGTTCCTTTCAACCCTAACCATTCTATGAATGCCTCAATCAGAACACGCCCCAGGGACACGAGGCTAAACTACAACCTTCTCATGCTGGCCCTCATTATTTCAGCTGATGCTCTTCTTTACATGCCCACACATCTCACTGCTCTGTCACTTAGATACTCAGAGCAGCGGGGCTTCCACCAGCCTCTGGCTCAGTGGTTATCCTGGCCACTTCTGCATCTCACCCCAAAAGACCCATCTATCCTACACTCCTTTTGTGTGGTAAGAACTTCTCCTCCTCCATCCTTCTATGCTCATCATGCAGTACCCACTGTCTTAATTAGCCATTATTAGAAAAGCTGAACATTTATCCTGCTTTTTCTGGGACCCAAAACAGCAGGCTGAAGAGTCCACAGCCTTCCCAGTCCTTGTCTGGGAGGGTATTGTAACCATCCCAGCTACTCTCTCACTCCAGTGATACAAGACTTGGTCCTGTGAAACAAGGTGGCAGCTGTGGTCCTGCCCTTTCTGTCCTCCACAGCAGGGTGGCCTGGGAGGAAAGATAAAAACATCTGCTAGGGACTGTCATATCTCTCATTCCCAAAATAACCAATAGTGAGCTTTTGAAGGCCAGTGATTATTTTGGACATTGCCTGCCACAAACTGGCACCTGCATAGCAACAACAATCCTGAATTTCATAGCTTCTGTGCTTATGCTCAAGATGACAGGTAGATTAGCCATCCTGGGCTAGTATGATCTCCAAGTACTCCATTCAGAACAGAAACTAGTCCAACAGCCCTTTACCATATACATGCCCAATAGGAAAAGCAGTCACAGCTCTGCTTAACAATTTCTTCAACACAAGCAGGACCATACAGAAATCCTTCCAAAAAGGAGACCACATTAACATCTCATCACATTCAAGACGAACAAAAAACCCAAAAAACCCACAAGCCAACAACAACCAGCAGAAAACCATACTTCAGAAAGGCAAGACAGAGAAAGCAGAAAGACAACCTCCCACTGGTCAGAGCAGGGGAAATCTTACTCTCTGCGCAGACTGACAAGTGTCCCATACAACACACCTAATAAGGATCTACTGAAACCACATTCACTACATTAGGGAAAGAAGACATCAGCCGTCTTTCCTAGATTTAGTGGCTCACAGCTGTCCATTTGAAAAGCAACCAGGAGAGGAGATACAGGGCTTTGTAGTCTAAAAAACTTCCGTTCTGTTTCAGGCATTTTCTTCTCTCCTGTGAGAGAGACCACTCCTTGGGACTTTCACATACACAGAGAGATGAACTGTATGTTCTGCTGACATGCTGTTTTCAGTCCTGTAGATGAGAGAACCAACATAAAGAGAGACCCACCTTAAAATACTAGGCTTCATCTAAAGCAATTTATCTGCCCCCCTTGTTTTCTCTTGGGAGTGTCTGTATTATACTCCTCCACTTTCACTGCCAGGATATGATCTGGCCAGTGGTTTACAGCTACATCCTCACCTGTAAAGGGACACCAAAACGCTCACTGCCTGTGCTGCCTGCTGGTCACTTGAAAGAGTTATTCTGCTACTTCTCAAGCAACAGCTCAGAAGACACATCAAATGATCCTATTTTTCAGAAAAATAAATAGGGAGCCTTAAAATCTCCTAGGAGATCCAGGGCCTCATTTAGAGGAGAAAAAAATAGTTTCTTAGTACAATGGTAAACAGCAGATTCCTTCAGAAAAACTGCTGCAGAGCTTACCTGATCTTTTAATTTTTAAATAAGCATGACAAAAACCAAGCTGCTACCCACTTCTGATACAGCCCTCACCCAGCCAATCATCGGAGTCTTTCAGATGTTTATTACAAGTAAAATTGTGTATAATAAACACGAAGGAGTAAAGACTTCCTGAAGAGCCAGTCCTGTAAACAAGCTGCAGATGTGAAAGAAAATTAATCACTTCTGAGAAGTGATTTTTTTTTTTTAGCTCACAGCTAGATGAGTAAGTTACACAGCACCTTCTTAGATAAGCTGCTCTAAGAAGAACAAAAGACTCCTACTTTTTGAGAGTGTGTGGTTGTGGGTTTTTTTTTCAAAGTTCCTGTGTTAAGTAAACTTTTATCACTAAAAAACCCTCCCATTAGCCACAACAGGTTTAGGTTCAAGCTCAAATTTATTTGTATCTTCCAATGTTTCTCTGTTCTTCTGTATAAAATAAACTGAAAATATTTACTCATTAACTGTTGTTCTCTCTCAGACCTATTTAAGAGAGAGGTAAAATTGTTAAAACATGTTGGGTCCTCAACAACTGGGTTCAATGACATTTCTTTTATAGAAATCATCACCAATCACACAAATTTTAACAACTTGGATTTTTAATTTGGAACCATGCTTTGGAACAGTCACATGAAAATTAAAGAGTTGCTGACAGCAAAATAAAGTAATAAATGGTTTAGCTCTCTTTTGAGATCCAATGATCTATGAACGATATGAAGTCAGTTCAGCCACACATCAGCATTCTGACAAGTCTGTGTTATTTCTGCATTTAACAGGTAGAAAAAGTATTATACTGTATTCACTGTATTTGCTTAAGTTGCAATGAAGCCTACTACAGAACCAAAAGCCAACCCTGTTTTATCTGCAAGGCCTGTGCCTGATTCAAGAGACTTTCTCTTCTCTCTCTTGGATCACAGATTATTCCTTAACTCGGAAACTCATTGTACAATCCCCACCCCAGTGAATACGTGGAAAACACCAAGATTTAAACACATTTCAATTGTCTGCAGCTCATCTGCGTGTACTTGAACTTTACTCATATTTCAAAGCTGTCTGGGCAATGTGTTTCAAAACCCCCTTCATAGTCAAACTATTTACAGTACACAGCAGGAAAGAGCCACCTCAAGTTTTTTTGGGACTGGCCTTGCAGGAATGCCTCCGAGTTCCTGAGCTAATATAGGTGTCCAACACTGACATGAAGACATTTTGAATAAACAATTTTTTGAAATGTTGACAGGGAGGGAAAAAGCCAGGGAAAGAATTTTCACAAAGACATACAGAGAATGGGAAGAAAAAAAGGTAACACTTTAGTAGTTTTTATTTCAACAAAAGGGTCAAACTTTACTGAAAGAAAACCTTCACCCTGTTCTTATAGAAGGCTCCAACAATCATCCCCTCAAACCTGAAGTGGCTGCTGAAAACAACACACCACCACATTACTGTTTTAAAGACAAAAAAATATTTAACCAAAAACATTCTCTAGCACAAGCCTTCCTTTACTATATCACCAGCACTGCTAGGCTGCTCCACTCTGCCTGGATCAGCCCCATTCAACTGGCAATCTACTTCAATTTAGCAGGAAAGGGAACAGGAAGATTTTACACGGACCACGTGCATTTTGGAGAAACAGAAATTTTGTGTTTCAGGTTTCACTACCAGCAGCAGCAAGTGTGCTAAAGATCTATTCTTACAGGGAGCTTTCACACCCACTTATCAGTCAACATAAGAAAAGGTGGTGGCAGCCCTAACAAGTTAACAGGAAACTCTAGTACTATGCTTGGTCCTACAAAAACATTTCAAATTACGCTACTGGATACTTCCCTGGGCCAAGCAGGCATTCAGAGAACTTTCAATGGCATTCTGGTTGCACGTTTTAATTACTACCTAGCACACTTTTGATTCTTGGCCATCACTCGTAGTTATCAAGCCATTGTATCTTTTAAGTGCCTGCTCTCAGTAGTCATGGTGCAACAAAGCAAGAGCAAACCAGCAAGAGCAGCCCATGTGTTGATCCCAGATTTGCAACGGAACTTGTGCTACTGTGAACAAGCTCAATTTCCATCCCTGTCTCAGGCCTTCCATTAAAAAAAAAGAAGTAAAAATCTGATAACCAAGTGTATCCAGTTCCCGAAGAATCCAACCACATAAGTTTTCAAGTTTCAGAGGGAGCTGGATTAGGCAAAGGTCTGCAAATGTGCTCAACTATTAACAAGGTCAAAAAACCTCAGTACCTTAATAAGTAGGAGTTTTCAGAATCTTAGCCTAATTCATATGCAAGGATTACTATTTCAGGAGTAAGCACTAGTACAACGAACTTGACCCCCATCTAATTTGTCTACAGAACAACAGATTTAGAGATCTTGATCTTACACATCAGGAAACAGCTTTGCCCTAGAAGAAATCTGTGGTAAAGCTGCCTTAGAATAAATGACTTTGTTTCCAAATTCTTTGCCCAAGCTATGAAGCAAGCATCTTAATTAAGGTTTACCTAATTGCAGTTAGTGCAGTTTGGGATAGGGGGCAGGGAGGACATATACTTTTCCACAGTCCGCTGGTACCAAAGCTGACAAGCAAAGAAAGAAAAGTAACTTTAAAAAAAAATACATTAGCTGTAGTAAATGCCTTGTGTTCTGTAGTTTCAGAAACACATTTTCCTGCTTGAAGAAAGCTCTTCTATCTGGTTCTTCAGACCTTTTTCACAATGACAAACAGGAGAAACTAGGAACAAGGGAAAAATCAGGGAAGTTACTTGTGAACAGCCACAGCACCTCAGACCAAAGGTCCAACCTACTCTGTCTGTAGGGTGGCTGCTCTCTCTATTCTATAACCAAAGACACAAAAGAAAGCTTAAAATACTGTTTTTCTTCAGGGGTCCCTTGCAATCAGAGCTACACTGTTTAATTACCACTGCAACAATACCAGAGGAAAATCTGCCCAAAAAGGAATGGGATTTAGCATTACATTTTGATAGACTATTCAAGACAAACAGGAGATCATATCACAGCACAAAAATATTGTGCCAACCCCCACTCAAACAATACCTATTGTGAGCCAAGATGCAGCACTCCACCGATCAGGAAACTGCTTAACACAGTAGCACAAGAATAAGAAAAAAGTCTTACTAGAAAAGCTGGTGGTCAGCACAGTAGACATGTAAGTATGCTGCAACCATAATTCTGCATTATGCACCTCAGTTTATTTTACTTGGAGAAGAGAGACAAAACTCTCGCAAAGACCCTATGCCTTTCTCATTCAATCACTTCTGGCTCATTCCAGCATCATTTCAGGCTCCAAACGTCAGATTCCCAGGTGACTCAAATGACCACTTATATCCCACCAGTCTCTTAGAAACATTCACAATTAAAACACAGCAGCTGACCACCATAAATCAAGTAAAGTCTTCTCTATCCTCCATAGTCTTCTCAGGGAGATACAAGCTTATATGCTAAAGGTCCATGTTGTTTGATTACAATACCCAAAACCAGTGTTAACCTGTTATATAGTTCAAAGATAGCCAAGAGATACTTTAAATTACATTTAGAGCAGACAATAGTAAGATCCACAGTTTTTACTACAAAAAAAGCAAGTTCTGATCCACAAGAAAGCCCTAACTCAAGGTGCAGTGCTATTTGAAAATAGGCAAATCCATCACTAGTGAGCAACATAAGTGATGAAGATCTATGCCCTATGGCATACATGAAGAGTAAAGCTACAGACGTGTTGCACTAACAAAAGAATCAGAAAAAAAAAGTTCTTGAAACAAAATTAGCTCCAAACAAAAGCAATTTAAACTTGAGGATGGCTATGACCAAAGATTTTCCACCCTACTGAATTGTGGATAAAAATTTAAAGCACAAATTCTCCCAGGTGCTGAGAATTGGAAGCTTAAAATAACATCAGGGAAAGAAGAAGAAAATGGAGCTTCAAGCCCCTATCTAGCACCAAGCCTGTACTTTCTTTTCCACACAGCGTGCTAAAATTTTGGTCCTATAAAGGCCAGGAAAAGGGTAAAAAAATCCCATTCTCTTCAAAATTCACTCCAGCCTGGACAGAGTCCCTAGACTTTGATCTATTCATTGAGACAGTAGGAAAGGTTACATCAAAATATCAAGCCCCAAAGTCAAAATATAACCCCATCCAGCACTTGTCCACTTGCAAATAGATGCCTTTTCCTCCTACAGTCCCAGCAACCAGAAGCAGCTAAAGGCACAGCACAAGCACAAACCATTTTCCCCCCATAGATTAAACCAGTTTTAAAAGGTGGCTGCTTTGAAAAAGAAAACTGAGTGATAAAGGGTACTGCTCAATTTTATCATCACGTACTCTTTGCACAGCACATGGTGTTCTGACGCAATGTGCCAGCAACAATATTTCTCCCCTTTTACTCTTATGCTTTCCCCTCTTCTGCCAGATACAGGGTGCAGGTCAGCAATTACAAATACTATTTCTTTTCGCCATCAGCCTTTCATCAAAATACTACGTTCGCTTAAGTTTCTTTTCCCCTTTCCTCCCTCACATACACTTTACAGGAGTTTTCTTTCAGTGCTTGAAAACTACCAGATTGGCAGCTCCAGTGAATTAAGCTCCCTCTTTGTCAGCATAACAAGAGCAGCACCACAGGCAACTTCAGAACAAGCTCCCTCTATCCTCCTCTTCCCACTCCTCCAACTAGCAAGCATATCTGAATGCTGAGCTTCACACACAGCTCTGTCATACCAGGGCACCTTGTAAAGAGTCTCTGATAATGTGGTTTACTCAGACTATCTCATAGGACATTAATGTTAAGCCACACCTGATAGAAACATCACGAGTCAACACATTTGCGTGCGCTCAGACTAGGCTCATGGCTTTAGAGTTACTGTGCTGTCTGGCACAGGTGCATGCTGCTAGTCTTTCTAAAATAATTTTCTTTGCCAGACAGTCTTAGACAACAGTGTGAAAGAATGCGGAGTTGAAGCAACTCTTAAAACCATACTTGAAACTACAGAAAGGCAATATTAACTGAAAACCAACGGGAAGACCAGAAAAATTCAATGCTCTCAGTATCAGACAAAAGGCGTGTGCAGATTTTATTTGAAAATTAATTGAACATTAAGAGACGGGGCTTCTGTCACTACTGCAGTACTACTACTGTAGTTCACTTTTGGGGAGGGCTCCTCTGCTATGTTGCCACTTAAGCTGGTCAGGCAGCAAATGCGGACCTGGACACTCCTTCACTTACAAGAGGCTTTTAGGTTCCACAAAACCTTCCACTGTTGGTTTTAAGTCACAGATCAGCATGCACTAGATCAACTTAGAACATAGCCCCTAAGCTGTACCCAGCTTTTAGCTCCTTCTCCCTCTTTTGCAAGCTTTTTTAATTTTTAGTAGGAAAGTCTTTTCTCTTTGGGGAAGAACTTTTGACTTCTGAAGCTCTTACGACATCTTGATTGGTTTCACACACACACACATTGGTCATGAGCCAGGGTGTTTTAGTAAAATGAACATGTATACACACGTTTAAAAATAAGTAATGCCTACTCCTTTAAAGGTAGGAGGAAAAAACCCACACCAAAACAACTCCCAAAATACCCACAACACAGCAGAAGCACCTTCATATTTTCTCTTGTTTTACAGGAAAACTGCAGAATAGCCAGCATGTGCCAAAAGCCTCTCCTTACGTTCCTGTGATGTCAGAAATGAAAGTGAGTTCAAAAATGCATTAAAAGACTTATGTGGAACAGATCCATCTGTGGCTATTAAACATGGTACCATGGACACAACTGCTGCCACTGGAATCTATAAACCGTGACTGACAGAAGGCAAGAGGGTCTGCCAAGGGAAAAGTAAGCACATTTGCTCCATGCCTCATACTTTCTCTAAGCATCTGCTACAACCACCATTCAGCTCCTGGCTGGCCTGGCTAAGGTCTACTTGGCTGGCCTCGTGCTCTCCAGCTGGCCTGTCAACCAAAACACCTCCAAGCAGTTAGGGCCTCTGCTACAAAACCAAACGCAGTGATGAACTAGTAGGAGTAACCCAACCAACCCATGCCACCCTCTCACCCTTCAAATGCCAGCAAGGAGAGCCCACGCTGGCTGCACCTCTGCCAGGCTCCAGTGACAGCTGGCAGAGACGGCTGGATAGATCCTCAGCCTGCAATATCTCCTGAACTGCGACAAGTTTTTGTAATACAAAGGAACACCACCTTCCTGAACAAAGAAGCATCTACATGCACCTGCATGACATGTAAATAGAGCTAAAGAGCAACAGTTATCAATATTTACATTCACCCCTGTGGTTTGGTTTTTTTTAACTACAAGGAAATAACCAACATACTCATTGAAACTGACATGTTTACAAACTAACATACCTAATGGGGTTTAAGTGGTTGCTGCCGGGCTCACTAAAGCATAGCACCTTGCTGAAGCACAGTGCTTCACAGCCCACCTATACAAATGACAACACTTTCCATCCTTGTAGAGAAACCTAGCTGACAAGATAAGAAATAAGCCTAGTCATTACACCAGTTCTTTTAACCACGGAACTAATTTCAGAGTGTCAGTGAGAAAGGACTGCAGAGCTGTGGCTGCCAGTGGGGCAGGCGTGGCATGTCACAAGTGGACCTTTATGATATCATTTCCTTCCAGTGCCATTAATCACCCCAGACATCACTTGTTCTATCAGTTATTAACCAGTTGCCCCAACACATAGATAACTTTATCAAGGCTAGGCAGTGAGAGTCATTACGAAGCATTACAACATGCAGTGCCAAAGGCCTTTTTCCCAAAGAATCCTCTAAACTATTTCCTCCTGCTGTAAGAAAACACATTGACTACATGTACTTATCCATACCTAACATCAGG
The DNA here is from genome assembly GCA_035590215.1 of Microhierax caerulescens. Taxonomy (NCBI): domain Eukaryota; kingdom Metazoa; phylum Chordata; class Aves; order Falconiformes; family Falconidae; genus Microhierax; species Microhierax caerulescens. Next base: position 41,997,040 of record JAVJGJ010000060.1, on the reverse strand, counting down.
GGGAAAATTACATAAAGTAGAAAAAGTCACCAGCACTTTAAAACATGTGATTTCAGAAAAGGACAACTGTGTTTCTTAAAGCCAGAACACTGAAGTCAAACCAGGTCTCTTAAAGCACCAATTTTCAGCCCGTTAGTGCTCTGCAAGGGGAATAGACTCCCTCAATGTTCACACACGTCTGTGGTGTGGTCTGACGGGACAAACATGGGGCTTCTGAGCAATGGCCAGGAGCATCCCAGCTCAAGATTTAGCATTTTGTCTTTTGCTACAGACATGTCTCATTGAAGTATTTTCCCTCCTTTGCCAGTGGCACCGTGAAGAATTCAATTTCTCAAGGCAATGCCTCGGGACTCAGACCAATGTGTTACAGAGAGAAAGGACCAAAGATGGCTTGTTGACAAGGAGGAAGAAGAGCCTGTGAGGAATATTATGAAGAACAAAAGTAAGCCTGTTTTTTCAGGGACCAAGGACCAACTTCACATTCTTGCAAGCATGACTAGCAGTATGTGACAAGACAAAACAAGACACGTCGTAAGTCTTTGCTAACTGGCATCACAGGGGCGATTAAACAGCTCAATGTGAACTGAATCTGCTTCCAAGTTCCAGGCCTGGCTCTGCCAATTACTTTCCGAAAAAAAGCCATTAGATCTAGAAACATGACCTTCTCCACTCTACAGATCAGACCTCTGGGAGCCCTCAAAGCAATCTCAATGAGCGCACACCCTCCTGCCCACACAGGTAGTAGCCTGGCTGTGGGAAAGAGACTCCTTCCTGCTTTGGTTCCCAATTCACAGAAATTATTTGACAGAATTTGTATGAGTGGCAATCACACCCTGGCTGAAATAGCCCAAGCACTGCAGTTGGGAGGAAAAGAACTACAACTAAGAACATTTAACTAGAAACTAAAGGACATCCCCCTCACTGAAACCCAGTCATTTTGAAAGCCATTCCTAAAGCACATGGTTTCATTGTTTCACAGAACTCAAAAACGAGAAAAAGAAGATAACCAGACAGAAAAGGGTTTGTTCCACAGCACTATGGCACAGATGTGCTCAGCACAAGTGCTCATTTTATCTATGATCATGCTTATTTTAGCGTGTTTCACATGCTCTGCTTCCTTGTTTCCTTGGGACATGTTCAAGAATGTCACCTCACCAAAAAAGTGTCAATGTTCTATTCATCTTAACAGTTAACTGACCAGTGTCAGGAGATACACTCTCAATCAGTACTTCCCAGGTGTAGTGCATTAAGGCAGAGCAAACATCTTCTGTCATCTCTGACACCCCTCTCAGACTGAGCCCATATATTTGAAAGAGCTGCACAGATTTAGACTGTGTGCCTAGACTTCCCAAGTCAAGACTCCTGAATTAGTAAAGAAGCTTCAAACTACTTAATGTACACAAAGGACTGGTTCTCAGGTACCTTCTGTGCTATTACAGACTGGACCAAACCAGGTGACCTCGGGAGAGGTCAGCATCTCTGCCTTGAAACGAGACCACAAGCCTGTGTCACTCCCAGAATGCTTGTCCAGTGTGGTCTTAGAAGTCTCAAGTAATTAATATCTCTGCCTATGTAGAAAACTGCAGTATCTTTTCCACTTACCTAGCATGCCTCCTTCCTGGCACACATGAAGCCCACTACTTTTTGTTCTACCTACAATGAAACTGAGGAATAAACCCTTTTTTTTTTTGGGGGGGGGGTGGGGTGGGAGAGGTAATATTTTTGTTTGTCCTCCTACAACAGCTTTTTACAATGTTCAAGACCTCCAATCCTTCTCACTGCTCTCTTTTGGGCACTTTTCAGCTGATCTGCCTCTTCCTTGAAACGCTGTGCCCCAAACCAGAGAAAGTAGGTGAGGCTACTGCAGCAGCAGTCTTATCAGTGCTGTGCAGAATGGTGGCATTATGTCATGTGCCTTGCAGGTTCTGTTCCAACTTATGTAGCCCAAGATGACATCCACTTGGACGTGCTATCACAGGGACGACACAAACTTCCTGAACCTGAGGTAAATGATTGCTAAGCCACAAAACAGAGGCTATGAAAGGGTGATTGTTATAGTCACTTCTGTTGCTTAGTGGCTGTGCTCCATGTTCCCATGAAACAGTTCTGCGAGCACAATGCAGTAGGCTTTCTGTGAGAAGGATGCCTACCAATAAGTGTTCTCAGAGATTAAGAAAACGCACATCTATCCAGTTCTTCCGGGGTGTAAAAATCTTCTCTATAGACTACTGGAAGGAGCTGGAACTCCTACTGGAAGGAGCTGGAAATACAGCGCACTTTTCCTCCATGAAATACACAGGCTTTTTGCTACTACCATCAGCACTTCCATGGCTTAGTATAATTTCTACCATTAAGCTAATTGCCTTTGTTAGAGCTGATGTTAGAGAAACCTACCCACCCATCCGGACCCCAGTTACTTCTCATGATACAGTATTTCAGACTAACACAAGCAACAATAGGAGCTATTGATCAAAACATGTACGCTTTATTTTTAAGACTGTAAAAGCTAACTGGCATAAGCCAGACATTTAACAAAAGTAGTATTTAGGGGGTTTTGTGAGGAATTGGGGGTTAAAGAAAATCCCCTGAGTTCTTCCTGGAAAAAATATGCAATATACTTCATGGCCAACTATATAAAGAAACAGATTAATTTAATACCCTCAAAACAGCATTATTCTTAAAACTATCTTAAAACTCATGCTTGTGCACAGGTTCTTGTGCACAGGCCACGGCACACTAGGGATGATAAGCAGAGTTTAGAAGAGAAAAAGAAAGCCATACAGATCTACAACCCAACAATAGTGTTTACCATGTTATGGTAGATTTAGTAAACAGATGTAGCACCTTCTCACAGGTGCTAAAAGAAGGCTTAACTATCACAGAAATTAAATGAGCAGAAGTTGAAGAATCAATTTAGCTTAAAGAAAAGGAACAAAACAAACCAGCTTGAGTCACACAAATCTATAGATCAGGCTTACTAATATTTTGGTAGAAAAAAAATCATTGGTCGGTATGTTCAACAGATTGATCTAGAATCAGCATCAGAACAGCTTCATCACAACTCAATAAAGAAAAATAAAAAAAAAACCCAACATCTGCAAATAAAACAAACCAACCCGCCACAGTGATCTGTTGTATCCAAATGGTCTTCAGCACAGGTGACATAGGCTCTAACAGGAGCTACGTACCCAAGGAAAAGCACATCCCCTTGCATAAAACCAAAACCTGCTAAACTGATGCAGGCAGCAATTCAAGAACATGGTCTCACGTTTCAGAAGAGTCTTCAGCAGTGGGTAACACATGGGAACCTAAACCAGACCAAGAAGCCTTAGCTTCCTGTGTGTCAACGAATGCTATCAGTCTGTCATGGATGATCTCCCAAGGAGAGAAGATGACAATTTAGCTTGCTCACTAAAAAATCAAGAAAAATCGGGCTTTACTCAAATTCTCAATGGCCTCATTTCCATTTACTTTTGTGGGCAAAATTGGATTTTCTGAGAACTTCTATAAATTTCCTGAGAACGTTTACCTCCTAGATGCTCACCCTGTTTTTATGAAAAAACTGCAACACAATAAAATCTGACCATAGATAATCTGGATGTTAAAGATGTATAAGCACAGTTCTTCTGTCTGTCAAACTGCAGGATTTATCATGACATGGATTACATCTTCAGGCAACTCTTCAACTCCTTTGCTATTAATTTTCTACACAATATGAAGAGGAAATTCTGACTCATTACATATAAAGCTACACAGAAAAGCTACCATTTTGCGAGTTGCACATGTGAATGCTCAAAATAACCGAGCAGCAGCTTATCATTCAGAATGGCACGACTTTAAATTACCTCCTCTTCAATGAAGCATATTTCACTGTAACTTATATCACTGTAACTTATTCACATTGCCCTACCTTTACTGGCTTGCATCTCCGTGGCTTCCAGTAGAGACCATATTAACAGATGAAATGCACAACAACTACCAAGGAAACGAAGGTTTTTACAGAATGAACAGCCATTTGTAAACGGCTGCACCTCATTAATCTGAACTGGTGCCAAACACACACAACTCATTTGCTGAACAGATAAATGCATTTTTCTGTACTACCACCACCACTCCTCATATGGCATGCACAGGAGTATTTTTATTCACAAGTCTAAAGAGACCTAGCAGTACATCTATTTTACAAAAGGATAATATGGGTATCCAACAGTCTTTACCACCATCTGCAATTCACACCACAGCTCTGTCATCTCTCTAATGGAATAGGGCATCTTCATTTCCCTAACCTTGTATAAATGCTTGCACACCTGCACAAAGACAATCATTCCAAGGTCAATGTGATGAGCAGGGAACTGATTGGATTGACACTCCTTGGCAACTGCATAACCACTAAACCCTGCTTGAGACAGGGGACCAGACCAAGCAGCTACAGAAAGGAGGAACTGTTTCTTTCAGCAGTGGCAGGGACACATGACAATATCAGAAAAACATACTTGCATCACAGACTCCTAAATTCTCAGTCAGGAGTCCCTAGAAACCTCGCCTTACATTTTATCAAGCTATAGATACTCTATATTTTTCCAATAGCCAGCTACCTAAAGCTCTGAGACTGTGCCATCACCTTGGTATAGCTGAGCATGAAGGCCCACAGGAAAGTCTACCTGAGATGCACAAACCAGACATTTGGATGCTGCAGCCCCATAAGAGGCCCTACACAGGGAACTGCAGCCACAGCATATATGCTAGCAAGCGGATAATACAGAGTTCAACAAAAAGCATAATGTCCTAGCAGCTTCACTTAAAAGCACAGGACCACTTGGTAGTAGTAGCTTCTTAAATTGCCTCCTGACTAGTAAATACACCAAGGAGATAAGAAGCCTGTACCAAATGCCCACACAGAAGGGCTCAATTCCACCTCTCAACTCAAAGAGGAATGCCCTTGTATCAGCAAGGCTGAGAGAGCCTCTCTTCTCCCCACTGAAACTGTACCGATGCACAGAAAAGAACATAAAAGCCTTATTCTACCAACAGCTTATGTATAAAGGAGTTGCTGGGCAGAACTGTATGTTGCTGTGGGAAGCAGAGACCAGAACTGAGAAGGCACCTCCTCCCAAATAAATGCCCCTGCCACAGTGCTACAGACATAACATGGGAGAATGGCTATCCTGGCACTAGCAAGGGAGCTCATGTTTCTCTCTGTACACAGTGGCAGGTTGAGCCAGAGGACTGGAGCAAGCCTGGCCCGTCTTCAGGTTTGGTCTCCCTTGGGAGACACCAGCTGCAGGCTTGAAACCTGGCTTCCCACTTGCCGGGCCAAGGGCTCCATCCTCCAGGTCAACAGCTCTTACGCTGCTATCCAGGGACCACTGATCCTCTGCAACAGGCCTGTGAAACCGTAATGCCTCTTTGCTCACCACACCACTCAGAAGCCTGGAAGAGATGTAGAATCTGCATCAAGGGCTGCAGAGAGCTCTGACCCAGTAACTTGGGAACTACTGGTCTGGGCGTCAAGTGTGAAGGTAGGTATCACCACAGGCATTGCTTTCATCCCTTAGTCTTCACCTGGAAGGAACAGCCAAGGCTGTTATGCTGTACAAAGAATATGGCTTAGTCAGGACACATCCAGCGTGCCACAGTGAGGACCAAAAGAGCAGGTGAGCAAAAAGGCCTTTGATACAGGGAAGATAACCTTGTGAATATAAAGCTTAGGCAAAAGCCCCAAGACATTGTGTTCAGGCAGGACAGCTGCCATGCCAATCACACATATTACCAGAACTTTACATACCAAGTGAAAATTTCAAGAAAATGCAGATGCCTGCAGGTGCTCCAGTAACAAAACTGGAAGAATTCAGATGCCGAAATTTAACAGGGAAACCTACTGAAACCCAGCAGCCTAGGCTGCACTTCAAAGATGGGTACAAACACGAGGAAACTATCTTAAGGTTCCTGCCCAGTCTTTGTGGACCAGAAATGCAAAGGCAGGTCTGCCTATGCCCCAAGGCAGCACCTTAACTGCTGGTCCACTTGCGTGGTCCCTCATGTCTGATTTCAGCTGGGACAACATAACAACATTGCAGCTTAGAAGGACTGCTGGAGACAAAACCTGGAACCACTCTTAAGAAAGCAGTTCAGCATTTGAACAATCTCTCAGAGGATGGTACAAACAAATTTTGAAACGCCTGTCCGTGTTCCTTATTAGGACACCAGTGCTTTGCAGTAGAAGTGGCTACACTGGCACACCACAAAGAAATTAAGATTTTTCTCATCTTAACAATACCACTCACTTAAACCCAGCATGCTGCAGGAGCTCATGAGGATGCTTCTCTTACTTTCCTGGATTATGTAACTGCTTCATTGCAAACCTGTACAAACAAAACCGAACTTTGTAATCATCCAGAAAGTATATCCCTAGGCAACAGGCAAATAAATTCCAAGTAACAGTCACCATAAAGTACACAGCGTAGACAGACAGACACATAGTCCACTCTAACATATGAATCACTGTACAGGAATGAGTATGCTTGCCTTATTTCCTACCATAGATAATATTTCTGCTAAGATATATGTTAAGCTTGGCACCACTTTTCCTACAGCAACAAAAAGCTTATAAGCACACAAGTAATTAAGTAGATATTATGCATAAAATACTTGAAATCTTTACCTAAATGAATACAGCTTCCCACCAGTGTCAATGGAACTTACCACGAAGGAAAACTGAGCATCCAAGATAACAGCACATCTTGCTTCAGTGACTGTACTGATCTTTAAACCAACCACTTAACTCCACTTCTGTAGAAAGGCTAATATTAAATGCTTTTTAAAATATCGAAGCATGACTGAACAGATATCTATCCAAGTCTGCAAATGCTATTCAAAGTAAGCTTAGCCTGTACAGAATGAGATAGCCTAATTTCCATTAAGAAATTAGGGAAGTATAACAAGAGAGACACTATGGGGTCAATTTTCACAGCACTGCAAGGACCTAGAACTATTAATAAATTTGTACAGTACACAAAGAAATTATAGACCCATGTTATGTAACACAAGTGTAAGGAATTTCTGAAGTAGAAGAAAATGAAGCATAGAACCTAGTAAAAAAGAGAAGCAAGGACAGCAGAGGACAGAAAGTCAGTTTTGGAGATTCCTAAACATGTAAGAACCTACAGCATGTAATAACAAGAATGAAAGAAAAATCACTACAAAAAACCTGTTTGTGGATTTTCGGAGATTCCACTTAATTTCTTGGCACAAAACCCAGTCTATATCAAACCTCAAAGCCCTAATTTTTTCTTATGCTTATAAGAGGTTGAAGCGTACTTTTGAGTGTCACAAAAATTAACCAAAAGTCTCTTCAATAAGGTCACAGCTTAGTGTTATGCATCTGAAGTATTTTTTTTGGAGAATCACATGAAATTGAAAGAGATATTAAACCAGAACCTGTGCCCTCTTCCACACTTTAAAAAACTCTGCTAAGTTTTGCTGAACTTTTACAAGAGAAGATACAGGACACCAAGAACACAAGCTGATGTAAAAGCTTCTGTTGCTTTCTTGAAATAGTTCTCTGTTTCTTCTGCCTCCTTCATCTTTACAGGAAGGAGAAAGTGCTGCCAACAGAAATTTCACAGGGACTGGTGTTTTCAGCATGACACACTTCAATGAAGTATATTTGAAGTCTCGTAAAATATATTCTTCAAAGCCTGAACAAACATCACAGAAAGCAGAACCCGGGTTACTTAGAATATTTTCAGTTACCAGGAACTGATGTCGCATACTTGCTATAAGCTTACTATTAGAATGAAATAGGTAAGAAAAAGCTGTTACTCAGTATCAGAAGCTGTAATGCGTGTGTCACAAGACCTTGGACCCACATGGCGTGTACGCTTCCAATTAAATAATAAAATTGTGTAATATACTGCATATATTATCCTCTAAGCTATGCAGATAAAGTCTAATTGCAGCTTATCAAACTAACCTTTACCTTTGGGACCGCAGAAAATAGAGACAGTTTATTATTAATAGATGCCTCCAGACCTCTCATTCACGTCCCGGGCAAATACCGGCTGGCCCAGGGGCTCACATACCCTAATTTCACATCCCCTCACACAACACCAAGGAAAGCGGTTCCCAGCGGTCTGACCCTTCCTAAGAATAACCCGGCCTCAGCTCCCCGCCTCCGCCAGGTCTGCGGAGCCCCCGGCGGGGCTGCTCCGGCGGGAGCCGGTGGCGGCCCGGCACGGCGCACAACGCGTTACCTCCCGGCGCAGCGGGGGCACCGAGAGGCTCATAACCGGGTCCCGGCTGATGGGCCCCCGCAGGCGGCTGCGGGGTGCGCGGTGCTGGGCTGGTGCGCCCCGCCTGTGCGAGGCTGAGGTGTTTGGGGGGGAACTGCAGGGCCTGGGGCCGCCGAGCGGGAGGGAGCGTGCCGCTGCTGTCAGCGTACAGCCCCTCCTTTTGACGATTCCCTGCCGAGGGAAGTTACTCTGTCTGTAAGAACCTTTGCTATAAACCTGCATTTAAAAGCAACTACATCTTCCCCCTAAATGGAACGAGTTGCAGCGCTCCTGTATGGCTGAGGTGAAAGCAGGAAGCAAACTCCCCGTGCACAGGCTCCTTACCAAGCCGTGTCTGACCATCTCCTTCCCTGGGCTTATGGCTGCTTGGCTCGTGTCGCTTGAGGGAACCTTCATTTCACCTCGAACAGCCCCAGATGTCTTCATCCTCTGTCCTGCAGAAAGCAGTTGACCTCCATCGCTGGTGTAACATGGTAGTTTCCAACAAGTACGTAGCCCGAGCCATCAAAACAGCTCATATGGTAGAGCTGTGGAAAAAACAGCACCTTTTCCATCATAACTTCCTGAAATAATAATGCTTTTCTTCCTGGCTCCTGGTTTCAGCACAGCAATGGCTTTTGGCAAGCCCCTTCCAAATAATACTAAATTTGCTAGTTTGTTCTTTTCCACCATCAGGTATCACAGCAGTATGTAAGTGCTGCTTTGTGTGAAGGAATCAGCATAGGTTCAACGTAAAAAGTGGAATGGGCTGCAGAGATGTCAAGAGAAAGCTGGGATATTAGTGCTTAAAAGGATGCCATCCAGCTCTGTGTAAACTGAAAGCAGGTGATTACAAACTAGTTTTAGAAATTACCACAGTTTTGACCCCCCAGGCAGTAGCTAATCTCCTGAGAGCCCTAACTGGCTAAGTACTATCCATGGTAGAGACACAACAGCTCTGCTTCATCTGCTGTGGCTTTCCAGTCCCCACATTACCATCTGTGTGCGCTCAGAGTGACAGTCCCTGTGCTGAGTGCTCTCCTTCCCCAGTTGGGCAGTTGGGCAACCAGGACTTCCACTGTTTGCCCTTCTCTCATTTTGCAGCCTCCTAGCAGCAGCTGATGACAGGGTAGAATCATCAGTACATTAATAAAGCAACAATAGTTCTACTTCAGCTGAATCTGTTAGAACTATAGGCAAAGTTTTCTGAGTCTAGACAGTTCCCCCTCTGCTACCTAAAATACCATCACATTCCATTCTGAGAAAGAAAATGGGATAGAAATTGAACAAATAGTTCTAAATTAGCTGAATTACAAGCAGTATTTCATTTAGCTTTAGTAAGAAATCAGTAATTACGTATCATATATTTGCTGTGAATTCATTCTATTCAGTGTTACAATAAAGAGGCATTTACCTTGGAAATCTCTTAATACTGTGTTCCGATATAATTGGGTATTTGCCCTTTTTCTCATAGATTCTCACTTCTGGTGATTTTAGGGTCACTAGCCATCTAAAGCCTCATAAAGAAATGCTGAGAGATGCAGTTGGCTTGGTTTTTAAGTACTCCCCCCCCTTCCCCAGATAAAAATTGCATAATAATTATAATTTTTATTTTCTCTTGTTGCAAGACTTCATGTGACAACTGCAAAAAACTTAGAAGTTTCACCACTGTGAAGTTAACAGGTAGACTGTGAACACAGTTTTCCATGTGTTTTCTCCACATTTTCATTATCAAACAGGTGGAGTCTCTGCACAGAAATACAATTTCTGTCATTTAATCAGCTGTAATGTTTTGACTTTTTTCTGTTACTACATGACCATTTCCTTGGCTCCTTGCAGAGAGACTTTTTAGAACAGTTTATGCCCATATTTTTAAAATAACCAGATTGTTCCATGAGCAGCAGCACTAATGATGCCTGATTTCCTACAGATCTCTGTTCTTTGTCCCTCTAATCCACCCTGCTCTCTCAGCAGCCCTACCTTCCTTTGTGTGTCCTGTGGCACTCCCCTCTGAGACACAGGCAGCATGAGGTGCGGTTAGTCCAGGGCTGTACACACGTGCTGCCAAAGGAATCACACCATGCCCGAGCTCCCTCCTGCCTTTCCCCGAGGCTGGCAATGATTATTTCTCTCCTCCAGTTCTCCTGAAACTTGAGATTCTTTCCTCCTCTCTAAATGCCGAGAAGGAAAAAGGAGTGGGCTAGCCTGATGGCTGAATGGAAGCAGACAGACAGACAGATCACATAAGCCTACTTTTCATTAGGCAAAGAAATGTAAAACGTGTTGTAACCTGCAGGTTTTCTTCAGACTTTTAAAATAAAGTGGGCAGTGAAGGCACTGTTCTGATTCTTGCCCTTTAGGTTTCTTAAATTTAATAGCTACTGCATATAGTATTGCAATATATCACACACTATATTGCACACTCCATCCTAATAGAACAGTCCTTTCATAGATTTTTTTTTTTGCTTTCTTTTAGTCTCACAGCATCTCGATATTCTTTAATTCTGCTCAGAGGTGGCTCTTGATTATACTGCGCAGTCCATCAGTTTTCAAAGGAACATCAATCAGCAATCTGTGACAGATGCGTCTGTTGCCTATGCCAGTTCTCAATGGAAACCCACCATTGAAAGCACGTCGGGACACCCCAAGGGCAACCAGATCTAAGCTTCCGGGTGGAATCCAATCTGCACAGGTAACTCAGCTTCAAAGTTACTGTTAGGTAACAACCATGCTGTTTCTAACCAGTCCTTAGGGATTCATCCTGGGGTGCAAAAAGCACTCTAAATGAAGGAAACAGCAGTAATTATTGGAGCAGCTGCTACCATCACATGTGACTGCTTGACCAGGACTTCACTTCCAGTGGTTTAACAGCAGGCATTTGGCATTACCCTTATAAATAACATACCTAAATAAAGGTACGTCTCACTACGCTATCATTTCTGAAAGATCAGCACTTACTTATCTGTCTCGCACGTGGATCTCCCAACACAGACTAGTGCAGCAGAAAGGAAGGAACATCTGCCTCCTGACACGATACTGTTCCCAGTGAAGCTGCACTATCTCTGTCATCAGTCCACCTGCAAAGTACACTGTTCCCTGCTTGTTAAGAAAGGTCTGGTTCATCATGAGTAGGAGGTGTGTGCCTATACACGTGCAAAATAAAGCACAGTCCATTTGCAAGATAAAACAGGAGATCAGCTTATGGACATCCACAGTGAGGGCACAGAAAGCTCTAAGTAAGAGAAAAATAAAGCCAGAAAGTTTATTTAAAATAAAGGACCTATGGATATCCTAGCTTTCATTTAGCAATGCTGCTCTTTCAAACAAAAACACATCAATAAAACAGAACCAGTGGGAAGCAGAGGGATGGACTAGGAGGAAGAAAGGCTCTATTTCAGCAGAAACACTGATTATACCCGAGTGATCTGCTCTTCCCCACTCCTTCAGGGCCCTTTTGCACAATGCCTGCTCGGGAATCTAAAGGCCAAGTGCTCCAAGGAGAAATGTATTCATTTCTGGATGACAGTATGATGATGTAGTTGCCCATGACAGCAGAAGATAGCAGCATCAAAGCCTGGCTGTCCCTGGGTTGCTTCCCTACAGTTGAGCACACTGCCAGGCAGACTTAGAAAGCCACATTTCCTTTACATGCTGTCCCAACTTGACCATTGCATGGCTGAGAACATTGCATGGGGAGAACAACTTTGCTCAACTCAATGTAACACTGCAACTCTCACTTTGCCACCTCTCTGCACTTACATCTCCTGTACTCGTCACCTGAACAGACATGTACAGTGCTAAGGAGGCTGGACTGCTGTTAACACAAAGATAAATAACATGGACCAACACCAGGTGAAGCCCAAGCACCCATCTTGAGCATTGCTGATCCCTCCCTGTCAAGGGCTCCCTGTGTAACTCACCTCCTCTACCCCTCACCTTACCTGTGAAACGGGGAACAAACACCTTGTCTGCACTGCGTGAGAACAAACACTTGCAACAGGAAAGGCACTAGGTACCTCAGATCAACATTAAATTTAATAATTCCTCATTCTTTCCTCTGCACATGACATTCGTCACAGCCGCAGATTCAAGCACTTTCAGCTCAGACAATACGCTCCTGCGCCGCTATCTTTAATTGGCACTTTCCTGCCAAGCCTCAGCGTTTTGCATCAGGCTTTTTCCACGTGAGAGCTGCCACAAACAAAGCAGCCCGCTGACCCACTTAACTCCCACGTGAAGGCACATGAAGCTTCGCTTCAATCACCAAACAGAAAAGAAGATGCGAGAGCAGAAGGTTTTGATTCAAGGCAAGTGAGCAAATGGCTTCAAGGCTCATCGTGTGCACATGGGCACGTCTGCGTGTGTTCGCTCCTTGCAGAAATCTGGCCACCCAGGGAGAAACATCACATACAAAGCAGGTAGTCCTCATGCAGTGTGAACTGGGTTTGATTTGAGATTTCCCATTGGCCTGAAGGTCCTGAACCATGCAACATCCCCATGGGCCTCTTCCTCTGACCTGGAGTGACTGCCTCCAGGGAGGCAGGGAACTCATTCTCCCTGGCCAAAACATCAAGGAAGGTACCAATTAGCATTAATTGTGGCATTCTTTTGTGACTGGAGTCCGAGCTGAAACCCCCCAAAACTGAACAGGCTACTGGCAACAGCTTTCCACCCTTTCCGACCCGAGCTAGATTTACTGCAGTAGCCTAGATCTCTAGTTTTAGCAAGGCATAGGCACTAGGCCTTGTATTTGCATGGAGACCACATTTTTCCTGGCTGCCCTCAGGCCTCTGAGAAGGCACATTTACAGATCAAACTAAGAGGACTCCTATTTTTATACTGCACTTAAACTACATTAATTAACATTACAGTTCCACTTCCTTTTCCCTATTAACTCCCTATTTACACTCTTTCAAATGGATTTACCTCTTCCTGTGCTTGTTCTCTATAGTCATCTGCTGGTGTTATTTTATCATTTTTCCACCGCCCACTTAAAATTATGCTCATATCTCCTTTTCTATACTTGCACATCACACATTGCGCATACCTTCGCAGCATGAACTCTTTTAATCTTTGAAAAACATTTCCTTTTTATCCTCACCCAAATATTAAGCCAACTGGAAAGCGACACATCAAGGTTAGGAATGCAGTCTGCCTTTGACAAGGAAAAAATGCTGAGCTTTGCAAGAGAGGCTAAGTGGATTAAGATCCTTTTTAAAGATTAGGTCACCCTTCACCCCAAATGCAGATTTCTAGTGAAATTAATTGAAGCTTTTACAAAATGCAATGGGAGGGCTGACATTGAACAGCAACACCGCAAACATATACCAGCAGCCCACTCAAAACCAATCGTTCAAATCACCAACTCCAAATGATTCTTAACAACTGACCAACTGAATCTATACTACGTATTAACATGGCAGGATTTCATCTTGTAAAATTACGAGCTCATGGGGAAAAAAGGCTGAGCTAGTAGTTCTCAGGAACTTGGGCTGTGAATCATCTGATATGGCTGCGCTGACATTACACCAATGGGCAGGTTTGCCTCAGGAGAATCCATACTGCCTCAGAAACTAGTCCTTTGCACTTGCACAGCTCCTGCCAGTCCAGTCACAAAGCTCTGGCAGCTCCAAGCAGCTCCAAACCCAGAGTTTGATTTTCAGGATACAGTTCAATAGAATGCACTTTAACAATTGTCCAGCTAATAAACCACAAACATCATGTCTCTGTGTGGGATAGCTGAGGGAAAAACCTTATAGATTTGCCTTGCATTTCCTCTGCCTGTCGCTTCAGGCAGATGAACCCAGCCCTTCTAACAGGCAGACCTGCAAATGCAGTCCAACACCCAAAAGTCATTCTGAATGCCTTCTAGCTCGCATGTCAACAGAAATAAAAATGCTGCAAGCAACAAAGCAGCTGTGCTGCTGCTGCTGCACAACTGGCACAGACCCCCCTGCTTGCTCCCAACCATGCAACCGCCTTCTGCAGGGTGTGCTTGCAAGAAACGGTAACTCTGAGTACACCGAGCAAGGAAGACAAAGAGGCAAGGTACTGCCTTCACTCTCAGAATGGCGCAACACTTCCAGCCTTACAAAGCCACGCTCACAGAAGTACCTCAACTTCCCTGTTCATTTTAAAGAAACCAAAACATAGGCAAGCTAGGGGTTTGTGCAAGTACTTGCAGGAAATTGGCAGCAATGCCACACCACCAAGCAAGCAGCTTGATATCCAGGTCTGTACCTGGCTCACCAAGCCCTACTCTCAGTCAGCACTAGAAGGTGGCATAGAAAAAAACAAAGCTTTCCAGATTCACTATCCTAAAAAACTGTTTTGGTTTTCTCCTCCCTGTTCTTTAAAACAAGTCTCAAATCCAAGCCAGGCCCTAGACTCCACGTGATGGGTCAAACGCAGGGTCAAATGTGCAGCCATGGCAAGGTAGTGACCCCAGTGCCTGCGGCTCACTGCAGACACCCACCTTGCTGCCTCAAAGTCCTGCAGCATTTGTCCTTACAATCCTGCCTGCTCCCTTCAACACCACATTTGAAGACAATTATAACTGAATATTTTCTTCCCTGATTGGAGCCAAGACTTGTGTAGGAGCTTCTCTGTAGCTTTCCCAGCACAGGAGATAGTTACCGGCCACAGACACTCAGGTGTGTAACCAGTCCAAACCTCCCAGGACAGCCAGCATCTCAGTCCCTGCCATCTGCTTAATTAATGCTGGGTGGAAGAAGCAATGACAGGCCTTGCTGCACCCTGCATGGGAGAAAATGTTTCGCTTTAGTGATACTCACTCATGCAGTTAACCATCTCCTTGGCTTACTGTGCAGCTGCTGGCCTTGGGCAGGGAGGGATGTGCCTGGATTAGCGGTGGCAGGCAGCAGCCTGACACACAGCAGGGCCCTCCCTGTTGCTGCCGTTCCAGCAGCACCCTGAGGTGGTCTCCTGCACATCTCTGGCCAAGAAGGTACAGATTATTGCTGCCTGGAGTCGGACATTTCAAGACATTGTGGGTTAGATTGTGAACTCTGGAAAACAGGATGCATTCAAAGAGCATCTTGGACAAGGAAGGAGTCTGGTCCAAGAGGAGGACTTGTGGTTATTCCTGCAAAACACCTAATGGAGGTCACATCCACCATACTCCTGTTACCCGCTTGCCTGGCTTTCACCTGCAACGCCCTGCCCAGGGCAGGGACATGCACAGCACCTCACACAACACAGCCCTACCCTGGCCAGCTGCATCACACGTGCAAAGCAAGAACCAAACACCCCAGCACTCCAAAGAGAAATCTGGGAGGGGAGGAATTTGCTAGAACTACCATCTCCCTCACTGGTACTTTAATTGGAGAGGATGTCACCCCTTAGAGTCATGCACAAATCCTCCCTTGCACCATGAACTACCTGCGGACAGGTTTTAGCTTTGTTCCTTGGGGCTGCAGCCATTTTAGAAGCCAGGTATGCAAGCAAACAGGCTTGTTACTGGCAAGAGCAAGTGCCTCTTGTCCAGCCTGCTCTCCTCCTCCAGTCAGGGCTCCTGAGTGAACACTAGCACTTGGACCATGCATGGTTTGCAGCACACTCCTGACACACTGTGCAGCCTGGGCATCCCACAGCACATCCAACAGGCAAAACAAGTAAGAAAAACATGGAACTGCATCTTTAATTTCAAGCGGCGTAACCCCACCAAATTCACCAATGCGTTTTTCTCTGGAGGTGAGCACTGGCCTCATTATTCCTTTCTCCCCTCTTTTTTACAGCCACTTCGCTTTTCTTCCCACCCCATTCCTTTTATTTCCAGTGCTTCATGTGCTGGGAAATGCCGTGCACTCCCTAAGCCCAGGTCTCCTTCCTGCAAAACAGAGAAATTGGAATAAGCAAGTCTAAATTAGCAGACTTTACTAGCATCTCTGTGTTTCTGAAGCTTGAAAATTGTACTACATACATAGGTGTTCAGTAAAAAACTTCCACAAAGTCATTCATTACAGAAAGGTAAAGAGCTTGCAAGTCATGTCTTGAAACCAAAGCTCCAACACTTCTAGCATCCACTAAAACCAACTCACAGACTGCTCTAAAATCAGCAGCCAGGAGGTTTGTGTTTGTCCAAGATGGACTAATGACTGAAAAGATGAGAAATAAAAATCAGTGCCAGGACTGAGGCATAACTCATGACACAGCACGTCTGTCCACTTGCTATGGAAACTATGTTTGGCAAGTATCAGGTGTCTGTATTTCTGCTTATGTACATCTCCCAGGACAGCAGTATATTAATAACACAGGCAGCCTAAAACCAGAAACTATCACCAAGAAAAGCTGTGCTTCTGCTGAGAGTTCCTTGCTGTAGCCTGGGTATCGTGCTTTACTCAAACAGCACAGAATTTTGTTTCCTTGCTTTTCAGATTTCCCATCTAAGTTGATCTCAATTGAAGGAAGACCAATACACAAAAGGAAGGGAAAGGAAAAATACAGCAGGAAGCAAATGTTATTGTAAGTACAGCTTTCCTGAACTTCTTCCCATGGAGGCTCAAATTGCCACATGAATGTGTGAGCAGCAACCAGGGTGCTAGCTTAAAGGCACAAACCTTTTCAAGAGAGCTGCAGAAGCCTAAGTCCCTGTAAGCTCATGCAGCTAGACAGGATAGTTCAGGCACAGCAAGCAGTGTGAAAAGAAACCAGAATCTAACACGGAACAAAGCAGCAAGCAGACACAGCCTTCCAGGCAGGGGCAGAACATTGGGCACAAAGAGCACGGCAGCAGAAGCGAGTAGGAAGAAAGCAACTCCGGGTTCACATTGCAGGCCAAGGGGTTGGAATGGGAAGCACAGGAAGGCAGCTGCTCAGCTTCGGTGAACTGCACCGGATAATTTACTCTAGATAAACTAAGCTTTCTTAAGAGCAGCTTGATAACAGCCTCAGAAGAAGTATTTGTGGCAGCACCAAAGAAATGGGCATATTTGATTAAGATCCACACCAGGTTTCTCTCATATTTTTAAATTGTGTTAAAGATGTGTTAGCCACACCAATACAGCCAGTCACTCCAAACTACCCAGACTAGACAGGTTTCTTTACATATCTGGGAAGTAATGTCCCAGGAAACCTTGTAGTGAGTTAATTGGAGGGTGGCGTGTGCCCACCTAAGAGAAGCATGCTGCCCCACTGTGTCAGACTGTACCCAAGAGATTCAGCTCTGCACACGAGGTGCAGCCACATTTCTTGTTCATCTTGACCAAACAGCCAACTTCACCTGCACAAAGTCAGAAATACGGATTTTTAAAGAAAACTGTCCCTTCTGGGCAGATGCATGTTGCTCCTCTTCTGCTCCTCTCCTGCTGCATGAGGTCAAGGTAGAAAACTTTTTTCAGAGCTGCATGTCAGTTACTAGCAGACAGGCAATTCCTGCCACCCACTCTGATCACATTCATCTCAGATCTTAGCTGAGGATGTATTTCCCACAGGTTTGATGTGTAAACACTGCCTGTTTCACATCAAACAATGCATGGAATAAAGCCCACAGACATATGCGGCAACACTGGTATTAGAAGGCAAGGACCGTCAGTGACCAATGGATCTGATCAACAGACTTCCCTAGTGTGCTCAAAATGACAAGCATTTGATAAAGACACACTCATCCAAGTGGCTTCCCTGACAATTTAGTGCAACAAAGGAGAGCAATCCGATTCACCAAGAGAATGTCATTACGATCACATGATTATTCAAGTGATCAGGCCAGACAGGACAGAATTAGCCAGGCCAATGGTTCAGATTTCTTCTTCTCTGCCAAGAGCCCAAGTCTTAAAATAGCCAAGGAATTAGTGCCAACCACCTACCTGAGCAGTCGGTTATTATCACCTGGGCTTCCCTTTGAAATCTTCTGCCAAGCCTGACCTAAAGCCAACAGGAGCAGAAAGCATTTTATCTCAGATGATAAAAGATCAAGGCTAAGTACCACCTCCTGCAGGTCTCAGGTTTGCAATAAAATCCAAATTCTAAATGCACAATCAAACTGCATTTTCAAACAGTAGTGGATATCTGCAGTCAGCTATGACAGGTTATGTAGGAACAAGAATAAATCTTGATGCACAACAAAAAGCTACACTCATACTCTGAACTAGTACTACTTGTGACAAAAACTTGCCTTGCCATTCCTGGTTCACCCTCCCAGAGGCTTATTACAATATTGCGATGTGCTTAGCACCCCCTGAAGCAGAAGATACCCTTGTTTCATGGAGGCAGTGAAACTGAAATACAGGTACCAGGTGCTGCAGGGCTCAAAGAACAACAGAACTCCTAATACAACCAAGACTGCTCTGATTACTGATTTATCTTCTCAAAGAGCCTTGCTCACTCCGAGAACAGCTGTACATAAGCTAGTTGTCACCATGTGCTCATCTCCACAGTAAGCAAGAAGTCCCTCTAGAAGCAGCCACACTTTGCAAGTCCTTGAACATTTTCTGAACCAGGCAACAGCACATTTGTGGCACACAAAACCCCAACGAATTAGCAAGTTACCTTTGCCTGGTCAGCCCGGGCAGAAAGCAGTGTCAGTACGTGCACACCTGGGACCTCTGCAGAGTGAAACGCTTTCTACACAAGCGTGTGAGGAACAAGAGCATAGCAGTGACTCTGGCAAAGCCACCAGCCAACAGAACAGTCGCCCTATGTTCTCCGCAGTAGGGTACACTCTCAAACACAAATCTTTTGCCTGCATAGTGAAGGGAATGGGCATCTTGAATGCAAGTGACTTCAGCCATCTTCCTGTCTCTTCTCACCACCTTCCCAATCCCAGGTTCTTTCCAAGCCCACACCCTGGCAAAGGCTGTTTCCCAGGTATTGCTGAAAGTGGTGTTGAAAGGCGCTGGCTTTCTCCAGCTATGGCATTCTGCCTCTGCCCCGGACAGTACAGGCAGACCTTGACTGACCACAAACAGGAGATTAAATTCTCTTAATTGGGGAAAAAAAATCCCACACCCTCTATTTGTATAAATACGTGAGCAGTTGCATGAAACGCAGATATTCAGTTAAACAGAAGAACCACTACCAAGAGCCAACACAGCTGAAAAATGGTTAGTTCTTTTATAACCCATCATTAATTATAAACGTAAGATATAGCCCGCATCAGCAAGCTCTGAATGAAGAGCCTCTCCCAATTTCTTTCAAAACAGCGAGCACCAGAGACAAGTTACAGAATTAACTGAAGGTTCTGGCATGACTGTAGGTGTGTCATAGCACGGGCACTTGTGAGCACAAAGTCAAGAATATCTTCAAAGGCAAAGAAGACTGTAGGTCCCTCATGGCTAAACAGGAGGGGGACAATTTGTGAACAGATACCATGCCTAGGAAAGACTGAAATGGTCTAGTCAAGACAAACCAAGCCAGGGCAGCAGAACCTCTAGAAAAAGCTTCACCTCAACAGTTTTTGAGTTGAGAAAAAACATGGCTACAGCCACCAAAATTTTAAGTCTATTTTTGTTTTTTCAGGTTTGATCTTTTTCTTGGCTGCTTCTTTGGTCTCTGCACAGCATTCTTTACATTGGTAGGGGGCAGTCTGAGAATTATTTCATTGTCCTCTTCATCATCATCCATCTGAGAAGCTTTCCGGCGCTCGAGCACTGTTGGAGTACAGACTGGAGTAGGATCCTGAAGAGATCAGAAAAACACAATTCATTGCAAAGCATCTACCAGAGAAAGCTGTCACAGCCTCTATGGTACCACAGGGCACCTCAGTCCAGCTCTCCTTCAGAACTTCCACACGAGGGAAAACAGTTTTATTTTTATAACTAGTTGTTTTTGTAAACATTATTTCTTCAGACAAAAATGTCATCTTCAAAAAAGTGTAAGCGAAAGGCAAATGTAATTGATTCACGTTTTCTAGCATGTCATTATGCAAATTTGCTTTCTAAACTTTGTATTTCCTGACTCAAAGCACCAGTAATGCCAAGAGAAAAAGAATCAGGGGCAAGGGAGAGTGTATCTGAGACTGGTGTACAGAAATGCCACATTCAACCCACAGCAGAGCTGAAACATTCCAGCTTCATTATTTCAAGTTCTCAGAACTCAGCTAATTTAATGTATGACTTATCCTCTCTTCCTCACAGCCAGCCCTATCCCAGTTAACACAAGTAAATGCAGCAACACTAAAAAAAACAAAATGAAACTCACATCAACGACGAAACAAAACAGAAATGTTAACACTTTAAGACTTTTCAGACTGTCAGTATCCCAAATCTCAGTCCTGATGGCCTGAGCTTTCCTTTCATCCCACTGCTACTTTTAGCCAACATTAGTTTTCAAAATACTGGAATACCTGGAGGGCACGAGGAAGGAGGGAGAGCATAGCATGTAAATGGGGACAGACAGCACTAGACTGTATTAATGGTTCAACTTCTTTTCTGTCAAAACAGCCTGGTATTATATAGTAGCACACACCAACAGAAGGATGCCAGTAAGGAGGTCAGCTCATGCCAGTTTAAAGCACAGATGTAAGTGGTGTACAGGTGACTGCCCCCAGTACCCTGTGTTTCTCCAGCCTCTAGTTAGTGTTGAATAGCTGTCAGCAGACACACCACTGCCTGGGCGCACCTTGGGACAAGCACTGCTAGTTACAACACGCTGAGCAGAAGCCTTTGCTGTTAAATACACGCGTAAGAGAAAGAAATGAGAATATCCAACCACCCTCCCCCATTCAAGAATGTTAATACATCTTAAAGAAGCTACTTCTGGCACAAAAATCTCTCAATCAAACAATGTCAATGTTTTCAGGTGTTGCAACTAATACAGAGATACCAGCTGCAGACTTGAAACGTCTGCCCCAGTGTGAATGGTGGAGCGCAGTGCTGGGCACCACCAGGACCATTCAGTCTTACCTGGCTGCTCAAAGAAGTGTTTGGTTTTGATTGCTTGGATGTTTTAACTTTTTTTCTCTTTATGGGAAGATCCTGTGCAGCCTAGGAAGCAAAACAGATCAGGTGGATCACTATAAATTTCCCTGTGCGAAGATTCAGTCACTTAACAATCTAAAGGTTTCTTTGCCTCATAACTACAAAATCTTCGCTACTAGAGCAATTAGGTTTGAATTAATAAAATGACTTACAGCACTACAGAAGTGATCTTGTTTGAACAAAACCACCCAAAGTGATGTAAGAAAAGCTGCTACTGTGCATTTAAGAAAAACACCATGTTAATCGGCATTGCTTAAAATTCAAGTATTTCACCCAAGCACTCTGCAAATGAGCAATACCCTTCGTTAGCATAGGCAGGATCTATGGATGGAAGGGCTAGTCTTGGGACCTACCCTGCCAAAGCCTCCCACAGGGTTTGGGCAAAAACTCTGTCTATCTTCAGTGACCTAGAGTCAAATATTAAAACCACAGACTATCCAACTGTTTATACTAACAGAAGAAAAGGAATGTCTTCCCTTTGCTGTTACTTCTCTCAAAGTAAACCCACATGTACATGTAGTGCAAACCAACAACAGCCCTACACTAATTTCCACGAGCTTTTACACAGTTCTTAATGCAAGTAGGCCTCCCTGGTGCTCCAGGTTCTTTTACCAGTTCCACAAAAATACACGTGATTTTCACAGATTTAGCACAATCTTAGGAACATATTTTAGTCAAACACACTCATTGAAATGATGCCAAACTTACAAATCCTGGGAAGTCATAATCGAGCCCCTTTTCAGCCAGCCTCTTCCGTACAAGTTTCTCCTTCCGTAGCAGCCGCTTTGTCATCCGTGCCTTCTGAACCAGTGAACGTATCTTATTGTACCGCCTGACTGCTGGCAGAGAAGGCTTCCGAAATATTTTGTTACTGTTTTTGAAGAGGTTTTCATGGACCTTTTCAGGAGAGATGAACTGACCTGTACCATAAACATATGACACCAAGTTATAGCAGAGCTACCCTTCTCATCACAGATACACATCAAGAGCAGGAATAAAAAGCTCAGTCCCATATAAAATCCTTTTGGGACAAGACTTCATAAAAAACTCTCCAGACAGTCCAAAAAACCAACACATATAACTATGAATTTCTGTTGCAAGCTAGAGGACTTGCACTTCAGCTTATACTTACACTTTAGCAATCTTTCAGAAAACAGGTAATTGTTCATTGTGTCTGCGACAATTTTGGCCACATCATCGGACTCAAACTCTATAAATCCATAGCCTTTGCTATTTCCAGTCTGTGAGCAACGACAGAAAGAAATCTGAAACAATGCTTTGATACTTGAAGAACTACAGGAAAATTACATTACGCTTTCAAAGTTCTCAGCTAAACACAAATAATTTCTTGAAGTTCAGTGAAAACACGAAAAGCATCAGATTTAGTCCTAAATTGGTATGGCATATTCATAAATATATATATTTGCATATAAAACAAACTGTGCACCAATACCTACTTGTCAAAAAAAAAAAAAAAAAAAAAAAGCTGCCCTGCATTACTGTTCTGTTGTTACCAAGCTTATATAGCAACATTACAGTGAGTTTATAAATCCAGATATGATAAGTTGTTAAATTTATTGAGCACAAAGCAACACGAAACCTAGGGCGGGGTGTTTTCCATGACATTTCATGTTCCACCTTGAATTAGTCTATGCTGGCAACACTTCTCACATAAGTGTATCTACTCGTGGAAGAAGAGGGGCTACGTTAACTGCCGCTGACCCTGCCCGTCTGCAGTTTAGAGACTCGGGCGATCAGCCCCATACTCCCTTTGGAAGCGGTACGTTGAGGTTGAGGACGCGGCGTTAAGCACGGTGCCGCCCCCCCCCCCCCCGCACTCGTG
>JAVJGJ010000060.1:41960516-41971838 GCA_035590215.1 Microhierax caerulescens | reverse complement strand
AGCACCGCCGCTCCGGGGGCACCGCGCCCGGCCGCGGATCAGAATCGGGCTGGTCTTGGTGCCGCCTTCGCCGCTCTCTCCCCTCCGGCTCTTGCCCACCGCAGCCCGCCGCCGGCACGGCGGGGGCATTCTCTGGCCCTTGCAGGAGGGCCCGGGGCCGGCCGCCTAGGGGACCCGTGCCACCCGCGCCGCCCCGCTGCCGCGCACAGAAAGCGTCTGCCTAGAGAAGGGAAAAAAGCGGGCTCTGCTGTCCGCATCAAAAAACAGGGAGATGCTGTCCCCGGGAGATTTAAACGGTTCCAGGCGACAGCGGGTGGCAGGTCCCGCCTCGGCTCCGCGAGAGGAACCCGCGGGCTCCGCGGGGCAGGGTCGTGCCCCCCCGTCCCCCTCAAGGGGCTGCCCGCTCGGCCTCGCCCGGGCCCCAGCGCCTGTGCCACCCCCGGTGCGGTGGCCGTGCTGCGGCCGGCGCGGATCCCACCGCGTGTCCCACCGCGTGTCCCACCATGCTCGCCAGGCCAGGGGGGCCGGAGGTGCCCGGTGCACTCCGGCTGCGAGCCCCGTGGATGAGCCACCTCCTTTTGCTTTCCAAAGGAAGCACTGTTTATACAGCTTCTGATACTTCTACTAGAGACACTAAAACTCGTAGTTCAGTATAAAGGTGTACATACTTCACAGCAAAAAGGTTCCTGTAAATAAAAGCTTTCACTGCAAAACCGTGTTATCTTCCTTCTTCCAGCATTTGGCATGTCTGTAAGGATTTAACAGAAGTTTCACCAACAGCTATTCCTTAACGGTTTTGCAGGAGGCAGGAAAAGGCAGGCGATGCCAGCATGGCATTCTGATTTTTTGGGCTGTGCATTCTGAAACACTGAGGCAGCTGTTCTGTGCATCGTTTCAGAGGAAGAATGTTTCAGCCTGAATTACTGTGGTATCTCACATCACAAGTGTAATTTTCCCATCTATGCTTCTCCCCTTCATCTGAAATGAGCGTACCTAGCCTGAACGTTTTTCTCTGTCTCTCTGGGAATGAAAAGTGTAGCTTTTATAATAATTATGTCTTTCATAGAGTGGCTGGCAGTACCTGCAGTCCCAAACCGGCATGCAGATGCTGCTGCTATGATGGTGCTTTCTGTGAACCACGCCTGAAGTCCCATGCAGTTGAAACTGTTCTGCTGACTCACAGTGCTACAACAAACATGGTTTAATAACTTCAGCAGAGTATCAAAAAAGCATTAGAAACATCCATTCGAAGGAACTAAGGGGGAAAACCTTAAGAAATATGAAAGGGGTCATTGACCTAGTGAGTAGGTAAAGCCATTTTACATTCCTGACATTATTTACATGAACAATGAGGTAATCCTAACCCAAGAGTATATTAGAAAGTAGGTGGGGAGTAGAATCACCTTCAAAGAGCTTATACCAATGTTTTTTGAAAATGTATATAAATAGTACTTTTTCTCCATTTGTGGTGGCTTTGAGAAACAAATGTTTTTCTCCTTCATCTTACATCATTTGCCACTGACATGTTATAAACAATTCATTAATGTAACTAGAATTAGTAAATGTATTTTGATAGCATGATTCCTGCTGCAGAATTATACGCTGATATTTAAACACTTCAGGGAAGTGTGGTAACTTCAGGAAAATTTGTAACTCAAAGGTCCAAATACAAGACTTGGTCAAACATTATCAAAATCAAGTAAGAATCCTGAAACAAATTGATCTGGGTTTCCTATTTTGAAGTGTTTCATTTTGCTAATATCAGTGCTTTATTTCAGCTATTATTTCACTAGACTTATTTTAGACTATTAAAATTTGCATGAGTATATAAAGCTCAAAATTTATATTTGCATCAGAATGGAATACGAATGTCTTGAAACATGACATTATTGAAGCCATCTTCCTAAATGACTTCTTTCTGAATGTTTTTTCTTTAAGAAAAGTCCTGGTTTCAGACCAATCTAAAACACAGTCTGAAGAGCAGAAGAAAGATTTATGAATTTCTTTCCAGATACAGGAAAGCAGGTTTTCAAAGGTGTTGAACATTCTCGGCTCCTATGGAAATGAAGCACAGGAGCTACAAAGGAGGAATTTGCTTTGCTCCAAAACAGACAAACTTGAATGACACCTATCAAAGACCAGATTCAACCTCAGGAAGGAGAAAGCTGGTAAATTCCTTTATTTTAAACTAACTTCTTTTGAATCTTTAACCATTGAACAATTTCAGGTGTGGGAAATAGATCTCACCTGCTGTGCCACTGTACTGCATTTTGCTGCACAATGTTGCTAAATAAATTATAATCCTCTGTTTACGTTGCAGAGCCAGTTCAGGCAACACCAAACCTGTGACCACATGAAGCCCCAGGGTAATGTTTACCCAATTCCTGATCAGGAGCAAGTTGACCATTCTTGCGACTTTTGTGGCCCAATGCTGTAAACTGCAACTCATGAGCTGCTTCATGCTAATTAAAGGGGTGAGGGTTGATTAAGATCTTGAGCCCTCCAGCAATCAGAACTATCTTCTCTTCATCTTAGCTTCAGTTACAGGTCAAAGCAGGTTTCCCTTGTTGAGCTGGAATCTCTCACACCTTGTCTTCTAGCCCTTTCAACAAACAGGGGGGGGGTTCAACAAGGCTGGACACTTGCAATGTGGCACGTTAGTGAAAATCCATCAAAGTTCATTTTAGAATAAGATGATGTATCTCCATTCATTTGTTAGTTATCAAAGTGTATTTTCTCAGTGAATGATTAAGAGCAATTTTCTCAACACCTGGCAAAAGCCATGATAGGATCTTTTGCAAAGAATGGAAAGAAGAAGGTGATTTTCACTGCCTGTAGTTAAAAATTTTTACATTTTATTTCTTATTAATACAGGACAGATGTTACTTTGCTGCAGATGGGCAGGTGGAAGGGCTGAGCCTTCCATATCAGGGCAGGGCTCCTCTTTTCCGATTTGGTCAAACTGCCAAGTCGGGTCATGTGCTAACACAGCACTGCTGGAGTGAGGCTGTAGGTGGGAGTGAGCATGAAACCCCCATGCATGTGTTTCACTGCCACTTCTTGCCTTTGAGAGGCTCAAAGTTAACGAGTCCTGATGCCGCACAGCATCTGGGACTAGTAATCACCAGTGAGGGAGCTATAAAGGCATGAGAAGCATTGTGGGATACCATTTTCTCAGGTGTCTGCTGTATCTACAACTGATTCATTACTGCAAGATTCATAAAGAGGCCAGATATGATTTCTTTTCACGGTGGTTCACTAAAGGATGTGTCTGAGTGAAGCGGAGCTTCTCCAGTTTATGGTTGTTTTTTGCCTAACTTCTGGCAAAACACCTTATAATCTCAGCTGCTGTCTGGAAACTTCTGGTACAGACCTCTAGCATGGGCTTCAGAAAAAACAAATTCAGGTAAGGACTAGGCAAGTACTTAAAAGCTTCATGACTACAGTGAACTGGGTTTTATCTTCCACAAAAGTCTGTAACAACAGGAGCCCTCCATACAGAAGAGGATTAAGAACTGTTTCCAGTTGATGAAACTTAAATGAGAGCCCCCCCAGATGCTGGCCTTTCAGTTGAGCTGACAGCTCTCAGTGTACACTTCAATGAGTAACTAGGTGCTCTCCAGGTCTGATGCTAGGATTAACCATCAGGTACTTTTGCCATTCAGCCTGCCTCTGACAATGACTTTCCATTGCCTCAGACAAGTCTGTTATTCATCCAGGCTTAGATTTTCTTTCTGTAGGGACTCTGAAGGAATACTGAGACCAAAAAATGGGAGAACTGTAAGGGACACCTGTTGTATCCGGTGGGCAGCTCTACAGACAACTGAAATGTGGAGTTTATTACTAGAAGAGCATAAGCTATCAGTTTGGTTAGACTAAATAAATACCATCAATAAATGGGACTGACTGCGTGATGTTTTGAAGCACCAGTCACTCTCAAGTGCCCAACACAATCCTTTCCATTATTTACATGCAAAACTTAAACTGTGGGTTTCAATAGGCACAGAATATGTAGAACAGTTCTGAAAATAAAATCACATAAGATTATGGTTGAGAGACAAACCTTCAAATCTTCAAATAATAAAATCTTCAAATAATAAAATGTTATGAAGTGGCTAAGTACTAGGTGATTGAAGTACTCTAGAGAATGAGAAATAATAAAGCTTTTAAGAACAGAATGAATTTAAGTGATGGAAAAAGGGAGACACATACTTCTGTAGGAAAATGGGAGTTGTTTTTTTTTATAATGTATGCAAACATTTAGGTAACTAAGAACCTAGCAATCTTCACATTATATGGATGGATGTCTTACACGTATGACTCTTTCAGTACATCTCCAAAGTTGATAATCATGTGCTAATTCCTAAGCTCTAACAGGATACGGGGGAGTTGTTCCTACAAAATGACAAACACACATGTATGTAACAATAATTTATTTTTGCTTAGATTTAGCAAATTCCAAACAATATCTTCTCTATCACCACCAAACTTCTATCTTGATCTGTACAAAAAATCTGGGGTTTTTTGAATGTGGGAAAAGGCCTAATCCAAACTGTGTTCACTCTGTGTTTGTTTAGTAAAAGTTGTGCTTCAGGAATGTCTAAATATAGATATCCCCTACTGCACACAGTTCAATCTAAGCAAGACAGGCACAGCCTGGGAACTGGGAATCTCAACTAAATCTCTTTAAAGTCATTCTATGGTATTACTGATTTGCTTCACAAAGGTACCACAGAAGATAATTAGTGAAAAATAAAAAAAAAAAAAAAAAAAAAAGCAAGCCTGTCATTACAACCTCCTCTCACAAGGACAGAGCTGTCACTCCCTTGGGTGGTCAGATGTTTCTCTTGGAATATGTATATGGAGGGAAGGAGGGACAGTGCATATCTTTAATAAGTGATCTTCAGAAAGGGTTTTTGGTTTTGTTTTTTTACTATTTTTTTCTACTGATGGTTGAAAAATAACTTGTAGGCCAGCTGACCAAAGCCAGCATTTTCACAGCCTGCAGACCACTGGTTGTGAATCTGGTTTTTTTTTTCAAAATGGGTGACTTTTCAGTTAACTTGTTTACATGAACAAACATGTCAGCAGCAGCAATCACAGCATGGAAATTTAGTAACTGCTCTTTTCTGGTAGTATGAGCAGACTATTCAGACTTTAGCTGAAATCATGAAAAAGCAGATTTCTCAGAAGTTTAATGCCAGCTTTGGAAATTACTTTTTGTTGTATATTATTTGTGGAGATTTAGTTAAAAATCAATGAACTCCAATGAATAATGCTTTTGCTGAAATGCAGTTTATAACTGAAAACTGCTTTGACCAAAATTCTGCAGTATAGCTCTCCTTCTAGATCAGTACAATGCTGGGTCATACTGCCGGAGCTGTGAGATCAATACCTGCATTGCTTCTTCATAAATTGTATTTGTCCTCTGTTTAAATAAATGCCATGGAAATAAATATTCAATCATCATCTCTGCTGGCATTCTTTTAGTATGTTTTGTCAGTTCTTGCTAAAATTTGAGGCCACTTTGTAACTGGTTGAAAACAGAAGGTAAACCCAAAGATTTTATCTCCTTCCTGCCAGAATTATTTTGACCACAGACAGCACAGACGTGAAACTTATACTCAGTGGTAACTAATGAACAAGAAGCATCACTGTAAAATAAAGTCTAAAAGTTCAGTCTAAAATGCCAAAGCCTTTCTTCATAAAAGACTCAGTTCTTTAGAGGCACTTTGACAAAGGGTAATAGTGTGTAATTCTACCTTTGGCAGATGTTTACTGTAGAAATTTGGGGGAATGAGATAGCTGTTCAACTTGTAAGTATCAAAAAGTTTGTTGGAAACATGGTAAATATTTTTAGAACCAAGAACAAAGTATGGCTGCTATTTGGAGAACCTGGATAACAGGATTGCCTGAAGCTTAACTCAGATGTGGCTGCTGCTAAGAAACAAAAAGTAGAGCAGAATTTCAGGAACAGAGAATTAAAGATCAAGATAATTTAAGGTCCCATAAGGTCCCAACATTTCAAAGTACAGTAAGTAAGTCAAAGGAGGAAAAGATCACCATGGATTATACACAGCTCAGTGAATACCTCTGCTTCATGTGGTCAGTGTAGCCAAAACATACAAACATCGTATTTCAATTCAAAATCAGAAGAATTAAAGATCAAGATAATTTAAGGTCCCATAAGGTCCCAACATTTCAAAGTACAGTAAGTAAGTCAAAGGAGGAAAAGATCACCATGGATTATACACAGCTCAGTGAATACCTCTGCTTCATGTGGTCAGTGTAGCCAAAACATACAAACATCGTATTTCAATTCAAAATCAGAAGAAATAAAATATAAAAATGCCAACATATATAAGTGTCTTATATGCTCCCAAAATATTGACGTGCTATCCACTGTAAAAAAACACATTTCCAACAGAGGAGTTCAAAGAAAGACAACAGTAAAGGCAAAATAACGATCCAACAAGAAAACAAAAAAAGGAACTAGAAGACCGTAGCCTTACTTTCCTAAGAAACAAAAGTTATACAAAACAAGAATTCATAAAACATGAAATAAAGCATATGAAATTGAAGCTGAGGGAAACTAATGCTTCTGAGTCACAACAAATATAAGAAACTGATCAAAACAAGCTATTACACCACAACAGGATACTATGACATTCACAGCAACTAGACAAAAACTGCTACAAGCTGCAAAACCACTGGGCATTCATTCACTCACTGATAAAAATTCACATAAGCACTATAAGCATTGTTCTGAGAACAAAAAAAACCCTAAAGGCATTCTTTTTTCCCAATACACCTCCTCAGCTTTTTGGGTGTGTTACTTAAGATTCACTGGAAAAGCTTTCCCTTTTGTATTTCTTCATAGACACAGCACTAACTCTTCTTGAACACATAAGGGAGTTTGCCCATCTGGAGCTAAGGGCAGATGCCTTTTCAAATTAATATAGACTCTTTCGAGTTTCTTGTTGTGAAGTCTCTTAAGCATCTTCCTGGTTCGTCAGGAGAGTGTTAATGAAGGCAGCCAATGTTTTGGCCCGTTAATCCAACAGGAGCTGCTGCTGTTGAAGAAGCAATAGGGCTTCTTTGATATGCTTGGATGTAGAAGGAGATGAAGAAGAATAATTGCTTAACACACACATTTCAAACTGGTAAAGTGCTGCGATTAGCAATAAAGAGAAGGCTTGGGTTTCCATGTGTGTTTTCTTTCCCTAATCAAAGCAGCAGTTTACTTCAGTTTACTCTTCTGTGCCCTACCTTTAGAGTACAAGGAAGAGATGGGAGCCTATTTGGGTCTGAAGAAAGTCTTCCTGTCAGTTGCCTTCCTCCTCCATAAGCCAGCAAGTGACCATTTTCAAGGAGCTCTGTGCTTTAACCCTCATGCCTCAGAAGCTTAGCCCTACCTTAAAACTAGTCAAACCCTCTCAAGGTTAAGGTTAGGTATGATCATCAGAGCACCAGCATGTAGGCTCATGCCATTCTCCTCCCTTACACCCATTTTTTCCTTGGAATCCCAACACATATGGACTCTGCATGGATCCCAGATCTCTAGCCAAGAGTTAGTTTTAGGATTAAGATGGAAAAAAATAATCCAGGAATGTGGTATTCTTGATAAATCAAAAATCAGTGTCCTACAAAGTGGAGGGCACGTACTGTCTTGAAAGAAATGTTTCTGTAATAAGATACTCACTTCTTGGTTACTTATCAATAATGAGAACCTACCTATGACTATGGTAAATCTTCATCTACACAAAGAATGCATGGTGCGTTCTGTCCTTCAGCTTCTCTCTTCCATTTGGAAGCCAAATTAATTTTGGTTTGGTAAGTATCTTAGGTCTTCTACCTTTGCTCTAGTATTTTGGCCAAAATCTAAGCTTAGTGAGGACTTTCCTTTATACTAAGTTATGAAAACTTTGTTTGACACAAAGATTACAACTAACCCTTCTGTTTCCTGCTGTCAGCCCTTATTTGTCCTAGGTACTTTGTCAGGACCCTGAGTGCACTAATAGGCCTTAATAACCCTAACAAGCCTCATGTGCTCCTCAGCCATGGCCTCAGGAGCCCCATTTAAGCTGAGCCCTAGGCCTTAAGCCCAAACCTGAACAATGTTGTAGAGTATGGATCTCCAGTTCAGTTGTGCCTATACCTAGCCATGTTCATCTGGATCCAGGCTTACAGGCTGACTTCCTAGCTTGACCTCATCTTTTCTTATCAGTATGGACCTGCCTGGCAATCACTAGGTTATGTCTGACCCTAATTATCCTTGCGGGGACCAACTCTAATCTGTGGGCTGCCTTCCCAGCTTGGACCTATCCTGTTACCTGCCTGATGATCTGGACTCTTGGCTGAATCTGGTGTGCCCTGCTTGCTTTGCTTGGGTGGTGTGGGACTGGGTTCTGGCAGGGAGGCCCTGTCCTATCAGCTGTGTTATTATGCTTGGCTCCTGCCCCTTATGGAACAGCCAGCACTCACTGCTCTTGATGCTTTGTGTTTTGCCTTCAAAATAAACCCAGTATTTCTATACTTAATTTCACAATCCCAACAATAACTCACATGTCAAAACTAAGTGAAACACTTATTTTAACATTAAAAATCCCATTACTAACCCTTTAATTCTAGGCCTGAACATTAAATGTTAATTCCTTTTGATTCATCAGACTATTGACTTCTCCTCCTGTTCGCAAACTGACCCTTTTGGGTCTCACCAGAGGTGTGCACCCATTTCAATATGGAGAGTATGAGCTATTTTCCCCCTTACTGTTACCAGCCCTGATGATTGGAATTTTGCTTGAAACCCCTCTAAAGGTGAGAATAGTTGCTTCTTGTTCCACTAATTTCGATATTATTTTTCCCCCACAAAGGCTGCTGCTAAAAAGACCCAAACAAGCTTTCAGCTGAGGAATTTGCTGTGTCCCTTCCTATACTATGCCAAAGCTTAAGCATAACACTGAATCTATGCAAACTGAGATCTAGCCCAAAGATACTACAAATCACTCTGTCTAGTGTTGTGCCTTAGCTTTCAAAGGCAGCTTGTGTTTGCTCTAAGAACTCCACAAATTTATTAGATCTTTCTTTTCATAAGCATAATTTCAGGCCTGTGATTAACACAGAACAATCTAAGAACCTTAAACTGAGCAGGTTAAATCCTAAACCATCCTCCCTTTCCAATTCCAACTCTTCAGAGGACAGACTTGTTAAGTAGGAGGAATAAGCCCCACATTTCACTCCTTTTTCTTCAGAATCTGAAGTGAAACTGCTGACTTTATGCTAAGCACGTGTATCCACTGCCAAGTAATATATTCACAGTCATGTAGTATTTTAAAAGAAGTAGGCTCTATGTGGTGGCTATTCCATTTCCCATCATTACTTCTAACCCCAATATAAGAAAATGCAATAAAGCCATACTTGAGTTGGTTTGCCAGCTATACGGGAGCTATATTCACTTCTAGATCAACTGGGACCTCACCACCTGTAAGAAGGGAAAGAATGGCATTTAGTCAAGAGCAGTGTCCCAGGGATAATTAGCTGTACGTAGTTATTCATGCCTACATCTTTCATCAGAACTACACTAACAGTTTATTTAAACTTCATGAAAGATGATGAAATCTTCATCCAGCTGAAGTGCAAAACTTCTGAAGAGTCAGGGTTTCACCAGGCCTCAAAAGGTTGGCTTTGACTGTGGTGTTGAGCACCATCTAGTGTCCCCACAGTGGGCAAGGAGCAATCAGTTGGATGACCATCAAAGTACGAAAACAACCAAACAAAAGTACATGGCTTAAGGTGAAGTTGCTCTGTGCCATGGAACTTATTTCTGACTTTTGTGGGCTCTCAACAGTGTCATTTTTCTTTAATGATATCTGCACCACTGTGCAATTTAGTCATTCACTGTCCTGAATATAATCCAAACCACTTTTTTCTAACATTTTTCATTGAAACACCAAACATTGCAGGATAAGCCATCAGAAATATAATTTTGCAGCAGCTTGGATATACTGCCTCACAAGCACCTGCTACATCCCCCAAGAAAAACAGCAGAAAATCCTTCATGTCTGTATTTTTTTACAGCCAAACAAAACTGTCACTGCTTTAGCACCTTTCATTTATTTGACACCCCTTTTTAAATTATCTTTTAGCCTTCTTTTTAACTATATCTGGGTGCACGTCAATTGTGGCCACCACTGTTTCTCTGTAGAGAATTCAGTGCTGACTACCAATGAGTCAGTCATTTCAATGCTAACAGACAATTAATAATCACGGTTTTGACAAATCAAATGGATCTGAAATCTATTTTGCTCATAGTTGATTTAATTTGTGAAGCAATTCAGTAAGAAGTTAAGAGTAGTTCACAGCAGCAATGATTCCAGGATACAACAACATAGCAAAAAGTTTCCATTTTACATATAATACTATGCAGCCAGAGAATTCTTTTAACTAGCACAGTTAAGTATAGGTTCAACAGTTGCTGAACTCAGACAGTTGAAACACCTGCACAAGCAACCCTTCCAAAGATCACTGTGATGCACATTGGTGACTGCATGCATCTGACCAAATCAGGTATTTGTTTTGTCAATTTAGATAATCTGGCTTTAGTGAAGGCTCTTTCTTAGTACCGTATTTCCTAATAATTTAATTTATTAGTAATAAGCCAGTAAGACAGGTTTATGTATAAACATGTACTGGGTTTTATGTACATAAATGTACATACATGTACTGTTGGGAGAGTGTTCCACAACATAGTCAGTCTCCATTGTATTGCCCTCAATGCATTGCACCTGGCTAACAAAGCCAACTGTTTATCAGCTAATAACGCGCCTGTTAAGTTTCTCTTCTCCTCAGGTGCCTACGCAACGCGCTCGAAGAGGCGGTACAAGGGCAGCCGGGCACTGCGCCAGGCCGCCGGGACGGCGGCCTGCCCGCCAAGGCATGCTGGGGCCGGCGCTGCGCGCCCCCGCCACCACACGAAGCAGCACTAGAGCTCAAGCGACGGCGGCTGAGGGATGGCAATCACGGCCGTGCCGCCAGTAACCGGAAGGTGAATAAAGGTGATGAAAAGCGGCGCGGAGCCGCCGCCATTTTGGGCGAGGCCGACCACGCCACAGAGGGGCGCGGGCCCGAGCCAAGATGGCCGCCGGCCAGCCCGCCGTGGCTCGGCTCCGCCCCGGCTCGGATGCAGACGGCGCGCACCGGAAGTAATTCTCCCCATGCCGGAAGTGCCGCGGTTCCGGAGCGGTGGCCGGGCGGCGATGGCAGCACGCCGGCAGTGGCGCGGAGGGCTGGCGGGTCCCTCCGCGTCCCGGCGCGGCGGCGCGC
>JAVJGJ010000060.1:41950395-41960435 GCA_035590215.1 Microhierax caerulescens | reverse complement strand
GACTGCCGGCGTCGGTGAAGGAGCCGTTGCGTTGCGGCGGAGTGCAGGTCCAGCACTTGTGGGGGGACTGAGGGCTGCGGACGATGTCGGCAGCCGGTTTGCGCGGCCTGCTGCGGCGGGAGAGCCCCGAAACACCCGCGGAACGGGGGTGAACGACTCTGATGACCATTGCGGGTATCTCCGAGAGCTGCCAGTAAAAATAATGTCTCGAAACGGAAAATAACGAGAAATCTGTCGGCGTTATCTCGGCCTCTTTCGGTGTAACCCGGAGCTGAGGCTTCTATTCTGGCTGCTGCTGCCTAGCAAGGGCAGGAGAAAAAACAACTAATTTTTATAGTCTTAAATCTGCTGCGGTTTGTAATACTGTTTGTGCTTTCAATATGTGCATTCCTTTTGAAGTTTTATTTTTTTTTGAAGGTGACTACTTGTTAGCCATCTCTAAAATGCCTAAGTACTGGAAAGAACGAGTAGTGACTTAGCTGTGGGTGAACACAGACTGGAAATCTTACCCACTGGATCAACAGCTTCTTACACAAGTATTTCCATTGTCCTACTAAAAGTATTAAGCCAGTCTATTAAAGGGAAACATGCTGTTACATGATATGGAAGGATAAGCTAAACAACAAATAGCTGACACAGGCATAATTAATGGCATTCTCAAGTATTTGCTGTCACTGTACGTTTGACTCTTAGCCACTGTAAATGCAGCAGTGTGAGGGCTAGAACAACTTCTGCAGGGCTATCTTGATCACGTTCTGTCAGGTCAGGATTGAGGATATCCTTCAGATGTGGAAAATCAGGAAGCCTTTTGAGATTGCTGATCACACAGATCGGTTTAGCCTCAGGAAGGGGGATTTAGAAAGGTGTAGGAGTTTTTTTATCAATTATGGTAATCTCTTTGATACTTAATTATTGCTCTGTGTGCATAATTCTTTCTTAAATAAGCATTTCTGCCAAGTATTTTTAAAGCCTGAAATAGCTTCTTAAAATAGTATTGCATAAATTAATTTTGCCCCTCTCTTAAAAAAGGTAGGAAAGGTAAAACTGCAACAGTCTGAAAAAGTGTATTTGTTAGGAGAACTCTAACCAGCTGCAGCAAAGCAGTGGTTCTCTCTGCCCTGCCCAAGGGCTATTTTGAGGGAAGTTGGTGATTACTTCTTGGTGTGAGTGGGAGTGCTTCAGCTACAGTGCTTGTGACTGGTTTGAAGAGTGTTTCAGGTCACCTACACCCATACAGCTATCTGGAGATCTTGGAGCTGCTGAAATAGAGCCCAGTAGTGTCTGTGGTGCTTCAGTAATTTGTGCTGCTTCTGAAAAGTGCCAGTTGATTGGTATCTGGTTTGTTCTGCACTGAGTCAGTTACTAGTACAGATGTTCAGCTCCTTTCCTCCAGAAGGCACACTGCAACTGTTGACATAGGTAGAGGAAAAATAGTTAGATGCAAGTAACATGCTTATAGTATCTTCATGTGTGCAAACAGGTACAAATACATACCTTTAGTACCTATCTTCTCGTGTTCAAATCAAAACCATCTGTTTATATGGTTCGTAGATGGGTACTTAGCTAGAGCTTAATAAAACTGGGTGTTGCTACACCACAGACAAGCAGTGATGCTCCTGTTACTGGCAGGCTGGTAGCATATTTATCTTACAGATGTCAAAGAACTTTACAAACTTTCTGTATTTATAGAAAGTCTTATTATCCCCATCCTGCAGCAAGAGACACTGAGGGCAGATAGGGTAACTTACATAATTCATAACTTTTGCTCACACATACCAGACTACAGTCAAGTACTAACTTGATAGCTAGCAGGCCCTAAACTAGCCAGAGCCACTGCTGGAGCATTGTATGTAATTACTATTAGCCTGTTGTTGGCATAGTGGTATGTTTTTTTCTGATGTAGAGAGAACTTGGGTCTTCAAAAATGTGTGTGTGTGTTCTTTTTACTAATGCGTAATGGAAAGTTATGAAAAGTTAACTTACAAACACCATGCTTCATCAGTGTCCCTTCTTTCTCCAAGCTGTACTGAATGTATATGTTGCCTTTTGTTCCAGGTTCAGAGCATGGAGAATGATGAACTTCCGCCAGAGGATGGGATGGATTGGTGTGGGGTTGTACTTGTTAGCGAGTGCTGCAGCTTTTTATTATGTCTTTGAAATCAACGAGACTTACAACAAACTAGCACTGGAGCACATTCAGCAACACCCCAAGGAACCACAGGAAGGAACCACATGGACGCACTCCTTAAAAGTACGACTGCTATCCTTGCCTTTTTGGCTGTGGACGATAATATTTTTAATACCATATTTACAGATGTTCTTGTTTCTCTATTCCTGTACAAGAGCTGACCCCAAAACTGTTGGGTATTGCATCATTCCTATCTGCTTGGCTGTTATTTGCAATCGTCATCAAACATTTGTGAAGGCCTCTAATCAGATCAGTAGACTACAACTGATTGACACTTAGCTTAATTTCTAGTTTCTGTAGCTGTTTTGAAGCAATTGCTTATGCTTGATCTAACCATAAGACTGAAGTTCTGAGCGAAGGTTGGAAAGAGCCTTTTCTTTCAAACTATTAAGCAATGAAGAGAGTGACTGTTTTCTAGTTTAAAAAAAAAGTTAACTACAAAGGTTTTTAAATATGGGTCTATCAGAATGGCCAGAGTGGGAGAGTTCTGTGTGACATTTTATGGAAGTATTCCTCATTTTGCCTTAATGATGCAAAATTGCAGCACTCCATCTGGAACATCCTGTGGGGGAATAAGTTTCTGGTCTGTGACTTTACTCCTCTGTGCAAAAAAACTGATTTCCTGTTTTCTCTTGGAGTAAAAATCAATGAAAAGATAATTCTTTTGTGGTAAATGTAAAAAGAAAAATCAGAACATGATTATAAAAGCGGCACTTAATACAGTTCTTTGCTTTTTCTTTTTTTTTTGTTTGAAGTAATATTTACATCAGTACAAGTTTTAATGAATTTTTGAAAAGTAAGTTTAGATATAAATACAGGAAGCAAAGAATAAAGTTTGTGTGAACCTTTAAAGGAAAAAAGGTATTTTTTTTTTCCTGTGGTAGCATACTTTTTTCCAGTGACTGCAGCAGTACCATGTTGTAGTAGGTAGGTAGTGAGGAGTGGCATAGGCCTGAGGGTTGGTGCTTTAAACTCTTTTCCTATGACGTTAAAAGCAGCTTATGCTGGTGTTGGTCTATGGTCTGCAAAAAACTTTGTGTTTTCTTCTCTTGTCTATACAAATCTGCTTTGAGTAAAGTTACAAGTGATGGGAATTTACTAGCATTCTAATGTCAGTCCAGACATGATGCAAAAGTGTGTTCAGGGAGCACTGATATGCTAGGAGAAACTTTGTATTTGGGAAAGCTAACTGGTATTAGGTTGGGTGTGTGTGTGTGCTACAGACAAGTTGTAAGACAGATAACCATGTTTCTTCCAGAAATTTGAAAAATAAGATACCTTCTTCTCATTCATGCAATGAATGCAAATTTCTTCAGTCATACTGAAATTCCATTAGAATTTTCCTGCTGTAGTTTCAGCTCTGTTTTTCAGTGCTATGGTTTTTAATTCTAACTACTTGATTGTGTATTTTGAATAACATCGGATCTGTTCTTTCTTGTCCTTTTTTGTTTCTTCTTAGAATAACTACATTTTTGAGCCAGCTATGATGGAAATAACCTTCCAAACATGAAAACAGTGCAAAATACACTCTTCAAAAGCAGTAGGCCCAAAACAATTATGAACTAAACTCCTTGGTTATAATTTCAGTTGTATGTGATTGTCAGTATCTAATCATCACAAATGCTAATCCATTTCTGACTACTTCAAGGGGATCCCGGAGAATATCTGCTTTCTCTTGCTTTGGAAAGAGAACACTATTTTTCAGTGTTGCTATGTTTAAGTATGGCAGTTAGAATACCTGAAACTTTCTGTATGCATTTGGAGGTATTTTGAGACACTGGTTTCTAATGTCAGCATTGGTGCTAGGACCTGAAAACAATGTAGCCTTTACAAGAAGGTCTTAAGTTCTAAGTGCAATATGAAAAGGAGGAAACTGCCATCTTAATATGCTGGAGTAAGAATAAAATATAAACTCTGACTTGTAGTATCTTTGATAGTCAGAGCTTTTAAGTTGTGTTGTTTCCTAACTTTAAAAATCACCATCCTATTTATCTAAAATAAAAACTTTTCAATGTTTATAAACAGAAGTCTGTTAATGCAGATACGTATCAATGGCTTGTTATTTTTGTGTATGTTTGTTTGTTGCTAGATAGCAGTGCTGGCAGTCAGCTGCTGTAGCTTACTCTCCTGTCCTTCCCTCGGTGGGTATGTTTGGTTGATCTTTTTCTGTTGTCCTTTTATGCTCTGTGCCTGAATTACTTGTCCGTAGCCTGAAGTTTTGGGGGTGGCTGGATAAAAATCCTTTTGTTGTTTATCTACCTTTGTGTAACAGGGAGGCATCTCTGGCTGGACTATATTTTTAACTTGGTGCTGTAATTTTTAAACCGAGCACTTACATAGTGTCTAGATGGAATTATTTAAAGAACAACAACATAAGAGGAAGCATCAAAAATAGAAAATGTTAGGGAGAACTGCCTAAGTTTCTGTTGTGCAAGCATGTGACCTTTAGCAAATTCATCAGCGTGCCTGATGTGATGAGCCAAGCTGTCTGGATGTGGAGCATGTGCTGGGCACAGCAGTGACTTTGGAACAGAGGTTTGTGTTTGTAGACTCTTCCGTCAGAAGCCTGCTTTTGGGTTAAAGCTGTTGACAAGCATAAGCTTTACAACTAACTACAGGAAGATGCACAATCTAATTCGAGCAAATGCTGTGTCTAAGGGTTTGAGTTTGAGGTGGAAAGCAGCAACGGAGAGAATTATTAGTATAAACTATTGATGTAGCATGTAGGAATACTAGACAATAGGAGTAGAAGAGGAAAGCTAGCTCTGCTGGTGCTTCCAGCATTTTTGATGCCTGTGGAACATCAACAGGTGTGAAGTCTTACCTACAAAGTAAATAAAGGAAAGGCTATAAAAATTGATCGCTAAATTTGTTTTTTATTGTAGTCTCTTAAAAGAAGTAGCAAAATAACTTTTAAGCTTGATTATCATGAAGATTTGTAAATAGTGTCAAGGCCAATTAGTTCTGTCACAGAAGATAACTGCCTGCAACACAAATTGACATAATCTATAAGCTTTTGCAATAACTGAGCTCAAACAAGTTTTACAACTACTTTAAAGGCTACAGAACCTCCCAATTAGCTCAATTAGTTCTTGATCATAAATGACATAATAGTGTAAACCTGTTTCTACAGCAGCAGCATTAAAGAAAGATGTGAGACTAGCTTGTATTGAACTTGCTCATAAAAATCTATTTAGTTCTTTTCACTGAGTGGGCAGCAAAGATGAATTGCTACAACTTCCACTAAAGAGTGGGAAAACTATTTTTACTGATACTCT
This sequence comes from Microhierax caerulescens, assembly GCA_035590215.1. Lineage (NCBI taxonomy): Eukaryota > Metazoa > Chordata > Aves > Falconiformes > Falconidae > Microhierax > Microhierax caerulescens. The sequence continues at coordinate 41,954,969 of JAVJGJ010000060.1, read as the reverse complement.
ATTAACTTAAAATGAGTTAGATCAGACATGATCTTGAAGAGCTTTCTAAAGAAGCAGCTGTAATAGAGGTGGTAATGAAGTCCTCAGAAGATTGCTAACCTCTACCAGCTTAACAATCATTCAGTGTTTTAATCTTCTGCCAAGAAAGTGAGTAGCTGTAACAAGGTTGATTAATATTAATCTGTGCCACCTACCCTGGATTTCTTTTTATTGTGTTTGTGTCACAAGATAAAGCTTTGCCAGAGTGCTAGAGCATCGCTCTTGGGCAGTCAGAGTGTTAGTTTCATTAGCTCTTTGACCTTCACCAAAAAGTCCCTTCCAATCTCAGGAAAACACCTGCCACGGGTTATTTTAAGTGCTTCTGAGCCAGTTCTTCATTTCCTGCCATGGGGAGAGCGGATCCAATGAAGAGCGTAACTTCAGGCTACAGCCCTTCAAACTTGGACGTAAGTTGCAATAAAAATGTGTTCCTTATGACACATTTCTTCCAGCAGTGAAGTGGAACTGCAAGCTTGATATTTTTTTTTAGTTTTTTAATTAAAAATGAGGATTGACTTATCCTTGGAACAAAACTTCTGTGTTTGTGCAGGATACCTATTAACTCACCTTATTTTCTCTTGCCTGGCCCACTGACTTAAAAGGATGCTTTCTATTATTCTATTAGTTTCTAAAAAATACTGTTTTCCACATGCCAGTCTCGAATGAGAACCTTTTCCACACATGACCTAATGCATGAAAGCAGTTTAGTAACTTCATCAGGTAATTTAATTTTAAGAACTGTCTGATCTCTCCTTAAAGCTCACCCTACGGTACATCTTTCTTCTGGAAAGAACATGCTACAAGCACAAGAAGGTACTTCTGCTCAACTCTCAATCCTCAAAGCCTGTGACTAGCCCAGTAATTTTGGTTAGTGAATGTGCCCAAAACCACTGCTCAGTTTACACTGCTGAGTGTTAACCTAGTTACCATATGTTGAGCCCCATGATACATTATTTATGGCCTAACTGCCAAAATAATGTGTATTTTAGAAAGAATCAGGTTATCTGTAGTAGCTTGTGTATAAATTAACTTTTAAACTAGAATGAGTGTAAATTACACAGGGGCTACAATGGGTGAATCACATTCAAATCCCTTTAATGAAAATCGTGAAAACTAGTCTCTCCTTCCCAGGAGTTAGGAAAGGTCTTGCACTCTTATATTGGGCATAGTGGGATTGCCCCCTTTACCTCACAGAACCATCCGAGTGCCTAATATCATACTTGTGATTGTAAACTTTTTTTAAACACAGAACACTGCAACCTATTAAATTCACTTGTGAATTTAGCCTTGAAGCTGTTCAAACCAGCGAATTCAGTACTTCAGAGCACTAACAATAGAGTATGTCATATAATCCCAGTCTGTGTGAAGGAGACTTGCTTTGAGAGTCTTGCTTTTCTGTTTTGTAACTAGTAAAAGTAGTTGGTTCTCATTTAAATACTTCCAAGAATTTAATGCAGTACTACTTCTGCTCTTTTAATAGAAACATACATTGCTCTCCCCCTTTATTGATAAGGAAACACATCTAGTCCCCTCTGGCTAGTAATACTAAAGTCTATTAGTAAGACATACAAACTATACTGAGCAGCATAGCGTGGTTAACGGCTTGTTCTGTGCCAGCCTGAAGTCTGGTTAAGGTACAAAAGCACCAGCATTATCTCTGCAGTGAAGAGTACGCCATCTTCCTTCCAGCGAGGCTTATCTACTGTACCCAAAACGCGGGGACCACAGTGGACTTATGGCATGCGTAAAATCTTTCTCCTCTAGGACAGCTTTGTACAGCTCATCGCACACTTTTGGTATGTAAGTTTTTCTGTCTTCAGAAATTTTTGGAGCCTTTTCCACAGCCGTGGAAAAACCTGTATGCTTCACTGACTTGTGTGCTTGGTTGCTTGGAAAAAGGGTGCTGCAACCAGTGAGCAGCACCAGCGGGTTCTGTTGCCCCCCCTGTACCTTTTGCCAGTTGTTTAGCAAGATGGACAGTACAAGAAGTAGGAGGCTGCAGTGCGTTTGGGGGAGAAACAGGCTCCCCAGAAGGGGTTCAGAACACAGCTGTAAGGTTGGTCCTAAACATATGGAGGGGGGAAAGCAAAAAACCCCCCAAACCAGAACAAAACCCAACCAATCATCACCACCACACCAAAGCTTTCTGTGCCTAGTTACCTTACAGCAACTCTCAGAAAAGTTAGCTGTTGAGCTAGGGCACTTGACACAAGCAAATGTACAGGTTCGAATTATTAAGGCCTCATGAAGCTTTAGTACCCTTTTCATTGTTTTAAGTTTTTGTGGCTGCAACGAGGAGTAGAAATGCTTCTTTAAAGGCAAAACTTGAATGGTTGTTCTTGACCCAATGCTCATTGATATTATCTGGAGCTCAGGTGCAGTGTGTTACTGTGTCCAGGTTGACAGAAAAAAACCCCGCCATTACCTGCGTTTGCTTCCATACTGGTAAAGTTAGGGTTTGTTGCTTTAGACCCAAAGTTTTGTGCCTATGATGTGCCAGTGGACTATTTATGCAAAGTTTATATATAAAGGCCACAAATTCATACCTAATGTTAAATGTTGCTTTTTAGCTATTCCACAGTTCACATCATTGTTGAGAGTGTTTAGGACTGTAGTGGGGAGCAGGAAGGGAAAACATGACTTTCAGATGTAGCTCTACAAGCTTCCAGGGCTGCAGAACAGGGCTTATAAAAGTTGTCATCAGTTTCTGATACGTTATCAGGCTTGGTTTTTGTACTGTGTTGCCTCTGCCATTTTGATAAGCCACTTCCTCCAATAAATTATCTACCCTAAAACGCTGAAGTATTTTATCACTTTATGATTTTCCAGCCTGACAAGAGATCAGAATTTGTGTAATTTTCCCCTCACCCTAGGTCCTCAGCAGCTAAAGCTCCCTAGTCTTCAGAGTTGGTCTTTTCTCCTCAGTTATCCTGTCATACCTGCTAACATAAAAATGGGGGTGTGAATTTTTTAGAATAAGAGTACATAACAATATTGAAAATATGTTTACCGGACCTCATTTCCAACACATGCACTCCCATTTCAAGTGAACACAGATAATTTTGTGCTCGTAAAAATTCATTTATTCTGACACTTTGTCCTCTGTACACAAGTTTCAGGATTTGCTCAGTTTCCATAATACACAAACTATACCAGTGGAACACATGAGGAGAGAAATAAAAAGCTTTTCACACTATTAAATCAGTTAATTTCTGCTAGACTTCTCTCAGGCTCCATGGTAAGCTTTATGGACTGGCTATCAAGAACATTTTATGCCTGTTCACAGAAGCATGCACCTGAAAAACCTGGAAATTAAAGTAACATACAGGAAGCATTGACAACTTTCCCCTTGCCAGAAGCATCTGTTGCCCTTGATATGACATTCCACATGCTGCATTATTATCATTAGAAAGAACAAACTACCTTAGCAGAGGGATAGGGTTATGCTCATTTATACAGCCAAGAACTGTTACACATAATGTGCTCCACGGTGTTACTCTAGTATTTACTTTCTCACCCTCTTAAAATAAACTACAGCAATCACTGTAGAACCCTATTACATTTTCCCTAGTTTCTGCCCAAATTTTTTTCTTATTTTTAGGCGATGTTGACAGTTCTGCATAGACAGAATATAAAGCTATGATGTTCACTTTTTTTGACTTGGCTACCAAATAAGCCTAAAAATCAACCTGAATAAAACTCCATCATGGACGAAAGCACGTTAAGATTTGAGCGCTCCAAGAAAAAAAATGAGTGGGAAAAAAACACAAACAGGCTTAGGACAGATAGCAGTTTTTGAACTGTGGAACATTAAAAGACTCACACTGGCTTGTCACTTCCCTGGCTGTCAAAACAAATTGAAGATTTTCTTGAAACCATGATTCCCAACTTTTTCTACCTACTTTGTCTATGCTCTTTTCCAGGAAGATACTCCATTGATGTGTGACTACAGCTTTCAGATGCCAGGCAAAAATAACCTTCCATAGTAGGACTGTACAGGGCTCTTGTAAGTCTGTTCAGGAATGTAAACAGTCCTGTGGTTTTTTTAAATTTTGAATACTGTAGCAGTCTTCTCTTCTTTCTCTCCAAACAAATGAAAGTTATCTGTTACCATCTTAAGATCATACCTGACAAAGTAACTCCTTACAGATTTTATTACTTTATTTTAAAAGTTTAAGTCACAAGAAAAAAAGAATGACTTGGCAAGTCATTAAAAGCACAGCAGTCAGAAGACTTGCAAGAACAGTTTCCTATTTCTCAGCTTGTTTGCTAAAACCTCTTCTCGGCGTAAGGCTGGTACCCTGCAAGCCACACCCCGCTGACACCGAGGCCCATCCTTTCTGTACTAAAATAGCGCCGGGAAGGCCATGTCACCCCCCGAAGCGGGGCAGCCCCCGCGCCGCCGGGGCACCGCGCCCGGGCCCGCCTGCGGCCCTTGCAGGCCTACGCTGGGCGCCCGAGGCCGGGCTCAGGGCTGCTGGACCTTCGTCCGCTTCGGCGGCGGGTCCTCGACGCTCGCCTTCGCGTCGGTGCCG
>JAVJGJ010000060.1:41936496-41949437 GCA_035590215.1 Microhierax caerulescens | reverse complement strand
CTGCGCGCTGCGCGGTGCGGGAGGGGGTTGGGCAGAACACACGCGAAGCTGTGCGCGGGGGGGGGGACGGGACCCGGAGCGGGTGGCGTTGCGCTGGGCTGTGTGCGGGGCGGTGCGCGGGGGGCTGTGCGCAGGGAGCGGGGCGCTGCGCGGGGTCGCGTTGCGCAGGGGGCGCTGCGCGGTGGGCGTGGCATTGCGCCGGGCAGCGTCGCGCGGGGCTCTGCGCGGGGGACGGGGGCTTAACCGCCCCCCGGGTCCCGCCCGGGAGCCGAGCCGCCTCACGCTCCCTGCGAGTGTTGCCGCACCGGGTCTGGCCGCGCCGCTGCGGGCTCCCGGCCGCGCGCTGTGGCAAGCGGTGGTGCCAGCCCAGACCTGCCGGGAGCACAGCGTGGGGGGTGAGGCTGCAGGGCCCCTCGGCCGGCTCGGCCTGGTGCTGTTGCTGAAATAGCTGCCGCAGGATTTTTATGGCTCCAGATACGCTGCTGGGAGTTGTTACAAACACAAAACGTAATCTGTTTGCAGTTAATAAAAACCCTGAAGTGCTGTGTTTTTCTCTCCAGGAACTTCCGCTGTGACTGCGGAAACAGCAAGTTCAAAAATCTGCAGTGCAAGTTACTCCCGGTAAGCTCAGGCGTAGGTTTTGAACGTTGAGAATCAAAATAACAGTCTTGGGAGGCTGGTGTGTTCCTCAGCCGGTGCCGACTCCCGCGACGCCTCTGCTTTTCCCAGCAAGTTAAACAGGGTGGGAGTATTACAGCAGGAGCTAGGACTGTTGAGGGACCGAAGGGAAATGTTGCGAGAAGAGAGCGTTCGAGCCTTGTTATCCGTGAATGCAGCAGTTGTGCATCCATGCTCAGCGTAATGCCAGGAATGTGCTGTGGTGCCTGCACTAATGCATCTTGTTAGCTTTAAGCTGGCTGCGGGAGAACCTTTGGGGTGTGGGTTTGCAGGTGGTGAAGGAAATTGAAGGTTGTGCTGCTGTCAGAGGGCTGGTTCTCTCCTCTTCTTTGTGGTGGCATTAGTGCTCTGATCTTTTTTGATAGCTTCTCACCACAGCCTACTGCGGGCATGCTTTTCTACTGTATTAAGCTCCCGGTGCTTTTATACTCGGCGGGCGTTTTGGACTCATCAAGTAGTTGGTAGTCTTCTGGGAAGCAGTGATAGGAGGCAGCCTTGTCTGCAGTGCTGCTCCCAGGGTAATGAGTCCAAATGTAGAAACAGCGAGTGGTTTTGTGTATGTCCATTTTGTTCTGGCACATTGGGGACGGATCTGGAGCTAGTCAGCCTAGGGCTACAGTCCAGTAGTCCCTACAGAGACAGACACCTGTGACAATTTTGAGATGTTACTGTTTCTCATTTGAGTCAACACAGCAGATCGTGTGGTTGTGCCTCCTCTTTCAGGTTACTGCAAAATCAATTGTACAGGTTAAGTGACCTTCAGCATGCGTCTGTTTGGCTGACTTCATGGAGGCTGGGTGACTGCATTGTCCATTCTTTTCTTTGTCAGAAAAGTGGTAGAAAGCTTTTTATGGTAACATTGTAAATGGTCACAGCTGTTCCTCCAGGGGCCAATGGTGGTCTTAGGCTGCAGCTTGTGCGGTTGTGAAGCCCTGTGGCTGCAGCTGTATTAGCTTTATTTTTTTAGTGGGATTACATGTGATGGAATTTAATTCGGCACATTTTGTAATTTAGATAATCCTCTCCTGTAGAGTGAGGCTTACATGATGTGAATTTCGTGAAAGCTCAGTGGTTAGATTAAACAAAGTTGGGTTTGGATCACAGTCTGGATGTTTAAAAAAAATATGGAGGGGAAGGTGCACAGTAAATCTACAGATGTGGCAATAATGGCAGCAGGCAGGCGTGTTTGGTGATCAGAACTCTTATATTGTTTTAGAATAGCAGTAGCTTGACAGACACCATGGTTGGCAGTTGTTACAAAGGTGGAAAAACTTTTTCCTCTTTGCTTTTGAACTTCACTATTCTTGACATGCCCTGTGTGCTGCTCGCTGTATAGAATAGGTGTCTAGATAGTATCTTTCCTTTTGCATCTTCAAGCTGATGAGAATAGTGATTGTCTTTAGGAATTTACAGTGGAACAGGAGTTGTTTTTTTCTAGATAATATGTCTTTTCTTTCTTCAGTTTTTCACTGCATTGTCTATTGAGACATTTTTTTCCTTTCCCTGTAGGAAAAGGGCAAGGTGAATTCAGGAAATAAGTATAATGACAATTTCTATGGATTATACTGTACTTGTAAAAGACCTTATCCTGATCCTGAAGATGAGGTAAGAAATACAAAACCCAGTAGTAATCATATATAGATGGTATTTATGCAAAGTAATGTGCAAAGGGTGGTCGCTAAGATGTTTTGCAGGGAAGATCCTGCTTTAAGAAATCTTACGTTCTGTATTGCTTTTGGTTGTCATGTGCTGTATAAGGAAATTACTTTATCAATTCTTTTTTAAATAGTAGGATATGTTTATGCCTTAAAGACAGATGAGGAGGACAAATCATCATTTGGACAAAATGCTACTGCAGTACTGTCAGCTTTTCTCTCTAAAGTTACAGAGCTCCCTTAGGGAGTGAGTTTCTCATCATCATCATGAGAGACGTGGCAAGCAAACGCATTAGGAGAGATCAGAATCTGCTTCCTCCTGCCTGCAACAGTGCTCTGACAAGGCTTCTGGGATGGGAAGACTGTCCTGTAGCACTGGCTGTAGTTTTCCATATGGTAGCCAGAACACATTTTCTCTGCCTGAATTACTAAAATCTACCAGTTGGTTTGTACACGCACGCTTTTGTTTGCAGTCCTGGAAGTTAGGTGTTTTAAAGAATAAGGAAGGCACAAGTCTTTCAAATACAAAAAAGTATTTTATAAACTCACCTCTCTGAAGTTCAGAGATAGCTAAACATTTATAAAGAAGTCATTAATAATTGTTTCATACCAAAGCAGTTTGTACTGTACTGCATTGTGGACAGTTAGGATTCTGGCGTTCCTATATAAACCTGATGAGATGAATATCAGTATCTTTCTTTTGCTAAGCTGCCTGTTTGTGCATTGCTCTTTCCAGGAAGAAAGATACCAGTAATGTAGTAACTTTTATCAGCTCTTTTGTGTAAGAATGCCTTGCTCTTCTGGCAAAGCTAGTTTTGTAATAATAAATGGAAATTTCCACAGTCTTGATAATAAGACAAATTACATATGCTATTGAACTTCAGGGAAGCAAACTGACTAATGAAGCAGTAACTAATTATTAATGGCAGCTCCCTGTGGGCGAGTAAAAAGGGAAATGCAATTTGCTTGAGCAGGCTTTGCAAAATACTGTAGTTTGAGGCTTGTGAAAGATTCTGGAGATCGCTATTAATGCTAACAATGTGACTGTTCATCTAGATTCCAGATGAGATGATCCAATGCATAGTTTGTGAAGACTGGTTCCATGGAAGGGTAAGGAAACTATAAGCAGAATTTCCATTTGCATAGAAATAAATTAGTTGGTTAAGTTTGCATGGTTATTCTTACTTGAGAAGGCTTGCCATAATTCTCAAAAGATTATTACTTTTTTCATTCTATGTGAAGAAATATTGGAAGTTTAATCTTGCACTGCTGTCTGCTCTAGTCCCCCCCCAAAAAAAAACCAGCAAAAGTTCCACCTTTTTGAAGGTTACTGCTACAGAATAAACCAATAACTTTATAACTGTCTCTTTTCCTGATTAGAATTTTCCATTTAAATAAGTGAGAAAAAGATTCTTGCTCTGAGGCACGTCATTATCAACTACCTGAATAGTTCTTCATTCAGAAGAATGATTTTTGAACTGTAATTCCTTTAAGTAGCAAGGAACAAACTGTGTTGTTAGTTCCTGATCATGAACTTTGGGGAAATCTTTTAAAAGCAGCTCAGCACTTCAGTGAGTGCCCTACTTAATGTGTAAGCATTAAGGGTTCAGCCTCTCGTGCCTTGAAGAGCATGAATGAAATTCCATGTTTGAAGCTGCAGGTTCAAAGAATTAACTGAAGCCCATCTATTTTTTTTTTTATGGGTTCTGTAGATAAACTCTAGGATTCTTTTGTGTAAATGTATGCGTGAAGAATGTTATGCTGCATACTGTGAGCTTTGCAAGAATGCTTTTCAAAGGAAAGCTGCTGAGCGCTTTTAATTGCCTAAATAGTTCTCACCAGTTTGTGACAGGCTTTGGGACCTAATTCTTCTCAAGTTCAGTAAGTGATCAATTTGAAGACTTAACAGTCTCTTACACATAAGGAAGCAATCATAAAAAGTTATTTAAGAGTTTAAATTTGCAGTGTGCAAGAGGTATCTGCACCTGTCCTATGTTTAGGGCAGTTTAGAAGAATATAATTTAGAAAGGAGATAAAGATAGCAGTGAGACTTCTGGGTATGTAGAAGGCATAAAGGGCTGCAGACAAATAGAGAATTATTTAAGTTCTTTTGACTGGAATTTTAATCAGCTCTTTCCAGTCTTTAAATTAGACTGATCGTCATTGTAGGAGGTTAGCAGGAGTGTATGCTTGTGCTGAAAATGAGATGGCAGTTGACATTTTACTTCCTTTAAACCTAGAGTAGACTCTGTTTGTTAATTTGCAGCAAATACTTCACTGCTGTGTGCTTGTTTCTTTTTGATAGCATCTTGGTGCAGTTCCCCCTGAAAGTGGAGACTTCCATGAAATGGTATGCCAAGCCTGCATGAGTCGCTGCCATTTCCTGTGGGCTTATGCATCGCAATTAGCAGGTAAAGAAAATTAAGGTATCTGAGCCAATATTTTGTTAGCATGTATTTCTCATGTGTGGTTGATTAATGACATAATACTGCTTAAGTGGTTGGAGAAATGATCCTCATTATATTGGACAGTAGTTTTCAGCTGTGAAATATGTGGGGCTGCAGGAACTGTTCTGTAGAAAAAAAAAATAAAAAGAATGCAGTTCTTGTTCCTAAACCTTAATTCTGTGGTGGGCACTCTTACTTGTTTTAGCAAAGATGTGCTAGCACATAGATGGATGAAGATTTAATACTTGTCTTGAGGAACTTAATTTCTAAACTGGATAAAAGACCCGAAGAGCCATCCTAAGGAAGGCAGTGAGGCAAACAGCTGAGTGTAAGAGGCTGTGAGCAGCAGAGAGTGAATGATATAGGGTGACCTGAAATGAATGTGTAGAGCCTTAATTTGAGTAGAGCTGGGGCTGTGCTCAGGACACATGTTCCCTGTGGTCACACCAGGCCTCTGCCTGTCAGAAGGATAGATAACTTGATTTCTGTGGAAGGAGCTGGTTTTACATAGTCTCCTAAATGTTGCCTATATCATCTGGTGATTGGTCTAGTGCTAGAAATTTCAACGGTAATTTTAAGGATTCCAAGCTGGCCTACCTGATGTTCTCTTCCTTCCAATGCAAATACAGTACAAAATGTTTTTTTTTCTTTGTTTCTGGTTTTCTTCCTTTTAACCAGCTGTATCACAGGGCACACGTTTGAAGTGACATCAAAAGAAAAACTTGTTTCAAATGAGGAGGTGTTGAGCTTTTTGGGGTGTGTGTCTGGAGCAAATGAAGGACTCTGACACAGGGTCAGGAAAAAGTGCATGACAGCTACTGATCCTGCAATATCTATCAAGGGGTGTCAAGGACAAGCATCTTAGTACAGAACTATCTCAAATTGTGATACCCTTTTCCCTCTTCTAGGGCTTAGATTTTAGGAAGCAGTGTATTTTAGCATAGGAATATGAGAGATGAAGAAGACTATGGTGAGAGAGGGCGCCTTTTCTTTGTATGTCTAGGTGACTGTCTTTGGACAGCTGTAGAGTGTCCAGGCTCTGCAGTGTATGAGGCGATCTAGGTGCTCTTTGACACCACTCTGTAAAGCAGAGAGAATGTCTGTGGTAGCTTGTATGTTGTCTGGCACAGTATTTCCATTTCTGTGAGTATGTATCTTCCGTCTTCCAGTTCCTGCTTTGACCAAAGTGAACTCCCGTGAAGATGAAGGGATTGTCTTGAAGGTTGAAGAAAGTGAAGAGCAGAAAAACGAAATAAAAAAAGAAAGTGGAGCAGAACATGAAGAAACAAAGGAGGAAAAGCAAATGGAACAGTTTAATGAACCATCCACTAGCTCGGGGTCAGCCTGTCCAGAGGTAAAATGTGCTGCCTTTTCTGTCCTCTGCATCTTCATAATGATGACCGGTGAAGTAAAGCCCGCCTCTTTCTGTATAGGTTCTGTGGAGAGGTAAATGCTTTCAGTCTGTTTTTGCGCTCCTGTTCAGTTGCTGACACTTCAAACATGCGGTCTCCGTGGAGCGCAGTGTAGGCTGTGGAACATTGATTGTAGATGTAGGTGACAAGGGTGTAACACCTGTTTGCAGACAGGTTAGATTCATCTCCTCTTGTCAGCCACCTGGCCTTGGTGCGGAGGTAACCTCCCAGTTTGTTCTGATGCAGGGGTATTATGCATTGTGGCTGCATTTGCAGGATAGTCCAGCTCTGATTCCTTACACATTTATGGCTATTGCGTACTGAAATTTCCAGTGGGAAGTGCTAAAACAACATCAGAACCCGCATGTGCATGAAATGGTAATGTAGGTTGTTTGTAGAAATAAATATGTCGGAGACAAAAGAAAATCCTTACATCGGGAAAATGACGTGCTGGGCTGGATAGAACAGAGTGTACTTGGAGTGACACGACAGAGACTGAATACTCTCATTTTAATTCAGGTAGTTACAAAGAGTGAGGAGCCAGTCTGCAAGCTGAAAGAACTCCAAAACAAGCAATTTTTAAAAAAAGATACTGCCACCTTTTGGCCATCGAACTGGAGAAGCAAATTATGCACCTGTGAAGACTGTTTGGTAGGTATTTTCTCTCTGTTATGATCGTTGATCTGGCAGAGGCAGGGAGGAGCTCTCAGAATCTTTGAAGAGAAGCTTCATGGTGGATGAAATCTGTGTAAATGCTCTTAACTCTGCATATAAACACCTAACTGCACCCCCGCTAAAGAAACACTGAATCCTTTGGATTTAGTACAGCATGAAGGAACTTCTAAATGTTTGTATTTTCTTTGCTGCTTAAATCCAGTGTTGCTTTGGAAGTCCTTACCAGGAGATGTCTGAAATGCTGGATGCAAAATGCACATTGTTTTTGTTGTTGCTATTTGTGATACTGAATACAAAAAGGATTGGGGAAGAGCATCGCCATCTGAGAAGTTTTATAATGCAAAAGTAAATTTTACTTTATTCTTCAGAAAATGTATTCAGAGCTTGAAGTGCAGTTCCTGACAGATGAATGTGACACTGTCTTGGCTTATGAAAACAAAGGTACCAGTGACCAAGAAACAGAGAGGAGAGATCCTTTAATGGACACCCTTAACAGCATGAACAGAGTCCAGCAAGTAGAACTCATCTGTGGTAAATACAGCTTCATTTTTAGAATTTGCCTTAACACTTTTAACTGAACAGTTTCCCATGAGAGATTAGCATCAGGTCTGGCCGTGTGATGTCAGAGTTTTTTTGAAATAACATGTAGAAAAGACTGCGTGACAGGTTGCACGCCTCCATCAGGGTTACTCTAGAGAAGTTTGTCTTCTCTTAACGTAGGTCAAGGAACTAGATGGCGCTGGAACTTTTCCCCTGTTTAACACCTTAGGTATTGTATTGATAGTAATTTCTTGTAACGTGAATACTTAAACATTAATTTACACTTCTGCTGTCTGGTTTATTTCTCTTACCTGCGCTGCTGTTAGCCAGTCTCCTGTTGCTGGGGGCGTGGTGGCCAGTGTGGAGCTGTGGTGCAGGGTGCTCCCTGGCAGCTCTGCTGCAGAGTATATCGACAAGGCAGCACTGAGGTATTTATAACTGGAGCCTTGTTTCCCTCCTCCGAGTGAGGGGTTTGCACTCTGGTGGGGACAGTTGCCCAGTCCTGAGTTTTACAGGCTGGGACTTCCCACCACGACCCATGCGAGCTTTTGCAATGGGAAGTTGGGAACAGGGGCAGGCTTTTAATCGATTGTACTAGTTCAGTCACTGAACTTCTGTACGTTTCTCTGAAGATCAACCTGAAGAGATACTCGGACTGTGTAGGCTAGTCTGATAAATCATTTGTCTTCCCATGTTTATCTGGACTTGCCTTTATTATTATTTATAATCCAGTTTTAACCTAGATTTGTCTCAAGTGAATGAAACAAATTGCAAGAGGAAGTAGAACAAGTTGTCTTCTTGAACCAATATTACACTAAAGCTGGAAATCTTCTTTTTGTTTTTGTTTGCTTGTTTTTCTTCTTTCCCTTGCTTTCACTCCTTCATCCAGAATACAATGATTTAAAGACAGAACTGACTGACTATCTCAGGAGATTTGCAGATGAGGGAACGGTAAGGTGCAACTTACAGAATTTGTTTGCCAGAAAATGTGTTTTAAAGTACTGTTGAAGGGTGGGTGCTGAATACTACGATGCTATGTTAGAATATTTTTTTTTTCTGTCTCGGAGTTGCTGGCACTGCAGTAGAAATGAGAAATTCCTGATTTAATTGGAATTTAAAAGTTGTGTTTCCTTAATGACATTGTCGAGAGATAACAGGGGCCTTACAGAAACTTGTCTATAAAGTACAGAGACTAGTTCTTAAATTTAAATGGAACTTCCATTGCTGTAGGAAGAGTATTCCGGAAAAAAAGCTCTTAACCTTTATGGATTTTTTTAGAGTGAATTTAAACCCTTAGAAGAGTAAGGACTGACTGAATACTGACAAACAGTCTTGTCAGTTGTTTTCCTGGAGGAATTTGCATGCTGCTATTAGTCAACACATGCATTTTGTTGGCTTATTGCTAATTACCATTCTTAGTTATATCATAATGAGTCTGAAGTGAGCTAGTGAAAATCTTGCTTTGTCTTAATTTTTCAGATGATAAAAGCCAGTGGTCAAGCCTATTAAAAATCCCAGCAGGAGCTTTGCTGCATGTGCTCATCCTGCCTTTGGGGAGCTTGTTTCTCTGTATCCTCTTACAATAGGATCTGGGCATTAATTGTCTCCTTTGGGTGCAACACGAAGGCTGTTTTGCTGGCTGTATCAGGGAGGTTTCAGGATACTTGCTTGTATAAGCTTTGTGCATTGCACGTGGGATGCATGCAAGAAAAAAAAAAGGATAATTTAATTTACTAAATTCTTGTGTCACAACTTGGGTTTCACCTTGCTTCCCCTAGGTGGTTAAAAGAGAAGACATTCAGCACTTCTTTGAAGAATTTCAGTCACGGAAAAGACGACGGACTAACAGGATGCAGTACTACTGTAGTTAGACTGAGAGGGTTTGAGTCTGAAAGGACAACTGGGAAAACAACATTCACTGGCAAACAGAAGAGGCATCTTCAGTATTTGGCTTCTCATCAAAATCCAACTGTCCAAGAAACATCTTCATTTTGTCTCATACTTCCTTTATTTGTAGTGACTAAATTGTGCTCTTAGCAGGTCCGTTGCAGTTCTAGGGGTTTCAGTACTGATTGACTTCGCATTCCTGTGAAAGCTGGCCTCATCTCGAGGGAGAGGACGCTTTGTCACAAGAGCAGCGTGCCACTCTATTCCTTTTAGCCTTTCACCTGTTTTACTTCTAGTGCCTATAGCTGTACACTGCACCCTGGCCTGGGAGGGTCTGCCTGCCCGCCCTCTCCTCGCTGCAGTGCAGGGAGTACCCCCTCGGTGTGCTTTGCAGGACCGGAGGGCACTGCTTTCCTGCTTTAAATGGCTCCGTGTCATCTCTTTGGGGCGTAGCGACTAGCGAAGGCTCCCTGCACAACGTATGTGCCTATTGACCACGCAGAGGGAGGCGCAGCTCCTTCAAGGGTAAAGCAGGCAGATGTTTTGGTTACAGCTGTTCAGTGAGATCGCCTCCCAACATCTGGGTCGCATCAGGTGCACTAAACAGCACTGCACTTGTGCACGCTCACGCACCACTGCAGTGGCACTCCCTAGGCAGGTGAGAAGTGAGGAATCATAGCTTAGGGTTGATGCAACAGAATGTTGTCTGGTTATATCAGGTAAAAAACTGTTTCTGATTTGTATGGTGATGTTTTACATGCAAAATATTGTCATACAAACTTTATCCGCTCTCTAGAATATAAACAGTATCTAGGAGGAGGTACCAAATGACAAATTAAGCATTGGGTGGGGTTGGCACAGGACTTCTAATGTGCTTTGATTTTAAAAACTGGCTTACTGCAAATTATTCTACTTCACAAATGTTCCTGAAAACACTGCAGCATCCTGACATTTTGCTACGGTATGAGATGTGTGATCTTTTTCTGATCACTGTGATAATAATGGAACAGGAGATGTTTCACTGACTTAAGAATCTACTTAGCTACAATTAAATATTGACTTTTCATAAGTTTGGAGCCTAATGTAGTTTTTAGTTTTTCTTAAAGTATGTTTTGGGATTTGTGGGTAAAGAAGTTTAATTTTTAACTCCTGCTTTATGGAGTTAGAGGATTTCTTTACCATGGGGTACTATCCTGCTTTTGAGAAGAAAAATCAGACCTTTATTATTCTCCCTATTCATGGTTTCTGACCACTTAATTTGCAAAAGCTAGTTCTAGCATAGAGCCTCGGGTCATTGGTTTATTTTATGCGAGATGACTAGTTGCTTTTACATTTAACTGGGTATTGTATGTGCTTTTTTTGTAGCAGCTGTTAGGGGAGTTGTACCTGCCTATCTAACTACACTATCTAAAAATTAAATAACTGTTCAAGCTATACTGTCTTGGGTTGTTGTTTTTTTTTTTTCTGAAGCGCTGCTGTAGTGTTTTGTTTCCATCCACGACCCAGACCCACCCAGGGCGGAGCAATGAGGATGACTAGGGACCAGGGATACACTGAGGTGGGGTGGTGGTGCAGAGTTAAGCACTGGGCCAACCCAAGCCCCCTGTTCCTGGCCCTCCACATCCCCCCCCGATCCACACCATTGCAGCCAGGTGTGGAACAACAGCTGGCAGCGGGCTTGCGAGTACAGCCTTGAGCAGGAGAAAAAGCAGATTTCTTCTGTGTTCAGTTTCTGGCACACAATTCACTAGAGGGGTGGGGGGTCAGGGGGAAGGTGTCCTGAGGCAGGTGCTGTCCTGGGTCCCACCCCTGAGCTCACATCACCCTGAACAGAACCCCCAGGTTTCCCGAGTGACACTGTCCTCCCCAAGTATATAAAACAGCTACCAGGGTTGTAGCAAGAGGCTCGGTCCCCCCCCTCGCTGTGCTCAAGGAAACAGCAGTGTCCCCCGGAGGGAGGGGTTCAGCTGCAGGAAGTTTTCTGACCCAAGTACCTTACTTCCACGCTAGGGAGGAGGAGGTGTTACAGCCCCGGCTCAGCACCGCCAGCGTGCAGCATCTGTTCTTGGTGCTACAGCCACAGAGCTGGGGGGACCCGACCTGCGCCCCTCTTCAGCGCCGTTGTGCCGTCTTCCTGAAGGCTCCCCCAGGGCAGAGGCACCCTCTTCGATAAAGCAAGCAGAGTTAGTAGGACTGTTAGCAAAACGAATGGAAGGCCTCCAATAAATGTTAGATTTAGTCTAGTTTAGGAAGGTGCTCCTAAAACTCATTTTCCTGGATGTGGGAAAGTATCAATAATTAACATTTAAGGCCATACGGGTGCTCTCTTCCCACCCCCACCCCCCTGGATATCAGGACAGAACCCACAGCATTTTGCCGTTGTACATCAAAGTGAAACTAAAGATCTGCTGCTGCCGGATGACACACTCCTGAACTCTGATTATGAAGTAGCAAAGCACTTGGTTTTGTGAGAGATGCAATGAATATTCAGCTGATGCAGGGTAACTGCAGCTCAGGGGGAGAATGCCGGGAACATAATGGGAGTCTTGGTCTAGCTGCTCTGCTGAGAAAATAAACATTTCCTAGATCAAGGGCTAAGTCCTGCTGCCTTGACTATGAGTAAGCCTATTGCCTTTAACAGGGAGTACGCTCAGTCAATTAAGCTCAATTGAACTCTTTCACCTTTCTGATAAGCTGCTTGAACAACCACCGCTAATTTTGGTTTCCTCTTCTTAGACTGATTTGTATCATACCCTTGATGTTCAAAGCATTATTGTACACTTTTTTTTCCCAGAAGGAACAGCAAACCTTGCCAGTTTTAAGAGCCAGGACTGTCAGAGCACACCTGAACTACTCCCTTCCCCCCGCTCATCGGTCACAGCAAGTTCAACAATAATGACAGCATGGCCAGTTCAGCCAGTACATCGGCCGGCAGCACCGCAGCAGCCGGCTGGTAACGGTCAGCTGGAAGAAGTCGCACAAGCACATTCTATACAAGCCATTTATTTGAAATGCCAACTATACGTAGGATAAAGTCAGTGTTACATGCTTCTCAGCAACAGTAGAAAAATAGAACCAGTGAAAACCTTTTTACAACTGTAATGGTACTCAAAAGAGAAATGTATTGTTTTACAATGCATCACACAAGACTAGAATTCAAGTTTGGAGGTACCTAAATAAAAATACTATTCTTTTTAAAAAACACTATGTACAATTGAAGCGTAAACAAGTTTTACAAAGTACTGGTTATGCAGGTTGTAGAAAAAACACTTGCATAGGACATGAAGTCAGTTTAAGAAAGTTTTCTGAGCCTTTAGCATTGAAGGCACTTGACTTTATACCAGTAACAACACAAGGACAAGAAACAAAACCGTAACGTTGCCAAAGGCAGGGCTACCTTCTGGCAGCACAGAGAATTACAGAAACCCCAAATATGGTTTCACAATTTTATCTCAGCTGTTCCTTGTGGTTGGCAGGGCTCAGCACCACCTCTGCCATAGAAGCATATAATTATTAGATAAAAGAACAGTGCCTCAAACAGCATGAGTATTCTTTAAAACAAACAAAAATAAAACCGTAACGTTGCCAAAGGCAGGGCTACCTTCTGGCAGCACAGAGAATTACAGAAACCCCAAATATGGTTTCAC
>JAVJGJ010000060.1:41903257-41936396 GCA_035590215.1 Microhierax caerulescens | reverse complement strand
ATCCCCACCAAAGAAACCCATAAGACAAACGTTTGGGACATTCCAGGACCAAAACCCAAGGCTTACAAGTACAGGTGGCCACAGCCTTAACTTTCAGAAACAAAACTCCTCAAGAACAGGAAAAATACAACAAGAAACTGCCAATCAACACAGCAGTTATTAACATACAACTACAGTAACTCCGTGGAACAACAAAACATTTCAAATGAAGAATCTGTTTCAGGAATTAAGTTAGTCATTCATATATTAAGGAAAAGAGAAGGGTGTCAGGGAAAGGGGATTAAGTTTTTGCATGTCGCTCACCAAGTGAAAGTCTTGAGCTCTAACAGAAGGAGCACGAGTCTTCCTCATTCAAAAAAACTTAATGTTCACACCTCTATCCTCAAGAAAAATACAGTCAGTAATGTTATCGCCATCAAATTCACAGGAGGAAAGGATGTTAATTTCCAGCCTAATCAGAAAGTGCTTCATGTAAACAAGGAGCTTCTGCACCAAAGTTTCAGTAGACAGAGAACAAGAAGTAGCAGGTAGCAGAGGTACATGTGTTCTGCGAGTGAGATGCAGTGTGAACACTAGTTCTGAATAATGCTTCCATGAAGAATAAAGATGGTCTCCCTCCCCTCCCTCTGCACGGCCAACTAAGTAGGAAATCCTACGCTGGAGTACAAAAATACAGTTCCAGTAACTTGACAAATCCTTCTTTTCGACTTCAAATCAGCTGCCATTAGCCGCTTTCTTCTTCCCAACTCAAAATATACAAGTGAAAACATAGATTGTCTATACAGCCTGATTGTCTTTGTGGCCTCAGAAGGACTTGTCTTTTATTTTGCACCTACTTTTAAACACTCTATTCTCTTTTTAATACTGCTCAGCTTCTGAGTCTTCAGAAGCCATTTTGTGTTCTAAACTGCAGACGCGTTCCCCAGAGGCATTCCTCACCAGCTTGTTCCAAAGCCAAAGCATTTCGCTATTTCCCTCAAGCCGCAACCTCAAAACTTCTGTCTTCATCAGGCACGTCCCCACAAATTTCAAGCTTAGAAGTTACACCTGTAGATTTCAGCCCCATCTCTGTTCCGGCACACAGTGCCACATCAAACTACGGTAACTAAAATAGTTTTCTCGAAGTAACATCTATCAATTTTCAGTAAAAATAAATTATTCAGAAGAGTAAGTCTTCTGAGGACAGCTATGACTTTTTAGTAATTAAGCTACCAACATACTTATGATGCAAGTGCGGGCAGTTTCAGGGTTTTTGTGTGTGATGAAAGTTAACGCTTCCAGTGCTGGTGGAGCACGAGACCCAAGTGACTGGCTGGAGCTATGCCGCCTGACAGCACCCTGCCCAAACCTCCAGCAGAATCCCAGTGAACCTCGGCCCCTAACCCACAGCAGCACCGCCCCCACCCCCAGCACCTTCTTGCCTTTACCACCATTCTACACTGCAGTCCCATGGAAATACTACAGATCGGTGACGAGGCCACGACCACCAAGCATCTTCACCGTGGTCAAAAAAAAAAAACCCAACACAATACACCAACGAGATTGAAAAGGCTGACAGAAGGGAAAAAGTCTCAACAAAACCATCTCCCCCACCCACCAGACACATCACTGGCACACTTCAACTAAGATCCTCCACCATTCCTCCATGCCTTCCATGGCTGCATCTCAAAAGGAAGGAGTGCCTGCAGAGCTTTCACAGGCTCGGGAGGCCTTTAGATGTGTATGAAGGTGACATTAGGATTTATTGGTTCAAACACCCATATCTTCATTTATCGAGAAGCTATCTGGTAATTTGGAAAGGCAGTATTCCATATATATCAATAACATTGCGGTGTTGTTACCAGGCCTTGCATACTTCAATGAAACAGGTTAGGTAAGAATCGGCCATTACCTAAAACGAAAAGTAAAGCAGCAAATTTCTGTTCAAATAGTATTAAGCATTTTGAACTGCAGGAAACAACTCAACAGAACCTCCAAGCAGTCCGTAGGTCACACTTGGGATTAAAGTTTTCTACTGCAGGAAAATTCCACATTCTAGAAACTGCATTTGAAAAATAAAACGAAAACAGGCCTTTATCACTACACTGCAGTGGCATCAGGTCCCCTACCCTAAATGCAATGAATCTGTAGTAAAAGCCACATGGCAAGTATTAAGGATGCACTTAATTACACCCCTTAACACCCAGTGCATTGCTTAACCGCAACCCAGGGGTAGGGAGCCAGCCCAGATCACTATCATCCCTTCTCAGCATCACACTAATAGATGAACCTTATTTCTGTGTTTTAAAAAAGCAGTCGGGAAAGGGAAGTGTAGTTCAAGAGTGCTAAAGCTTCGCACATTCCGTGATGCTAGAGCAGTTACTCCTTACTTTGATTTTGTTCACAGAACAGCTGCAATTACGAAGTCACCAACACTTCAGATCAGGTAAGAAACACTGAACAACGTCACTAAGAGTGAAGCCCTTTTTTAAATAGCAGGCAGGAGGAAACAAGGCAATGAGCAGTCACCTTGGCACCTCTGTTGGAGAGGGAACCCTCTCAAGTGGAGGGTTACCATTCAGGCAACAGCAAAAATACTATGCCTCGTCTTCCTGACACTCCAGGATTTAGCATGAATCCTCAGCTCTGGTCTTCATTTACCCTCACGTATGGGTAGCTGGAAAAACAAGTTATTACTATTATTTTTACAGTATTTCTAGACTGATTTCTGTATGGGCAAGTGAACAATGCTAGTCTGTCTAACAAGTGCTTCTGTGTGATCATGGGAGTCCTCCATGGTCACAGCTGAACCAGAAAGCAAACAGAAATCAGACTGTCAGATCCCGGTGAATTTCACTGGAATCTGGACTCCTGAATATCCCCCTGGACACTTAAAAACCCAAATATAATTCTTGAAGTGGGCTTGCTACATAAGGGTAAGACCAGCTGCCAGAACTTTTCAAACAAAACGTTAGACTGGATTCTTGCCATAGTTGTAAAAATCAGGAAGATTTTCAATCTAAACAAACCAACAAAAAAGTCTTAACTAAAAACGTAGTATTTTGATGTGCTGTTCTTTGGAATTCCTATAATTAAAAAATAAACGTATTGTTACTATCTCATAAGAAAATACATTTCATAATGTGCAACCCAATGCACATAGGGAATTGGTAGGTGAAAGGGAAAATGCAAAAGTATGAAAATACACTCCTTTAAATGTGACAATAAAGTTTAACATATTAGTACAAAACTAATACACTAAAATAGATGTACAGGTGCAAAAGGCTACTAGGTTGTAGAAAAAAGGTACCAGCTTGTTTGTTTGTTTGTTTTTTTTTAAAAGGCTTAATTAAATCTGCTCCAAAAAAAAATATCCCACAAATTAAAACCAGAAGCAGCATTACAAACAGATAACATGCTGTCTCTAATGAAGCAATGTATGTACAAAAGAAGTGAGCGAAGCTGAATTAATCTGCTGGCATGAATGAATTTGTCTGACAGAAGTCAGGCCAAACGCTGCAAAGAATGGGATGTTTACGACTCTTAGGCACAGAGAAATAGTGGAGGTTGCTTTCATAGGGCAGATTTTTTGTACAGGAAGTCTGGTTTGTTTGGAGACCTCCTTCCTCTGCTTACTGCATCTTCCCTTTCCAAATCTGCATTTCTCTGTGCTCCATGTTCCAAAGGCTCATCATCCACCAGTCTCCTACTGGGTCTCTCTTCTTGCGTTTCAGAGGCGTATGCAGAGAGCAAAGGTCTGTTGGAGGTCAGCCCATAGGTTAAATCTGTTTCCATTTTTGTTTTTCCCCTGATGTGAACTGGGCCATTCCCAGCATTTTCCTGGGTAGCCAACGCCAAGTCCAGTCGCTGGGGAGGTTGTTCTAAGACATCGAGGTGTATTGGCTCATTCTTTTGTCTATGTTGATGCCCATCTTGGGAGAGCAGGTATTCCCTCCTAGAATCCTCTTGCTTTTTAGGAGATATCTGGGAAGGTAGATAGGCTGACTTTAAGCCACTTGGTGATGCCTTGTGGCTGTACAGATCTGGGCCAAAATATACGCCTTGTGAAGGCGAAGGGCTGTGCCTGTTGGGTGCTGGAGTGGAGGGTCTGCATGCAGCATTCGAGAAGTCATAGAAGTCGGGATATTCCTGCTGATTTTCTCGAGCATCTATTTTTTGCTCTATTGCATGTTTCTTTCGAGAAGTGGGCATGTGTCTGTTCTGAATACATGAAATGTGCTGGGGTGGACCGGGCCCTACCTCTGTAACCGTCTGGCTTAATTCTGTGTCGACAGTGAGCTCTGGCAATCTTCTGTCTTTTAAAGACATTGCTGACACACCCATTGCGATATCTGGCATCAGTTCATTTAGCACGGGCTGAGTACACTGCAAAAGAAAATAAATTGTTCCATGGAAAGAAAGCAAAAGCTAAACACAAACTGTATTTAGGACAGTCTCTGTAATGCAAACTGACATTCTCCTAGCTACTTTGCCTAGACCAACTTCAACCTGCAAGTTTCCTACACTGTTTAAAGAACACATGTATCCTCCAACCCTCACCTTCCTGCCAGCTTAAGACTCTTTCTTTCCTTCACAAAGCTGTTGTCCACAATATAGCTCCTTCTTAAACACATCTTGCCTTGAACATGCAGTAAATGACGATGTACTGTTAAACCCTGAAAAGGTAAGCCAGCTTTAAGCCACCTGCAAGTATCAAACTCAAGAAGGTACGCAGTGCAGAACTTAACAAATGGTTTGTTACTGCACAGAGCTCCAGCGCAGGGAAGCCACAAAACACATACATCATCACTATAGATGCAACCCTTCTCCTTGCGTTTCATATTTTTAATTAACTGCAGGCACGTGTGTGTATGTGTGACAGCCTCAGGGCTTGTGGGGGGAGCATCAGTCACAATGCTGACTAGATCCCCAGAGCACGTGCAAGCTGCTGCATGGCATTCTTCTCACCTACGCCTATAAGCCGTCCTGCAATGAGATGTGCACATTTCAGTCTTCTCTACTTGTATTTATCATTTCTAATGAAAGCAGTTTTAGTAATCATCTGTTACTAGTAGCTCACAAATTGAAGAATACAGAAGAAAAATATCATCCATATAAAGTCTAAGCTTGAATTTTTTACACAAACATTCTAGCAGAAACATTTCTCATGGGAAGAAGATCACTATATGGTTTCCTTAGTGAAGTCAGTATTGATCCAGAGACACAGACTACAAACTCCACTCTAGAATAAGCAAGGGCAAATAATTCTGATTTAAACCTTTTAACCTAATCTTTTAAAAATTTAAAAAACTTTTAAAAGTTAAATCTTTTAACCTAAAACATAAAAAGGAGTACAACATGTTTAGGACAATGGCTAAATAAAAAAAATATCCATGTTTTCCATTCAGAATTCCAGATCAAATCTGCATCCAAAGAGCAGGTTTTCACTGGGACAACAGTGCACTGAAACAGTTTTTTCACTGCAGAAATAAAATAACAAAATCTTTATTTAGCATTTCATGTACTTCACAAAGCTATGTCTTTATCCAGTATAAGTTCATCGTTTTCATTGCATCATATTGTAGTTCAGCAACTATGATGACTGCCCAAGTGCTGTAATGACCCTCTTGGTATTTACAGTTTCTGCCTGCCTAAGGCCTTCACATTCTCCACAGGTTCCCTTTTGTGATGAAAATTTATTAAATTGATTACTGCTTATGAAAAACCCTTTGTCTGTAATTAGGGATTGCTTAACTTGGACAGTGAGCTTAGGGAGCTCAAGGACAACCTTAATGAGCAGGTGGCGTTTGTCTTGAGCTCCTGAACAAGCAAGACACGAGCAGGAACATCCAGACAATAAATACTGTGTGCAGCTGTGTCATGACAGTAATTCCACCATGCTTGGGAGTCTGGCCAACATCCCTGGCACGTGTGAATCTTACAAATTATGAGATAGTGCACACCTGCACTTAGCCTGAACTTAAAAGTTTGCACACACTAGGTGTGTAAACTATGTTTGTTTTTCACTGAGTATAAAGGTGGGCAAGCTCCGGGACTGGGCCAGAAGCCTCACCTATGGGTGGACACACCGTGTAGGAATTTTCCCAGTTACTAAGAGACTCCTGGCACTGGCTGTAATGGGGCTTCCCAGCCGAAGTGTGGGCCTGGATGATGTTAAAGTGGTAGTTGGTGATGTATCCTTTTCATAGCCTCTGTAACGCTTTGCAGTAACGATCAGATGCTTCACTTCTATTGCTCTTTTACCATGTTGTGCATAATAACTACCAGTTTCCTTTTAGCATATTGCATGCTATTTCTCCTTTATAATGTAATATAATAAACTGTATTTATTCTTATATTTGATTTGGAATTCATTTTTGCTTGGTATCCAGTCAATCAGCAAAACACTTTTATATACATCTGTTTACATCAGGACTGCTTACCTGTGAATATCCAAGCTATCATCACTATTTCTACCCATGAATTATAGCATGCAGTTCACTGCTGAAGTCAACTTCTCTTTTGTTTTAATGTAGAGCAGCCGACATTATTTCAGAAGATTCATTAGTCCCACGTGCCCATCCAAAATGCTCCTGCCTCTGCAACATTCATTCTCCCAGCGCTTAGGAATGCAGAATGCTGACAGCCAGTTTGGTAGTCAATTCTTCTCCTAACCCACAACAATGCTCTTATTTGACAAAGCCAAGTTACTTCTCGTAAGCATTCTCTCTAGCTCCTCTCTATAAGCTGTTCTGAGTGGCCAGAGATAGGGAGAAGAAGAGAAATCATAATACTTACTACTTGCTTCTCCGCTGCCATCACTGCCGCTGCTACGGCCACCGTTTGTCTCCCCAGACCCGTAGTATTAGTGCAATCAGGAGGTGCTGCTTTAACACTGGGCAAGTAGACAGGCGGTGCAGCTTTGGGAGCGGTTCGGGAGTGGAACAGTGAGTGATTACAGGGGTAAGAAAAGGAACGGGAGGGATGTTGACTTGGCACCCTTTGTTTCCAGCCCACTTTGAATTGGTTATGAATAGGAGTTGCTGGTGGGTGGTATGGAGGTGGAGGAGGGGGCAATGGTGGATGAAAGGCCACAAAAGAGTCTAGTTCTGTAAACATGGTTTCTGCAGTGGGAGTGCTATTAATGCGACATCGTCCAGACTGTCTCATTGTCAGGAGTGGGCTTTCGTCCCCAAATCGCTCATCAGGAAAGAATTTGTGAGGATTCTGCAAAGGAAAAAAACCCAGCATATAACAAAACAAAGTATGAAGTCATCTAGAAAAATCTCCTAAACTAACACGCAATGGAACTAGAAATCTGACTGTCCTGTGACAGGCCAGTTGTGCCACCTAAAGCCTCACCACCACTTGTGGTGGTTACAGCTGCCACTGAATAAAGATTTTTTTAAATTTTTTTTTTAAACAAGAAAAGAAGCATCAGATTCAATGTGTGACTAAGTCGACCAACAAATGCATTTGCTTTAACAGTGTACAAACAGAAATGGGATTTCCAGTTTCCCAGTCCTGAGATGTACTATGTAGATCTACTGTATTAGTTAGGACCCTTTCTCCTCTGATTCAAGAATAAATCATACTCTAAATTTCTAGTTATGATTTGACTAGTCTCATCAACTGCCCCTTTGGCAGATTTTTTTTGCCTCCAAAATCTGTGGCAGTAATAGCACCCTGAATGGAGACAGCTCTTGAGAAAAATATTTATACACTGCCCTTACACATTTATTAAAATCACATAAATTAAACACAACAGTCTCACTGTGATTTGCACCTGGACAGTGCTGAAGTTATGCAGGCATGTCAAAGCATTTTTGCGCCTGCGTGTGCACACACAAAGTAGTTCTCTTACTGCAGTTACACATTCAAGTCAATCCAAAAGCAGAACAGTATCAAAGCATCTGTGGCCTTACAGAGCAATTTTTCATACCTGCAAAAGTTCAGCAGCAGCATCAGAAAGTCCGAATTCCCGCAGCACACGAATCTGAATCTCATAACTGACTGTGGCGCCTTCTCCACAATTAAGAGCATATGCTCGCTGCACCTGCTCTGTATGACGCAGCTCCTGCAGCCGTTTGATCATCTCTTTTACAACAAGGAGATTAGGAACTGGAGGGATAACAGAGAATAGAATAGGGATAACAGATTACTTTTTGAACGGTGAGACAGTAAGTTTGATTGCAATAGTTAGATTTCATTCTGAAGGAAAAAAATCTAACATCAGGCTAAATTATTATTATTTTTTTTTTAAAAAGCAGCATTCTGCCAAGAACAGTTCAACTTAGACATATTCCTTGGAGCATCATTAAGCCACATGGGATAACACATATATCATACAAATGGTAAATGCATATACCATTTTTCCATCTTCTGCTGGAATAAGCTGCAAATACAGCCTTCTTTGTAAACCCCTCATGATGCAGGAATGTAATGATTTGAGGTAGGGACAGGATATCTTACATAACAACAGAATGTTCCCTTATGAATTCTGCGTGCCAAGAATTCCTTGATTTTTTTGGCATACACTTCATGCTTCTTGTGGAATTCTATAATCACAAGACCATAATACCAGTATATAAATACAGAAAGATCATTCTAAAAAAAAATTACACAAACTGTAAGCCAACATAAACCTGTTAAAATTATGTTGGTTTATGCTGCCATATTGAAATTTTTTTTTAAAAAAAAAAGCTTTCCAGAAGGAAATAATGTATAATTTGGGGTATTCATCCTGTTGCGAAACATCCTTATGTCACTTCTTGCTGCTATTTGATGATGAATGGTATTTCTCTGTGATCTTTCTGTCCTCAGGAAAATGCACATATCATGAGAGAAGACAAATCCAAATCTCTGAATACATAAGTCCTGGCATCTGATCCTTTACCAGCTTTACAAGTGTTACATATTACCATGACCACATGTCCATAATGAAAGCTCATAGAATTAAATGGATCAGACAGCAAGAACAACATGAAAATACATTTGCATTATAGAGAAGGAGAAAACCCAACACCATGCAACTACAACTAGTCACAACTTCACAAAATTTACATTGGTACATGAAGAATAATTTTAAGTAGTGAAAAATATTCCCCTTACAAACTGAGTTCTTTTACTGGGGGGAACAACTCTATGCAGCGTTCAAGGCTTAGAAATAAGTCCTCCGTACTACCCTCCACACACTTCAGTTGTTTTGAAAAATCCGGATTTAGCAGTCAGATGTTTAGCTACAACCAGCATTTTGCTAACACTGAAAAAAGAATTTTGGAGAAGTTTGAAGCAGTCTACAAAAAAAAAAATTATCTAAGTTCTTTAATGAAGAAGTGCTACTACCACTCATGTGAGACACATGGAAGAGAGATTACATATATAAAAAAATAAAATTCTCAAGTCAGTTGCATGATTTCTTGTTCAAACCAAAACCAGAAAATACTTAGAAGAAACCCATTTACCCATAGATCCTAGCCTCAAAGTAGAGCAGACTTCAGCAGAGGCTGAACTCAGCTTACAATAGTGTTGCAAGAGCAGCACTAAGACATGCTGCCCACAGCATTTATGCAAATGTAGTCCACAGGCAGTGAACAGATGGAGAATACCTAAGCTGTAAGAACCCCCTGTTCTAAGAGCCTGACCTAAGGGGCGCAGGGGCAATGTTGCCTAGCTCTCCCTCTGGCAGTTCCTGTGCTCCACCTATGCTTTTGGATGGATTTCCATACAAGTTAGGGTTTGGTACATGCCTGCATCTCCTCAAATTAATTGGGCTCCATCTACCCTTCCTAGCACAAGGCACCGGCAAAATAATCAATTCCTTTGCCTAATTACAGAACTCAGTAAAGCAGGAGGTTATCAGGACCTCCTTGACCTGACCCAGTATGGCAATTTAAAGGGCTGAACACAGCGCTCTATCCAAGACCGATTACTTCACAAGGCTTGTGGCACAGGTTTTTTTGTATTTTAGCATGATGGTTGCTCTTTATGGAATTGTGTTATGTTGACTTTCAGCCTTTTCTCCACAGAGCTTCCCCCAGCCACAGCTGTGACTGCACACAGCTGGTTATACCTCCATCTGCACAATGTTTCCGTCTTTCTTCACTGTATTTACATTTAATCTTGGTCATTTAGCTACCTAACCCCAGCCTCCAAAACATCCACTGGCTCTCCCAACTTGTCATCAGCTGCAAGTTTTGCCAGCATATTATCTCTGCACATCAAGTATTAACGGGACAGGGAAAAGGGGCAGGGGGGAAGAGCTTGATGCTTTGGGAATCCCACCAGATACATCCTTCCAGTTTGACACCAAAAGATCAAACGCGTAAGTGACAAAACATATTACAGTAGTTTGTTATTTCCCTGGCTTGCCTACAGTGAATGTCACAACCAAGTATCCTGAAGTCAAGAGAGATCATATCTACTTCCACCTATAAAAACGTACTCTGACACACAAGGAATGAAGTTGGTTTGAATTCAAAGCTAAAGTAGATTTGGTGAACTGAAAATATGTATTCTGAGTGACTACTTCCAGTATTTTTCTGGCAAACTGAGTTAAGCTGACTGCCCTACAAGTTATATTCCCCTACTTTCTGTTTCTAAAAGAAATCAGTGTTTTACTATTTTCCAGCCTTCTGGATCTTACCTATCTTGGGTGACTGGTTGTTGAAAACTGACAACTGCTCTGAGAACAGAGCACCAGACTCCAGCAAGTGTTCTACAGTAAGTTTAACCAGTGCAAGGTTTTTCAAATTGCTGGTCTGAAGCAGGTTAAAATACTACCCCCTCCAGTAGTCTGTTTTCTAACTGCTTACTATGCCATCCAAATATAACGTCTTCAGAGTAGACAAAAGCAAAAGGGACTACTTTTGGGTGGGAAGAGACCCAAACGGTGCAGTTCCACTCCCTGAGGAAATCATAACACTCAATAATTCACATTCACTCTCCCTGACCTCAAGCCCCCATGCATTCACACAAAAGCAACTGGCATTGCAAGCCATCTAGGAGCTTACCTGGGATCTCATTGGCTATAACTGAAGGAGGACTGGACTGGTTAGTGCTAACTTGCTGGTGGGTAATCATATGACAGCACTGCGGCACCGCGTTGTTTACCATGTAAAGGGTGTCGGGCACATTGGACATTCGGACCATCCGCAAACGAACGAGATCGGTTTGTTCCACCATCATCTCATCCAGTACCGACTGCAACGACAGCCATTAGAGGCCTCATGAAGGCACAGCACACACATACCTGCCGGGACCTGCTGCAAACAGTCCCAAGGCCACAAGTCAAGCAATGTCTAAGCCGTAACTTTTCCAGGTCCCAAACAGTATCTGCATTTTCCTCAGCATTTTCTATTCCATTTTCCAGTCAAGATCAGAGCTGAGTTTCAGAGCTAAGAGCAGACAGGTAAATAAAGTTTGGGAAGGTTGCTTAGTTTATTTTGTACCTGTCAGATTAGGAGTAACCTTCTCAAGGCTAGACCCTCTGGACTCCGTCTCACACAATTACTGCCTATAGGTCTCAGCTCTCCACGCCACTGAGAAGGCACTAGTCTGAAAATGAAGTGTTTTTCCCTCAGACATTTTCATGAATAAAAAGGGATTTATGTATACCCTTTAAAGATTTTCATTTAATGTTAAACGGATTTATATCAAAAAACGGGAGGCTAAAATGTAGAAGAAAAAAAAATAATCAGAAATCACTCTTCCACAATTTTTGCATTTCACAACAATTAAACTGTGAATAGGAGTATAGTTACCAGACCATAAGTACGAGAGTCCTTCCTCTAAGGTTAAACAGCTAATGATGTTTTCACAAACATTAACAGCATAATATGAAACTAACAGAAACGATTCCTGACAGAGGGGGAAAAAATTTAGAATGCACTTTTTGATTTAAGGTAACTACTAAAGCACTTCCATACTATATACCTAAAAACTAAGACAGTCAAACCTTTTATTACATGTTTTTTTCACGCATTTTTGTTAGTTTTAACTATCCAAGATACAAAGATGAATTTTTAACTGGCTAGCCTTGCTTTGCTACTTTAGTGCCACCTGGTGTTCCCTAACCTTTGTGCCCAAAACCTCAAAGTAGTTTTGTTTCTCCACTCCCCTCAAAGAGGATGTCAACAACAACTCACACGCTTAGAAAATATTTTCTTTCTTAGGCACAGGGAAAAAGCTCTGAATTCAGCAGAGCAGTGTTCAGAGTTTGTAGACAGTGTGGACGTGCACAGCTTCACCTAATCCTCTTACTCTGCCGCCACCTGCACTGCTGGGACTCACGAGCTATTGGCTAATTGGAGTTGCCTTCAGTGGCAGTGCTTTAGTTAGCGAACCACAAGGCTCCCATTCTGTCAAACAGACTATGGCATGTTTCAGCCTCACACAGAGCCATCTCCACCCTGTCACCAAACGTCACCATCAGAGATGCTGCAAGATCTTCCATTTGGCAGTCCTCATGCAAGATATTAAATGGGGAAGCTACTGCCTGAGTGGGCACAGAGGACTTCAGTCACAACGGGATACAAGATACTTATTCCATTTTGCGGAGGATCAAAAGAATTGTGGTTACGTTCGGATTCAAACAAGAAGATGAAATATCAGAGTCCTCTGCCGAGTGGAATAGTAGCTCTCCACCCAGCTCTGGTGGGAGCTGGAGAGCCTGAAAGGCCTAGCACCAAGGTTGCTGACTAGCTGCAAACTGGGACTCTCAGGCTCTCACCTTGCCATCCGCCTGCCAGGAGTGCTGCCGAGGAGCTGGGCCGGCAAACTGGCTGGAAACCAGGGAGGTTTCCCTCAGAACGCTGCTTTGTTTCCGGTGGAATTTCATCAAGATCTGTCTCGCAAACATTTCAATTTCGACAAAAAAAAATTTTGTTGAAATTTTTCTGACCAGTTCTAGAGACTTGAGCCTGATGATCAATCTTGTAAGTCTTGTTAAATTGAAAATGTTAGTATTTTAGGCCAGTACATGCAAAGAAAGACAAAACATACCAAACTCTTTCCCTGTTTACAGAACCCCCTGATGACTCCAATTTAGCAATAATCAAATGTTGTTAATTATTATTATTACCTTAGCCTCCTCCACATAGGGCGAGAACAGTCTTGGCCGTACATATATTCCAGCATTTTTTTGCCGCAGCCAGGCATTTGACTTTCCACCTTCTGATGTTGGTAGCATGTCTGAAGGAGGAGTACTAATCAGGCCTCTCTTCATCTTCAAGAATCAAGAAAGAGTTTTACATTTTTTTAAATAAAAGTATGGGGAACATTTGCATGAAATGCATTTCTTACACTGCATCCTTATACCACTGATTTTTCTTTAGCCTTCTGATAGATTTTAAAAACCGAAAAATTACACACATATTACTCAGAAGTAAGACTTTAGGAGCTAACCATTAAAAAAATAAAGTTAACCTGAACATTGTAGAAGCTGAAGTACAAAGAACTCAGAGATAGTATTTGTATGAGAGTACTGACTTACTGCATCACTCAATACTTCACTGTTCATGGGTAAGATGTGCTCAATGCGGACAAAGGGTAAAAGTGGAGACAGGATCTCTCTCAGCTCCTCGATGTCAAGATCTCTCCTCTTCACACCTCTTTTGTTCACACTGTGAGCAGTACCACTGAGTAAATTAGGCTCTTTGGGAAGGAACAAGAAATACTGAGTTTACATCAGAAAGTTTAAATAGGAAAGCAGGAGTTATAGGAAATTAAAGAAAAGGACATAAAATTTTAATTTTAAATCAACAGTGCTTATCAGCATTGTTCTACAAAACTATTTCATGCCTTAAAATCTGATATGAAGCACCCACAAAGACAGGTTCGGTTTATATGAGCATAGGTCATTTGCACAGCTGTTAGTTTCAAAGTGTAAGCCAAGGAGAAAATACAATAATGTGTTTGAGGTAACCATTTATAAAAGTCTACCAAGAGCTATGCTATGCTATGAAAACATTTGTACCTCCCCGCTAGCAGTTCCCCCAAGGACTCTCTCCTGTAGCTCCTCTCTCCATTTCACCAGCCCTTTCCAGAAACCTATCTTCTACAAATTAATCTACAAATTACGCTAGCTTCCTTGTGTAACCCACCTTAGTAACAACTGTATCAAGGCAATTCGAATTGTTCTTACAGTCACAGGATACCTATTTGTGCCAAGAGCTGGTATCTTCCTAGAGATTTCAAGATGGCAATGTATGACACACTCAGGTCATTCGCCCTTCTCAGTTAACTAGCTCCACCTGTATTTTAGGTATTCTGCTTAAACCTGGGTTTGCCTACCTCAAAGAGTAACACATAACCATCCTCCCTTCAGTACAGGCAGCTCAAGTTTCAGCCAGAGCCCATTACAATTTCTAATGCTTTCTGATATTTAACTGACACTGCCCCATATGTAACGATGAAAAATCAGGAGCATCACTGAGGAATTTAGACCAAATTACTAGACTAAATTTAGCCATAATCTGGCAGAACTTGGTGTAGGTCTTATTTATGCTTTTGTTTAATATTATGTTACCTGATGATCCCAGGAAAGAGAATTGAGCCTTTTACTTAAAAGTCACAGACCAGGAAGCTACGCAATTAGTCCAGATAAACAGCATCTCCCCCAGTCCCTGTCTGTTACTGTTTATTTGGCTCCATTACATTCCAATGTGCCTTAAGACAAACACTTAAAAAATACTTACTGTGCCACTAAAAGCACACATTTTAACTGACTTTGTTTCATTTCATACATGTCCATGACAAAGCAGTTACATCGCAAGCAGTAACAGTGGATTTTAAAAACATGTCCAGCCCTCCAAAGGCAGTAGCTACACCAGCACTGCTCTGTTTTCACACTGGCAGATTCTTCCCTTTCTGTTCCTCTATTGTACTATCTGACTGACACTTCATGGTGGAGATTAACTACAAGCTACTTGCATTTGTTACTTGGAAGTATATATTTAACCTGCTTCCCACATCCAACACACATGAGATTGCTACAGTGGTAAATACAAGGGTAATAATATACATCTAAGCTAATAAAACACATTTACATCTGCTTGAGGAAAAACACTGACACCACTTGATGGCTTGTTCTCACTACCACAGATTTCTGTGGAAGAAACATATTCAAACTGAAGAAGTGAAAGGTTGGCACAGTAAACTAAGGATAAGATTACTGTGAGAAGCCTGCACGAGCACAAAAAAAGTAAAAGATACTGCAGGGTTTTTTAATTTGATGGATTAGTTACCAAGGAAAATAGTTCTGAGAGAACAGGAAATCAACCAGACTTAAAAATCAAGACAATCTTAGAGGCTGAGAGGACCTCTAGAAGTTTGGTCCAGCCACAACCATTGCCTTCTCCCCACACCTCCCATGGCAGGGTAAAGAAGGTTGCCCACAACCAGTTGGATTCTGAACACCTTCAAAGACAGTGACCCCATAACTACTCTGGACAACCTGTTCCAGTGCCTGGCCATCTTCAGTTTCTTATGTTTAAACAGACTTTCCCATATTTCAGTTAATGCCTCACTGCCTCTCATCCTATCCTGGATGCCAAGAGAAGAGTGCGGCTCTATTTGTTTTTTTTGTTTTGTTTTCTTTTTTTTGCTTCCTGTCATTTGATGTTTATAGGCATTGTTAAGATCCCCCCTAAGCCTTTTTTTCTTGAGGCTAAATAATCCCAGTTCCATCAGAATGTCCACATTCTCATTTTATAGAGAACAAAACCTGGGGGGAAAAGTGCATTTGTTTAGTTTTGACCATACTATGAACAAGGTAAATTAAATCTCCTTAAGTTACAGATTACTCACAAAAGAACTTCCACACATTATGGTTTATACGGTTTAGTATGGCATGGCTTAAAGGATCCTTACCTCGATCTGCTATTCTCTTCATCAACTGGTGTTCTCCCCATTTAATCAGATATTTAAGAATATCTTGTTCACTTGCCTGGTAGAAAGAGAAAGTCAGCAATCTATACATGCTTAGCTTAAATGTCACACACAAATAATATATCCAAAACCAAGAATCACATACACAGGTCTTTTACAGCTATAAAGAAATACAACTGTACCAAGAGTGAAGCAAGTATTTGTACTTTATGATCTGCTATACAGTTTCCTCCAAATATTTTAAGGTAGTACTACTGATATATCACCACTATGATTTACAGATTCTTGCCACTTACTGAATCCCTAGAAAGAAGAAGAAAAATTTTTCTACAGAAGGAAAAAAATTGTCTAGCATGAAAACATACAGGTATTAAATTTGAATAATTAAAGTTAATTAAAAGAGGAAGTTCTTACACTGGGTTTTTCGATCTCTTGTTTAACACTACAAATTCAGCATCTGCACAGCCTGGGAACTATGAAAATAAACCAACCAACTAAATTATAGTCTAGGTAAAGAGAAAGATTTTCAGTAGTACTATAAACAAAACATCTTTGCTTTGTTCAAACCTATATACACGTGCTAACCACTCAACATGTTTAGAGGAAAAAACCATCAGGTACTGAAAAATCTAAGTTTATCTATGTGATTTCTTAACAACTAGGGTAGGACATTTAGTCATAATACACACTCTCATGGAAGACCAACAGTACTGTTACAGTAATTCCTGAAAGTAAACTTTTAAAACCACTTTCAGTAATCTCTAACACTTCACACTTAAAAAAAAAAAGGAAGTTTGGGACAGCTACAATTTTTTAAAAAGTAAAGTAATCTTTAAGCTATAAAGGCTGGTCATCATTATAAAGATATCTTCACTGAAGAGAAATGGCAGCAAAACTCCACACACTTTCCATTAGTCAGTATGTTTTCCTATCCCTAAAACCACATAATTACTGATGCAAAGTCACAAAAAAATAAAAGTTCCACAATACTTGTCAGAAGAGATATTTTTATGTCTCCCCCAAAAATAAAGCCTTCTGAATGATTACTAGTTATTAGCTTCCACTGCCCCCAACTAGGATGTACGTTATTACAGCAAAATTACCACCACCACATAATTTTATCAAACACATAAACATGCAAGGCAAATGTTAGGTTCAGAAATTCTTTGTTTAAAATAATTTGCAGCATTTCTAAACTATCATTAGGCTTCTAAGCAATAGCATAGACCACTGGTTTGGGTTGTGTTACAAGCCAAGAATGAAACAGTTTTCTTAATCACTACTTCAATTTCATTTTTTACATATTATAAAAGGAATGCTTACTGTGCATGCAAACCCACCCTTGCCTACAATTTAAGATGAGCTACTCCCAAGTGCTTCTAGTAATACTATAACATATCCTGCTTTGAGCAGGACCAGCTGTATTCTGCATTGCAGGGTACCTGTAAATAGTCAGACTGAATAGCTGTGAGCAGGTGGTCCTTGCTGAGTTCATAGAAGACATCTGAAGTCATGACCTGGGTAAACTCCTCACAGAGGAAATGTAGTGCTTGACGATGTACCCACTTGGAACCGTAGGGCTGAGAGCTCCACTTCAGAATGGCAATTAAGGTGTCTAGTGAGATGCTCTCAGCAATGATATCTTCACAGCCTAGGAAACAAAAGCCAAAATCAATGATGTTGTTACAGAGACACTTTGATCCTGAGAGAATAATACATATGGCTAAATCTGTAATATAAAGGGTTATATGACTCCCAGTGAGAGTAAAACCAGAAGTGCCTACAGACCAAGGTTGCAAATGGGGTTAAATTCTGACTAAAAGAAAAATCATTTTAATTGTGGTTTAGGATCCCAACTATACATATACCTTTTAAAGGCACACAAAACATCATGTCTGCCAGATGAACAACTGGAAGGCTAGTTCAGCTCTACCTACTCTGGCTCGCTAGCGTACATTATCTGACTGTTTAACACATTTCAGAGCTGCAGATTTGAATTTGAGTTGCTGCTGTTCACAGCAGACTCAGAGAAGCCTATAAACTGTAACAGAGGTGTGATTTTTGTCTGTATCACTTTGCACATGGACCCTCCTGTGACAAAACATGCAGAGGAGCAGAAACAAAAACTGTGACATGTTGTTGGTACTCAGCTACTCAGCATCATCTTCTGACTCACAGAGAAGGTAGGGAGCAGTGGCTGCTCTAGGCCACCACCCTGGTCTCCCCATCAAGCAAGGCACAGAAGGTGCCAGGACAGGGAGCAAGCACCTCCTCTGGCGGGGAAGCAGAAATTGAAGCATCCGAGGGGCAGGTATTCTTACTGATGGTGACTCTGCTAGTTTCTTCATACCCACTGCTGCATTAGGATTTACTCTTTCACAGACTACATTTTCTTCTTCTGAAGAAATGGGATATTTAAGTCTCCTGAAGGGAGATGGAGGAGATTTGGAAGAAATAAGAGAAGACATACCATGGAGGCTGAAAACATGGGTATTCGGGGTTACCAACTTAAGACATACACAATGTTGATAACGAAGTCCTCAACAGCACTTTGCTGACTTCATTTGTACATCTGGTTTCCATATACACAAAATACTATTTCTATTTGTACTATAAAGATATAGCAATTTTTTAAAAAATAGTCTTCCAGAATTATACATTGCAGTTGCAACCCACTAACGGCCACAAAATTACAGCTGTGCTTATGCCCATGAGAAGTCCCCAGACAGTTCAGAGCAGTATGCTTACACTGCAATTATTTTACTTTTTATACATCACCTTTTTTCTCTCAGTTTCAAGGACATTTAAAAACTAAACTTTGACAGTTGTTTAGAGAACTGTATCTTATTACTGAGCTCCTGGACTAAGCTGAGGAAGAAAGCGTTTTGCATGGTAGCATTAACATTTGTCAAGACAAAGATCAAAGAGGCTCTCCTGATGCTATGTATTTTTGAACTGGTTGCATGCATGTAACAACTAGCAGCAATTAATAGTGTTAAAGAAAATCTTGCTTTTCTTACATAAGCCAGCATACAGAGTAAGTGTTGACTCCATTTCTGTTACAACTAACGATGTGAAGGATAAGTTATTAAGGAGTAGTAGTAACAAGTGAACATGCTGCTTCAAGAAGAGTAGCATTCAAGAGTATCTGTCAAAGGAACTACTACTTAGGAGCTAAACGTCACTGAAAAAGGGAACTTAAATCAGTAAGGTAAAGGAGGTGGTACTGGGAAGCAACAGTTTAATAATGAGGCAGATTATAGATTTACCTGTCCTATTAAAACACACATTTTTCTACTTAATACTATAAAAAAGCCAGCATGTTAATTATGAAAACAATATTCTGCAATTAGAGGTTTTTTAAGCTTAATTATAAAAATATACAGTGTAAATATAACAAATACAACCAATGGTCAATGAGAAAGTTTACAGCAAATTCCAAGAATATGTCTGAATGTACATGTACTTTTAAAAACAACTTTTATTTATTTTCTAAAGGAATTTATGAAAATGCCTGTCCTGCAACAGAAGTTTTACAACAGTTCATACCTAAAACAAACTGTCCTCAACAAGCATTTGGATGATTTGCTTTTCACCTGCCTGATTCTACTGAGAAAAGGAAGAGCATACATCAATGCAGGCACTGACTGAAGGGCCAGCAAAAGCATACATGTTTCTGAATGATGCATTAAAAGCAGCATTTCACTATTCATCCCAAGTTAGACTCTCCATTTGCTTTTGACAAAGGGGTATGTGTTGAGTCCTGTTTCAATGCACCTGCTTTGTATTTTACTACTACTTGAAGCAACACAGCACTTCTCAGAGCCACCTATTACCAGTAGGTTACATATTATTACTACTACTACAAGTAAGAACAGATGCCTTACTATAAATGTTGACCTCTAGTCTGCATAGCGAGGAGTAGCCCAAAGCAAGCAGTGAACATGAATCTTGAACATGCAGCAAAGACTCCTTAGAGGCACTTGGAACACCAACACAATCATCAGTGGTACAGATGAGAGCAGCAGATAACTGCTCTGAAATACACTCTAGGGTTTTGGTACAGGTTAGAGAAACTGCCCCCTCTAAGTGGGGGAATTCCCCAGAAACCTGAAGGATAAACCCCACTCTGAAGTCTTAAGAACCTGAAAGACAGTGTTTAAAAAAACCCCACATCACCAAACAAACCTACCTTAAAAAAAAAACAAACAAAACTAAAACTTCAGCATACATATGAAATAAGAGTAAATTAAGTCTGAAGCTTTCCACTTCAGGATCCATTTTTACTTAAAATTTTCCTTACATATACAAGTCAGCCATTGACTTTAACTTTGTTGGGTAAGTCCCTCTTCTGTTTTGGGGCTCTGAAGAGGAAAACACTAAGTTAGCAGCGAACCTTGCATGGTGCAGGAAAGCTGACAATGACTAGTTGCAGTATGCTTTCAAAAGAGTAGTTTGCTTCCCTGAGTAAGAAACGCAGTTGTCTGAAACAATTCCTTAGGGTCATCTGTTTTGTTACACTAAGTCAGGGGTCCTCAAACTTTTTCACCAGGGGGCTGGTGCATGGATTAAGTGGCAGGCAGTCATCTGCGGCTGCTTGGTTTCCCTCCCAAACCCCCGGCAGGGGCGGGGCAGGGGGGGGTCTGTAAATACCGGGGGGCCGGATTGAGGACCCTGGGGGGCCATACCCAGCCCATGGGCCATAGTTTGAGGACCCCTGCACTAAGTCTTACGCTGCTAAATTCTAACACAACATTTTGCATGCAATTATTCTGTCTGCATGCAAGGTGACTTCAGCAGATGATTACATCCTCTTGAAGATTAGACATAAGGACTGCTCCACTTCAAAGGCAGCATGTAAACCCACTCACTGAAATCAGTCACGAGGAAACTCAAGCTGTAAGAGCAAAGAGACTTATCTCAAAGTGAATGCCATTTACAGTATTTCATCTGACAGTTTTGAAATAATAAGGATACCTGCCCCCCTGCAAAGACAGAAAACTAGTTTCATAAGCAATGCAGTTCCAAAGAACTAAGCAACACATTTATAGAAACAGAGCATCAGCTCAGTCTCAGTTCTTCTGTTATATCAAATAATTGCACAACTACCAATACTATGACATCATCAGGTGAAAAGCTCATTTAGGGTGCCTAGCAAATGAAACTGTCCTTTTTGTAAGTCATTTCAGCAATGTGTCAGAACTGTGGGATTATTAAAAGTATTTCTTCCCCAGTAAACATGAGGTAACAATTTAAGTGTTTCCTAAAGATCTAAATAAATTGCGGCAACCCAATTCTAGCTATGGAAGGAATCCAATTTCTTTTCTCCTTTGGTAGAAGTTTCTTTTGCATTAACAATCAGCCACTTGGCAAAAAAAAAAAAGCAGTCATCTAATAGCCGCGATATGGTTCTTCAGCAGAATAGAGCATTTTTCTCATATGAGTACTATTTTATAATATTCTTCGTCTTAAAGGAATGCTACAGGTTTCTAGCTTCTTGAAGTTTTAGTGTTTTTCTTCTGTCACCTCCCAAAATTGCCTTTTTTTTTTTTTTTAAAAAAAAAAATCTTTAAAAGGAGATTAATAGTTAACTGATGCCAAGCCTGTAAATTGCAGGTGCCATTATTTTCCACACTTTAGAACTCTGAAGTACACCAGTTTTGGTTACATGAAGGTGCAAAAGTATGTTGAAGTTTTTCAGAAAAGAAAATAAGACCTAAGTAGCATTGGAGATAAAGAAGGGCTCAATGGGCATTAGTGGTCAAACACTGTTGAAATCTTGCTAAGTTCAGTACCTCTTTCGAGCTAATTTTAATCCCTCTACTGATTTTTCTAAGCACAAAGATTTAAAACATTCACATACTCCCATCCTTGAAAGGCTGAATTTAGAGTACATCTATTATGGCACAGCTGAAGTATGTAGTAGTATTTTTTTCTGTATTCAAATAAAAACCTGATGATTTTATAGCACTTCAGATTAACTTTTAAAGCAAAAATAAAATATGACCTGAAGGTTAGGTCAAGGCAGCATTTTGTATTATGCTAACCATTCTTCCACAGTGAAAACTCTTTAAGTTATTTTGAATACAACACAGCATATTAACCAGACATTTGCCATTAAATTAGGGAGCAGATTAAATCAATGCAACCTGTGTTGTGTAAAAATATTTTCATTTATGATATGGCAGTTATAGAGCTGTTAAACATTCTAAGATTTTAACAGTTGAATTTTTTAAGTTTTAAGTTTAGCCAGAAATGTAAGGTAATTATCACGTTTAAAGCATTCTATATCTATGGGAAAAGCTCTTTAAGGTTTTCTCTCCCAAACAATGAAAATTAATTTACTCTTCCGCTCCTTCCACATACAAAATGCATGGATTTAGGAAGCCTGAAAGCTGCATCTGCATTTTTGGCTTCTTGCAGCCATCAGTTGATAATGGCCCTTGACTGGGTTTCAGCATTCCTTAAAATGCACATTCAGGAGCAGCGGCAGGCAGCAGAGCTGGTCCAGCTTAAACAGAAAATAGTCACGGACCAGGAACAAAAGGCTGTCAACTCAACTATAACAAGCCAGAGGGAAAAACTTAACACAGAAACAATGAAAGGCTGAGGGAGGAAGAGCTGATATTTAGAGGGACCGCTGCCAGCCATCACTGTTCAGTACTTAAGCCATATACTTCCTAAAACACAAGCGGCTGAAAGAAAAACCTGGAAACAGTGACCAGATCTGTTTCTCTGCAAACTGTGGCATTGCAAAGAAATGTTATGTCCAGTTGCACAACTCAGTCAAATTCTTTATCTTTGCATATATAACCCTGGAATACAGCTGCTCTAAGGGAGATCATTTCCACTTCTTGCTTTCTTCAGTCTTCATAATATAAGACGTAAGCAATAATTTCAGGATTCAGTACAGGTGAATAATTGTAAAAAGATATTGGGTCAGATTTATGTTAATATTTACTTAATCATACTCAACTTATTTTGAAGTTAAGTGCCAGACTGGTCCCTTTGAGCATTCCTACTGCATTGATAATATAACTGACACACTTGCTCTAATCTTCCCACAATATATTTGTGTGTATTTAATACTGCTACTGCAGGCTTCCTGGAATTTCAGTATTTCAGTCCCGCTGAGATCAAGGGTACTTTTGATGTCAGATGTTATCTGCTTCTAGATCAAAGGCTGCACTACTGAATATGGCTTTAAAATAAAGTTTCTCAGTTCTTATTCTTGTCAAGGGTAAAGTCAACACCTAAAAATAAAAGCAAAGCAAAAAGTCTGAAATTAAGTTATTTTTTGTCGATTTTACTTTAGAAAACTTTTTGGAATCAGCAGACAGAAAAGATACCCAGGCAAAACTATTTCATGGGGTCACAGTATCCAAAAACCTGTAACAGAAAAACATACTGTACCACCACCTCAGTGAGACTATTCACGACAGTAAGCAATAGGGCCAAGATGCAGAAGGGGATTCACATATTTAATATAACTGTCTAATAAAAGAAAGATAACTGAAGTTAAACTCTGCAAATGGCAATGGATGCAGCACCACTGTAAAGACTGGAAGAGGGGATTATTTTAACATGTGATGAACAGGACTAGGGAACTGATGTGATTTTAATAACTGTGCTACAGAAGAGGAAGGGATAAGTGATTTTAAACCTGATCTTTGTGAGTCAGCTTGTTAAAACGATCGCACCAGCACGGCTGACAGCGAGCAGCAAGGTAGCATGAAGACACAAAAGCAGGAGCAGAGTGCAGATCTAAGCAGGCAGAGCACACCCACTAAGGGATGCGCCTGAACCTCCTGGAGAGGGCTCTAATCCTCACAGCCTCTGTGGAAGCAGTGAAGAGCTTCACAATTTTAATAGTTAACAAACACTGCAGCACCCGGAACAGCAGTCTCAGTCCTATTAGGTACAAATGGGTTCCAGTATGATCAGCGCTATAGACGATATATGCTTGCTGATTAGTTCATTTATTCAAAATAGTTTGCTCAAAGATACAATTCAGTTTCTCTTGGAAGAAATATGACAATCATCAGCTGAAACAAATCAAGCTGGAAGCAGAGCAAACTTTAAATATTAAAGTAGCCTTGCCTCACTGGGACAGCAGAGTCATATCACATACCTATACTATCACTGACTTCGTCATAGGGAAACCATCTACTGAAACATAACAGTCAAAAAAAGGAGCATCGCTGTGTTAGGAACGGGAACATTTCCATGGAAACAGTCAAAGCTGAATCATCTGCTGAAACTGAAGAAAAATTACAACATCTGGATACTTAGAAAGGTCCCCGAAGACAAATCAAACTAAAATCTGCTGAAAATAAATAGTCAATCAGAAGCTTTAAAATACATCAACTTCACTTGACACTGTTAAAAATCCCCAGCCAAAACTGAGTAAAAGCGAGCAAAATGAGTTGGAAAGAATATCCAGATAACGACCTCAAAATATTTTCCAGGAAACCAGGGAGACAAGCTTTAGCAAGTTTGCAGCTGGCAAGCATGAGTGAACTGAATCAAAAAACTTGAGCCAGGGAGTGTGGAAATTCAGAGAAGAAACTTAAGACTTTAGCTACTGTGAAAGCCAACTGATGGGATCGGTCAGAACTTGGGCAAAACTGGACACCCGCAGCACAACAGAGTAGAAAAGTGCTGCCAGAGGACCCAGCTAAGAGATTTCATGAAAACTGCCTATTCAGCCGTCTCCAACACCTGTCAATGCTGTCTCTTCCATCACCGCTCTGTGTAACATCTAGAAGTGAGATGTTTGAGTGACAGCTTCCAGCAGAGAAGTATGCTAGCTATGAAATCAGGGAACGTGAGGGACACTACTCAAACGAAGAACTCTCATCTACCTCATGTATTACAGTAAAGGAGGACACGGTGCTACAGTCAAGTGCCAAAACAAGAACGGTGGTCACCACTGAAGTGCATACTTTGTCAAGCGATCTGTTAGTCAAGTGCAGGCATATACTCTTCCCTAATCAAATAAGCTTCCTTTTAATTTTGACTGTAAGATTAACCAGAACAATTCTTCAGTGTCAGCACAGTACCAATGACCTAAACACAAACTCAGCAAACTAAGTAAGAAACTGTTAGATACTGACTTCACAGGCATATACAGATTTTCTACAGACTGCTTACTACTTTCTCCTGTAGCTAGGGAACAAAGCACAGATTTGTAAAATCCTAATTAGTTCAAGATAATATCTAGACTTGCAGTATCTGAAGGGGTGCCAAATTTACATTTGGTAATACTGGATAATATAATAAGTTTTAACCCTTGCTTGTTTTTGCTGCATTTCTCCCCTATGTATAATAACTTCCCCACCCCACAGTTCACTAGTCACACACAGATTTACCAGGGAAAGAAAAGACCTCTGGAGACAACTCTACTTCCTTCCAGTAACCATCCCCAAAATGCTACTGCTCTGGTTCATCCAGAGGGCCACCAAGACTGAGCCTACATTGCTGCACTCACTGGTTCCAGCCACCTGAACGTGTTGCTGAGGTGCTTCAAGCCCAGTACAGCTCCTGCCTTTCTTTTTCCTCCCTTAGAGGTAAGGTTAGGAGAAAAATTCCATGTGAAATTTAAGATTTTGTTACTGCTGACTCACAGAATATATATTCCAAAGCATCACTGGTCTGTAGTGCTTTACTGAAAGGAGTGCCAGTTTAATAAATCCAAACACGCTCAATTTAAAGCAAGCAGAAATAATGAAACCTAGCATCAAATAAAACATCAGTTCTGTTTTTCAGCATTTACCAACACCTAAAAATTAAAAGCCATTTTCCTATCTCTTAAGTCTGCCCAAGTTTCTCTTTTAGGTCCTCTATCTATCATTACTTATCTGCTTTGATAGAATTTAACACTGCTTCATCAGAGCACCTCCAGATCACAGCTGTTCAGTTTAGGGTTCTAATCTGAGGGAAAGAATTAAACCTGTTAATTTAAGAAACACTGCTTAACTATTCAGTGTCTTAGGGGCTTCACTTACAGTTTAATTCCCTCACTAGTATTCCCTGAGCACACTGAACCCTTTTAGCAGTTGTATATGTGCATGCACCAAGACTTAACTTTACACTTCTATCACCTCTTTATTTTCAGCTCACTTTCCTTTCTTGCTTTCAGATGATGTACCAAGTTGCCCTATTTTCAAGTACTATCAACTTGCAAATATACAAGAACGAATGTAACGCTGTAGTTAACCTACAGTAAAACTTTTGCCACTTCTGCATTCCATTCAATATTAGGTTTCTAAGTGTACTTAGAGGGGAACAACAACAAAAACAAGAAAGATGCAGAC
Organism: Microhierax caerulescens; assembly: GCA_035590215.1. Classification (NCBI taxonomy): domain Eukaryota; kingdom Metazoa; phylum Chordata; class Aves; order Falconiformes; family Falconidae; genus Microhierax; species Microhierax caerulescens. The sequence continues at coordinate 41,910,213 of JAVJGJ010000060.1, read as the reverse complement.
AGGCTGGAGCCAGTCCAAAGGAGTGCCACAAAGATGTTCACAGGGCTGGAGAACCTAGGCTACAATGAAGGGCTGAAAGAATGAAGTATTTTCTCCCTGGAGATGAGAAGGCTCAGGGGTACTCATCACAGTATTCCAGTATCTAAAAAGCAGCTACAGAGAGGATGGAGGTGCTCCTTCCACAGGGAGCCGCATGGAGGGAACAGGGGCAACAGGTACAAGGTGCGCTGTGAGACATCTTGATCCAAGGTATTTTTTTTACAGTGAGAACAATGATTCACTGGAACGACCTCCCCAGGGACATATTACAGTTCCCCATTACTGGAGGCTTTCAAGATGTGATCGGACAGGGTGCTAGATAATAAGTAGACCAGTAGAACTTTCAATCCTGTAAAATTTAATTTGATAGCTAAAAAATACGGATGATCAGATCTACTGTAAAAAAGAAGTGTTCTTTAAAAAAATAAACTAGCTTAAACAAATCTAATTGCCAGTATCTCAGTAAAACCCATTCTCCATTTCTCACCTCAAAGACAAAATTCCCATCCCCCACCAACAATTGCTATATGCCATTATGTATAATATGGCCACAAAACAGTTTAAACACCAGCAGATCAAACAACAAGCAAAGCTCCTGCCACCACAAGAGGCATTATTAGTTCACTAGTCAACGCTCTGACATCGTGCCAGAGATTGGAATAACCTTGGCCAACCTCCACATGCAGGAAGTACGTTATCAAGATTTAAGTAATCTTAAAGAATAACAGATAGAAGTGAAACTTTCTACACTGTCTGAAAATAGTGACTGTCCCTGCCTTCAGTTCTGTACATCAAGAAGAAGATAGTAAAAACCTGGGATTAGTGCAGTTAAGTTGTTTAAATTCACCTTCCAACAGCAAGGTTGCAGGCTTGGCATACCCCCTTTGACAAACTACAGCAATAATCGCTCCAGTTTACAGTCTTGTTAACATATAGGGACACTTCATAACAAGTCTAAATATTTCCTCCTCTCAACAAGAATCTCTTGTATCCTCCCCCTGTCACTTACACCCAAAAAATGTATTATAGATGAAAGCAGATAACAATCACAAATATCAAGATCAGTTACACGACATAAATAACATGCTTCAGTAATGATGTCCAATACAACTAAAAGCTCTCACATAGCATTTATTCTGTCCAGAAGACACATGCATTATCTATATTATCTACAGATGCATTATCTACAACTTAGAGATAGAAAATATATTCCTTTTCTTAAAAGAACTGTCAGCCACTGATAGACTTCATAGGCATAGTTACACTGCAACATAGCTAAAGAACTGTTCTAATAAGGTCATAAATTCTACAGCAAGGACAGTATTACATACCTTGTGCAAGCATGTTAAACTCCAAGAATAGTGCTATGTGATAAAGCTCCATAGCTTCTTCAGCCCTAGTCATGTTTAGTTTTCCTGCTACAAGAGCCTGAACTTCACTTAAACTGCCCACTGAAGGGCTGGAGTGCAAAACTGAGAGGTCCACCACATCTGTATACATACAGTTCAAAATAACCTTAGCATATTTTTTTGGTATGATAGATTCATCCAATATAATTCTAGTTGGAGTTCGTAGAGTTCGGTCTGTGATTTCTTCACCAGTTCGTATCCTCCTCTGCAGCAAGTGACGAAAAAACGGAGATCGTGACGAAATAATAGCTTTGTGAGCTCTGAGCTCTTCATCTAGACAGTTCTGACTTCCACCAAAAGTTTCAACTAAGTCAGAGTTGGATGAAAAGCTAAGAACCACATCATAGTAGCACATGTAATCAAACAGTGCACGCATGTCAACATCTAAGGAATTTGGTGTTCCAAATTCTTCACTAAGCTGCACAAGGATATCAACATTTTGGAATCTTGAATCCTCCATTCCAAACTCGCCCGTATAAAGGTAGTGTAACAAAGCAGAAAACATAGGCATATCTATGCCAGCTGTGTTAATATCCATTATTATTTCTGCCCCATACTCTGGTGAGGAAGAAAGAAGAGTCTTAAAAAATGGACACCTTGCTGCCAATATCGCACGGTGCACAGGAAAACATGTTTCTTGAAATATTAAGTCTACATCAGTACAGTATTTGTACTGATAAAGCTCAGCCATGTCTTTTTGTAGCGTCCTGGCTTCTGGTCTTGCCAAATTAGCTTGCAGATAAAGTTCCTTTAAGGCTGACGTCCCTTCATATTCTTCTACTAATGCATTAACATCTCTGACATCCCAGCCTGAGAGGAGTTCACGCATCTGCTTGGCATGATCAGCAGATCGGCTAGATTTCCGACGCTTAATGAATTTCTTTTTGAGGGTGGCAAGGCCAGAGGTTTTCTTTTTCTTGTCTTGAGGTTTCTCGTGGCCATGGTCAAGGCTATACAGCTTTGATTCACAGCCATAACCTTGATGAGAGTAGGATGATGTCCCTGAAGGCAAAAAGGAAAATTGAACACATTTATTCTTTAAATTTAAAAGGAAGGTCTGTAACACCTGAACAGTTCATCAATGTCTCTGTAAGTTACACAGTTTTTCCTTCTCCTCAGATCAGATAATTTAACAAGTTGGAAACCTGGCTGAAGACTTTTCTAGCCATTAAGAACAAAAATAGGGGTTTCTTGCACCTAAAAATTTTGTTTGTTTGTTTTTTAAATGTACTCAATGTTAAGAGCCAAGGAGCAGCTGTTGATGTAGCTCATGGTACATTTATCTAAGTGGGAAGAGAACACTACAGCTATGACATTACAAGCATCATTGTATTAACTACAGAAAGTGCAGAATACAGCCTTTTTAAAAACTTGTACGATCTCAGCAAAATAGTAGCACCTGCAACCATCCCTTCAAAGTGATTTTTCAAATTCTTTTCTTCCAGTGTTAAGTGCCATTTCAACAACAAAAGCATACCTGGCATCAGATAGTTATCATAGTCACAAGAAAAAAGGAGGGGGGGGGAAACAACCAAAAAACAACAAAAAAAAGAGAACACTGTACCAAAATATTCAGAGAAACTCAGCATAATTAATTAATTTTCAATGCATTTAATGATAAATTTAAAAACCTGTCATGTGATAATCAAGTAATGCTGAAAGTCAAACACATAAAATGGGCTTCTTACCACAGAACTGTAAATGCCGATTTGTGCATATACTACATTTAGAAGAATACAAAGAATGTTTTACTGTATTATTAAAGTGGTCATTTGAACAGAGCATTATAAAGTTAAGGTACACATAGAAATACTTTTCCCCTCAAAAATAATTTATAGGGAAGTTATATTATGAACCAAACACATAATGAAAAGAAAAATAAGATTCCCCTCAACATTATCTGTGTTACTCACCTGACCTGTTCTGCTAAAAGAACCTTTGCTGACTATCAGTTTGAGCGTAGCTGCATGTACAGTAATACTGAGAGCAATTCAGTAAGAAAAAGAGGAATTAGAATCTGCATTGCACAGAAGCAGGACTCCTGTCAAAGGGTTATCTTTTAATTTAACTTTATTTACAGAATTTTTGCTCTAAGCCACATGGTGAAAAGTGTCAGACATGACAAGAAAAAAAAAAAAGTACACAAACACAACTACTTCCAGACAAAGGAAGTAACCATAAGAAAGAAAACATTTTCAAATGGTATACAGATTAGTAACAATAACAGGTTCATCTGAAACAGTATTTGTTAACTATTCCCCAAAGTAATAAAACCTGGCATGTTTCCATTATTAAACTTGCATAGCTTCACTACTTGTTGCCTTTTTTTGCTCTTTAAGTGCAAAGCACAGCCAACCACTAGAGTTTCCATGTCCTTTTATAATTTGTTCGATCATTGCGCTCTCACAGTTCCATTTGTTTCAGGTAGATTTGAAGTGATGCTATTTTGCTATGCTATTTTGACAGTGATGTATGGACCAGTCTGTCAAAACAGTGCTTTTTGTTACCATGTTATTTTGAAGAAGTATTTCTTGAACTTTGAAAGATACAGGAGAAATTTTAAGTTGTATTTGAGAGCACAACAACTGAAGTAATCTAAGATTTCTGTAAGTTGTTTTATTATTTAAGTCTCAATAATTTTAAGTAATCTTATACATCAGCTTTTTTGCCAAGCTAATTAAAATTCCCCCAAATCATGAAATGTAACTGTTTTACAATTCATTAGTGAAAACTATTGGAAGGAACTTTGCTTTCTTTGAGGAAAGACCTCTAACCATTTCATCCATGCTACATTAAATTTTGCTTCATCAGGCAACATGTCATTATATTGACATTTGAAGACATTAAAAAAATATCAATTTAAATGAAGAGAACAGCAATAACTCAAGACAACTTCAATGAAGAGGCTGTGCTGCAAAACCCACCACAAAAATTCCTTCCACATGCTATACTAGGTTACACAATAGAAAAGCAGATTCTGTATCCTGCTGATAGTGGCAAGGCTAGAAATTCTGCTCCATTTAAAGAGTATTGATTACATTTCACAATAGAAGTATAACTTCACTTTAGTCACTCTATAATGATAGACTCTGATCCAAGAGTTGATGCCAGCTCACTTTGAAGTACCCTGGATTCCAATAACAAATTTGAGTATGCAGAATATTCTTTCATATTCCACTAAAGAAAAAAAATCAGACACCACAAGTCGTAATTTCTTTCTTCCTGACAGCTGCCCTGACATATTACTTGCACATGAATTACCGCAAGATACTAAAACACCATCCAAACCTGCAAACTGTGCTATTAACCCTTACAAACAGATAAAATGCTGCTACAGAAGTGCCACCACACAACTGCGTTTTGCCAGAGGCAGAATCAGAAATACACTGGCACAGCCTCTCTGGGTTCACAATAGCTAGTGGTTCCATATCCATCAAAAAAAGAATTTTGAGGAGCCACTTTTTGACCTGCATGTATTCCTTCATAAGGCAGCAGCATTACAAGCAGGAAACAAATTTATTCCCCACTTCTACACTAAAAGGCATCAATCTATTAAATGTTGTTAAAAAGCAATAGCTACTTCATGCCCCTGGACCCTATCTAGCTTTGAAGAGATAAATATTTACAAGAAACAGATGACTGCTGAGAGAAACTACTTGGGCACTTGACAATGAATAATGGGATGTCTTGTCTCCTCTGCATGCCTACACATTCTAAAGTCTAATTATAGAGTTCTATTTAAAATAAACATCTTGAACAGATGTACCACCCTAGAAACTGTTGTGAAATCTTCCTCCTAAATGCTGCAGACAAAACAGCAAGGAGATGACTAGTTAAGCCTTTGCTAAATCAAAAAAAGCATTTTTTGCAGTAAAAGCACTGCGTTATTTTCACTGATTTATCCACTCTTCATAAAATGTAAGCAAATTCAGCATTTGTGTCAATTAACAATGGAAGCTCATAGTATGAAGCTACTGTGCTTTGCCAGATCAGTTCTCAGCTTTTAATACTCATCCTACATTTACTATGTAACATGGCATAGCACTTTAATGGTAAAGCAGCATGTCTAAAACAAACCCATAGCCCTGAATCCAGTCTCCAGGAATAAGGCAACCAATACATATTATGCAGCTATTGTAACTCTAGTCCCTTTATTTCCAGTTCTACTTTGGGACAGTAAAACAGATCTAATGACTTCTACATTAAAAAAACAAAAAATATGTAAACGTTGACTTAATATTAAAACATCATTATTCTAACAAATGATGAAAACCTCAGCTATCAGTTTTAGGATACATCTGTTTTCTACTGAGACAGTTACACACATCAATCATCCAAACAAGAATCAAGATGAGAAAAAGTCAAACTCCACGAAGTGGGAAGAAGAGATGTACATCTGTGATGTAGATAGCACATTTCCTCTACTAGCACACTCAGGTAAGTGCCATCATAATATTGTAAGATTTCAGCAAGCATTTTAACCAGAACACTCATTTCCCTTGCCTAAGATGAAACAGCCACATGCTTTTAGAGCTTCCTCAAGTCTGAACCACAATTTTGAACAGGTAATAGGGAACAGTAAATTTATCGTACTGCATAATGGGTTTCTATTTTGAATTTCATAATGAAAATCATCAATAAAACTTTCCATGTACTAAGTAGAAAGTTTATGGGAAATTTAATGAAGCCTTTGGAGCTCTTGCCTCTTCAAATCTGCTCAGGTGTTTCAGCATGCAGATCTGCCTATTTTCACATCTGTAAGGTTTTCTCTTTATTCTGTAGAGCACCATATAAAAACCACCACCAAGACATGTAATAAAAACATTTTAGTTGTAATTTTCAGAAAGTATATATATAAACTGGGGCAAACTTTTTACTACTTTTAGTTATAATATACTAAAAATATATAAAGCCTTAAGGAGGACTTTACACGGATCTCATGTAAATGGATAAAGCATGGATATCAAAGATGTTAGTCCTATGAAGATCCAAAGATCTTCCTTGACATGCTATGACAGCGCACACAGAATTTTTAACCCAGAGCACTGGTCTTTACACGTAACAGTTTGTGGGCTGTCCTCCACTCAGATCTCCAAAAATTAGGAGTCTCACAAAAGCTGAGATAAAGTCAATTTTTCCTCTGCTAAGGATATCGCTGTGCTTAAGTGATTACGAAAAGAAGTAACACTGAATATCAATAACTACTTACTCAGTGTTGCAAGCCAAGGCATAAAGAAGAAAAGTGTTTATAAAGTATTTATGTTATTTACTGCTAAGATCATTCTTCAGGCTGTCAGGGCTGGGGTTTTTCTAAGCAAAAACCTGCCTTCTTTTAGACTCATCACATAACTATTATTTATAATGTGAGAGTACTTAGATCCACACTGAGGTATTTCTGCACTAGGCTGAAAAGCACATAAAAGGTAACACCCAGTTATGACTGGCATAAGAAATACTTTCTTAAGGGCACTTCAGCTCTTGTTTCCAGTTAAGTAAGGTCCTTGCTTG
>JAVJGJ010000060.1:41882170-41894408 GCA_035590215.1 Microhierax caerulescens | reverse complement strand
CTCCTCCCCATCCCTCTGGGTGAGGGGGAGTGAGCAAGTGGCTGTGTGGTGCTTGGTTGCCGGCCAGGGTTAAACCATGACACTATCTCCAGACACTGCCTGTCCTTTATTGCACCAGTATCCTCAGTCATCTGCTCCCTCCTTCCCACATGGAAAAGGCAAGAGCAGAGCAAAAGCAAGAATCCTCCACAAGACGCTGTCCCACCTTTATACAGCATATTTCATGGGCTTCCTATTCAAGTACCCCTTATTTGTCAACAGGACTGTTGCTTTTTGTGGAGCAGGGCAGGGAGTCTTCCCTCTGCAGTTTTCACAATTCACATGATTTTATTCTGTTTTCTTTGAGAGTCTCCCGCAAAGATCACTGTTTCATTAAGAAAGGGAATTCCTCCTCTTGCTTGAGCTGTGACCCAACCACAACACAAGATGCTGTTTTCAATTAGCAAGTCTACTAAGACAGGGAAATCTTGGCTCAAATCCCAGCCACATGGAAGATCTGTCTCTGGATTTCAGAGCTGCTGCTTTCTCACATCAAGTACCACCCCAGCAGGGTATACTCCACAGTCTCCTTGTACTGGAGACATTTTCCCTTTTCTCCAAGCTCAATTATTTCACAAAAAGGCATTTAATCTGAACAAGGATCTGGGAGCTTCCTGTACACAACAGCATTTCCAAATTCACTGCACAGTTAAATTCACTGCACTTCTCAGAACATGTTTCCTCTGAGAATATATTGAAGTTACTAATAAGACAATCCTAGACACCGTTCATGGTACCTACACTAAGTAAGCAGCACCCATCCTCTCTTAGAACTTGCTATTTTCAATTTATCTTCAGAAGAGCCTCCCTTTGATCACACAGTTTTTAGTTCCCTTATTAACCTCCACAGCCTTAGAGGAACAGCAGTAGTCTCTGGTGATGACGCTGCTTGGGGTTTTCCCAGCAATAGCTCCAGCAACCCAATGTCAAAGCAGACTAAAAATCTTAGAGCCATGTACTTACTGACCTTCCTATACGGGTGAATTTTGTTCATAAATCAGTTTACTGATTTTTACCTCCATCACCTTATTTTGGCTACAGTCAACTCATCCTGCCAGACAGCCACTGTATCAGTAACAACATCATGCTGCAGTATTTATGTTGCTTGGAACCATTACTGACATAATTCCTCATTAATACAGTGTTTCTGCATAATCCTTTTCCCTTCTGCATGAGCTTCTGAGATGCTTGGTGACAAAATAGCATGCATCTCATCTATTTCCACTGAAAAACTCTGCTTGTTGTTAAAAGAAGCTATTACCAATATTGCCATATATTCAAAACTATTTTCTTTACATCCCCCTCCTTAATATACCACCGTTCTTTTTGTTCTGTACACCATCCTTTCCATGGATGCTTTCATCATCACACAACAGCAGACTTAACTCACGCAGCCTTTTCTCTTCAATATAACAGAAGTTTGAAGTTTCAGTTGCTAGCATCATCTCTTACACATTTAAGACTAATGGATTCTTCTATTTATAACATATAAACTGGAAGGTGACACATGGAAAGGTATGGTAAAGAACTCAAAAGTTAAGCTAGTCCAGTCCATTTCATGAGACCTACGAGGAGTTTTATTAAAAAAACATTTATTTTCTTCCTTCAAGAAAGCATTAAGTCACAGCCATAAAACTGACACATTTCAGCTACAATTTAAACAGTTTCTAGAATAATAGTCACAAGCCACAACATTTGTCTTGGATCCAACAAAAACACAATTCCAATCTGGGTTCAAAATGAATTATTTTGTGTATGCAAAACCAAGTTGGTTCACCAACACTGTGGTTCCATGCACATTTCTTCAGCAGCAGTGCTCACCTCAACTACTGTCACCGTCTTCTCAAAGCTCCTCCACCATGCCAGCAACCAAATCAAGGTATTCTTTTCTGCAGATTTTTTCTTTCCAGCATAATTAGCTCCCCTCACCAGTTTACCAAATGACCCATGGAATGTCACCAGAAGAGGGAAAACGAGGAAGAAAAGGCTGCTTGCTCCCCACAGTCAAACACAACATGCAGTTTGACTAATACTCAGTTGACACAGCCTTCAAAAAATAAAAATCCCCCAACGTTCCTAGTCCCATGCATTCATTTCTACAGCAAAGCTGTCCCCTTTCATTCTAGCAGACATTTGGGAAGCCGTGTAGGTCCTACGAGGGACCTGACTGGACCATACTTGTTTTCAGCAGATCCTCTGGCGTGGCTGCAACAGTCACTGCCCTCAAGTACAGCACTGCTTCTATCTTCACACAGTCAACTGCCATTTTCAATGTAAACATCTTAATATAAGCAGGTAGCTATAGGAGATTACTCTTGCAATATGCTATTTCTCTTACATAGCTCTTAAAAATTAATTGCAGGAAAAAGATCATCTTCAAACTGTCTGCAAAGCAAGGGCACTCCTGGCAGAAACAGGCTATTGAGAGAGCACCAACTACAGCTAGGATTCACCACAGGAGTGCTCACGAGCTGAAGTGCTGTGTCTTCTCTGGCCTGTACTTTTCATTCTGCCTTTGTGTAGTTTGTTCCTCCTTTCAACTGGGACTCTGTTAACCACCCCTCAGATAGCAGCCACTAAATTACTATTTAAATAGTCATTAAATACTACTACTAAAGAGGTCCAGGGGGATTGTTGCTTATCTGAAGGTATGGAAGATTTCAAATTTGCAGTGACAGAATACACGCATCTAGGTATTAGTCATATGGGGAAAAAATAAAAAGGCAAGCCTACGTGCATTTTAATATATTCCCCTCAATCCAGCAAATTCTTCCACTGATGAGAAGCAAACTGTGTATACAGGTCTCCCTGCCTGTAAGCTTTTCACAGGTACATTGAGGTGATCTGACACTACCACTGAAGTCAGACTAACAGAAGCTGTACCTTCCTCTCACCCTGCTGCTCCAGCCACGGGGCTTTCCTGCTTCCTCTCACGCTACATACAAAGATTTTATGATCACAGAACAAGTCATTTCAGATAGCTGATCCATCACCCCACTGCTGGAGGAGGTAATGGACAAGAAAAAGCGAATTCTTGCAGGTTGGTCTGACAGTCTGGAACAAGAACCCACAGCTGTCAACATGAAGAGAGCACACTGTTGCTATTAAATTGCCTCACAATTCAACAAAACTATATTCTTACAGTCATCCTTTTTGTTCTCTCTGAGCTTGGACTCAGCCTCAACAAGTCACTCTAGGCTGACCCCAGGCACACAGGCAAAGCCCCGCTTTGCAGCCACTGGTTCTGAGGCTCAGGTTTCCCTGCTGACACTACCTTTTCCCCTTGTCTCCTAGCATCCAGTCACTCCCCGGTCCACTCTGCTCACTGAAGCAGGCAGCAATACAAACTGGAAAATTCATCGTGCATGGGTTTTATATAACAATTAACTCATTTGAGAGCTTGTAAACTGGTTATGGACTGCTGCCACCCTGTGCAGGTCTGACATTCCTGGTCAATCCTGCAGGCTGTTTTCCTTTTATTCAGATGCTTTTAAACATACAAAACCACAACTAACATGGTGATCTTACACCTGTTTTTATAAATCAGTTATTTAAAAGCTTGTGCATTTAAAAGACTTCTCCTTTGGTTGAGCTCCTCTATGGTCAACTTAAATTCATTAGCTTCAGGAGAAAATTTTAAGAGCCACGCTGACTTCAACAAGTAATACATCATAACATCTGACACCAAGAAATCTCTCTATGCCATACACTTCAAAGGCTTCAGCCATTTTGAAGTTGGATATTTTAGTACTTGAGAGCATGTACAGTAACAGACTATACTAATATTGCAATCCTTCCCCTCACAAGCAAACTTCAGATATTTCCATGAACTATCAGAACCCTCAAAAGTTTCACTAATAACTTTAGCTTCAGTAGTTACCTTCAGTAATTCTTACATTTAGATTCCATGCAAGTACAGCAAGAACTAAATGCTCACAAACTCTGAGGTCTGTCCTCCCCACAAATACAGAAATCCATTTCAAATGAAACAGAAAATACACTTTCTCAATGATAAAAGCAATAAAGGAAGGAAGGAAAGGCTTAGTCAGAAACCCAGTCTAGTAGTTAGTCTACAATGAAGTTGGAGCTTTGTTTACATTTTCCCCTTGGCAAGAAAAGGAAGTTATGTCTTCCAAATTTCCTGTAACAAGCCCTCTCTGCATTTCTAAAGCATTTATTTTTTGTCCTGTAACATGAACATGCAAGTTTTACAGAACAGCCAACGGAGCATCACACAAGCTGACATAACATGTTGTTCCTAAAAACAGAAGCATCAATGATTTACAAATTTAATTCAGCAGTATCTACACATACCTCATGTATGTAGACTTTTTAAGATTGCATAGTTATGAGAGCCTGTGGGGTGGTTTTGTTTAACTACTTGCTAAAGCAAATCTGCCCTTTAAGCAGACTGATAGTACACCTTAACTCTTCCTTTTCCCTCCACAAGACTTGAAGCTTTGCAGCTGTCCCAGAACATCTGAAAACAATAGATCTTTCAAAGAAATAATAATAAAAAAAAAAAAATAGAAGGAAAGCAAAAATCTGTTGGACTGTACTAATTAGAGGAGATACTCCATTAAAGCAACCCACTGCTATTAATCTCATTTTATAGAAAATTCTGTTCATCTTTCTCTTATCTGCAACTGTCCTTAATACTACTGCTACTTCACATTCAAAGCAAGGGCAAAATGCAGAAAGTCTTTGCCAGTGTGAGCTATACTTATCAAACCACTTTTGATTCTTCTATTATTTGAAAAGTTCATCAATATATGGGAAAAAGTCAATATTGTCACCAAAAAAAGCGATCTTACTTCCCTGTCTAGCAGATGATCATTCCCACTAAATTCTTCTTCCTCTTACTTGCATATTCATATCCAATGAACAGGAAGAGTTTTTTTTTCAGAAAAAAAGTTCATTTTAACTTAAAGGAAACTAATCTTATACATGTGGAAAAAGAGAAAAGGCAAGTTCCATTTCCTTCCAAATTTAAAACAAGGATGAAACTCAGATTCACAAGATGTTTAAATAAGCACTCTCATTACTGTTGAGGATTGCTAGAGCTTAATACAATTCAGCCTTGATGCAGGTAAACACAAAATGTGAAATTTTCCAGTTCGCAGTTACAGATAAGCAGCTTTGATTCAGTGCAGAAATACACGTACAAGAGTCACTTTACCAGGGGTTACTAAGTCTTCAGGTTCATGTCTAGAACTACAGAGTACTATTAGAGAGGGGATAGTCTTATACTGTATGACAACCTTAACTATGCTAGGAGGATATTTAGGCATTTCAAGTTCAAATGCATATTTCCAACATGTTTAATAAAGGACTAAAGCCTACAGAGACTTTGATGACCATGTAAGAAGCAGGAGGTATTTTCTGATCCAAATAATGTATCTTTTTATTAAAAAAAAAAAAAAAAAGCAGAAAATTATTCTCTTAAATATTATCTTTGGCTATTCAAAAAGAGTCAGCCAAGATGGAATTCGAGAATCTGAGGCAGTAATCACACATACTATCCAAAATTTAGATAAGCTAAATACCCAAATCACTCACGAAAACAAACTACAGAGGAGATGGACATAACTCAGTAGACTGGCGTGGGGAGGGAAGGAGGCAACGTGAGACTCACAGTGACACCTACCAGCAACTCCTCATTCCCCTACGTTTGTAATAGTCCTGTAACACCGTGCAACAACGTATAACACCGTGCAACAACGTATAACAGAGCATTCCTAGGAATTACAGCTGCATCCAGCTCACCAGTAACAACTGCTGCCTCTCAGGAGCTGGGAGGTACTGACAGGGCTTGCATTCTTCCCGTTCAGTATCAAGGCCATCACTACACTGAATCATACCGAACTTCTTGAGAGTGCATTTTGTCAACTCAGCATTCTTCTACCACGCTAGTGCCTGAAGCACAATAAACAACCCATTTCAAAAACTTCCTACATGTACCTCATTGCAGACTGACAAAGGGAACTTCAACTCAAAATGTCACCATAAGCAATTTGTTTGTATTTCAATGAGGTGCAGTCACTACTAGATCAACTTTAAAGAAATCCACGAACCTATTAACGTTATGGTCTCTGTCCACACATTCTAGAGATTCTGTATGTATTTCACATCACCTCTCCACCATCTGATATTATGATGCCCATTACAGGATAAGCCAAGGTACAGGACGTCACCCTTTAATGTATTCCCATGCTTCATTAGTCTGTGATTATTTTTTTTTTTTTTTAAAAAAAAAGGAATAATACATAATTCCACTATGAACATGACTATACTCCTGCCTTCTCCAGGATGAAATTTTCTGGTCATTCAGTTTAATATCACAAGCAGCTTCAGAGGTTGTTAAGTTTCTATGTATTTTAAGAAACAGATATCTGGGTACGCGAGAGAAAATCTCTTAAATGCCTCCAACTTGTACAAAGTACTTCAGCACAACATCGTATTCAACACTACAGAATTTACATGGGTGAGCCCTATAATTATCACAGCAGCAGAAAGGCTTCAAAAAGGACTTGTATCTTCTTAGACAAAGTCCAAGATCACCAAATCCACAGGAAACCCAGTTCCTCAGTTCCAACAGCCAAGGAACCACTTCTGCCCACCCTTACATTAAGAGTCATCAGGAGAACAAAGCTAAGGCAGAAGACCAAAAAAGTAAGGCAGCACCAGTCCAGAAAATAGTGTCTCATTGCATTCTGATTGGATTTGTTATTTTAGAAAGCTTTTTAGTCAGCTCTCAAGCAGCATTTCCAATATTGGGGTCAGGAGAAAAAGTATGAAAAGGAACCTCTGTCACTCCTACTGATTATTTTTAAAGCAATTAAAACACTTCTGTGAGGGGTAGGTTATTCTACATACTTCATTGCAGTATGATCTGGGGGTAACAGATGATTATAAGCAAAGCAGCATTCCAGTTTCTCACTAATACAATGTGATCTACTTGGTCAGTCAAAAAAATACTTTAATTTGTATATAAATAAGTATAATTTTACTAAGGTCTGGTACCTTCACGAGACTTTGGTATTCTTGCTCTATGCATTCCAAACCTCGATTCCCATGTTGGATTATGAAGAAAGAACAGTCTTACCCAAACTAAAGTCTAAAAGACGCATGTGAGTACACAGAGATACATTTTACAGCTCTGCTGATCACATATTGCTTCTGCAAGTACTGGGTCACAAAATAACATGCCCAATTAGAAGACCAAGGAGCAGTCACTTTCGTGTTTAGCCACCACTGCCATCAACGGAAGTGTAAAGTGGCTTGACAGTTATGCTAAAACAGTTTTAACAGATCTTGGACAAGGTTTCCAAATTAGAGAGGAATCTTGCATACCTCTAAAGCACTTCCCACTAGATAACACTCAAGATTTGAAGTGATGAAAAATGCCAGAAGAGATTCATCTTAAAAGCCGCAAGTTATCATAATGAAATATTCCTATATCAAAGAGGACAGAGTGGAAATAAAAAGGCTCTTTAAGATCATAGGGAATGGCAGTAACAGCGGCATTAGAAAGAGATTCTTTAAGATAAATTTAAAAAAAAATAAATTCTACCCCATACAATTTACTATAGAGGACTGGGAACAGGATACAATAGGTAAGAAAAGCAAAGGTGGACAGAAGAAAAAAATCCAGTCTTTCTAATACAGGAAGAACTGAACATACCATGAAGTTGAGTGTCATTTAGAATATACAGCATGACCACTGAATTCAGACAAAATTTGAGGACAAAGATCAAACGGGATTCACAAAATGATCAGACATATATACAGCTAACAGCTAGTATTAGAATGTCAAATTGGAAAAATTACACAAGATCTCTAGAAGATACGTCTGAAACTTAGGAACTGATTTAGGAAGATATTACCCATAAATGTTACACCCCCACACCTTACTGGAAGTTTCTTAAGCAGTTTTGGCTGCTGTTAAGATTTTTTTTGCATGTTTTATCACTCTGGTATAACATGGTAATTCCTATTTTTCGTTTAGATAAATAGTTTAAACCTACTGATGACAGAAAATCCCCAACAGGCTGAACACCTGTCTGCAAGCCCACCAGTCATTACACATTGAGCAGCATTCTGTGTAATCTTGCCTAACACTTACACCCAATGGAGCAATCACATTGGACTTACATAACTATATACTAAATTAAATTTATGTACTTCAGTCCAACACACTTCAGGCAACACAGTCCCACCCTCAGATCCCCTTTACCTACCTGACCTTGCCTTTACACTGTGCCAGCAAATAAATTTTCCATAGCAATGTGATGACCCGGATTAGGGACCTGATCTGAAGTCATTTTCTGTTTTAGTGATTTACTTTTCAGACAGATCAGTTTCCTGCAATGCTTCAGAGCGAAGCCATGTAAACCATTCTCTCAACACAGCTGAGGGGACAGTGCAGGATGCAGAAAAAAGCAGCTGTGGACTCTAAGTGTTTACGCTAATTTTGCCACAAGCATCCATCGAAAACCTCATAGGCATCCTTGTAAAGCAACAGAGCTATCTGCCATGGTCCCAAGGACAAGGAAATTAGAGACTTCACACCGCCTTTAGTCTCAGATGAACCTCTGAAACAGTCTGCTCTCTTTGAACACTGAAAACAATACCACCACCATCAGAGAATAAGATGAAAGCAAAATGCTAAATCTCTACAGAACTTCAGACAGCAAGGTATAAGTGTTACATACACCATCATTGATAATCATCTCCTTCCTATCCATTTTTCCTCTTGCCTATTTCTACTCTCCCCAACACACAATTTCACTGTTTCTACATAAAACACACAAGGATTTCAGGTCTCCTAGCAGCCATGCATTATACAGAAGGCATCATTATAGTTTGCATCCTTCTTGGGAGACAGGCCGGATAGACTGGATAGGCACAAAATGCAAGACTAGCATCACACTTTGCAACTGCAGTCCCTTCTTGTTACAGTTCAGGCAGGCTGGTAAGCAAACAATGAAAGAACATTCTGAAAGTCTATAATAGTTTATGTTCAAAGATTTAAAGATACACTGACAAGCCTTATGCTTCAAAGAACCTGGGTAATGAAACAGATCAATAACTACATGACTCGCTGGAAGCTCATCTAACACTCACGTCTGAAGAACTAGGATTCCCAGTCTCCACTGCATGCACAATAAAGTTTATGCATCTTTCCAGACTTGTGTGAAATAATGGTACAAGGCACTGATCTGGCAACAGAAATCAAAACTCATGTAAATACGTTCCGAAAAAGAAACCCAAAAAGAATTAAGATTGAAACTCGCAGTTTTGCATCTAGATTTACCGTAAGAACAGTAAGATTTACCAAGAGAAGAAATTCTCATTGGTATTAAAAACATTGCTCTCAAGAAGAAATAACTGTCTCACATTTGACCTATAGATTTTTTTTGTTTGATTAACATGAACTACACGTAGTTTGTGTGAGATGTCTGTAGGATGTTTTGATTCACGTTACTTTTTGTCTCAGTTGTGGCTGGCTGCCTTTTAACCTTGGTCATCACTATCCAACCATGACATCAGAACACACTCCCCTTTTCTCGCTTGTCATCAGGTATATCAAGACCAGACTAGTGGCAGGAGGGTCAGGGCTAGTGTCATGCCCCCTCCCAAGGCCACACACAGGACCACAAGATACCACAACACCAATGCAGCCTGCAAAGCAGGACAGAAGAATGCATTGTCCAAGCCCAGAATTCATCCTATACAAGCCTCTAGGATAACTGTCATCAGTGACAGCTGTAAACCTGACATAATGTATACGGCAACTTGATAGGCCTCTTTCAAAATGAAGACTCAGTCTATTAATCAAGCTCTGACAGCCCCACCGAATTAAATTCAAAGAGCTGGCTGCAAAGACAGTTCATTTTACTATAATTTAACAATGAACAACATCCCTTTACAACACAAAGTTTTGAGCTTTCTCTGAAAACCAAGAAGGGGAAGAAAAATAAAATAAAATAAATAACCCCCACACACACACTATGACAAGTTCATGCAAGTCTTCCAGGAGAGCTTATAAAAATAATTCTGTTCCTTCACATATGACTCGTTGCAGATCAGTCAATGCCAGCTATAAGCATTACACCACTACTGTATCTATGACTCAGCAAGGGAATCTGGACATATGAAGAAAATTAACTTACATTAGTACGAGGCAAGGATTTTAAAACAAAGCCAGAAATTACAATAATGCCACAGAAAACTATCTAAGATGACTTGTGTCTGTGCCTCTTGTATGTTTAAACATACAAAATTAGATTAGAATATCAAACCCATTCATATATTGGCTAAAGTCTGAAAGCAAGTAAAACAATGCTTTGTGCAACTGAGCCAAAACCAAATGATTCAATAGGTTTTTTTCATCTCCAACGAACAAAAGCAAACACCGACTGTACATTCTACACAGAATACTGGACTCTATTTCCAAGATTCCCTGTATGTAGTCCAACTATGCAAGTTCAGCTTTAAATCTGAATAAAAACCAGAGCAGTTGGCAGCTTCACACTGTAACTTAGGGTACAAACTTTATTTGCCCAGACAGCCATCAAGAGGTTTACATACAAGCACAGATAGCAATGTTTACATAACATTATTTGATGCAACAAAGTAGCAAGTTCTCAAATAGCTCAATTATGGTTTGGTCCATCAACTATGCCTAGTTTTTCCCCCAAGAAAGGAGAAAACCTCACAAGCCCTACTTTTTGAATACGTTACCTTCATCCAGATAGTCTACAAAAGAAGCATTCAGACCTTGCCTTCTAAACACTGGTCCACAGAGCCTGTACATTACTAAGACACATTCTCAAAAATAATCTCTATAAAATTAATTTTGTAATGTCGGCAACAGACTCTTAGTCGACAAGGGGAGGAGGGGAGAAAGGAGGAATAAATATTTTTGATTTCTTAAGCAAAAGGTTCAAACAAAGAGGGGTCTAAACTCACTGGATCTAAAAAAAGAATTCCCCTTCCTGCACCTCCCAGTGCAAACAATCATGCTGATAACCAACTAGGATGAAAGCGGTCCACGACCTATACTTGAAACAATAAAGGAGAATCTTAGAAGACTGTCTTTCCTAACATCTTCCAGACAAAGAGGGTAAGGCTTTAACTCATCAAGCTTCTCAGTGCCTCAAAAAAACGTTATGAGCACTAAAAATCTTGTTTCCGAGTTTCTGTTTTTATTTTCTCTGTTCCTAAATGAAAACAGATCATGCAGTGTATGGTAAAACCAGAGATAACCGCATCCCAGTGGTATATCTGCCAAACGCGCTAGATTTGTGTATTATATTACACTGTTTCTGAGCAAAGCCTCGAGCAATGCCATATTCCCTAAGCTGAATTCTCACGCAAATAAAGCTTCATTGTATCAACACGTATGTTATTATCTAACTATCATGTTTCATGCTAGCACTAGACATGCGTGTCATCTTTCACCCAATGGCCTCAGATGGGATGGCAGGGGAGAAACAAGCAGAAGCGTGAACTGAGAGCGAAGCACTATCCCTCAGCAGCAGGAGTATCCCTGAGGCACCAGCAGGCACACCAACTGCACAGCTCTCCCAAGTTTCTCCAGGAACACCACGGAAACACCTATACGGCGAGGAGCAGGGCGAGCCCCCACGTCCCCGGGCGGCGGCAGCGCCAGGCCCGCACGAACCGCCACAGGCCGGGCCGGGCGCACCAGGGGAGCCCCGCCGCCCCAGGCCAGCCAGCGCGGTCGCTCTCGCACCAGCCGCGGACAAGGGGCGCACCGTGGCGGCGGCAGCGCAAGCTCGACGCCCGCTCCCGCCGGAGGCGACTCCGACAGCCCCTCGGGACGCTCCGCCGGGGCCGCTGCCGCCCAGCACCGGAGGGCCACAGTGCCCCGGGCAGGCGGGGAGCGCTCCGCAGGGCAGCGGCCGGCCAGGTAGCACCAGACGGCCGCAACAGGCGCGGGGGAGGCCGCTGCCGGTGCTCCGGACCGGGGACCCCCGCGGGTCGAGCCCGTCCGGCGCCTGGGCCGCGGGGGTGATCCGCACGCTGGCCGGCACCCGGCGGTGCACCTCGAGCACCCGCAGCCGCACGTCGGTGGCCGGGCCGCTGGCCCGCTCAAGCGGCACATCGACCTCGTCGCCGGTCGCCGGCATCCGGCCGAGTACCGCGATCACGAGACCGCCGAGGGTGGTGT
>JAVJGJ010000060.1:41870043-41881984 GCA_035590215.1 Microhierax caerulescens | reverse complement strand
CCGCCGCCATTTTGACCCACAGCCCCCGACGCGGCCGGGCAGAGGGAGCGGGCACGGCGCCTGCGCAGCGCCGCTGCGGCGCCCGGGCCACGTGGTCCGCGGGGGAAGGGGCGGGCGGGGGAGGGCTGTCGGGTGGGAGAGGGGCCCCCGACACGGCGCGGGGGCCGGAGGGCAGCGGGGGCCGGCTGCGAGCGGTCTCGCCACCGTTCGAGACTTGTCCCGGTCACAGCTCTGGTGTGGGAGCAGGGGAGGGCAGGGGAGCGGCGACGCGTGATGGCAGCCGTTGCAAGGGGAAAGCCCTCGGCAAAGCGGCCCGAAGGCGTTCCCCTGGGAGCCTGTGCGGTGTCCAGTCAGCCCGGGCCCCGCGGGCCTCTCCCGCCAGTCGGGGAAAGGGGGGGCGGCCAAGGCCGTGGGGCTGTCCGAGAGCGGAGAGGCTCCGGCTCGCAGGCCTGGCGGCGTGAGGGGCAGGGACGCCGGTGGGACACCGCCGGGCCCGTGTGCCCCCGCCACCAGCACCCCTGCCACCAGCACCCCTGCCACCAGCACCCCCGCCACCAGCACCCCCGCCACCAGCACCCTGCCACACATGCTTTGCTTACTCGGTGTGACAGGTCTCACAAGCAGCTTGTAACCAGGTACAGAGCTGTCTGCGGTATTAAGCGTTTTGTCAGCACACGTTCTTTTTGTACTTGAGACTTCGTTAAGCAGCTTATATTAAGCATATGTTTAGCTCCCTGCTTTGCCACACTGCTAGGAGCTTGTTACAGACGGGCCACACAGTCAGATTCCCGTTTTATTGTTCATGCTAGGAATATATTATTTGTCACCTGGAAATAAACTCCCACCATCTTCCCCGTTTCTGATAACGCCTGTCTATGTCAGAAATTAGTATTTCACACATCTAGATGAAAGTAGGTGCCAGCAATAAAAATGCTTGTAGCTCTTCCCACCATTGCTGTTGCCACTCCTGCTATGTTTTCTTCAAAGAAAGGTGCGTGCAGGTGCAATCAGGATCAGAACATAACAGCCAACATGTCTATAAGATCACTGTCTTCTAAATCAGAGAAAGTGACAAAAAATACACATCAAAGTTTTATTAGAACAATAAAACCACTTAAGTAAATCAAACTACTTGTGCTGTCTAAAAGAACTAAGCACCATGGGTCTGTACGTGAGAAGATCTGAGAAAAGTGTTTCAAGCACAGGCCAAAAGTCTGATGAATTCACATGGCATAAAATACTCAGCAAGCTGAAAGCCACATCTGTAATCATTCCTGATTGGTAAAGGCAAGCTATGACTGATTATATCCTTTCCTGACTTTGCTGACAGTCTGTTTCTGGAGGGAAGCCGCCTACTTGGCATCACACTGTCCTCCAGCCATCTCTGTAATTAACTTGCCTGAATGCAGCAGACCTCTCTAACTACCACTTGGCATAACAGCCCATAACGCTGAGCAGCTTACCAAGAAACTAGCAAAAAACAACCTCAAATATATTTTCCCATGCTGTGGACTGTTTTCTTACTGGTTTCAACCCAAAAATGGAGGAGAAACACAGTAAGTTGGGCTGGTGGACAGTATCTTGTACTCCTCGGGTGTTTAACTGTCTTATGTATGTGGCCTCCAATACTGTATTACCTGAGAGAACCACAACTTTGGACTTCCATATCCACAGAGCACCAGAGTGAGATGAGGGAATTTTTATAACTTCAGTTTCATAGATGAAGTTTACAGTGTTAGGGTGGTGCTTGTCTCTGTTCAAGGGGGAATATGCTCTGTAAATATTACATCTTTGCAAGCTGTTGTTTCTGTTGTCAGGAGAGCTAATTAAACTGGCTGGCAGGCAGAGCTCGGCCTCTTTGAGCTACTGGCAGCAAGAGCCTTCCCAATGTCTATTTCTGTCTCTTTTGCACCTGCCCTAGCCTGCTTTCCATTCCCTGCTGTTAGGAACCATGATCATGGAATGTCACATACACAGTGTTCAGCTTAGTTTTATTTTACCCTTTCTGTAGAAATATGGTATATATGATCATATTGCCTGCCTGTGCATAAATGGTTTTAGGTCTGTGACCTCTGTACTAAAAAAATCTTAACTCATTGACCCGTTTCTCATTTGGGTCCTTATAGACACTGCAAATAGAGAAAAGGCTTCTTTTGTCTTAGCTGTCAAAGTCAAGCAACCAATAGACAGAAACCTATATATAAACTGCAGTAGTTTTAATGCACATGGAACTGTTAATTTAAATGTATGTGTTAGTAGAAATGGTTGCAGACAAGGTGCTTAAATATCAACAACATGAGACAACCCCTGCCTCTTCATTGTTACAGTTTTAGTGGCTTGCTGAGTCTAGCATAGGAATAAGAGCCAGTTGAAGTTAAATAAGTAAGATTCAGGTCACAGAGCTTTCAGACTGAGAGGAAAATAGTATGCTAGCTTGGTTTTCAGGTGACAGGAACTAGTAAAGAATTTGTTGCCAAAGTTCTGTAGGTAGGGGGAAAAAAATCCATTCTGCCCTTCAGCAAGCCTAGCTCATAATCTTACAGGTAGTGAAAATGAGGAGGGAAGGAAAAGAAGTCTTGCAGGCTGAACATTGGCTTAATTACTTAATTAATATATTTTAATATATATTTTATATTATATATATTCTAATATATATGTTTACTATATATTCTCATATATATTATATATATTTGCTTCAGTTTATATTCTAATATCATAAACCAGAGTGTAGCCAAAATGGATGGTTAGAGTGAAGTGCCAAGATATTGCTCTGCAATAATCATCTTTTTAGTAGCTAAAATAAACTTTCTTTCTTATGACTCAGAGACAGTGTGTTGGGTAACAACTTGGAGAGACATCTAGCAGGTCGGAAGTGAGAAAGGCTACCACGTGCTTTTGCTTTAGACTTTTTAAAGCATAGAGGTTACCCCTTGACTGCAGCACAATGTCATTATCTTTGAGGATTGCATGGTCTCCTGTCCTGGGAAGTGTACCAAAAGTAAGCTGACCAGCTCCTTCTGCCACATGGGACCTTGATGCAGAAGACAGATGATAAAACACTGAGTTACAAACCTGGCTGCGGAGGAGTGGGAAATGCATTTACATGCAGGTGAATATGTTTTCTGAGATGAGTGGATAGGAGATTCACACCATCTGACAGACACCCCCAGAGCATGTGCACACACATCACTTCCTTGATCACCTAATTATAATCCTCACACCAACCTCTCAGAAATAAATTGATCTTCCATTTTTAGCAGGATTGAGGTATGTTTGGTTAGATCAATTTAAAATTATCTCTTGATGCCCTAATGAGCAAAATCTTACATATGCCTTAAATATTGTAAAATGTCATCTCCTCTTTAGGAGAAACAAAGTGCAAAATGAGATACTGTCTGAGCCATGCAACAGTTCTGAGTACCTCATACAGAGTGATGTAATGCTTTATTCATATTTTTGCAGGGACTTCTGTAAAATACTTACTGGTGAATACTGTATATACACGTTGCATTTTATCTCCAATTTCAAGAGTGTTAATAGGAAAAATTGGTTATGTGCCACCACTTACTAAAAATAAAACCAACCTAAACATCTGTTGTAGTTTATTTACACTTCATTTGCACTAGGAAGCTCAAGCTTTGAAATGTCCTCTGGATATTTATCAGAATTTATTGCAGAGAAAATACACTCGGGAAAAAAGTTCCCTTCCACTGATTCATTTTTTGTCCATGATAATTTCTTCAACTTTTGGATGTTTCATTTGCTTTTCATTCCAAATGTGTACTGTTTATTATTATCAAAGGGGTTTTTTGTATCACTGTGCTGTGTGGAGGCTCTGCTCAAAACTGAGGTCCCACTGTGCTGGACAGTATGCCAAACTCACATTACAGTGCATGCTCTAGAGAATTTCCAGATTAATTGGAAGGTGTGATCATGCAAGGTACAGAAGACCTCCTGCAAACCAGTAAGAAAACTGAATGTGCATAATTTTTGTTGAGAATTGGGCTCGCACTACATGTTGCAGACAGTACCTCTGAGTGCCTACTACAGATGTAATTTCAGCTGCATTAGTCAGAGAATGTAATTTTGTTTTGCTGTAAGCAACACTTTTTAATTCACAACCATCTTAAGTGTGACTTTCTAGTGTTACAGATCAAGTATAAAGCTATATATACCTAAGTCCAGTTTATCCCGACTTTTTTTAGCTTGTCTATTTCAGTTAATTTTATGGCACTCAGGGC
The DNA here is from genome assembly GCA_035590215.1 of Microhierax caerulescens. Lineage (NCBI taxonomy): Eukaryota > Metazoa > Chordata > Aves > Falconiformes > Falconidae > Microhierax > Microhierax caerulescens. The sequence continues at coordinate 41,877,743 of JAVJGJ010000060.1, read as the reverse complement.
AGTAAATCATGGCTAAAGAAAAGCTTAGAATACTTTAAAGTATTATCTGTTTATTGAACTAATCTACAATAACTGAATCCTCAAGGGCTGAAAAATAGATCAAAGACTGATGATGCTTATTATGCTAAACAGGCTTAATTTTTATCAGTGATCATGATGAGATTCTGTATATATATAGATCTGGACTACTACCAGCTCTTTAATTTTATTTTTGTTGTCTTTCTTACTATCTGAGCATTTCTCACTACCTAAACTTACATTAAAATTTCGTAGAAGGGTATATGCTGTGCCCACACACACATTGCTGATTATACAGCATCCAACAGCCCCTCAAAGAATAGGCTGAAGTTGATACACAAGCCACAATAATTGCATTTCTATAATCAGTGATGGCAGAGCAAGATGTGCTTTCTTGTGTGAAATAGGTGGTGTGGAGGCATTGCAATGACAGCAATGCTGTTTCTGCCCTGATTTTGCTTGTCCCTTGAGTCATCAGATCTTCACGCAAAGAGGAAAGCCCTGTGTTCTGGCCAGAGAGCAGAGGAAGCCAAGTGAGGGTAGAGGGTTTTGATTGCTGCTAGCAGGAGAGAAGGCGGCTGCCCTGGGGGAGCTGCAATGGGGACTGCCACATAACTAGCAGCTATGGGATCTCTGCCTGTTCTGTGGTGAAGCTAATTGCCCATCAGCATGCACATGTGGGGGAAAGCTAAGGGGCACACAGCCACCCTGCGCTTCTGGGGAGCCTGGTGAATTTGATGAGGTGAAATAGTTGCATCCAGCAGGAACAACGTGCAAAATGTTACCTTGAGGAAAGTGTTAAACAGCCCCTGTCCAGGGCTGGTGGCAGAAAATACACGTACATCAGAGGCCTTTGAAGAAGCAGGAGGAAAAGAAGTGACATTAGACTCAGATGTTAAGGTGGGGAGGCCTGGGGACAGTCATCTGTTCGTGGGACAACCAGGTTGGTGGTGGTCTATGCCAGGAAGTTAAACCTTATGAAAGAAATGGCCTGTGAAGTCCATGAGCTGACAATGCTGGGCAGCCCATGGCCATCACATTTAGACAAACACATTGGGAGACACAATTAAGATCTCAAATTTAAGCACACAGATTTAATTATTTTGCCCCATGCACAGGGAAAATCTCTCACTGATCACCAAGGCATATCCTAAAGGGAATATTACTTCATTGTAATTCAAATGTCATTTGGATTAACCTTTAGTTGGGTCCTTAGAAGGGTTTTATTATGTGTACAGTTTGGTTGTTGTTACCGATAGGACCGTGTTGCTGATGCACCCGCCCTGTGGCTGCATTCCTTGGAAAATGCTCTTTGTAATTTGTCAATGTAGAGAAAGATGCCAAAACCAAATCACTGCTGATGGTGGGAACTGCTTGTCTATATTGATCCCTCCTCACAGTTCAGTATGGCACTGTGCCCTTTTTGCTGCACACTTCAACCTCTGCTTTAAATGCAGAGTTATTAACTTCCTAATGCCCTTTCTGTGGCATCCAAATGCTTCACAAGCACTAATGAATTTTCAAAAATCAATTGTTATTTCTACCCTGTAGATTACAATGTGAGGAACAGAATTTTACAGGTGGGGAATCTGCTTGTTGTGGGGGCTCAGTTAAGGTATGTGGGCTCTTACGGGTACTTACCAGTACTGTAGGACTTGCCCTGTTCAGTGTTAAACTTCCCGTTTAGTTCAGTTGCAGCTGTGAGTCTGCCCTTTTGCAAATTTGGCACCAAGATTTCAAGTGAAGCAGTCAGAACCCGAAAAGAAAACAGCTAACCACACTTACGAAAAGTTTAAGTGATAGCTGATTATCACATTGTAATTCTTTGGCCGAGGCAAGGTTGGATTACCAGGAGAGCACTTAGCTATGAGACAGTTCTTTCTCTTCCTGGAATTTCTTGCCTCATGCCATCTGCGCCTTCCAAGTTCTGCAGCATGCTGAGCAAAGGTCAACATATGGACAACATACCTTCTTAAATGTACGTTCTGATTTATAACCAGAACAGGTCCATCCTATAAGTTATCTATCTGGTTATAGACCCTGCTACGACCCAGTTGCATCTGGATGTTGTAAAGGGCAGTTACCGATGTTAAAAATAGTTATCCATTGGAACCTAGATACAGCTTTTGAAGTTACATAGCATCAGCTGAATTCATAGCACTGACTGGAATTTGTCTATGTGTTCAATGTATAGATAAATTAACTGATTAGGAAGTTCATGCTAGAAAGATGATAGCAGATGATCAGTGGGAGAAGACATAAGAACTGACAACATGCATATAAATCATGTTCTTTGTATTCAAGTTGCTGAATTGGTAATCCTCCTGAGATGTTGCTTGATCAGTTGTGGATGAATGTTATTACTGCAATTTGCTCTACTGCCTTAATAAAGAAACCTGGATGATGAAGCTGTTGTCAAGCTGCGTAGTGTCTGGACAATACTGAATGAGTCTGGTTTCTGGAAGAGGTAAGGTTAGAAACAAATTGAAGCAATACATTATTGTCAGTGAAAGAGCAATGCTGACAACACCTTCCAATGTTTTTGGAGTGCCAAGTGAGAGCAACAGGCAGAGTAGCAAGCAGTCAGTGGGAGAGGCCACCTGGAAAGAAGCAGTCAATATGATGATGATGATCTCCTAACCTCCCTGGAGAAAGCTGAGCACTGTGAAGGATTTCTCTCAATCAGCAAAAATTTCCTAGTGTCAAATCTAAATCTCCCTTACTGCAATTTACGTTCCCTATTTTTTGTCTTGTCAACAGCAGACACAGGGAAGAGATTATTCTTAGTCTTTGCAACTACTTTTAGAGTCTGGAAGACAGTCACCTTCTCCCTCTTTTCTCACCTTCTCTTTTTAGACTAAACAGTTCCAATTTCTTCAGTGTTTCCCTGTGGATGTATTTTGTAGTTCTTGGTCATTCTCCTCACACTTCTTTGTTGTCTTTGTGATTAGTTCACATCTTTCTTGAAGTACAGGTCTCAAACTAGAAGCCAAATTGCAGCACAGGTTTTACCAGTACCATATGCTGTAGGGGACTCTTTCAAATACTTCACAGATTATGCTTTTGCATTTATTTCTCAATACAAGCACCTTTTTCTTCAGCAGTGTAATGCTGACCCACATTTAATTTGCTATTTAGCACATCTCACAGTCTTCCGTGAAATGATTGACTAAGCCAATTTTTTATATTCTTGTGTTTTGTGCTACCATTTATCCTGGGTCCAGAATATTCTGTCCTTTGGTATTTGTCTGAATTTCTCCTTGTTTATGCTGAATTGCCTATGACTGAGACAAGTTGGCTTCTTGTTACACACATCTCCTGTTCTTTCTTCACTTTGGGTTACCCTGCAGCTGTGCCATTCATGTTTTTCTAAAGAGGTACCAATTTTCTGGGGCTCCTTTTCCCCTTGGGTGTATTTTCCTTAGGATCTGTGAGTTCACTGAGTTTCATAGAAGCAGAGTTCATGATCTTTATTTTACTGTTCTTCCTCACTCCCTTCAGGAAAATGAGGAACTCTGTTATTTTGTACTCTCAGCTACCTTTCCTCTCTAATTCTCAACCAGTTCCTCCCTACTGCTTGCAGTCAAATGGAAAGTGAGTTCCCTTTTACCTGCATTCTGAATAAACATATCATGAACGCCTTCCAAGAATTTGCTGGACAATCTATTCTGTAGATTAAATAGATAGATAAATCTGTTCTGTACCTTTTTTTTCTGTACATTTTTCTGCTGAATATATGTACAGATGGCAAAGTCTCCATTATTTCCAAATCTGGAGCTCTGGATGATTCTGCTAGCTGCTCTCAAAAAGCCTAGTCTGCATGATCTACCATTCAGTGACCCTGTGACACCACCTTTGTGCATTTCCTTCTTTATCATTATCCATATGTTAATATTACAGTAACATGGATTATCCTACTCTTGGTTGTGCAAATTCAGGTGTAACTGAATATTAAATACAATAAGATTCCCAGCATTTCTTGTTTATTCCCTTGCATTAAATATACAGATATCTGAGATGTTCAGGGAATTGACTCACTGTCTTTCACAACCTTTTTATGACCCTTACGAACACAAAGCAAAGATACTGCCCCCCCTTCTTAACAAGGCAGTCTGAACTTCTACCCAGTAATTCCTAGAACAAGATTTCAGAGAACCCAGGTCCTTCTGCTGCTACCATTTATGCCGACAAATGCTCATTTTCAATATGTGTCTCACTTTCTTGCTCTTAATTCATAACTGGAAGAAGAAGAAAGTGTAAGCTGAGTCCCTTACTACCTCACCCTTGTTCTTTGCACCTTGCAGTTACTTCTGATCCCTTCTGGCTCTCTCCTTGGCACTCACATGGATGAACAGCATAAGGAAATAATCGGTGAACTGGTGAGGCTTCCTTATTTCTTTCCAGGAGTTTGAATGCACTTTTCTTAGAACAGGACAGAGTATTATATGGCTCTACCTAGTTCAAGAGAGGCTAACGCCACTTTTTGTTTCCCCCATGGAGACTGCATGTCTTAGGTCTTTTGGGGAATGTGGCTTTCCTTCCTTTACCCTCAGCGCTAAATCCTTGCTTGCTGCCTGAACCCTGGCTCTTTGACTTCAAAAGCAGCTGAATTCTTGGAAGAGCAGCTTACTCAGCGCCAGCTGCTGATGCTTCTGTAGAGTGCTCTGGCTGACCAGCCTTCTTTCTCTGCATGCTGACATTAATAAAGGGTTTGTGAAGATAAATAAATAAATTATAACCTTCTGTCCTGAGGTACATTCCGTCTATGCATGAAGACCCAAGTCCTGGAAAGGAGGAAGCTATGAAGCATTGGCTGAGGAATTTTTGTCTTAGAAGGCATCCGATTGAGGTGCGTGAGAGACCAGTGTTGGTAGTACCACAGCTGGGACTGCCTCGTGTTTTGCTTCCTGACAGTAGTAGTGCTGACCATGCCAGGAAGATCTGCAATTCTACACTAAGCCCACAAGGCATTTCAGGGATAAATGAAATGTTTTTAACAGGTTTTGGTTAATAAGTATCAGTTAATAAAAGCCTATGACTCCTACTGTGAGATCCAAGATGATGTTGAGAGTGTTAGCAAAGTTTCATTTTAGGAGAGATAAAGGAGGAAAAGTAGATGGAAAATCACACAAAAGTTGACACTCAGATTCTGATGAGTCTTTTAAATATGAAAGTAAGATCTGAGGAGATCACGTCTGAACTTTTATTCACTGTAGTGGAGTCCCATTATTTTCATGGGATAACTTCTGGGGATGAGGGACTGTATCCCCAGGTTATCACAACCAAGGATTAGAATTTACTGCACTGGCCTGCCATATATATAGAAGGTGTAGTATACATATATCCCATACAAAGCATTCAAGCTAACAGAAGGAATTAGCAATTACCTTAATGAGATGGTTGCCTTGGAAGCCCCTTTTAAATAGAAGTAGTTTTAAGCTTGTGTCAGATGTAGTTCTATGTTGACCAACAATTCAGGGTCTTTAGATGCAGAGTATAGGTGCAGATCTTAATAAAGTCAATCCTGAATGCAGCAAACTGAAATAGAACATCACAGTTGTTTGAATTAATAATTTGTTGGAAGTCTGGTTTTGCTTATGTTTCAAGCTTTTGACTCTGCCTCCCTTTCTGTCTTTGAAGTTAACATTCATTATACACTGATCTTTGTTTTCTCCCAAGCACTTTCATCCTCTGCCTCAGGCCATCCTGCGTACCTGGCAGATCTATGCAAAAGGCTTTTTCCAGATCCCCCCTGAAAATTAACTTCTGTTATGAATCTTTTAAGCAATGATATGCTGCTACCACTTGTGCTGCATATGGCATTCACCTTGTTACTCCTCTCTTTTCCCACCACATGTAAATTTATTTTTGGCTCAAGCTCTGTCCTTTAAGAATGAATAAGCCTGATATGCCAGAAGGTGTTACCTTGGTGAGACCAGCATTGCTTCTATGGACCTTTGCAGCTGCCTGGGGATGTCAAAGCAGAAGCTGCTTGTGAAAGTGGTGTCTCAGGGTGAAGATAAGCCTGTGAGACTTTGTTGGGATAGTGACTCCACTAATTCCTTTTATGATATTGGAGAATAAAAATTAATTGATATCAGATCCTGATAATTTCCCCCCTTGGTGTCTGATTGTCTCTGTATTTCACTTTCTAAAGAGCTGTTTTATTTGGCCTGTTTAAACTATATCATAGCTCATGCAGTAGAATGTATGTAGATATATGGATAGCATGTAGTCTTGTGGCATAACATCTATTGGATGTCCATACCTGCTGAATTAAACCTGTGCTCTGGAGAGACCAATCCAGGATTGGACACTGTGAGCAAAAGTCTTTTCTCAGAGCAATGGAGCTAGTGCAGCTGAGCCGTTACATCCACACATCACTGCTTGGGATTATTAACCTGACTCCAAGAGTAGTACAGATACTTAGCAAGGTGTTGGGCATTTCTTTGCTGCCCACCAGAGATGTGCCCTTAGATTCCTATGGGCATAATTCACTTTCAGTCTGTGATTCTCTGTGAGCAAACTTTGGACATAAAAATGAGTGTTGCAGGAAAAAGACAAAGATGTCCAGGATCACTCACTGAAATGAATGATCTGTCTCTGGACTGAGCCCCAGGATTACATCACCCTCCAGAGCTGAACATGGCAATTACTTTGTCATGCCTACCCACAACAGAAGAAAAAGCCAAAAGGTTATATGTTCTTAGGATCTGATGAAAATAGAAACAATAAGCACAGTGACTTTAAAAGTGAGCACAGTGCATTTATTCAAACTGGACGAATCAGGGTACTGAGACTTGCTTGCTTTTGCAAGAGTGCCTCCAGCTAATGATTACCAACCACTTGGATCAGTTCTGTGTCTTGTCCAAAATACAATGTGTTGAACAATCATACTGTGGGCTGTCTCCTCCCTCTGTGTGGGTTGGTCCAGTGCCACTGTCTTCAGTTGTACAGTGCCAGCTCATACCAGCTGGCACTCTAGACTATCATTTGCTTATTCGTCAGATTCCAAGGGGAAAATATAAATAGTACTTAGTTCTCCTACTACTCACTAAAGAAAAACTAAGGAGCCTCATCTTCATTTAAACAGTAGGGAAAAGTCAAATATTTTTAAAGGTAAATACTTGAAATTTTGGTGTCTCAAGTAAGATGGTAAAAAGCTGCTATTGTCCCACAATAATTGATAGAATCATAGAATCATTTAGGTTGGAAAAGATTTTTGAGATCATCAAGTCCAAACGTTAATCCAGGACTTCCAAGTCCATCACTAAACCATGTCCCTAAGCACCTCATCTACCTGTTTTTTAAATACCTCCAGGGATGGTAATTCCACTGCCTCCCCAGTCAGCCTGTTCTGATGCTTGACCACCCTTTCAATGAAGAAATTTTTCCTAATATCCAATGTAAACCTCCCTTGGTGTAACGAGTTATCTGGGAGAAGTTATCTTGTTATCTGGGAGAAGAGACTGAGACCCACCTCACTGCAACCTCCTTGCAGGGAGCTGTAGAGTGTGATAAGGTCTCCTCTGAGCCTCCTTTTCTCAAGGCTAAAACATCCCCAGTTCCCTCAGCTGCTCCTCATGGGACTTGTGCTCCAGACCTTTCAGCAGCCTCATTGCCCTTCCCTGGACACGCTCCAGCACCTCAGTGTCTGTCTCACAGTGAGGGGCCAAAACTGG
>JAVJGJ010000060.1:41851270-41869207 GCA_035590215.1 Microhierax caerulescens | reverse complement strand
GGTCAGGCTGACAGGCCTGTAGCTCCCCGGATCCTCCTTCCTGCCCTTCCTGTAGATGGGCATCCCGCTGGCTAACCTCCAGTCAGTCAACTGGGACCTCCCCAGTTAGCCGGGAGCTAATACATGATGGAGAGCAGCTTGCTGAGCTCCTCTGCCAGCTCCCTCAGTGCCCTCCGGTGGATCCTATCTGGCCCCATAGAATTGTGCATGTCCAAGTGGAGCAGCAGGTCACTGACTGTTTCCTCCTGGCCTGTGGGGACTTCATTCTGCTCCTCCTCATCCTCGTCTTCCAACTCAGCGGTCTGAATACCCAGAGGGTAACTGGTCTTACTATTAAAGACTGAGGCAAAAAAAGCATGAAGTACCTCAGCCTTTTCCTTATCCTTTGTGGCAATGTTCACCCTGCCCGCATCCTTTAAAGGATACAGATTATCCTTGTCCCTCTTTTTTTTTCCCTAATGTATTTGTAAAAATATTCTTTTGAATCTTTTATGCAGAGGCCAGCCTGAGTTCTAGCTGGGCTTTCGCCTCTCTAATCTTCGCCCTGCATAACCTCATGACATCCTTATAGTTCTCCTGATTTGCCCGCTTCTTCTTCCAAAGTTGGTAAACTCTCCTTTTCCCCCTGAGTTCCAGCCAAAGCTTTCTGTTCAGCAAGATAGGAACTTTATCACTGACTGGTGGATGTAGGATGAATCCCCAAATTGAAATAAAGGCTCTTTGTTAAAGTAGAATAGTTTTCAGAAGAATTCAGCATTTCATTGCTTCTACCAGCATTAGCAATATGTTATTTATTTTTGTGATTTAAATAAAGGCATCAGACAGTTTGGGTCCTGACCATATACAGAAATACCTGTTGAAAGAACTTGCAAAATACTCAGCCTTTCTCAAAAGTATTTGCTTTGTACTGAACAGCTGCGGCCAGAAACAGAAAGCAGCATCCTCTGCTGTTGCCCCCGCACTGCCCAGGAAGCCACATTCAGTCTCCGGCTGGTTAGACTGCCTGCTGGGACCCCAGCACATCCCATGCTTACAGCACTGTACAGAGGCTCAGACTTTGAACTGGCACTTTGGTGGCATTTAGCTGTGCCAGGACAGCAGGAATCCTAGCCTAGAGTCACATCAAATAATCACTGTACTCCCGCTCTTCCACCAGTTGACGGTATCATTCAAGATTACAGAACAAGTGTTGTATACTGTAGTCAAAAGCACAGCAGAGAGTATAATTTTTCCCAGGTTACAAACTTTAATGATAATTATTTAAATGGATAAAAATCTCATCCTTCAGGAGAATAAAACCAGAGCAAAGTCACTGTATACCCAACCAGGTTTAGGTAACGATGAGTCTGCTCTGTGTTGCACAATGATTTAGTGCCATCTACAGTGTGAAGTGGGTCTCGAAGACCAAAAGCTGTCAGAGGTTTAAATGACATGCAAAGAAAAACAGCATGCGCAAAAAATTACCTTATGATTTTAAAACAAAAAAAGAGACATGATAAAAATTCAGAAGAAATTAAATTAAAAGCTTTGTATGTATTAAAATAGCAACAGAAGATTTAATGCTGTTTAATAAGATTTGTGCTTTTGAATATGCTTGCTTCTGACGTAGACTGATGTATTCATATATTATGGGATTATTTTTCTCAGCTCATTTATTTTTGCTATTGTTGATCAAACTGAGCTTGAAGTAAATGACAAATTTAAAAGTAACCTGGTGCCCTTCTTAAGAAGGTTTACACAGCAACATACCAAACCTTCTCTGGGTCCTCTGCTGTCATCAGTAGGACACGCCTAGACTTCAGGAAGAGAAAGTCAGGCCTCTGCTAAGTAAATCCCATTTGATGGAGTTTTCCTTGTTGGTGCAGTCATTCAAAACCTAGGAGCATGTTGTCCTTTTTGAAGTGCTGTGTTCTTGACCAAAGCACATGAACATTTTATTGCCCTTAACTTGTCCACCTAGGAAGTTCTCTCCATTATCTCTCCATTATCTCTTCTCTTATTGTGCTCTGTTCAGGCAGTAAATCAAAAGGTTGGTAGTTTTGGGGTTTTTTTTTTCCCCCACATGATGATAAACTGAATCATTCACTGCTTTCACCCCAGCTGGTCTCATATTAAGAAGTCTAAGCCTAGTTGCTCTTCAGCATGTATACGTCATAAAGAGAATTTGGGATGGAGAATGACTTTCTGATAATTGGATGTGGACTCACCCTAAACTCCTACACAAACTGGCAGATGGGCTCTGAATGATTGCAAGGGCAGCTTTCCAATTTTTACAGTACCTGAGTGCCCAAGTGCAGCCTCTAACAGTGATCTCTGGGAGACACTGATAGAGAATGACTTCTCCATTTGCCATTAATGGTATTTCTAAAATTAAATGGATTTGAGAATAGGAACTGAAGCAGCAGGCTCTGATCTCAAGGTCCCTCACAACCTTCCTCACTTGCTCTCCTCTTTCTCCTTCCCTCTGCTTTGCTTGTATTCCTCCTCAATATTTGTGTCTTTGCAATTAGATCCATTGTTTTCTTATGTCAGTGTTATTATATTTGTTGTTCTTTGGGTAATACACTGACAAAATTAAGAATGTGTTTTCTCCCTGTGTATACACACTGTGTGGTGTAGGCTTATTAAATGTTGAAACAATACTTGCAGTAATAATAATAATGCCAGCCTTTCTTTCTGGTAAACTTGTAAATAATTAGAAATAACACTTTTAATGTATTAGTAGGGACATTGCTAGGTCTGTGCAGAGAACCCACACCAATCATGAAAGCCTCATTGATTTTCTGAGCCTGGCAACAGTCAGGCATAGATTCATCCCATCAAACATCAGCACTTAACCAAGGTGTCTTTGGTATTACGAACAAGAAATGTGTTATGTCTGTGTTCAAGGACACACGAATTATCCAGGTGCTTTTCTTAAAAGAAGGATTACGTTAAAGAAATACCTACCTTCAATTTTTGTTCTGCACATAAACAACCTGTAGAATATCAAATACTAAGGAAATGCTCAAGGCAAAATGGTACCTATAATTAGCTTGTAAATGGTTTGTTATTCAAAATGCAACAATGACTTGGGTGTCATTAAGCTTGCTTTGGCAATGCTCTTGAACAACACGTATTCTGGATGATAAACAATGCAGCACCTGATTCCAGCATTTGGCTCCTTTCTCTGATATGCTCATGTAAATCAGGAGCAACTTCTCTGAAGTTAATGAGCTTTCCCACGCTACAGGTGGAGTGAGGCTCAGCTCTGCCGTCCCCAGGTGGCAGTGCTTACACTGGAAAGACACAGAAGCCCAGGTCGTGGCTTGCAGATCCAGGTTATCCTGTGTGTGGGTGCTGTGCTCATTTTAGGGTTATCTGGGAGTCAGTTTGGCCAAGTCCCATTGCTGCATTCAGAAAAAGCACTTCCAGCTTTTTTTTTCCCAGAAGTGCTTCTAAGAGCCTGTGCAGCTTAAACAAGTGTTCCAGTAAGGTTCAGAATGAAGAGGTCATGAATTCATATTAAAACACACCTAGATTGTGTCTATCCTAGAAACAGACATTAGAATAGTTTCTATTTGCAAAGCGTGTTGTTCTGTATCTGAAGAAGCAGCTACGAGGAGAATCACCCCTGAATCCTCTACGTTCTACTATACTTATTTTGATCTGCAATTTATGGAAAATAGAACATTCTTGGTATCAAGCACATTTCTAAATATCAACTGTATTTGATTTTATTGAAGGCAATTTTTTTAATGTGTCCAAGCAGTAGAAACAGGGTTGGTTTTCTTCCAAGTATAAAACCTATGGTGAGAAAGTTACAACACCAGAAATTGTCCCTGCTTTAATTTTTCTTATTAAAAGAAAAAAACGAACCAAACCTTCCAAAAAACAAGCTAATTTTGGTTATTTCTTTTTCAGATTAGATACTTACATTTCACCATAGTTCTACTTGTTAAATACCACCTTCAGTACAACTGTCCTAAATTTACACTGCTGGCTGTAAGACTCCTGTTTTGAGTTCCTCTGTACCTTGATGCATCTTTAATAGTTTACGACAGTGACAGTTCAGAATCTAGTTCACTCTGACTGAAATGTTTTCCTCTGTGAAAAAGCAAAGCCAATAAGAAATAGTCTTTCAAAGTTAATATCAAGGGTTTTATTTGTAGGAATAGTATTACGGATAGACCAGAAGAAAAAAAAAATAAATCTCTTTCCAATGATGCCATTAAAGACATTTTATCAGGACTGAAAAAAATGAAGCTCTGTAGATTAGTGATAATTTTCACAGAAGTTTCAACATGTGCCATAGTTCTGTATGTTCCATTCTCTTTAAAATAAGGATGTTAATATTTATGTCTAGGAAGGTTTAATGATTCTCTGTGCAGCAGGCTTGGTTTCCCCAGGTGATATTTTGAAACTGCGTACCATGGAAAATATGGCCCAGCATTAACTTCCTACACTTCAACTTTTTACATAAATTAAATAAGTGGCCTCATGCTGAAAGAAAACTGCTGAAACAGCCTTACACTGTTAGGTACAATCTTCCCCCAGGAGCAGGTGGGGAAGAAAATGAAGTACGACATCAGGGGGTTGGTGCTGTCTCTGAGTACATTCATTGAAAATGCTTTGCTCTGGCATTGATGGGGTTGTTACAACCTGTACCACTGGTTGGTGGCTAGAGAATCTGCCCTCTCAGTTAAGATGTGAGGAAGTGGTACTGGCTAATGAACATATAAGAAGGGACTTCAGCAACTCAGAATTAAATTACTCCAGTGGCAGCAGTCTAAAGAGCAAATACTCTTAAAAGCAGGGCTCTGAAAAGAGAGAAAGACCAAGGGACCATCCTGTGGGACCAGTATGTTGGGGAAAATACAGAATGCATTTTTAAGGTAGCAAAGAGGAAAGCTGCTGAATAAACTGTGCTGGAGAGCTTTGAAGTCCCCCTGCCACCCTGAAGGGACCAATAAGAAACCCAAGAACAGCAGAAGGCTTTTAAAATCTAAATTCAATGTGAGAAAACTCCTAGTATTCACAAGTGGTGTACAAGTAGTGCCTAGAGGGCCAACAATGCAAGTATAGGTGAGGCTGGAGCTGGCTGAGCATCCCTAGGCACTAAATGAGATGCAGACAGAATGAGGAGCAAAAGGGCCAGTGCTGAGCCAAGAACAGCTGAGCCTTTTTGGGGGACTTTGACAAACAGTGTCCACTGCTATGTGAAAATACATAGGCTGGCTGCAAAGGCCAGGGAGCAGCACTGTTGTGAGCAGAGCACAATGGTAATTTGCAGAAATAACTGCCAAGCCTGGTAAGATTAATGAGACCCGCTGCTGCTATTGTAGGACAGTGATTTCATCTCAATACAGGAATTAATGCTAGTGAGGTCTCTGCAGGAGATAGCTGGGAGATGAAAGGAGAATCTCAGTATAACTTTATGAAGTTTACAATCCTCACAGCTGTAGAGAAAATAAAATTCACGTAGAAAGCATGAAACCCAAAAGCTAAATATCAGAAAACAAGTAGTTGAACTTGAAAACTGTTATTTGAAAATATCATATACATCTAGGACAATCTCTTGGTGTTAGAGAGCTTGTCTCAGGAAGTTTGGCTGCTTAGGGTTATCTACTGCCTGCTTAGCTGCTCCTGGCCCAGCTGATGAATGCAAATCAGTCTTTTGCTCTCTAGTTACTTCAGGCACACCTCTCAGACATGTTTATTTTGGACAAATTCTCAATTTGTTACAGACAGGTAGGATATTTAGTGTTCATGGAGGATTTACAGGAAAAAACTTGTCTCTTCCTTCATGAAATTGAGCAACTAAAATTTACCGAGATAACAAAACCACAGCACTAGTAAAGTACATGCCAGATGTGTCTGTTTAATCACTGATCCACTGTTTGTTTGTGTAGACTGCTAACTCTTTGCTCTTCACACGTTGCTAACATATTCTGCACATTGTCAAAAATCCCCAAGCTGAGGCTCTCACCACCACCACCACGCTGCAGGCTGTCTTGGAAGTGAGCTTCAAGGATGTGCACTCTTGAGAAGCCTAGAAATGAGTAGGGAATCTGATAAATTGCACATTTACTGCAGCTGAGTGAAAATCTTCATGTCTGCATGTAACAAACACAGATTTCATCTTATCAAAAATGTTCATACTGGACATGGCACAGTCTATAGCTGAGTGGATGATTATTTACTTCCCTGCCTCTTAACCTCTGAGTGCAGAAGTAACGCGTTTTACACAGATGTGCACAGAATCTCAGATGTTTGATTGCTATTTGTGAAAGCTGATTAGCTATAATCCAGCTCTAGTTTGCAAGTTGAGTTGCTTAATTAGCATGGTACTGGTCCTGGGCTGAGAGCTCGTAAGCAGGGGTTTAGTCCCACGGCACCATAGCCCTCCAGCATCCAGCCAGCTCTGCAGGCAGAGGAGGGGACATATCCGTCTCTGTGCCTGCCTGCTTGTTCTTATATAATCTCCAACAGCAATGCTGATAACATTTTTCTGCCTTTGTCTGTTACCCTGGTGCACATTCTGCTTTGATGCTGGACCAGGCAGGTGGCTTGACATTTCCCTGCTGTGGATGGCTGCTCTCCGGGCAGGCTGCTTCACAGCTTCTTTGTACACCTGGATTAGTGATGTTTTGGGTAGCATGTGGAGGAAGGAGAAATTCTCCGAAGTGGGGGGCAGGGAAGTATTTTATTTGAGGTACTGGTCATTTATGTGTCAGATCATTTTTTGGATGGAGGTGGTAAGTGAACTGCAAGTGTGAGCAAATGGCAATTTCAGACAGTGTGTGACTTGGGGGTGCAAATAATTTGTGCGGCGAGGCACGTGCATGTGAATATAGGCAGACAAAGACTGTTAGGGCTCTAATAGGTGGGAAGACAGACAGTTTTCTCCATTTTGCCTCACAGCATCAGCAGCAGAGGCAGACTCCTCCCATCTGTTGGACTCAGCAGTGTAACTCTGTGAGCCTGTGGGAGGTGGCTGCATCATCCCAAGGTGCTCCTTTCCCAGCGAGTAGGCACATACACACACTCCTGCTGTGCTGCCTCAAGGACAGCAGCTACCCGGTATATTTTGGTTTGTGTTGATGCTTCTTGCACCCACCTTAAAAATAGAAGGCACTTGACTGTCAAGCAGAAGGACTCCTTGCCTTCATTGAAAAGAATTCAGCATCCTACAGGCTTTGAGCAATAGAAAAGAGTAAAGAAGTGGGAAACTCCTGGCAGCAGTAGTTACTGGTTGGTCAGGATACCCCAGCTGTGCTCTCCCCTCACTGGAATGAAACGATGGGCCCTATGATGTACCACGGATCCCGACTCTTCTGCTTCAGGTCTGTCAGTTGGAGCAGCCACTGCATCCACAGCTCCCCATCTGAGGAAAAAGTGGGACTGGTGGTGAGTTCAGTCTTTGTGCCCTCACTTTTCCTTTCCTCATCCAGAGCTTGGGTGTGAGTCCCAGTCTTCTCAGAAGAGCTTCCTCTCGCTATTCTCTTCCCTATGACAATATAGGTTTTCTTCATCCCAGCTAGAAGCCAGATCTCCCCATGAACTCCCCTCCACTCTTGCAGAAGTACCTCTCCTCCCACCTCCTAGATGGCAAGCTTGTTCCTGAGAGGAAGGGAATGCTGTCACAGCATCCTACAGAGATGTGTGTCACAAAATCCCATTTCCATGGGGTGCCCTTTTATGAGGTTTCATTATAGTCCCCAGCACAAGTACTCTAATATGTGATTGTAGAAGACTTACAAATAAATTTTAGCAGCAGCTCTCTCCCCTATTATATCAATTCCCAGTTGTTAGTAGATACTCAAACCTCATATATGATTAGTGGTGAGCTGCACTAATGTAACTATTAAGCAAATAATATTGTTTCTATAAAGATTTTATTAATGGGAAACTCAAGAAATAGGCAGAAAATGTGCTGAATCTATAGGAAAATAAGAAATTTTCTGTCTCTTTTGATGTGTCTTTTATGCTTTTAAATGAGCATGTTTGTATGCCATGTTTGTGCATGGCATGGACTAAGGTAATTTTTCTCCAGCTGCTATGAGTTGCTTAGTGCTTCTAGTCTAAACATGCAAAATAATCCTCTGTAGATTATTTTTCCTTTAGAATCTGTCAAATTCCTGGGATTATAGCTGCAGAAGTTTGATATGATCACATAACTTGGTTGGCAATAGACTGATTCCCTGGGAGCATTCCAGTTTGTTTAGCTTTAACATTATTTCCTTTCATTTAGGAGACAATCATTGGATTGTCAGCACTTTCACTGGCAGTTCTTGGACCAGCTGGATGGTTCCTGTGCCACCTTCCAGACTATAAAAATAAATAGAAAACATCCCTTCACAATTAAGATCTGAAGGCTGCAATATACTGTAATACTCCTAACTTGGGCTCTCTTGAAAAGAAGAACAGAGTGGCTTGAAGACCAGTTTAAAACCAAATGATTGAAAAATGAGTTCAGGTTTTATGAATGTCAAGTTGCTTACATATGAAAAAACCCTAAAAATCCTGATAGAGAATATGGCTAACTTAAGTCCCAGTTCACATACTATCATCAGTCCTGTGGGACAGGTCCCCGGTCAGAAAGATTTTGCAGATATTGCAGAACTGGACCCAGATATAAAATAGCATAGTGATGCAAAATAGTGCTATGTCTACTCTTCCATCATCTGCTGCAGCTGGACCAGGCTGCATGGACCAGTCTGAATCATTCATCGGGTACTGTGGAAAAGTAATGGAAGGCTGGTGAGGAGGACTGTAAATACACTCAAGTGACTTGCAGCTGGGGTGTCAAAAAACATGTATATCATACTAATTGTTGTTTTGCCTCATGTGCTGGACAAGTAGACCATCTGTGTTTAGATAACATAGGCCTGTGACAGAGGCACTCTACTGAATGTGCTTGAGACTCCTGCCCTGCTGTGGGAAAGATCAAAGCACAGAGATAAATAATGTCTGCATGAATCCCTGAAATACAGGCAAAACCAGCAGGTTCAGTGATCCTCTAGTGTGGGCCAAGCTCTCCAATGCCTGTGTGCTTGTGTGCTCCTGCCCGGGTGCTGCTTCAAGGTTTCCCTGGTTGGCGATGTACCAGAAATAAATTCATTTTTGCAGGTCATCTGTGGTTTTGTGGTTGTTCCTGTGTACCATTAAAACTTTAAACTAAAAAAGATGGGAGAAAATACAGAAAAAATATTGTGATAGTACTTTTATTTATATTCCTCTCAGACAAAAACTCTGAGAGTTTAAGATGATTTTCTTGAAAGATTAATCTTTACATGTGTTCTTCTGGTGTGTTCCCTCACCCAATCTGTTCTTTGACTAGAATAAATGTTTTTCAGCGGGTCATGATTGTCAGATACTTAAATTTATTTTCAATTTTTAGATTAAAATTTGTGACATTTGTGACATTTTTCCATGGTTGCTCTTTATAATGAATGTTAAGATAAACACTTTGAAGTCCAGAATATATTTGAAATAAGTACAATGAATAATACTTGTTATACCATGTTACATGTGTTATAAATGAATGCCTTCTAATGCTTTCATGTCTGTCTTGCAAAAAAAATACAGAATATTAACCTTTTGTGATGCTTAAGTATTAGTTGTGAGGCTTAAGTATTAGTAGAACATGATTTATAATTCCATTAAGTAATTTCTAATGTCTAATATCAAAACAGATTCTGAAAGTAGGGCTGTGAATGTGTAGAAGTCTACATTCTTGCTGCATTTCTGAAGTATGATATTTTAATAAATTGCCTGAGTTTCCCTCAGTTTTATAACCGTGACTGAAGTTTTCAGAGTGAGAATGGAGGCATCCTGACTGTTTATTTTTTTCAAAAAACTATAACTTTATCATTGAATTGAACAGCCTGATGTGAAATCCCAGTTATGTATGTGGAAAGTTTCCCACAGATTTTGATGAGTTTTGGATAGGCATACACGTTCCTGGTATTCAGAGAAAAAAAAATGCCAGTAACTGAAATGCAGCTAGGCAAGTACTCTGAAACGCCGCTCCTGCACGCCGTGAGCACATCTGCCAAAATCAGTAAGGCTATTTTGCAGAATCTTTTGTATAAAAAGTTTTTGAACATTTCAGTGTTCCTTCTTGTCATGCATTTGATTTTGTCATCCTTCTCTCACCTAGTAATAACTAAATTATTAAGATATGACATTTCAGTCATTGTACTTGTGCTCTTAAATTGTGGCAATGAATAGTAAGATTGCCTGCTTATAATGTGTGCTCGGGGTATCTGAATTAAGCACTGAGAACTGCATTAAATAGAATGCAGGTGAAAGTCATTTGGTGTTTAATATCTGGCAATATAGATGTATAGGGATGTTTATATTGAAGCAAGGATAACTTTCAGAAACTACTTAAAGAACTATTTACAATTTAAGTATTTTTCTTTTTTTTTTTCTTCACATTTCCAATCTACTTCAAGCATTTCTTCCTAGAAGTAATATGGTTTATATGTTACAGGTATTTTAAAATACTGTTTTTTTAATGTAGCCCTCTTTACTGATGGATCTCAAATGAATCATTAACCCTGAGACTGAAAGCTCTGGGTAATGTGGTGTGCTGAAAACCAAGATGAAAAGGGAAGCCAGGTCACTGCAGGCACATTTATTGCTGTTAGTGTGGTATGAGTGAGCTAATAAGCTTTACCAAGTGCAAAAGGTTTTAGTTTCGTTTTAATTTCTAGCCTAAACCATCCAGAGTTCAACCAGGACTGGGCTGACAAATGCAGCCATTGGTGCCTGGGGCTCCAGCTCTACCAGCTGTTTTTTCCTCAGCCTTCCTGCAGCTCCCAGAGTTGTTTGGACAAAATGGTTGATGAGTTTTGCATTTCAGCAGCAACAACCCTACCTGCAGCCTGGTGGGTACCACAGTGCCAGGGCTCCCTGCTAGCTCAGAGCTCCCCAAGCAGTGCTGAGCTTTGTGTGTGGACATTAGCCGAGCCCTTTGCAAAGAGAGTCAAGAGCCACTCTCTGGTAATTCTACAGATGGGGAGTACCAAACATGAAGTGCCTGTCCAAGTTCAGGCAGGAGGAGATGGAAACAGACTGCTGGAGGAAGACTCCATGCTGTGCTTCTCATCATGTATCTATGTCAGTGGTTTGCATTTCTTGAAAATGTGCCAAAGCTGGCTTTAAGCTGCCTACAGGTAGTAGCACAGGTAACACATATATGCCTAAGAGTAAGTGGCTGAAATCTGTCCTTCCATAGGAACATAAGTAACGGCCATTCCAGCTAAGACAAAAGGTCTTGTATTCAATTAAACTTTAGAACATTTATGTGGTTTGTGATTATAGTTACTCCCTTCAGTACATATTTATGCTAAAATACTCATTATAGCTCTGAGTAGGTACACAGAAAGTGGCCATGGTGCCTTTCAGCTGCTATATTGCCTCTTCTCAATAACAGATACTCTGGGTAAGCTCTCACTTAATTAATGAGACCCGGTAGTATTCAGCTTATAGTCCATACACACACTGGGTCTGAAAAAAGTAGCTGGAGAATACTAACCAATTGTCAGGAGGCTTAAATTTGCTATAGATAGAGCAACACATCCACTTGGCAATTTGTAAGGGTCTGCAGATGAGAAAAATATCCGCATTCCTGTGTGAAGTGCAGCAGCTTTCCTACAGGCTGCTCTGAAAGCGCCCCAGTTCTGTCAATTTAGTTCACTTTGAGTTTCACAGTAAGGCTCTAGTCTGATAATCCACCCTTCAAGTCCATTTTACATAACTCCTGCACTCCTATGTGGAGCAAACCAATTTGGAGGAGAGACTAGTTAGCTTACTGGCTGCTAGAAAGGTAGCCTTCAGGCACACAAGCAAGGTCAGTTACTGAGCCAGGGCCTGCACAACGGCATGGGTCAAAAACATGGTACGCGCAGCAAAATGCCGAGGACCTTAGCAGCGCTGACTGTCGCATTCTTTCCCCTCACCTCCTTCATGGAAGATCTCATGCTTTCTTTTGCTCTGTCACTGTTTTTGCCCAGAAGAGGCCATTCCCCAACATTTTTACTTCAATGTAGAAATACTAAAGCAAAATGAAAATTATGCTCTGGGTTTCTTGTTTTTCATGTTCATGTCTGAGCCTTTGGGCCATGGTGCTGTGATAGGTTCAGAAAGGCAGTTTTTTGACACTTGCAATCTAATTCCTAAAGCATTACTAAAACTGCAATGTGCTTTTCCTTTAGCCATTTAGGTAGGTGGTACAGTCAATTATGCACAAGCCTGAGATTAAAGGTCAGAAAAAAAAATCAACTTATTGGGAGGAGATCTAATTTAGCCAGGGTGATGCTAATTTTCACAAACATGTCATGGTAGCTGTCAAAAACACTGTGCTTCTTAGGGATCATAAAACCATTCTCTTATTTTATAATAATCCTAGTACATGCTCATCAGGTTTGTGCTAGTTCTTTATGCAGGTCACCATTTATTTCTCAAAACTCCACTGCTATGGCAACAAATGAAGTATTTTGTTCACTTAGTGGCTAATGAGATTACTCTAGAAGAGAAATTGAGGGCATTTATCAGACATTTTTTTTACAGTGACAGATACTGACAAATGTAATAATAAAGCTAACATCCATAGAGTTAGTTGAAGTAATTGTCAGAATAAGAAGAAAATTAAGGTTTTGTAAATACAACCAAATAACCACTGTATTTCCTAATGATGTTCTTTTTTTACTGAAGTATCAATTATTCTGGGGAGAGAAAGAACAAATATTAACAAATATTAACTCTGTTGGGATCACAGTACTAGCAATGAGACCCAGAGCTCTTTATTGCTCAGTCTCTCACTTTAAGTCAACCCAAGTCAGTAATGACTGAAATGCATCTGCCACATGCCAGGTGGCATAACTGATATGGGCTGGTGGCTTCAGCCAAACTTCTCATCACATCACAATCACTTCTGCTACGACTGCCAACTTCTATTATTCTGTTCTATTCTATTCTGTTCTGTTCTCTATCCTAATTCCTGGTTTACTCTAATTTCTATCCTACTATACGCTACACCTTCCTCCTCAGAATAGTTACATTCCTTTCCTCCCACAGCAGGTCTGGTTGATTTTCTTTCTGTCCATACTGCTGTGTGACAGTAACAGCAAAGGAAAGACAGGCAGTTTTCTTGCATTTTTAAGTCTCAGCACAGAGGCTAAGACTGGGTATCTCCTCAGAAGAAATTATTTTCCTGCACAAGACTATACAAGCTGTCAGTGTTACTTTCATACATAGACATGATTTTCTGTGAGCAAGAAGAGGTGCCTTTGCACTGTCTCTTGGCTGATGCGGGTTAACCCAGGTGTCTGAGCCCTTGAGGAACAGCTCAAACTCATCATCATCCTGTGTCAACCAGGATATATGCTGTGGCCTATCTGAGTTGAGCCTAACAGTTCAGTTTAATCCCAGATAGACTTTTTTCTCAAGCGATTATCTATTTTACCGTCATTCACGAGGATTAATGCTTACGGAGAGCAAAGGTTTAGGGACAAATTAAATTAAATGGGGGTCTAACTATTGCTGTCAAATGCCCACTCTGAGCCTGGGGGACTCCATCTGCTGATTGAATCTCTCAGGGAGGAGGTCAGTGCCTATGCAGGAGCTGTCTGGGGCCCTTGGACCTGTACCAAGCACCTTGCATCTGTGTTAGGTTGGCCAGGTAAATACCCAGAGAGCACCATGTGGCTTGGAAAGTCCTGAGTGCTGGAGAAGCTCACCATCTCCTGCTCCAGTTGACTGTTATGTTTGGCTTTTCTTATTAAGATTACCGCTGGTAATCAGGCAGACTCTCCCTTGCCTCCTTCATTTCATGGCAAAGCCTTCCATTCAGATAGGGCTGTAGGGATTAAAGCAAGAATTTGAGACATTCCAAACATTTCCCCACCTCTACTGTGTGTTTTAACATCCCTATCACAATGCAGTCAATGATAACCTCCTGCCACAAATTGTGAGCAAATTTCAAAAAATCAAGACATTTGCTTTAAATAAATTAAATCTGGTTTTGTTTTTTGTTGTTTGAAAAAACTTAGAAAGCATTTAGCTTCTTGCCTCTCATTTAGGCTTTGAAATCCTCATTTGTTTCAACCATTGTTTATATTGTGCTTGAGTCTCTGAATGTGACGGCAAAATCTAAGTTTTATTTAAAATTCAAATACAGATTCATGTAATTATCTGACTCTGGAAGCTGAGCCTTTGAGGAAAACACCATGAGAATGCCTTAACAGTTGGTAATGATGAACATCCCTGTATACAAATGCATACATATATATATCTGTAAACAGATACATAGACAGATTTATTTTTATATATGCATACATTCATTTTAATTTATGAACAATTTAAGAATTTTTCTGTACATGATTCAAGGTAGGAGAGTTTAGGATTTTGCATTTTTCAGAAAGGATTACCTTTCTAAAAGTAGATTTGTTAATGCTTGGAGATTAAAAACAAATGAACAATATTAGATTTTGTGTTCAATGTTCAGACATGAATACTTGAAAATGTAATTCAAAGTGACAGTAGTCACATAAATAGTGAATTCAGCTCTGGACATCTTTTCTTCTTATAGTATATTTCATTAATTTATTCTTGCATTATGCTGTAACTGCAATGCACACTGTTACGGCAGACAAAGTTTAGTTAAAAGCCATCACAAACATGGAATTAGTATGCTTCCCATCTCTTCCAAACCTTATCTACCTTATCCTGCAAAAGCCACAGTAGAAGGAAATAAGAGAATTAAGTCTCCTCAGTCAGTGAAACAAAGAATGTGGTTTATAACAAATTCCTCTGTAAGAGGCAGGAATATTTTTTAGCTCTCTTTAATAATTTTTTTTCACCTTAATAGCCAGACATGCAGCTGACTGATTTTCAAGGATCATCTCCTTCAAGTACCTAGTACTGGTGAGACCTTGTCTGGAGTGCTGTGTCTTGTTCGGGGCTCACCAGTACAAGACAGAGACAGACACACTGGAGTGTGGGAAGGGCTAGATGATGAAGAGGCTCAAGCACTGTCGTATGAGAGGCTGAGAGAGCTGGGATCGTTTAGTGTCTATGAGAAAAGGTTTGAGGGTGGTCTTGTAAATGTGTATAAATGCCTGAGGGGAGGGAGTAAGAAGATGGAGCCAGATTTTCCTCAGTGGTGCTCAGTGGCAGGACCAAAAGCAATGGGTACAAACTGAGATTCCACCTAAATGTAAGAAAAAAACTTCTCAGTTGTGAGGATGGTCAAACCTTTGAACAGGTTGCTTAGAGAGGTTGTGGGGTCTACATCCTTGCAGGTAATCAAAACCTGACTGGACACGGCCCCAGGCAATCTGCTCTAGTTGACCTTGCTTTGAGCAGGGAAGTTGGAGTAGATGTACTCCAGAAGTTCCTTGCAGCTTCGGGGATTCTGTGATTCTGAGAAATCTTCACTCATTAATTCAGAAAAGTACATTTGATTTTTTGTTTTGTTCTCATCAGTTGGTGTGTAAGATTTCCATTCCCCATTCATTTATTGTTAAAAATATGTTCTTGCATTAATGACTTGTGGACTTTCAGATGCCTGCAGCTTTTATGTGTTCTCTTAACTGTGTACATGCAGAGGTAAAAAGCATATAGACATAAACTTTAGCTGCTTAAAATTGTTTCCAGTGGAGCACAGTACCCATTTTATTAGGTAAATTCATGAGGATCTTGCTGAGAAATGCTGATTTCTATTCAGTGTGGAGACCTGAGAAATTAATTCCCAGAGTGCCGTGTTCCTGTATTTGCTCCTTTATGATGTTTTTTCACAATTTAAAGCACAAACCAGGCAAATTTATCAAATTGTTTGACCAAACAACAGATGACGTGTATCAGGCTTTATTTGGGGCCTAAGCATTTTTTAGGCATGCATGAGGATTCCTAAGCAATAAAATGGTTTCCATACATCTGAATGACATGCTGAACTGTATACAACCTTGTTTAGCAAATGCAGGCATAGCTGCAATTTTCAGGCACTTAAACAAAAAAAAGAAATTTTACATGAGAAATGGAATTCATATTTTCTCAGTATACTCTTGCTTTATCAACCTGAATGTTTTTAGTAGGCTCACCATTGCGGTATGTGAACACTTGGTATATTTTAAAGAATACCTATGGGAGCTCAGTTCCTCTCAGTGCAAAAGGTTCCCTGTTGTTCCATAACGAGCAATAAAGCAATTCAGATTGATTTGTTGCATCAATAGAAAGACATTCAAGCTAAAGACGAAACCTGCCTTCAGCAGCCTATTTCAATGAAATCCGAAAGCCATTTGTCTTTATTTTCATCACTTAAGTTCTATGTTGTGAGACCTAGGGTTGGGGGAAGCAGGGCTTGTAGCACCACATGGCCTCCCTAGGCATTTCATTAAATAAAAATAAATAGCAAAACTCTCAATGACTTCAATAGGATCTGATATAACATGCCAGTTTCTAATAAAATAATAAACTTAAATGTTTACTCTTAAAGGTTTAAATGTAAAAGAGAAAATGTAAATGTCCAGGTAGCAACCTAAATGATCTTGCAGCAAACTCAACAGGAAGGAGCAAACCACATGTGGGAATGGGCCAGTGCTCTTTGCTTTTGTGAAGTATTGCTCAGGGAAATGGAAGCAAGTCCACTCCCAGTTAATTCATGCCTTTCAGTTGCTGATCAGTCCCACTATAGTCATGGCAGCTTGTTCATACCAGCCAGTGGCAGCAGTTATGTTGGCTCAGCTCTCTCTTTGGGGCTCACAAGCAGCAGGGAGCGTGGAAAGAACTGTGGTGTCAAGGAAATGTCATGAAAGCTCTATTTTGAACCTAATTAAGTGGTTGAAAAAACATTGCACATGCAGTACTTTTAGAAGATTGCTTTTGGAAAAAAAGCCACCCTGTTAAATGCCACTGAACAGCACCTGCCCCTTCACTGCATTTCCCGGCACAGAGTGTGCATCATCCCCAAATGCAGGCAGCAGTAATTTGGAGGCACTGCCTTGCAAGGTGAATAATAAGAGATACCTATTTTCTTCCACCCCCAGAGCACAGTTCTCTTTGGCTGCTGCAGACATACTCATCTTATGCAGCCCAATGCTTTGAGGAGGGTATGTTGCAACTGACTTTTTATCTATAAACATCGAAACTCCCAGGCTGATTAAACACTACTGCTTCCACACACCTTTCCCAGAGGCACGAGGATCTGAAAAAAAAACGTTTTGAAAAGTTTCAGAGAAGAAACGCACAGCTAGCTGTTCATTTCTGAGTCCTGGTAAGGCCAAGTCAGGACGCTGGGGAAGCTGGCAGGACACGGGACATGCACTGGTTTCTCTTGCAGCAGATGAATTATACTGTTGCTACTGTGCTCCCACCACAACCGGTCTTTTCATCCCACCTTGGCCCTGCTCTGACGTGCCTGGGGCCGCAACTGTAGCTGGGATCTGGTGATGGAGAGGGGTCGAAGTTGGGGCTGAGCTCAGCCCTTGTCTCCTGGGGGAGGCCCGGCCCGGCTGAGATACCCGGTGCCTTATGGAAAGGTGGGGAAACCCGCCCAGGGGCATCGTGCCCTCTGGGGCACAGGGCTGGAGCCCGGGGGGCCGAGGGGAGGGCAAGTACCCAAGAGAACAACAGTTCTGTTTCAAGCAAAGAATAAAACAGAGGACACGGACGCAGCCCTGTGAACAACCCCCGGCAGCACGGCCGCCCCGGCCTAGCTCCGTGCTCCCCCTCTCACCGCTGCCCGCCGAACGGAGCCCCGGCCCGGGCCCGGCCGGTGCGCGCCCCCGCCGCTCCGCAGTCCCACACACCCTCGAAGCCCCGGGGGGGGTAGCTCACCGAACCCTCTAGGCCCGGCACCCCCCGGCCCAGCGCTGCGGCAAGCCCGGCGCCTCGGCGGGGCGCCATCGCCGCTCCAGCGCTGCCCCGGGGCGGACCGGGCTCCCCGCG
>JAVJGJ010000060.1:41833862-41851170 GCA_035590215.1 Microhierax caerulescens | reverse complement strand
CGGGGATGGGGATGGGGATGGGGATGGGGATGGGGACAAGGATGGGGATGGGGATGTGCTGCCAGGTGCATGGGGGCTGTTTGGAGGAGTTAATTGCTGTGTGAGCAGGATATACTGCCTTTCCTGGGCGGCTGAGGTGGGAGAATTGCATGGAAGAGGAGATGGGGAAGGCGATGGGGATGGGGATGGGGTTGGCGATGGGGATGGCGGTAGGAATGTGCATGGTGACTGGGATAAGGATAGGGATGGGGGTGACCCCTCTTCCCACAGAGAGACCTTCACAAAAAATAACTTCTTCTGGAGTCCACTGTTCCCTCCCCAGGGGGTGACCCCAGCTGGGGGGACCCCGATGAAACACGCAGAGAGCCAGGGCACAGCCCTGAGGGCCATGATACCCTGCTGCTCCCTGGGCTGCTCCAGAGTCCCAAAGGCCACCAGGTCTGCTGGGCAGGGGAAGGGTCCTTGTGGGGTCCCCCCTGGGGGTACTCTCTGTTGTGCAGGGCAGAAGGTCCCTCATCCCCCTGGGAGCAAACCTCGCCCCCTCCCCAGCCCCATACCCAGCTGGGCGGATGGGACCCCACAGGGATTTTGGCCACAGCCCTTCTCCACGCAGGACAGACCAGGGCTCCCTCCTGACATGGAGAAATGCCCCCAGAGACCAGTCCCTGCTGGCCAGGCCAGTTGAAGCTCTATTTAAACCTGAGTGCACCCAGCACCTTCCCAGTGACCTGTAGTCACTCACAGCCCAGGGTAGCTCAGGTCCTCAGGGGACTTCTCACTCGTGGATGTGAAAAATTTCTATTTCTCAGGGCAAATTGGAGCTGTCCCAACAGGAAAATACAGCTAAAGCAAAATGCATCAATCATGTGGCTCCTCAACAGGCTTCAGCTTCTTACATCACCTCTCTCCTGCCTCAGCGCAAACACGGAAAATGGAGAAAATAACCAGTGGGAACACGTCGGCTTCGGCACCCGGCATAACCCCATCATTTCCCAGGACAAGCTCCGGGGTTGGGCAACGGCCGGGCAGGGAGCAGAGGATTCATTTCGCCTGATGTCATTAACCCAGAGCAATAGCCAACACATGAAATTGTGCTTCCCAGTTTGCCCCAGTGACTGAGGGGGGGTGGGTTGGTGATTCCCAGTACAGAGGGCTCACAGGAGCTGGGTGCTCCAGCCTCCGGCTCCGCAGGCACAGATGCTGCCAGCTCGCTCGCTCCTGGCGTGCCAAAAACAGGCAGGACCAAGATGAAAAGAAGAATTTTCATGGGTTTTTTTGGGGGGGGGACAACCCCACCTGGGATTTTTTTGGCAGAGCTGTGGCTGCCTGCATTCAGGGTGGTGGGTATAGGCAGATCTGCTCCTCACGGTGGGGGGAGATGGGGGGCACAGATGTACAACATCTGGCATGACCTGGGGGTACAAGGGGCACAGGCCAGCCAGGTGCACCCCAAGGTGCCACGCAGGGACCCCAGGCCCTGCAGAGAAGCCTGATGCTCTCGCCTTGCCAGAGGTGACCCCTCCCCATGACACCCCCCAACCATGTCCCCAGCTCCCCTTCAGCAACTGCAGCAGAGCGAGCACAGAGAGGCCCCCAAACCTCAAATATTTGGAAAAAGCAACAACCATGCTTCACATTTTTTGTTGTTTCTTTTTCTCCTGCAGTGTTTCCTAGCTCGTTTGGGTTTTTTCTCCTTCTTTTCCTTTTTCCTCATTTGAAAAATTCCTTCTGATCATGAAATAAGTGAGAAAGCCCCCACTGGCGGAGGGAGCTGAGGGTTCTCTGGAGTCTGTCTCTGCTGAAATTTCCCAAATTCCTCCTTCCCCAGCTCCTACCTCTTCGACTTCTCCCTGTGCTATGCTGCTCTTGCTTGCCCTGAGGCTCTTACTCACCCTTTCCCTTTACGCTTGGAGCCAAGCCCAGGGATGAAACAGGGATGACCAAAGGAAAAAAAGCGAAACCCTGAATATTAACCGGCCACGGGAAAAGAAGTTTGGCTGATGGAAGCAGCGGGTGCACAAACATCGTCGCTTTGATTTGACAAGGCTGAGTGGCATGAGAGAGGCTGGGCTTCAAAATCAGCCCTGCAAAATTCAGAGTGGCATCTCTCAAATGCAGGCTCTTGGCAAAAAATCCTCAGGGAAGAGCTGTGCAGGGTGGGAAAGCCACCCCCAATGGCCACTGCCCTTGGGAAGCTCCCGTGCCACCACGCTGCTTGCACCCCTGGGTGACACAGGGGGGTCCCAAATGGGTCAACCCCACTGCCAGGTGGTTTGGGACAAGGGGAAAATTGGTTTCTCCCACCCGCCCCCCAGGGACCGGTGGGCTGGGAGCAGCAGTGGTGGGATGGAGACAGAACTGCTGGGGGCTTCTGTGGGGCTGAGGGGAGGTGAGCAGGGCCCCCCCTGGTCCCACGGGGGCTCCCCCAGTCGGGCACACAGGCAGGACCCAGCAGGCGGTGCAAGGGGGGATTCAGCCCCTAAAGGTGGTGCGGGTGGGAAGGCAGCTCCCTGCTCTAGGACGTGCTTTGCAGAGGAGGGACGGAGCAGGGTGGCAGAGGGGTGGCAGGAGGAGACGCTCGACGGAGCGGGAGCAGAAGGGCTCCATCTGCTCCGATCTGAAAAGAGCTGAGGGTGGCTCCAACCACAGTGTGTGAATTCCATCGTGGGGAGAAAACAGACTGAAAATCCCTTTAAGCTGGCAAAATAAAGGCAGGACAAGAGGGAAGAGCCAGTAACCGGAGTCTCAAGGATAATTGCAAATATGATGCACGTTTTCCGCAGGGGGCTGACTTGAAGCCGTAGAGGGGGGAGGAATCCATCCTTGGCACTCTCAGAGCCCACGAGCGTTCAGGGGAGCGACCACCCTGCTCACCCCAGCTGTGCTGAGGAGCTGACCCCAAGCGTGCACCTTCCCCAGGGCTGGCAGCACCCTGCGAGGCATCAGCGGGGAGCCCTGCACCGTGTGCCCGTACCGGGGCCAGGGCCACCCTGCACCCACAGCGGGCACCCAGCCCAGGACCCCAGCACCCATTCGGGCATGCCCTGGGAGCCCTGTGCCTGCGGCGTACGCCCACCCCAAGGCCAGCAGCTCCCAGTGGGGCATGGCTGGGGGGCATGCACAGGTGCAGGCACACGGTGGGGCAGCACCCATGGCTGGGGGGCTCCGTGGGGAGGAGACCAAGTGGCAGGGACATGGATCCCCAGTGCGGGATGAGGCACAGGGCAGTCAGCGGGGATGGGATGGGTGTGGGGATGGGAACAGAGATGGGGATGGGATTGGGATTGGGATTGGATTGGGATGGGAATGGGGACAGAGATTGGGATGGGGACGGAGATTGGTTTGGGATGAGGGTGGGATGGGGATGGGAATGGGGATTGGGAGGGGGACAGAGATGGGGATGGGGATGGGGATTGGAGTGGGGATGGGGATGGGATTGGGGACAGGGATGCGACAGGATCCGAGGGCAGGCGCGGGCAGGGCTCAGCGGCAGGGACCGAGGCTGCCCCGGACGCGGCGGCCGGAGCCCGGGACCGGCGGGGGCGGGCGAACAAAGCGGCGGGGCCGGGCGGCGCGGGCCGGGGCCTGTCCGAGGGGAGTAGGGGGGCGGCCGGGGGCGCCTTCCCGGGGACGGCGCTCCCTTGCTGCCGGCTGGCAGCCGCCCCGGCGGGGCAGCGCTGCCCGGCCGCCTCCCGCCTTATGCGGCGCCCGCGTAGCAGCTAGAGCAGGGGAGGGGGGCCGCCTTCGTTCTGGCTCTTTCTCCGTCAGCCCTGGGAGCGTCTCGCCTCCCGCGCCGCGCTGGGCGGGCGGCCCCGCTGGGCGGGCGGCGTGTTTGTGCGGAGGCAGCGCCGGGCACATGAGGTGAAGAAATGAGGGACCGGCGGGTGAGAGTTGGGGCTGAGACCGCCGGCACGGCCCTTGGCGCCGCAGCGGGAGGGGTCCAGCCTGCCTCGGCTGCGGCGCGGTGCCCCGGCCCCGCCGTGTAGCTGCCTGAGAAACCGGGGCTCTGGCTGCAGGGGGCTGGAGGCGACCCGCGCGGTGGCATCTCGAAGGTGGTGCTGCTGTGAGACGGCTCGAGAAGGGAGGTGCGCTCTCGTTCTTGCCCGTGCTGGTCACCTTTTGGGTCAGTGTAGACCGGGTGGTGTAACTGCCTCGCCTACATGCTGCCTGCCACAGCCCCCGGGCGTCCCCCGGCGGGAACCCCCTGGGTGCTGCCGCCCCCTGCCCAGGGCCCGCTCCTCCTCACAGCCACAGATGCGTTGACCACCGCGTTGGCCGGGTCCCGTCAGAGCAGGATAGGTGCCATGGTGGCTGGGACCTCCGCAGCTGGGCCGTGCGAGTGTTCCCGCTGTTGTTAGCGCTGATAACTGGCGCATCTGCAAGAGCCCTGGCGGGAGGCGTAAAGAAAAACACCAGGGTACTTGAGCTCGTCACTACTTTCTCTCCCGATAGTGTCATGGTTATGAGCGGTTGGACTGATGTTTGTCATGATGACATGATGCGATCTGAGACTTGCTGTCTCCTTCGTCCTGGTCACTGGGAAGATCCTTGTATTTATATATGCCTTTGCTGAACTGACCCAAGGGAGAGAATACTTGTATATTTTTCCTTTAGGGTTTACTGCTTATTTACAGCGATGGATGATGTTGCTATTAAAATACTATGTGAATTCTAATTTGTTGCTGTAGGGATGCATTTCTGGCCTCATAAATGGAGAGACAATGTTCAGACTGTGCAGCAGCCCTGAAGTGTGCCATGTTCAGATCTGTACTGTTCTGTTCTTTCAGCCTTCCCCGCCCGAGTTCTGTAATTGTTTCTTCTTTCTTGTGATACTTATACATTAACAATGCTTCTTTCACACTGGCACACGGAAGAATTTCTGGCGCCTTTTGTCCCAACAGTGCCTTTGGCATTTTCTTCTCTTTTCTGTTCTGCCTTGTCTGTTCCTCCATTCCTTATGTTTCTGGTCTGCTCTGTTTGAGCTTCTCTTTCATGTTTTATCCTTGGCTGGTTTCTTTTCATACCCATGTACTGTTTAAGACACTGCATCTTTGTCTGCAATGTCCCTGTTTCTCTCTATTTTCAGATTTACTTGGGGTCCAGGTTTCACATCTTTTTGCCTCTTAACATTGTTTTTCATGGTGCTCCAGGTAGAGTATTTGGTTAATGGACATATCCTGTGCCTCTAACCTACTGAATGTATTTTGTTTATCAAGACTGCTCCCGTGACTAGTTCTTAACAAATGTCTTTGTCTCTATATAACATCAAGATTCTCTCACCTGCAATTTTTGATAAATGGTGATGGACTTCAACAAGGATTATACTGATATGCATACAACACTACCGGGCAAACCTTCAAACCCAGACTGTTGCTGTTGTTGCTTCTGCCCTCATTGACTGACAGGCAAGAACCAGAATGTCTCAGAAAGGAGTAAAGTCACAAGTAATAATGAATCTCAATTTACCAAGAACAGCAGCAAAACACTACGAATGAGGGAACAGACTGATCAGAACAGAAGAAGCACTGGTCTAAACATGAATCTGTGGCCACCCCACAGCTCTTTGGCAGGTTGTATGAACAACAGGTAAAATGGTGGCAATCTCAGAAATCATCTTGAGAACCCTTCTTACTTGTAAACACATGCATCTCATATCTCATACCAGTGGTATTGACAGTGACTTTCATCATTTCACTCACCATGACATGCCTGAGGTATTTTATTGTATTCAAAGACAATTAGTTCTTTGTCACCTTAAATGGCAGTAACTGGTGTTTAGTTGTTGTAATGTCCTGGGAATGCCTGATGCCCTCTCTGTTCTTCTTCAGGACAGTGGAGCAACCAAGATAATCTTTGAAGAATCCTAATGGTTTCACTCTTGAGTCAGTCAGTGCTTAACAAGGGTGCTAGGGAGTTTAGTTACACTTGCATAGATCCTAGAGAGGTACCCAGCAAAGTATCCTGAAATAACTTTTTTCTTTTCCTTTTTTTTTTTTAAATTTGTTTTATGTGATGACCCTATGACAATAGCTAAGTACATATATTTCAGAAAGTGGTGTCACTCTGTGGCTCTCTAGGTGCTCAGAAACTCAGAAAACTGGGTCATTCACACGCTTCTGTATCTTGAAAGCTGGCAAAAGTTTGCTCTGGTGCTTGCCTTCAGAAGGTTCTTTGTGTTCTGGGGGACTGTGCTGAAATTGTCGGTGTTCTGGGAAACAGAACTGAGACCTGAGGTAAAAATCTTTAGCCTAAAGCTAATTTTAATATGTAGGCTTTATAAATAAGTTTTCTGTTTTGGTATTTGCCTGATACAATTGTGTGACAATGCAGATTAACATAAATAAATAATTTATTTATTTATTAAAAAAAGTGGTTCTAGATACCCTATACCCTTTATTGAAAGTAAGTAACTGTAGAGAGGCAGACAGTTCTCTGAAATACATCTAGACCTGAATTCTGACATCATCTTTGGCATTTTGTTAATCCAATTCACTTACAGATATCTGACAGCAAACCATGGCAGCCACAGTAAACTGTGCATCTTGCTGTGAATTGTTCTTTGTTGGGTACGGTGAAATGTGGTCTCTGTTCTTTGCAAATATGCCTGCTTTCATACCCTTTTTTTTTTTTCTTCCCTGGCAAGAGAAAGTAGCGTCACAAAATACATTTCTAAAATAATTTCTTTCTTAAAATAGCCTAATCTGGATTATTTTTTATGGAGGGTCTTCATGGCAGTTAAAAAGTGTCTATCTTTTAAATAATCTCATAAACTGGTGTGAAAATCTAGGACTAAAACTGAGATAGTGGGCTGAAAGAATGAGATGTGAGATGAGGAGAGGAAAACAGGTCTTGAACTGGTAAAACAAACTTCTGTAACCTGGAGTGAAACACATCATGACCAAATGTGGCTTTGGGGGTGTGTAGGAAGCTAGTTAAGGCTGGTTCACAGGGACAGGATTACCCCCCTGCAAAGCACAGTTCATATGCTACAGGCCTCTGTGGTGGACTGAAAGGCTCTGATCTTGCTACTAGCTACACTGAAGCAATCTGAATCCGTGCGACAAACTTGTATCTGGTTGTTTCTGGGGAAAAAAGTAGTGATTTAATGTCACCTTGAAATAAATCAATAAATAAATGACCCCACCCCACCCCCCAATAAAATAAACACTTGAAAATGAGGAAATATAATTGAAGTTTCTTACGCATCCTTAGTTTATTATTTTTGCATATGCATTATGACAGTGTCCCTAATTGATTTTTACTAGCTGTTTTCCCATAGACCCCAGCCCTATTCATCACATGATGGCCTTTCTCCCTATGATGAAGTACGGTAATATTGTGAGGGAGACTTTTGCCTGCAAAAGCTTCACTAGCTCACCAGCTGTGGAAATTGGGAGTACAGCGGGAAATGGGAGAAAGAGTGATCACGATGAGGGCAGTTGGGTGCTGGAAGACTGGGCTTCTTGTTGTGCAATTCAAGCAAACAGTATTCTTAGTTTGATGATTATTTGAGTGTTCCTCATTTTATGGATAACTGACTTGAAATTGTAAAACCTTATTTGTTGTGTAACTGAGTACTCACAGCGCTTTGTTCACTGGATGTGAAAGTCCCATACATACTGCTGTCTATAGTAAAATGGCTCTTGGTATCTCAAGCTGAGCCTCCAACAGCAGTTACAGATGCTTTGCTCTTGGTGTCTGTCCTTCAGTCTTTTGCTGTAATACAGATACAATGTCACCCCTTCTTATTCAGCTTGTCAATGGTACAGAAAAAAATTGGAAAGCTCTTGAAATGTTCAGATACACAGCAGTGAGAGGCATAGCGATGTCTCTCAGGAGGTTAGTACCCTTCTGTTCAGCAGAGGACTCAATGGTGTTAATTCTTTAATAAATGCCATTTGACAATGAAAATAAAACAAAGTATTGACTAATTGCTCATTTAGGAAGTATGATTTATCTTCCACACTGAAAGAGCCCTGTAGGGGAACAAGGTATATCTTGGTGTAGTGAAATACTGTCATAATCCATATGCTCAAGGGCTGAAGTCATTCAGAAACATCCCCCCTTTTAACTGCCTATTACACAGTCTTGGTACATTTTTAACATGATTAAGAGTTCCCAGCTGGCTCTGCTTTCATTGAGGCTGTGTCTGTACAGAGTGATGCTATGAACAACTGCTGGGTAGTGTAGCTGGAAGTGCAGTTTTGCTGGTGCAGCCCTCTGCCACAGCCAATGCACTCGGTTTCCCAGCAGAGCTGATTAGTCTGAGCAGAGCAAAAAGAGTTGTGTGTGCTGAAGTGTCTGCATGAGACTGTCTTGCGCCGTATGGGCAGTGTAAGTCATTGCAGCTATGGTCGGTAATCACTTTTTTCAATACTAAACAAGGATCTCTGTTAGAAAATAAACGCCTTATTATTTCTAAAACAACAAAAAAATGGTTTCAGTAGAGATGTAGAGCTCCTGCTGCTCTTGGAAATCCCCTCACTTACTTGGTCAGATATCCTAAGACACTTAAACAGCACAGATCTTTTAATAGCTTTAGTTCGCCGCATAAGGTAAATGTATGGCCTACAGTAAATCACATAAGATCTTTCTGCCTTAGCTTATATTTCTGCTTTGGCTGTAGAAATATTTACCCATCTCACATGAACCTCCTGTGATCCAATGACTCACTCATTATAAATGAATCTTGAAATGCCTGGAGACACAGAAGAAATGCAGGGTTGGGTTTTTTTTTTTGTTGTTGTTTTACTGGTGGTTTGTTGTTTTGGTTTTTTTTTTCCCCATTTGGTAGCACTAAGTTGGTCTAATATAGACGAAGGCATTAACTTCTGTGCTTTCTCCTTGGCACTTGCACTGGAGCGTTCATTTATTTAGTCAAAATAGAAGGAATGGAGAGACTTTTTGGATTTTACAGTTTAATTCTTAAATTTAAAAAAATAATCAGAAATGGTGGGATCAGATGTGATTCTGTTAAATCTGCAGAAAAACCTGAATGAAAGTTTCTGTGTTTGTTCTTTGTCTTTTATATAGTTTCTTCCAAAATCCGTTACCTTCAGGAATATCACAACCGGGTTCTCCACAACATTTACCCTGTGCCCTCTGGAACTGACATTGCAAATACTCTGAAATACTTCTCTCAGACGTTATTGAGGTAAGTTTTAACTAATGCTCTTGAAGAAAAAAGAGCTAAAGAATTGTAGGGGGTATTGATTGACTTTGAATTGGTTACAAGATTTCATGGGTCATTGCTCAGTCAAAAAGAGTCAGAGCATAATTTAAGGAAAGAATGGTATGAATTAATCTCTTCAGTGGCTGTTGCCCAATTTGCCCAGTTGAGCTGCTTATTGAGTGGCTGATTCTAAAATAAACTTGGTTGATTTCACATTTGCTTGGCCCTCCTCAGACTTAACTGAATGCACAAGCATGCTGAACTTGTGAAGAAAGGAGTGTGTGACCTACAGAGTTTTAGATGTATGTACTCATGATCTCCTTGACAGTCCTGGTGCCTCAGAATCCTAGAATGATGAGTCAGATAAGCAGAACTATATTCTTACTGTGCCATAGTTCAGCTGGCTTTCAGGTTTGGGTTCTGGTTCAGTCCCTTGTAACAGTTTGAGTAGACACAAAGTTTGTATACACATCTGGACTTGGATGCTAACAACAGGTCAGGATTATTCTGACCTGGCATTTTGATTTAGTCCAATGTTTGGTAATAAGATATGGTACTAAATACCATATGATTGCAGAATACATTTTGAATAGGAAATACCACTTCTTGTCTGCTAAAAAGATATGAAATATTGTGAGACTTCATTTAAGAATGGCATATATTCCACGTGGATGAGTTCATATTTCCAAATTGTTTTTAAAATGGCTTTTGGCAGTGAAGAGGTGATTTTTGTCTGTCCAGTTTTGGCTGACAATAGTTTTCACATCCAGAAAAATGCAGTTAAAGCTGCATTTCTATGCATAGCTTCCTGATTTATACCTGGAAATACTGTCCTTGCTGTCAGAAGCTAGTTTGGAAATACATCTATTTGCTTTATTTGATGAGGAAACATTAATAAAATACAATTGACCAATGTATTCGTACACATACCCCTATGATGTATACAAGTTGAGAAGCGAGCATTTAAACTTGAAAGAATGAGAGTAAGTCATTCTAACATTCATTTAAGGTGTATGAAAATCCTTGACCCTGTTTATATGAAAAAAAGACATTGACAGCAACACTCATTATCAGTGTATACATATATATACATATATAACATATATATACAGTAGAACACCTGTTCACTGAAAACTTTAAAACCTGTTTACTTTTGAAATTTGCAAGAGCAGAATTGTTTAACCAGTGTGAAATTTGTTTCCCTCATCATTTAGAGTGTTGAAGAAGCTTATGGCAACCAGCAGGGCTTTTTTAAGATTAATAAATTAAATTTTGTCTATTACATTGCAGCAGCATGGAAAAAAATGTCCAAAAAGTCACTAAAGATACCTCTGAAATGTGGCTCTGTTACCGCATCAGGCTATTTTGATGGGTTTTGATGGATTATTTGCACAACACACATACTTAAATCACATTCAAGTAAGGTTCTATATGACAAAACAGCCTCTGTTTAAATACCGTGGACCTTTAAACTGTTAAAGCAAGAAAATTGGACTTGATTCTGAGCATTTTCTCTCTTAGATGTAATAACAAGTGCTATAATAAGATCAGGTTCTTTTTGGGCAGAAGTTCATTGGGACAGGATGGATTTAGAGTCTGCTGCTTAAATAAAGTGTCTTTATACCACTCTGTTGTCTTCATCTTCCTAAGCGGTACAGATAATGTCCAGTGTGACAAATTCTTCACACTCCATGAGCAGTGATATTTCTGGACTTAACTGAGAAAGCTTTATACTTGGCAATTATGAGAGCAGATCAGAAATCAGGACAGCAACTGCACAGTTGAGCAGCTCCATTTCTTTATTTCATGCTCAGAATGGCACTGAACCAAAATCCTGTTGTCGATAATGCTGAACCTCATGGGGCAGAAGTGATACTCGTATCTGATATGGCTTTGTCTTTCATGATCTGGGATCTGATGAGCCTTGGAGCTAAAAGGGCACCAGAAACTGAAACCAGGACTTGAATCTAAATTTAAGTGGACTGAGTTCTGATACTCAGAAAGGTCAAATCCACGTTCTGAATCCCTGTAACTGGGGAATTTGAACTGTGGGTCAAAGCCTGAGTGCTATGGTTGTTTATACACTTGCTGATACTAAGAAAGAAGCTTGATAAAAAAGCAAAACAAAACATACCCTGTATTTAGTGTGGCAGATGGAAAGAAGGAAACTCCCACCCACTGTGTGCAGATCTCTGCAAGATTTACCCTCAAACCAGACTGGTTAAGAACCTTTCTTAAGAGCATGTTCAGGAATCTCTTTGAACATTCTGCACGCTGAGTCTTCTTTCTGCCTCCTACACTGAGACTCCATTGTGCAAGGGTTCACATCAGTGATAGAAGTACATGGTGGAGAATAATCTTTCTAGCTTGAGACAAGAGCATATGCAATGAATTTGGGCTGCTAAGAGAATACTGATCAAACAGTAGCAAAAATGCCCATTGATTTCTGGAGATTTTGGATCTGATCTTCAGAATAGGTTGCTTGTAATCATCTACTATTTTAAAATAACTTTAAAAATATTTCCCAGTTTGATGTGTACTCTCTTTGCAGCTGAAGTTTTAGGACAAATATTTCTTGATGAGTTTATGTAGTCATAGGAATAGTGATTAGTCAGAGAAGTTCCATATCATGATAGGGTTTTACAGGTGTAGCTTTTACTGTTTATTACACTTTTTACCTTTCCATGTTAAGGACACGTTAACTGTGTTCTTTTCAGTGGGGCATGCCCACTGTTTTGGATCACATTCATATCTGGTGTAATTCTGCTAGCTATAGTTGGATTGCATGCACAAGGGATTAATTTACTCCTTTGCTCTGTACGTAGTCTCAATAAATCACAAGCTCAGGATGGGGGGGACAGATGTGGAATGGATGAAAAAATAAAATTCCTTATTTCTATGAACAAACATCACATAAAATCACCATACACAATGCATAGCACATTGATTCATTTAATTCTTTGATTTTCTCTTTGAGAAAAGCATTTCTTTACATTACAGCATGAATTTGTTTCATGCCCTGCTCATTTTCTGTGTTTTCTCCCTCCTTTGAGGAATGATCTAAGGCTTAATAAACATCTTGCAGAACAGCTCATTCTTTCACATTTTCTTGGAGAAAATTCTCCCTATGTATTTCTAAGTAAAATGTTTTACATGAGGAATAGTTATAAAATACCCAGTGGCTAATTAATGGTCAAGCTTGTTTTGCAGCCTTGGTGAGATGCAATTCTCTTGTAGGCATTTTAGGCAACCTTTCCTGGAAGGCAGTGATTTTTGGATGGAATTGTAGCAGAGATGTTCAAATCTTGAAACAAGCCCTGGTAGCTTTGTCACTTGCCATGGAGCAAGTTCAGTATGGAGTTATGACCTTCAGACACTCCAAGTTCTCGGTACTTGGTTTGAACAAAACCAGGAGCAAGCTGCAATCATTGTATCTTGGTCTTAGGGGACTTCCTGGATTTTCAGTTTTGACTCTTTTGTTTATTGCTTTTAAAACATATGGGTCAGGCAAAAGTCTTGGTCTGAAAGTTTATACAAGACTGTGCTTTGGCTTCTAATCCATAGAGAGCCATAGCTCTGTGTTAAAAGGAAGGGGAGATAGAGCAAGCTCCCCACTGCTGCCTTATACTTCCCAAAGCAAGGATTAATTAATACGGTAATATCCTTTCTGGAAGTAGGTGCAATTGGAATGATGTGTTGGCAAGTAAAGGGATGGACAATTGGTGTAATCTGTTGGTGGACAGGGAAGGAATATAATTTAGTATCCTCTATCTCTAAACATGAGCTGCAAAGTACGGCAAATGAACATCAAGCAAATTAAAAGGAATCAGCACTCTGATCATTTGTTTTTAAAGTCATACTAGATCTTAGGTGATTTTTCTGATACAATTTCATAAATACTGTCATAACAGTCACCACATTTCTTGTACTGGACATTGGGTAACAGAAACCAAAATAATCTGCCAAATACATAAGGCACAATAAAAAAGGGAAAAAAAAATGAAGTATGTAGTTTCTTAAAACAGATTGTCATCTCTGACTGCAAGTGTGATGTGATAGTAGTCACTTGGCATAGAACTGTACTTGTAAAAGTGTTTTATATATATGGCAAATGAATGATTCTATAAGCACCTTAGCAAGAGTTTAGCTTAGTTGTGTAAATTGTTGAATTGACTTGTGAGGTAAGATATGTCTTTGCTAAGGTGATTATATGATAGGGGCTTCTGCAATGGTGAAGAGGACAAAGGTTTCCAGAAGTGCTCCCTCTTGTCATAACTCTGCTGTT
Source organism: Microhierax caerulescens (assembly GCA_035590215.1). NCBI lineage: Eukaryota > Metazoa > Chordata > Aves > Falconiformes > Falconidae > Microhierax > Microhierax caerulescens. Next base: position 41,837,713 of record JAVJGJ010000060.1, on the reverse strand, counting down.
CATTAGTCAGTGGAAATTTCAATGCCACTGACTTGTCTTTTATAAATTTTAACACTGACTTTGGGAGCAGAGTTAAACCAACAGCAACTGCTTTTGGAAATCCCAACCACTGAGAGGTGCAAAATGTGCTTTAAAAAAAAAGAAAAATATTGTGTGTGGTTTAATATATTTAAAAGGTGTATTATATTTTATAGGCACATACGAAGACTATGAACTAACCCTCTAATTGCCTGATAACTAAAATACAACACTGCTTAAGTGACAATTTATTTCTATTTAAAATAGTGGGGTTTTTTAAAATAATTCAGATTAACATGTTTACAACCACGTTTACAACATTCTTAAAATGACATAACAAGCTGGTTGACGTATAGCCTCTTATTTTGATTCCCACTAAATCCTTTTTATTTTTTTTTAAATTATCTCTCCTTTAGTTTGTAGTGAGTTTTGTTGAATAATAACGTAAGTAACAGCAGGAATGTATGGTAACATACTGTCTGATCTGCAGTTACATAATTGGTCTTGCTCGCTTAGCCCTTAGATTTTTGAAGGTAACTATTTACCCAAGGAGTGTTTGTATTCATAAAGTAAAATGTTTTCTCCCTAAACATGGGCAAATTAAAAACACACATAAACAACCATTATCATTAGCTCACAAACATATGCTAAAGACCATCTACTATATATTATTTTACAACTTTTCCAAATGTAGTTTAGTTAACATTTTAGAAATATATTATTTCTAAATCCATGTGCCTGTTTAAACTTCATTATCTCAAATGATACTGAGTGAGTGGTCATGAAACAGTATCATAAAATACATACAGACATTATTTTAATGCAATAAACATGTGATTTTTAAGACTATCTTAACAAACACACATGTTTATTCTTTGCTAAAACATGTTTCTGCAAGTGCCACACCTATATTTTGCATGTTTTCAGTCAGTTGGTTCAAAAGATTATAGGGGGGAAAAAATCTCTCAAAATCCTCAAAATCTCAGAGCAAAATACCAGCCTATTGTGACACAGCTGTTTTTCCATAGCAAACACTTATAATTCTCAGAAATTTTCTTAACTGTGAAACATGGGTAGGGCACTGAAACATGCATTTTTATATTTTTGCTCCTTATGAACCAGATAACACATGAGATGCAATGGAATATTCCTAGATGTCAATTTTTAATCCTCCTATCTTGAAGCATGAAAGTGAACGGTTGCTAGATTTGTAGACACGCTGGTTTTAGTAGTGATTGCATCTTATGTGGGATGTATCTGGTCTTTTATTATTTGTTTTATAGTGTCATTTCAATGTAATGTGCTGTTCTTTGTGTCTTTGTTGTCTCTTTTTTTTCTTTGTCCCCCCAACAGCATTTTGTCCCGCACAGGGAAGAAGGAGAATCAAGATGCCTCCAATTTGACAGTGCCCATGACCATGTGTCTTTTTCCTGTGCCATTCCCACTCACCCCATCTCTAAGACCACAGGTCAGTTCCATCAACCCTACTGTTACTCGCTCCCTCCTTTACAGCGTCCTGCGAGATGCTCCATCTGAACGTGGCCAGCAAAGTCGTGATGCTCAGTTATCAGACTACCCATCTTTGGACTATCAAGGACTTTACGTGACACTGGTGACACTGCTGGATCTAGTTCCCTTGCTACAACATGGTCAGCATGGTAAGCAGGCCCTTGAACCCTTCCAGTACGCTTAACTTCAGTGCTGTGAATCCATGAATGATGCATAAATGCAGTAAAAGAGATGGGCCTAAACTGACCTGGATCTGGAATTCAAATGTCCTAGGATGTGTTTATATTCAAGTGTTTGGTTTGACTTTCTTAAATAAAAGATTCCTTTTGCTAGTTGTGGATTTGGGTTTGAATTCTGAGGTTGTCTGATTTTTAGTGATATGCTGGTGGTATGTAACAAAAATGTGATGGTGTGTAAAAAAAATAATACAGATGGGTCTAAAAAAGTCTGGATTTTCAGTTGGGATTTACTGGGATATCCTCAGACTGGTCTTCTTGCGGTGGCTTCTTAAAAAGGCACAGAGTGCTTGCAAATGTGTATCTGGCCTGTAACAAATATGCAGATTGAGAGTTTTGGTGAAGGTCCATCTCTAAATAGAACATAATATACATTTAATTCAAGAAAAAACGTGGTAATGGTGATTTGAGATCACTTTAAAATATTCCTGAGTAAAAAGACAGCAATATCTCTGCCTGACTTACATAAAAGCTGTATTTTCTTATGTTGTGGATTAATCACAAGATTTTTTTGTAACTGTGTTGTATATATATTTTTTTTCCCTTAAGTTCTGCATATGTCTGTCTTGTTAGTCTGTGGCTTTTCATACTGGGATTCAGGAGCTCAGTGTTCTCCCTGTGTTAGATAAGCCAAATATTAATTTTTACCTTGGTATCAGGGGGTATTACTTACGTAGTTCAGTATAGGAATATTGTTGAAAATCTTTAGGAGGGAAGTTAGTTCTGTTAAATGCTGGATTCCTTTTGTGTTGGCAGCAGCCTATTTTGAATGAGGCTACTGCACTAGGAAGTGGTATGATCTTGCAAAAGGAGGGGTCCTAGCAAATTATGGACTTGTTGGCTTAACTTTAATTTCTAGAAATGGTGGAGTTAATTAAGAAAACAATCTTTTACTAAATAGATAACGTGGTGATATTTAACAACCTACAGAGACCTGTAAAGAACAAATAACACTGAGCAAAGGTAATTTCTTTTTGTGGCAGCACAATGGTTCTCTTGGTGGGGTTTTCCCCACCCCTTGGCCAGGCTTTTGTTGCTGTGTCGCTTGACATCCTAGTAGGCAATCTGGGACATATAGGCCCTACTTGAGTGAGGACTATACACTGCAGGAGTAATTACCAGTTGCTCTTGTCTACTGGAAGCAGGAATATTACAGGAGTCTATGCTGAGTCTAGTGTTATTAAATATTTAAATATTTTTTACTTGGCTGATAGAAATGAGAGAGCACTTTGATTTGCAGGGGGTATGAAGATGGTGAATAGCATGTCCTTTGTGTGAAATATACCTGATTCAAAACAGTCTTGGCAAATTGCATTCTGCTTTGAAACATCTTAAAAGGAGAAATGTAAAATACTATGTTTAAGCAGGAGAAGTCAAAGGCAAAAATGAAATGGGGGAAGTACTAGCTTGAAAGCCATACGGCAGAGAGATCTGGGTGTTACAGTAGGCTGGGGCAGACCATAAGTCACTAATATATTAAATTTATTCTAGCAATATGTAAACAGTTGTTTTGTGTATGAGACACCCAAAGCATTTTGTTTATCATTCTAACAACCTTAGCTAGCCATCAGCTGGAGTCAAAGTTTCAGATTTGTCCATCTGGCTTCAAGAAAGACATAGACCATTTGAGAGGAGTCCAGGAAAAAGCAACAAGAATGATATCAGGCCTAGAAAATGTAAACAGTGAGGGAAAATGGAAAGAACTTGGTTTGTCTGGCTTAGAGAAAAAATGAAGGGAGACTTGTTTATCGTATACAAATACATAAAGGTTGTTGCAAGGAGAAATAAACTAAACCAAACTCTTTGTGGTTACAGTTGATCAGGATAAGAAGTTATAGGCTTAAATTGCAGCAATGGAAATAAAAAAAAAAAGAAAAGACCTTTTTATGATAAAGATGGTTGAACACTAGGGTGAATTGCCAGGAGGAGGAGTGAACTGTCTTGCAGATTTTTAAGAACAGTGTAGGTATGTATCTGCCAGGAATAATTTGGTTGACTCATGCTTGGGGCAACGGGAGGTCACTTGCTATTTTTATGGTTCTGTGTATGGAGAATTAAGTTTTGCAATACAACTTGTTCTTTATTTCA
>JAVJGJ010000060.1:41808608-41833810 GCA_035590215.1 Microhierax caerulescens | reverse complement strand
GTAGTTTGAGGACCCCTGACCTAGAAGGTTCTCTAGCAGAAGTTACGTGGAAAGCAGGTAAGAAGGCTGTAGGATTATGTGCTTAGGTGGTGAATATGCTTTGCAGGAGAGAAGCATTCTGTGCCATTAAGGGTCTGGTTAGACCCTTGCATAGAAGACTTGCCAGAACCACTGAAATAGAGTGCTAATTTTATTTCTTACTATGACTCATGATGTTTACAGCTACAGAACTCTGAGCACTTCACAGAGACAGTTTTAAATCATACTAGTTGTACAGGTGAGACTGAAGGCCTGTGTAACACAGTTAAGGTTATGGAGTGAGTAACAAAAGAAATCTCTGTCATGCATGGGAAAGGCCTGCTGATATACTGGAGTCATCACACAGGCTCAGATTTGGGGATCATTGAATGCTGTAACCTTTCTTGGAGGGTTATTGGCTCCATCTCAATTACTTATTTGGAAGAGAGTATAAAGATTTTACAGTGCCCAAATACACAATAACCTATCCCTTCCTTTTAGATCTTGAAAAGTTGCACATTTCTTAAGTATCCCTTCCAAAAAGTTATAGTATAATTAAATAAAAGTATGGAAATTCTTGATAAGTATTCCTTTCCGTTTAAACCTTGGCCATTTTTGGCCTCAATGGCTTCCCAGGAAAACAAGATCCATAGTTTAATCATGTTGTTTGAAAAATACAGTGATGCTTCTGGTAATCTCTTTCTGTGGAGTACTTTGCAGCTCTCTTGAGGATAATTAAGATCCAAATCTTATTTTTTCTTTGACTGATAAAGACTGGAATGCTTTTTGCAATAGCAAGCCTTTCAATACCAAAGCACACATCAAATTCTGATTTTAATTTGTGCTTAAATGCAGGCCATTGTATGTTAATAGCTGTATGATTAAAGTCAACACTGATTTTAATCAATTACTTCACAGGCTGTAGTAGTCGCATTTCCTTCAAACTCTTAGGATATGGTTGAAGAGCTGTTTCCCTCTATCTTAGGAGGAGCTTAAAAATGATGTGTGAAGTCTCTTATCTATAGTGATTAACTTCCCAAATTACTTTGAGGGCAATACTTGAATTTCAGTGTAACTTTTCTAATAGTTTTATAAACTAAAAAGTACATAGTCATAATTACTTTTCCATTGTAATGATTCTGTATTTATTTCATTTTATTCAACAGATCTGGGGCAATCAATTTTTTATACTACTACATGCTTACTTCCTTTTCTCAATGATGATATTTTGAGTACATTACCCTATACAATGATTTCAACACTAGCTACCTTTCCTCCATTTCTGCACAAGGATATTATAGAGTATCTCAGCACATCTTTTCTGCCTATGGCTATATGTAAGTAAAACTCATTCGAGTATTGTGTCTCAGAAACATAGTGTACTGCTACAATAGTATCAGACTGCAGGAGTCAAAGTTTGATATGTTACAGAATTGTAATTGGACATCAATTTACTGTATGTATATATGTAAAATAATTCCATATGGCTATTTTTTGAAGGGAAATAGTTCTGTAATTTTAATTTGTTTATTATGTTGTGTTACTGTGTGAATTCTTCCTTAATTTAAAGGGTGAAGTTTAGTTTATTTAAGACATACACTGTTTTCAGACTCACAGAACTTTCAGTGCCAGCAATGGGAGTTTTGAATACAGATTCAATGGACCAACTCCTCCTGAAATGCCATATGCAATAGTTACATGCACATTTTTTGCATCTGGACTATATCTGGATGTACAACAATGTGACTTTTCTCAGTGTAATGATGTTGTGATGAATTTCTGATTTTTCTCCCTCTTTTCTTAGCATTTTCTCTGTTAAGTTCTGTACTAAATAGCTGTGCCTGTAATGTCTTCTATCTGTGTTAAGACTGAATCTGACAGTGTGTGCCTTTTTTCCCCTATTTCCTTCTTTTTTCTTCTACTCCCCAAGTGTGTCACATGATTACGTAATTTCATAATCCCTGTACAATGTGAATCCTGAGGTGTGTTCTGAGTGCTTGTCTATGTGCCTGATAAAAAGCTTGATGGGATTTCAGCAGTAGTGAGAAATTTAACCGTGTTCTGCAGGTGGAAGCAGTAGGATCAATATTAAAAGTCAGTTTTAACCAACAAGCCTTTTACTGTGTGGGTGATCAGACAGTGGAACAGTTTGCCAGAGGTTGCAGATTTTCCATCCTAGCAGATGCTCAAGACACAATTGGTCCTGAGTACCTTTCTTTAAGCAGAGGGGTTGGACAAGATGATCTCCAGATGTCCCTTCAAGCATCAACCATCCCATGATTCTATGAGAATTCTTCTCCTTATCTATATTGCAGACCTTTATGGAAAAACATGAACAACTTTTGTACAGAAGTCAACACTGTTGTCATTTAAGCACGCAGAAGATGCTGTTAGAACATGGACAGAAGCATAGTTCAGTGTTTTGATATTAAGATTTTATGGAAATTTGTCACCTACATTTTCTGGCTCTGCCAGTTGGTGATCTTGGACAAATCCCTTAACCCGTCTGTATTTTAGTTTTCCCATGTAAAATAGACCCTTGTAAGACATTGTAATGTTTTCTCTATTACCTTTGACAAGTTTAATAAGAGTAGGCAAACGAAAACTACTAAGATATAGTTCATACATCTGTGCAATAGGTCTTTGGGCAACGAACAGAATGTTGCATTAATCTCCTTTTTTCTCTATTACTTTTACCTGTTAATGAGCAGCTGATGTAGGTGACTTACCCTGTCCTGTTTGTCTTCAGATCTGTAAAACTATTCTCCAGAACAACTGGTTGAGCCAAAGCCTTGGTTTGCCTAAGTAGATGCTATTTTTCAACTGCTCTTGGCAGAGATTGCATCCAGGGAGAACATGGGAGCAACCTTATTCATGCTGCCTTTTTCCTCAAACATTTTTTGTTAGATCTCTGTACAAAATCAGTCTGCTGCTCTTTAAATTTGGCTTCTAGTACTGTTTACAACTTTTCTGCTGATGACCCTGTTTTAGTTGACAGGTTAGAGCTGCTGGGTATATTGCAACTTAAATCCATACAAACAGACCTTGCTGTAATAATTTGGGAGCTCTTATGTGTGTGGATAAGATTAGAAAAAGAATGTTATGAAGTGCCATGAAGAGAGCCATAGTGATGTTGAGTCGTACCAGATAGAAGAGAGAATTTCTCCATTTTCCCTTCCCTTCTTATTTTCCAGTCGAGTGCTCTTACAATTAGTGATCTAGTCTTTCCCCAGCAGGAATGATAATGCCCCCTTTACAAGGCAAGTGCAGAACCTTTCCTTTTCCTAGTGTTCAGTTCTGAATCAAACTGAAAAGGAGGATGCAAGTGACTGTGTATACAACTGGAGAGCGAGATGGCGGGGATGAAAGCATCTCACTGAACTGGTAGCTATGGTTCTGTGCTTCTATCCCAAATGCTTGGTATTTGGGTCCTGGAAGTGAGGCTTGGGAAAGTGCCGTGAGTGAGGATGGGAAGAAACATGCCACATCTCTGTGTAGGAGGTTGCCTTCAAAGCCATATTGCTATTTTATTGTTCAGCAAATAAACACCTACACTCTGCAAGGTTTTTCCAAGTATACCACTGAATAGTAACCACTTCATAGAAGACCAGAAGGAACTGTAGCCACTTTCTGTGTGAGGTTGGTCAAAGTTACAACAGCTTAGCTACACTTCAGTGCTATTGTTTATCATTATCTTAGCCCAGTTCACATAACAAGGGGGACTAATTTTTCTGGTATGTAGCTATAACTTGAACTCATACCATGTGCTCCCTGAGAAGTAATCTATGCCATACACCAACAGCCAGCAGCTACCACCACCCTAACCATTCATCAGTATACCTCAACAGCAGGCTTTCCAGTTTTTCTTCTTTCTTTACCCTCCACTTCCTCCTCTTCTTTCCTGCAGTCCAAGCCTAGGTGCACCTAACTATGCAAGTGACGTTATTTTTGCTAGTCCATGGGTTCTGAAGGAGATTAAGGAGATGGCCTGAAAGATCACTGTCTTTGGTTAATGCAGCTCTGAGAATGAAATCTTAACTGATCTGGAAAACCAGGTGTGAAGCAATGTGAAGCAATACCATATTCTTAGTCATCTTTCTTTTCTAGTAGAAAAGGAGTTTCACCCCTCCAATACAGATAATTTTTAGGTTTTTTAGGGTTTTTTGTTTTGTGTTTTTTTAATATGAGATGGTACCTTAGGAATTTTATTTGCATCAATTATATGCTATTCTTGCCTAATTTTCCTTCTTATACAATAGAAAATGTTTTGTTTTGTTTCCTTTCTTTTAAGTGGGATCCTCAAAAAGAGAAGGTGTTCCAGCACATGTCAATCTATCTGCATCATCAATGCTAATGATTGCAATGCAGTACACATCAAACCCGGGTATGTGTAAACATGCAACATGGTATCATTCTCTAAAACTATGAGTCATGAAGTACTGTCAAATGCAATCAAAAAAGTTCAGATGATGGGAAAAAATCTGTCTCACCATCCAACACAGGATGAAAAAGAAGTGATTTTAGTCAAAACCAGAATTTCTGAGCATCATGGTTGAAGTAATCATTATGTAGATAAGAGAGCCTGTTGTGATGAAGAAATAGGTTTTGACCAAGGACTGGAGACTTTGATCTACTCTTGCTTGACATCAGAAAATAGCATTGGTATATAACATCAGTGTTGGAGAGAAATCCAACTTTGATTATAGAAGTTCATAGTAACAGTTTGTCTTATACTGTGATTCATTTCCCATGAAGTTCACAACTGATAACTGTTCTTTTTAAAAGACAGGTAATTCTGGCTGCAGGCTCGACATAATTATAATGAATTTAAATGTAGTTACAAGTATCTAAACACAAGGTCATTCTCTCTCTCGCTGTGGCGCAATCCCAGTAAATCAGTGGGATCATATAACCAAATTGAGACAAAATTTAACCTGAGGGAGCTGTTATATTGCACAATAGTCAACCATCTCCTGTTTTATGTACATGGGTAGATGGTGTGTGGGAGGAGGAACCCCATACTGCATTATGCATGTGAAGAGTATCACATCAAGCTAATGTAATTAACAGTGGTAAATAAAAAGAACACAGCATTTTTTAAAGCTACTTGCGCAAGTTAATTTTTTTCATGACATGTTCTATTTGTGTTTGTGAATTCTATGTTACAGCCATCTGAGGAAAATGTTGTCCTGTGGTTTTTGGGAAGTCAAACATGTAAAATAGGTCATTTGGCTCTTGTTTGTTTAATGCAGTGGCTCCTATAGCCTTTAGTATACATGGGAATAATGTACTGTTACATGTAGCTTTCATTACTGCCTCAAGATGAATGACAAGATACCCATTTACAGCTTTATATTGTGCCAGAGGGACGAAGTTTAAATGAATTAGCAGGTGTTCTTAAATTAGATGTGTTTGAAAAGGATCTCCATTGCTGTGCAAAAAGGTGTGCACTCATAATACTCATTATCTTACTGCATTCCTTGACAGGAACAAGTTACTAATATTTAATTTCTAATCTTTTGGGATGACTTCCAGGGCAATGATTCTTCAGCAAACTCTTTAAAATAAAAAGTAATAAAATGAGGTATAGAATTTTGGACAGACAAAGCAAAGCAATCAGCTAATTATGTCACTTCTGTAACTTGAGTTTCCATTTCAGCATTATGTCTATACTGTCTTTTCTCTCTCAGTGTATCACTGCCAGTTATTGGAATGCCTAATGAAATATAAGCAAGAAGTGTGGAAAGTAAGTTTATGATCATATACACTTGGTGGAAATGATTGTATTTGGATAGTAATGAAAATCAGATGGCTTGAAAATTGAGCTGACTGTGTGCCAAGAAGTTATAAATTATCTTTATGTCAAATCCTCCTGGATTATGGAGAGGAAGGTCTCTCTGATTTTTAGTTCACAGAAGCAGCTCTGTGTTTTGTAGAACAGAGTTCTGTTTTCTAAATAATATGTGGTTGTGGCTCCAAATAGCAGAACTTTTGGTAATGACCAGTGATCTTAATTCATGTGGGACTGAACTTTTATGAGGACTGTTTGTGAGTATTGTCTTAGCCTGAGTCTGATCTGCATCAGTTATTTATCACATCTCTTTGCTCCGTGGCTAGACAGATGCTTCATTTGCTTTATGTTAGTACATTATGTGGGGTGGGTATTAGCTGTCGGATCCTCTGATTGAACTCAGAAGCCAGTTGTGAATGTGGTGTTGAAGTTAGTCATCTAATCTACTTGTAAGAGTGTACAAAGGATGTTTGGTATGGATGAAATGTATATATTTTGTGTGTTCAGGTATCTTGGAACACAAGTAATATGTATTGAATTGTGTTTTGTTACCTTGCAAAATAAACATTTTGTATGTGTCTTTCCTTAGGATTTGCTATATGTGATAGCCTATGGACCATCTCAAGTTAAACCTCCAGCAGTACAAATGTTATTTCACTACTGGCCCAATTTAAAACCCCCTGGGGCAATCAGTGAGTACAGAGGACTGCAGTACACAGGTCAGTGCAGCTGGTTTTGTATAGGTCAAAATAAATATAAATGAAATAATCAGAGGTGTGTTAATGTCACATGTTTACAGTTCTATGGTGTATTTTAAAATCTTTTGTTTGAGAAGTTTGTACTTTCATAAGTATGTACAATATCCATGTCTTCGTATTTTCAAAAGATGTTATGAAAAATAAAAACTGTGATTGTGGCTAGTAAATATTTTTTGTTACTCTCAATATTAACTAAACCAGAACAGGAGAGGAAATAAATACAGTGTTCCAAATGGTCTGTGAAACTGCCTTCTAGGCCTGACAAGGGTTCTGGCTTATGTCCCTTTCAATTATAGCTTCGGTTGCTTTTGTTGAGCCAGCTGCTATTACTACTGCTGTTGCTAAGACTCTTTATCTGGCTGTTACTGTCATAAAGTCAGGTAATGCCAGGTGCAGTCAGTATAATGGGTAAGTTATCAAGGTTGACTGTAAGGTGAAAATGAGAAACAAAGTCATCAATGCAGCTGGAGCTGAGTAGGTGGATGGTACAAAGTCCTCTGCCCACCATACTCCCCAGTGCTACTGATGGGACTGTCCAGCAGCAATTCATGACTTGCTTTTCCTGCTTGCCTGTCTCAACCTGCTTTAAATAATCTCTGTCATACAGGATATGTTTTGTTCACTTTTAAAATTTCCAGACCAGAATGCAACATTTTAAATAATAAAAATGAAGGATTGGAAGAGTCCTTGGAAGACCCCCTAGACCACCTCAAGCACATCCTGAATGTTCCTGATACATGTTTGTCTGATCTGTTCTAAAGCCTTCCCTTGAAGGGTTTATAGATTTTCTTGACTTTTTAAAAAAATTCTTTTTCTTGTATTGCTCTACATCACTTCTTTCATGCAAGCAGGTCTGTAAATTAAGCGTGATATTCCATCTGAACCATTACTAGCACTGGGTAGACTGGAATAATTTTCCTATATATAACTTATCTGTTAATATATCCCAGGATGGGTTGAGTATTATCTGCAGTTGCATGGCATTTTGACCTGAGGGCATCCTGTATGGCACCCAAGTGATGCCACTTGAACACACCTTTGTTTAGCTCTTACAAAGCTAAGGTTCCTTCTGTGGCTGGACTAGTTTTCCTTTATCGTAGCTGTGTTTTCATTTTGCCTGGGAATGTCACTGAATTTACTCAGCTACCCCTGTCATCCTGCTCCTGGAGTAGAAGGATAATTAGTTCAAGGTGCTGGTGAGATCAGGAAGGGTCTATAACAGAGATGTCTGCATCTTAGTTTTCCATTTCTTTGCTGAGTTCATGGTTCATTTCATAACTACATCCCAAACAAGTCAGTTGGCATGTATATTCTACTGTTTATTGTATGGATAATAATGTTTATTGTAATTATTAGACTTCCTGAGGAATGGCTAGGTCTTCTTTCATGTTTGTATAGTCCTTGGTACAAGAGGATCTTGTTTTCAATTGATACCACTATCTCTTTGGTAGAGGCAAAGAATATAAATATATTTTCTCCATTTGTTAATCAGCTGTGTTTTGGTTTTGCAGCGTGGAATCCTATTCATTGCCAGCACATTGAATGCCATAATGCGATTAACAAACCAGCTGTGAAGGTACTGCTATTTCTTCAGGGGTCAAACCCAACTATCTGGGGGTTAGGAGGTTGCATTTTGACCCCAGGCATATGCTCTGGTTGTGTGCAGGTGACCAAGAGCAGGAGCTAAGGGAACAGCAAAGTCTGTCAAGTCTGAGGGGGGCAGAACTTAGTGAATATGTTCTTTGGTTGCTTAAAGCAAGATGGGATATTTCCTCCAACTACTGTGGGCCAAGTCTTGATATTAAACATGTGGAGGGTTGCAGAGCGCTTTATAAAATTCTAAGTTGGCTCCTGGATAATCCATGCAAATATTTTCCTCAACATGTATGTGTGTGTAAATATGTGCACAAATATTACTATGTACAGGGAACATTATGTCAGTTACATAGGTACATATTTACCTTGGTATCTTGATTGAGGTCACACAACGCATCTACTCTGATTGTGATCCTTTGCTTGGAATGTGTCCTAAAGCAAACAGCAACAAAGCTTTACTTACTTCTACATTCCTCTGAGAGAGAGAGATAGTGTCTTTCCTGTTTACACACAAGGTACCAAAGTAAAACAAAAGTAAACCAGCTTGACTGGGATCATAGCACAGTCTTGATGGCAGAGGTAAGAACAGCATCCCAAGTTCAGAGTATGCTACAGTTAGGTGTACTAATTAATTACATTTGTGTCTGGTTAAATATGTAGATAGGAACAATTTTCCTGGCGTTGATTCATATACTAACATAATTGGATGAGTCAAACAGTTCTTCAGTGAGCCTTTTCCACAGGCTAGGGTACTGACAGGGCATAATGGTGACACCTATCTCACAAGTCCTGCAAGGGACCACTTTCCTGTCCCCTCCAGTCATTCTCCGTGATGCTTTTTCATAGGAAAAAAAGCTGGAAGGTGTTGCTTCATGTTGTGGTCATCACTAGATATAGTGATGCACTGAGTAGAGCAAAATATCAATGAAATTTGCAGTTCTAAACTTTGCACATGAAATACCTGAATATTTTTGAATGTCTTAGCTTTGACAGAACCAGTCTTGATTAATCATCACTTAGAAAATGCAACCTTTTGTCTCTTGGATAGATGAATGTAAATTTGGTTAATGAAGATGAGAAACATTTGAAGAGGCATTTATCTTTATAAATAAGCTCTTTCACTTGAGTACAGTAAGAATAATTTTGATTTAAGTTGTTAAGGTATTACGTATGTGGACTTTTGTTCAGCTTTTCGTTAAATAGTACAAAACACAAAGAAATATGTATGTAACTGGTTATCAGCTGTAACTGTTTTCTGTAACTGGCTAATGTGGAAGCTAATGCAAGGCAAAGTTTGGGCCTATGCTGCCAAGGGAACTGTGGGTCCGTGGTCTTTGTTCTGTCACTGGAATTGTGCTGTATAGTTAACAACTGTGATGACTGAAAATTAGATTTTGCTGGAAGAAATGTTACTGAGAGAGAAAAATCTAGGCTTTTACATTACCTTGTCCAAAGCAAGTTACTTATAATTGACAATTTGGGGAAAAAAAAAAAAAAAAAAAAAAAAGAGAAAAGTCTGTCATGATTATGCAACGTAAATGTGTAACGCAAAATATACTTGTCTTTCAGAGAGTGATAATACTGATATTGAAATATGTCCTGTTGTCTTCGCATTTAGGAAGGCTCTCATTTTCAGTTGCAACCCTCTCTTTGCTAGAAATAATTTGAGATCCTGTACTGCCAGATGCTGAGTACCATCTTTCAGAATTCTAAATGCTTTCAACACATACCAAAGTTGTGTTACATTGTATGCACTGGCATTAATGTGTTGAACTTTTTCAGTGAGCTTCAATGAACAGATGTGTTAATTCTTTTCCTCTGTGTTTCAGATGTGCATTGACCCATCCTTGTCTGTGGCTTTGGGTGATAAGCCACCTCCCCTATACCTTTGTGAAGAATGCAGCCAGAGAATTGCAGGGTAGGTAAACTAAAGCTGGAAAATGATCAGGTATAGTCAGACTCCAGAGTTCAGAACTCTGGAGTTATGCTTTATTTTGTTATGATTAGCATATAATTTGTATAGATAACCCTGTTGAAATATTGGGAGCACACTGCCACTCAGTTTGAATAACGATTACAGAAATTTACCCCACATGATCAACAATTGCATCTATCTTAAACAGTAGTGAGTTTTAAAGTTAAGATCACTGAATGAGTAGACACTGTGGGATGCCTTGACTATGACAGGGGCACCTCGTTAATGTACAAGCTTTTGCTTATGAAATGTTTTTTGTCCTCATCTTTTAGTTGTCATTAAAAGCAGGACATTACAATGAATGCTCTTTCACAGAGACTTCATTACTTCTCTGTAACATGTATTTCAGATTATTCTGTAAGATATACTGTGGAGCATCAGAGTGAAGAACTGAAATTGGTCCAGGCTTGTCCAGTACCTGGAAGGAATATAGCCTGAGATGATTAATTAACCTCGCATATTCCTTTTTTTTTTTCTTTTTTTTTTTTTTTTTTCCTAATTTGGTTTATATTACCTTACAAGATCTACTAATACTTACGTGGAGTTCCAATCATTAATTCAAATGGTTGAAGTTATATGTAGTTCAGAAGCTACATGGGTATTTTTGTCCACAGTTTAAGACACTTTTATATCACACCAGCTGTAGGAAAAGCAATTACACCTTACCTTAGATTTTTAAGTCATCATTGATTTAAAGCTGCAGGAAAAGATAATTGAATTTGGCAGAAGCATATCTTCTAAGGAGACTTACAGAAAATGATACTGGTACATTTTTTTCCCTTCTGTTTGCCTGTTATTCTTCACTATCATTTCTTAGTTATCAGACTTTAAAAGCACACACTATTTTAAGTTGATGAATTTATGCCTTAAAATTAATTTTTTGAAAGCCTTGAACATGGTGGACCTGCATCAGTAAAGTGGTAATTTGCAATAAGACAGGCATGACAAAGAGATAAAGCAGCCTGCAATTTATAAAACTACATTTGCAAAAAAGCAGCTTCAGAATAATGTTAGTCCTACCACATTAATTTATATAAATTTCCTCTGTGCAAAAACAAATGCATATATAAATAAAAAATGGAAAGCTAATTAGATATACAATTTTTATAGGGATCACAGTGAATGGTTGATTGATGTTCTTCTACCACAAGGTAAGAGGTATTTTAAGGGTAGGTACAAACTAATCATAATTGTACAACCCTATGCTTACTGATACTTCTGCATACTGTATTATTTGAAATGCTGCATTCTATTCTAAAGGATTTTTTTTAGAATTTTAAAGTAGCTTGTACTTAATACTGCTTAATGTCCTCAAAGTACTCTGGAAAATGGACTAATCCTCTGTCTGAAATAGTATGCAACTCTTTATGTGTGAGGAAACAGGCAATTGAAAAGATTTTCAGATCTTGAAGAATCCACAGTTGGGGCCAAGTTTTTTAAAAGTATTTGTGTGCCAGTGTCCAAAAAAAGGGGGCTAATTCTGCCAGTAACCTGGGTCTGATTTGAAAACTCTGAAAGCTGAAAAACTATTCTATGAATAGGCTGTAAAGGATATCAGAAAAGGACATAAAATATTTGTCAATGATCTGATCATTGATCCAATCAATGTCCTTTGGCCAGTGAGAGAGCCTGGTATTTTATTATCTACTAAATGCAGATGAAGCTTGTTGACAGACTCATCAGAATTTCCTGGGTTTAGAAAGACAGTCACATATTATCTAAAATAATGTTTTCAAGGACAGGACAAAGACACTCCCTTTCTCTGTCTTCTGCAAGCTGAAAATTCATTTTGCTGTCTCCTTTTAGTTGAAATCTAGTCCAGATTAAGAATGTTTTATTTACTTAAGGGAAGTACTTCTTTTTAATTGGCCACCTGTATTTACTGAATCAGATGTTGGCAGGACAAGACTGAAAACAATGAATGTTTACAGGTTGAATCTGCAAAAATTTCTCTGTGGAGTTGTGGTCCACAGACATAGCGACTGCTTCTATGTTGTTCGTTCATATTCACTAATCTTTCATCCTGTGAGGTTCACAGGCAGTGTAGGTGCATCTGTGCCATGTTTCCTACAGCGTGCCACAGAAGTGTGCCTACAGGTGTACTTCTACATGTCCATCCGTGAGACAGAAACACAGGTGAAGGTGGATGGGATGCAGAGCACACCACACAATGCACCAAGGCTGTTCTTTCATTTCAGTGCAGAAATAGCCAGTAGGCCTAAGTATATGGTGTCCTACCTCATGCAGTTCAGTAGGCTTAGAGGTTTCAATAATATCTGGAAATGCAGAGACTTCCTTGTAACGAGTCCATTTTCCCATGGCTGCCATAGTAAACCAGATGGATCGTCATTCTGTGTTGATGTTTTGTATGCCTTCCCCTTACAGCTGAAATTTCTGCTATATGTCAGAAGAAGGTAAGATTCAATCATTTGTGTGATGGGGCATGATTTGATGTTGTGTGTAGTGTCATTCCATTATCTGTGGTGAGTTTTTTGTATTGTTCTGAATTTTCACAATGTATCCATGAATGCATTTGTTGGTGAATGGGAATGATTCGGCAACAAGGTTTCTTTTTGTTCAAACTGCTGATGTTTGATTTGACTTGTAGTTTTTTGTTGAAGGGGCAATTAGTAAAGCAATTCAATTACGCAGTTGAGTTCAGCTTTTATTCTATAACTCTGCTTATAAAGAGGATAGAACAAGAGATTCATTTTAAATCTGAGGTTTTGTATCTTCTCATCTCCGTGAAATCTTGGATTAATGCTAAATTGGACAAAATCCTACTATAAACTATATTATATAATATATAATATATTATATATACTATAAATGATATAATTTATATATATATTATATACTATAAACTGTATATTTTTTAAAAAAATATGGACTGAAAGTCTTCAGTGCTTGGCTCTAAAAAAGACAAGAGACAAAAAGAATCTGCTTGAAACACATACCAGCTAGTGTGTTTTAATAACATTTCAATAATGAGGAATACAGTGTATAAATATTCTCGATCTTCTGTGGGAAATAAAGCTTTTGTGTTGGCCTGGATTACCTGGTGGCAAATATAAAGGTAGCACATATTTCAGAGGCTTGGACAGTTACCTATGATAAGGCAGATCCTTACATACCATAAACTGATGTAGCAGCATTGATTACACTCCTAAGGATCTGCCTGTTGCCACAAGTAAATTAAAAAGACATTCTGAAGTATAAGCAGGGATTAAGAGAACTACTGTAAATTTTAGAGATTGCTCCAAACCAGAAAGTTGAGGTTGATGACTTAAATGTTGGTTTGGCCTGCTCCAGAAGAAGAGCAACCAAGATGTTTCATTCCAGGCCTAGCATTTAGCCCTCAGCTCATCTTTCTGGAAGTTCATGACACTTGGCATCAGGAGTTTGCACACAGTTGTACTTTTATATTGTGATTTTGGAAATGACTGACACCTGAGCCCGTTCACCAATGCTGACTTTCATCCCTGTTTTCAGTTCCACTTCCTGTTGCTTCTGGCCTGATAAAATATTTTTTTATTTTCCAGAACTGCAGTTCCCATGTCAGAAGAGCTGTTGTCACGTGCTTCTCAGCGGGCTGCTGTGGCCGCCATGGCAACAGGCCAGTACGCTATTGCAAAAGATGCCATTCGAATCATCACAGCAGTGAAGTTGGGGCAGCTGCAGAAACCCATCTTTATCAGACCTCACCACCCCCTATCAATACCCGGGAGTGTGGGGCAGAGGAACTTGTGTGTACTGTGGAAGCTGTGATCAGGTAATATGACAGCTTATGAGGCATCAATATGTAAAGCAGGATTGGGTTTTCATGTAAATATTGTCTGCAAATCTTGTGCAAGTTGGCTTTAGTTTCATCAGGGTAAGTTCAGAGCAGGGGTGCTGAACTCCTGCTGCTTTAGCAGAGTATTCATCAGCTGTGTTGTGTCCTCATGGAAGAAATCAGCCTTGAATCCTAGAATTTGATGTTATTTTATTACTTTTCTCAGGGAAATGATGGCATCAGATGCCTTAACCTCTAGTTACTCTGATCAGATGTCTATATCCACACAGGAAAGCTGCATTCACTGACCACAAGCTTGTTTTGTAGCTTGCTGAAGGAAGCAGAGTTTCATGCTGAGCAGAGGGAGTATGAACTCAACCGCAGGAGACAGATGGGCCTCTCTTCTTCTCATCACTCCCTGGACAACACAGACTTTGATAATAAAGATGATGACAAGCATGACCAACGCCTTCTGAGCCAGTTTGGAATTTGGTTCTTGGTGAGAAATTCTTGCTGCCTTCTCTCACTTCTCTCACTTCCCTTTCCTTTTCTTTCTGAAGCCTCAATTTCATCTCTTTTTTCCACTTCTTGGCTTTAGTTGGACACTTTTTCAATTTGTAAGCAAAAAAGAGTACTGTGAAGCTGTCAGGCTTGAAGATTTCAGAACTAGTTTGTGTGGAGCTGCTGGCTTCCTCTGAGTACTGTATATAGAGTGTATAACAATTCATTCTCAGTTTTTTTGTTGACTTTCTACATGTCGTCATCTTCTGTTTCCAAGTGCCCCCTGCTAAGTGCCATTATTTTAACCTTAAAAGACAATCCCTGAACGATCTGTCTTTCAACCTCACTGCCTGGAAGATCAGCTTTCTCACTTACCTCTGCATAGGCTGGAGGAGTCATAGTGGCCTGCTTTTCCTTCCTGCCTTCAGATGGTCCAGCTGGATCAATCCCAGTCATTGTACTCCAGCTAATTCACCCAATATGGGTTGACAGAATGAAGACCTGCTGGTTCTGCCCTCACAGTAGCTGTCAGAGGTTATTCCAAAATAGCAGTGCTGTTGCTGACTAGTTCATGAGCAGGCCAGACAGTAGTACAGACTGGAGTATGATAGATCTGCAGAAATTGAATTCTGCGATTCTTCTTAAGGAGAATTCTCCTTCTCGGGCTCTTTTGAATTCACCTTGAGCTCTTGCTCTCAAGCTGTCTCCACCTCAGACAAGTGGGAAATAGTAGGACCCCTCATCCATCATCTAAACAGAGATAGGGACAGCAGGGTGGCAGGTCTAGAATCCCATAAAGCCAACAAAGCTGCTTTGCTGTTTCAAGTGACTACATGAGTAAACTTCATATTCTGCTGGTTCCTTTTGGCTTTTGTTTAATGTGGTTTTGGACTTAAAGCCTTTTATTATTTTTTTCATTTGTAAAGACTGAAGGCCTATGTTTCCAGAAGTAGAACTGAAATGAGAACAGAAAACGTTTTGTTACACTGTACATGCCCTATCCTTGACACTGAGAATCTATCTTTCTGTGACAGGGAGGAGCTCAGTGACTTCATTCGATCCTTATAAAATCTCTTGATCTTTCTCTAGTGAGTATTGGCAGAGATGACAGCACAGATTTTGAGAAATAGTGGGCTGCTGTTTTCTTTTTTTAAAATGAATACCTTTCATCTAGAAATGGGACAGAGCTCGAGTTCCTCTTAAAACGGCTGCCAGCTGATACTGGCTTTGAGTTAACACTCAACTGAGACAAGCACCAGGAGGCTAACACCTTAACTTCAACCTGCAATGAAAGCAGAGCAATGAAGACTGTACTTTGAATTGGCAAGGGGACCTTTGACTGCCTCATCCCAAGAAAAAATGTGGAGGAAAACCACTTGTAAGATGGGTTCTGGTCTTCTCTGGGAAGCAGTGTTGTCAGTGTTTCCCCAGAAATGACATGAACGTTCCTCCTTCATTTGCTTTCTTAACGCAGCAGCCACTGTTTTCAGGTTGCCAAGTGCTGAGAGTACAGCTTTCACTAGGAAGGTGGTTAAAGGAGCTTCCTAAATCTCCTGTCATTTGTTATTTTCCACTCTTTGGATCAGTGCAGCAACCTGACTTGAAACTTGTGCCTCCTGTCCCCAGAAGATACCAAGAGCTCAAGTAGTGGGTAATTAAGGGCTTAGCAGTGTGCCCAGTCTGTGAACTGGGGTACAGACTTGGCCTCAAATTTGGGACAGTTTCACAGTGCAGACATTGGAGAAGGGGGGAAGAACAGTAACTATTATGTGAGAATGTTTGAGGACTTAAAACTTACATTCCCACCCCAAATGAGGACAAAAAGTCAGAATCTATTTGCAAAGCAAAGGTCATTCATTAAGTACACATCTTCTTTCACAGTTTCTGAAACTCTTAATTTGGTTTGTCTTTTTATTTTGTACTTTTTATATATGTGTCATATATTTTAACAGGCATTACATTACCTTCTGAAATGAGAAGTCATTTTAAAGTTCCAACCAAAATGTTTGTCAAAGCATTCTGTATTGATATTTTCAGTGTTGAAACCAAGAAACAAAAAATTCAGTGCTTGTTTTTCCCCTCTTACCCTTATTTTCTGGTTTGTCAATTGTCCTGTGCCAAACTCTACTTAGAACTGACCAGCTCACTTGTCTTCTATGTAATTTGCATCCTCGTATTTCTGAGAATATGCAAAATATAGTAGACAAACAATTTGCCACCTTTAATTCTAGAAATGTAACTTGATTTGTATTTCTGTTTTCCAGGTGAGCCTTTGCACTCCCAGTGAGAATACACCCACAGAGAGTTTAGCAAGGCTGGTTAGCATGGTATTCCAGTGGTTTCACTCCACAGCTTACATGATGGATGATGAAGTTGGTAGCCTGGTTGAAAAGCTCAAACCCCAGTTTGTTACTAAGTGGCTGAAGACAGTTTGTGATGTCCGGTTTGATGTCATGGTTATGTGCCTCCTTCCTAAACCAATGGAGTTTGCCAAGGTAAGAATAATTTATCTGAAGGTTCCTTTATTTGCCATAGAGATTAAAGTCTTAAGTATAAGGACTATCTCTCCCCCAGCTCTGTCAAGGCAAACCAAGTGTCAGTGGTTGAGGGAGCAGTGGAGTTCAGGAATTTTTCCTCTTCATGGCACTTTTAGTTTTACTGTGGTGGAGAGTGGGGATTATTTACAGTAATATGAAGACAGGTTGGAAGAATATTGTAGATATTGAAAGATAGTGTACATTTTTGATAGCTGCACATTTCCATTACGCTGCTGAAGCACCCAAGCTTGTCTTTAATAAAAGGTATCATTAGTCTGCTCCCAGATACAAACCTGTCCTTTAGTGATCTGCTTTACTAATGCTTCTCTGTTCTTTGCATGCTTCATCTCTGCAGCTGTGAATTAAAGTTTATGAAATCACATAACTGTAACTGAAAAAAACTTTCTGGGCTGACAGGATGCCCTGTAGCTTCAGATACCTAATTAAGTGACTCAGTTAAGTGACTAGTCTGCCACAGTTCACCTTATTGCCGATGGAGAGAAAGAAACTTATCTGGAAGGTCATTCAGGGTGCTTAAGTGAGGCCATTGCTGGAATCACTTTTAGAGGGACTCTTTCTTTCTGTCCATTAATTATGAAGCATAACTTGCTATTTAACGTGTATAGTGAAGACAGGCAACAAAGTCAGGCATATTAATATTCCTCTACAGTAAGTGAAACATCAGCATGAAAATAGGAACTTTATATTTGTGAGAGATTTAAGATTTTTTCCCTCATTTATCACTGCCAACTATACCACATGTGCTTTTGTAAGACTTTCAATTTGTGACTCTCTTATTTAAAACGTCCAAAGGACATGTTGGTTTTGTTTCCTAAAATTAAGTGACTAGGCTAGGAAGGGCCGTAAAGACTTAATGTAATACAGTACACCTCAATGATGTATCCATGTATCTGCTGCGCATCTGTGGATTTTTCATGACCTAACATATGGGATTTGCTGTACATGCGCAGACCAGCATGTGTATACGTCTTACTCTGAACCATCACTCTGAAGATAGACCTGGCTGTGGGAGGGCTGGAGGGCAGCTGGGGGAATTTGAGAAGTGGATGGATGCAATGAATATTAGGACTGAAGGAAAGAGATCAGGGCTTTGAGGCTAAAGGGAAAGGAAGGACTGAACCTCATGCTGTAATCTCTTATGGATCTTTTTGTTGCCTTGAATCCAGCCCCTTTTTTGAGTTTTATTACCCACTGCAACACTTAAGACTAGACTGACAACTTGCCAGATTTGCAAGGGTTCACAAGAATATGAAAACAAACAGCCATGAAATTAGCTGTGATGAATGGAGAAAAAATAGTTTGTTGGCTGAGATCACCAGTAGTTGCTGCCAAAACAGCAGGCATCTCTAGAGCCATTAGTCTGGAACAGCGGATGTGATCTGAGGTCAGTTAGAGTAATTAATCATTGTAGGCCAGTTGCTTATTTACTTAGAAGTATATTTTTTTTGGCTTCCATTACTTAGAACCTTCCCTCAAAAAAACCCCAAACAGCCAACCACAAAAGAACACCTGGTACAGACCATTTTTTTCACAATAGAGACCCAGCACTGTAACAGGTTGCTCAGAGCAAATAATTGAAGGTGCAAGTTTGACCAAACAAGTCTGTCTGGTGTTGAGAACTATAAACAATGAGGGGTTACTCTGCATCATGGCCTGGGAGTGAGCAAACTACATTTAAATCTTGGACAGTGCTTTTGCATGCTGTTAGTCAGATGAGAGAGAGGAAAAAAAACCAATGCAATCCCTATGGCTGAATTCTAAATTCAGGCTGGAAGGTACTGATTATCACACCCTGCAATTTCCTGGCTGCAACACACTGAGCAAATTTATGGTGCTGGACAGGTTACAGGGACTAGACGTATCATTCATCAGTATGATTCCTGGAAATACCCACAGGTTGGTGGATACTGGGACAAATCGTGTAGTGCTGTGACCCAATTAAAAGAAGGGCTGAATCGAATCCTTTGCTTGATTCCATACAATGTGATAAACCAGTCGGTGTGGGAATGTATCATGCCAGAGTGGCTGGAAGCTATAAGGACAGAAGTGCCTGATAATCAACTGAAAGAGTTCCGGGAAGTGTTGAGGTATGTAGACATACGTAGAAACCATTCTATCATTGCATATGTTGATTGCTGAGGGTTTTAGCACAATAAGGTGACAACAAATAAAAATACCTGTGTGCAATAGACAGTAGTGAGTGAATGCTTCTGAATTTCCTGTAACTTACGTTTAAACCAAAGCAGTTAGGGTTTGGGAAAGTTTCCTTTTATTGCTCCTGATATCCTCAAATCTGTATCAAGAACCAACTACATGGATGTTTCTTTGCTGCAAGCAAGGCACATTTTGAGTGGCTCCCTGCAACATGGTGAATTAAACACTTTTCTCCTCCTGGCCAGGGGGATTCTCATTCTGTTGATGAGAAATGGTGAGGATTAATAGAGCTGGCACTGAAAGAGTGATGATTTGTATTGAATTAGCTGATGTCTTCCCCTGTTGAGCAAAGAAAATACCAGAATAAGAGTGGTGACTCTCTGAGTCATAATTTCACGTCTGGTGTATGCCTTTGCCAATAAAACTTCACATTGCCTTTTAACGGATGAAGAGGCTTTGAAACTGACTGTAAGTTTGTATTTATAGGTATTGATGTAAACTTTTATCATGTAAAAATGGAGTAGTGGACTAGTGGTGAGATGAGAAATTTTACAATTTTTACACTGGATGTTGAAAAAGATATTGCTATCAAATGAAACTGTGCATGAGATGTGATGTAAATTCCTAAGGTGCATCACCAAATTCAGAGATGACCTTGTCCAGGCAGGACAGGTGGTATCAGCAACCTAGCTCAACTCCCAAGGAGGGTGAGGATGCTAGTAAGATTACAGAAGCATTATCAGTGCTGGTAGTGAGATTGCCTTCCTACCAGTTGTCTGTTATATCTCACTCAGTGTATACCATGGTAACTCAGTGATTCTATATTCTTGTTCTGCTTTTCAGCAAAATGTTTGACACTGAACTTTGCCCTCTCCCTTTCTCCATGGAGGAGATGTTTGGCTTCATTAGCTGTCGATTCACAGGGTATCCATCTTCTGTACAAGAGCAGGCATTACTTTGGCTGCATGTAAGTGTCCTCCCTTGACGAGTCATGTTGAAGCAGCTTATGATTTTGGAAAAGAAAAAAAAGAGGGGAACGAGGGGGGGAAAAGAAGCCACTTTTACAAGGATCACGGAACCTTTCTGCCCTTTGCTTAGCCCCCAGTGTAAGGATCGCTGGTAGGCAGAAACCAGGAAGCTTTATGTTACTAGCCTATCCTGGGCAATGTAATGGAAACCTTGAAATTCCTTTTACCTTTGAATGTCTGTTGTATCTTTAGGTCCATTCAGTTCCTGAGGTTTTTTTGCCAGTCTCTACAGAATTTGGTCTTTGGATTCCAAAATTAATTCCTGACTCCAGAAGTAGCTGTAGTTGTTCCTGCATATGAAAAACTGAATTAGACTACCTCTGTACCCATCAAGCTTTCTGCTGCCCTGGCTGTTTTGTACTATAGTTGCCCACAGAGCTGGCATTCACCCAATATTTATGTTCAAAAGCTAAAGGTACAATCATGTCAGCTGGGGGCAGTGAGTTCAAAAGGGTATACAATTTTCACAGCACCTCAGAATAACACCTGTATTCTTCATTATTGCTTCTTTTCTGCTGAGGGTTATTTTGGTTAAGCTTCTGCAAAGACTTACCTGATCTGATGATGTAGCAATTTTCAGGTATGCAGAATTTTCAAGTAAAGTATGATTTTTTAGACTTATCTTGACCTAATAACAAATAATGACAAGTACGAATGAGCTTATATTTGTCTGAGTGTTGGTGGCAAAACTGATGATGAATATTCCCTCAGTGATTTGCAGTTAACTATCCTGTCACTATGTTGACACCTGTAGGCTACCATTCTGACTAGAGATTCTTAGAATAAATACAGGAATTCAGTTTTAAGTAATAATAAATACAGTAAATAGGTATCTTCCAAGTATTGGTAATACTTTTGGTTTACAGAAATATTTGTGTGGAACAACTTCACATTCCTGTGTGTTTGTTTGTGCATAAAACTAATCTCAAGGTGCACCAAGCAGATACCAACAAATATTCTTAAAATAGCCTTTTATTTGCCAGTTTTCTTTTGCCCTGATTCTAACAGAATTCTAAGCTTGCAGCTCACCTTATTGAATCCCAAAATTAAATGTGTGGCACTTACTGAACTGAGGATCATATAATAAAGGTGCTTATAAAGTAGCTGGAAATTTTGGTCAGGCTTGAAACTCATGCTTTTTTATTTGTTGTCTTTCCTCAGGTGTTATCTGAACTAGACATTGTTGTTCCTCTTCAGTTACTAATCAGCATGTTTTCTGATGGAGTTAATTCTGTAAAAGAGTTAGCAAATCAAAGAAAATCAAGAGTCAGTGAACTGGCAGGAAATCTTGCAGCTCGGAGGGTAACTGTCATTTATCCTGCTTATTTTTTTTGTTTAGAACAGTTTTCCTGATAGAATGCCTGTGAAGAATTAAAAAAATATCTTTCAATATGGCAGCATTTGATTTGAAACATAGATTTTGAATATGGAAGAAAATTGGTGTGACTTCTTCAATTAGTACCACTTTATCACATGGTCAGTGTAATAATGCAGATAGGAACTGCAGAGAAACTGTGTAGTTTTTCCTTAGTCAGTTTGTTTGGGATATGTTCGGAGTGTTCGTAGTATCTTTTTCAACCATCTCATTCTTTGCACCTTCTATTAATAACCATCAACAATAAGTTGTTATGGACAACTGGTCACCCAGTATGAGCCTTTGTATTCTACTACAAATTTGGTGGGCCTAGGTATGCTTTGAAAGGGTGACAAAGCAGAGTTTATTTCCATTTCCCTGCATTTTTCCCCATCCAAGTGATGCAAAAATTGGTCTAAAGTTGTCTGTCACAGGCTTATGGTTTGGAAAAAAAACATGTAAAAATCTGTAGGCACTACACATACTTGGACTGATGTGACAAACTTCTCAGTAGTCTTGGACAGAGGGCTTCAAGGACAGCAGGAACCAGAGTGCTTGAAAGGTCAGATCTTTAGATTTAAGGAACTAAAGCATCTAGGCAGTTGATGATTCTTCACATGTGGTCTGTCTGCCTTCTGATGTAGCTCTACAGAGAGCACTCCCACACCTAGCCCATGACCACTTCTTAACTATGCAGAAAAAGTGGACAAACTTACTGTCTGGTCTTTCAGACCATACTTGGCCTAAAAATAGACCTCGTGTCATCTAACTGTTTCTCCTTGCAACGCTTAGTGCCCTACTGTGGTGTGGACTTAAGTAAGTGCAGACATGTACATCTTGTTGGTGTTGTGTCCAGTTCCTTTCCTACTACCTGTATCCTTGGTGTAACCTTAGTTACACTGTTGAGATAGCCTGCTTTATTAGCCTCCTGCTATTGCAGTTTGTGTTCCTGGATCATGGAGCATGTCATTGTAACCTGATGGCCACTTTGCTGCCCGCACCAATTTTCTGGATGTCAGCTACTTCACTTAAGAGATTGTGTACATGTATCTATGCAGAATATGATTCCTCTACTTCTGTAGTATTTTATCATTTAGTGGCATTAAGGGACATATGTGCACTTTGCAAAGAAGCTACAGAAGGGGATACTAAGGCTGTCAAAGTTCTTGCAGTTTTCTGTAGTTTCATATAGAATGAGATTGCTTAAATGTGTAACAGTCATTTGGACATGTTGATTCTCTGTGTCTTCAGGTAAGCGTTGCTTCTGATCCTGGGCGCAGAGTTCAGCACAACATGCTGAGTCCTTTCCCAAGCCCCTTCCAGAGCCCATTTCGGAGTCCAATACGTAGTCCTTTTCACAGCCCTTTCAAGAACTTTGGACACCCCAGTGGAAAGACAATTGATTTTGACTGTGAAGATGATGAAATGAATCTTAATTGCTTCATTCTGATGTTTGACCTCATCTTGAAGCAGGTACTTACAGAAGAAAAACACCCGCACTGAGGGGACCCTGAAGTTCTGTAGTCACTTTTGGCTCTCCTTTAATTTTGCATTGAGTCCCTTTCTGCTAAGGGGCTGGAATGAAGTGTACAACATTTGTATCCCAATACAGCTGTCATCTGCCTTTACCCTTAAAGGAGTTACAAGTTCATGTTCAATGAAGAGAACTAGATACCACCACATTCATGTTAGATAGCTCATATGAGTGAAAGGGTCTTCTCCTTGGAGATATGTTTATTTCTGCAGACTAGAAGCAGAGGCTTATTGATAATGCTTAGATTAGATGCATAACTTTTGGATAGCTACATTTGTACATTGTGAATCCAAGACCAAGTGTTTTGGATAACTGTCTCTGGGTAAAATTCATGGATCTTGTGCTTGAAATTGTCTATTTATTCTAGCTATTTGAACTTGGTCCTCAACACCAGTGGCAATTTGAAATTGTGAGCTCCAGTTTACCTCAAGCTCTTTGCAGTACTGTAATATAACACTAGCAGAAATGTAGAAGAGGGCAGAATAGTGCTGTGGCTTTTCAATAAATAACAAATCTTTACTCTTTTCACTCTCTTTCAGATGGAACTCCAGGATGATGGTGTCACTTTGGGCTTAGAGAACAGCATTTCAAAAGATATAATATCCATCATAAACAATGTGTTCCAGGCACCCTGGGGTGGTTCTCACACCTGTCAGAAAGGTGAAAAAGCAGTTGAATGTGGTCTGTGTCAGTCCAGCATTCTGTGTTACCAGCTGGGTTTTGAGCTGCTGGAACAGCTTGCTCCAAAAGAAGAAATCAGGCTTGTGGTAAGTAGAGCAGAAAAGGGCCTATATTATTGGTGTGCTGAAACTCCTGTTCTTCATTGTTCTCATTACACTGGGCACAAGGGAGTAAAGCTGTGCTGACCTTTGGCATGGAGAATTTTGGAGGTTAAAGCAAAATGCCATTGAACTGTAAAATTTCTTGTTTGAACTGATAGAAAGAACTCAGCGAAGATGACAATAATCAACCAGTATGAACTCTTCCCCCATCAACCTTGAAGTGCTGTTTCACTTTGGAAAGACACTCTTTATGATACTGTGTCTTAAATGAAAAGCACTAAGTATTAACATTTCACATGTTATCTTTTTTTAAAAGCTAAGAGTGGATATTTTGAAATGATTAATGATTTTGAGTTAATCAGTTGTCAAGTGGGCAAGTTGATGCTTGGTTGTTGAAAATGCTGAGCACTGTTGGAAAACAGAATATACTTCAGGTTGAGTATCCAGCTTTATCAGACACACATACATACTCTCCAGTCACTAGTCCTTATTAAAGTCCTCTGTAGCTTTGCATAAGAATTGAGGTATTACCTGTGGCCTGATGAATTTATTTTAAGCTGTATGTCAGTTATACATAACTGTTCCATCAGATAGTTCAGAAGACAACATCGTTCTCCATATTCTGAGTGCTCATTATTAGTAATTTTTTTTGGTGGTGGGCCTAGTGATGCCTTTTGATGTGTAAAAGCTTCGGAATTCCATTTAGATGTGCATGTTAATAGTAGGTATTGTTCATGTGGTATTCAGTAACTTGTGCTAGAAGAATCGTCTCATGCCCTTTCTGTTCAGATTCTCACCTCAACTGAAGAGCAGCAAGTGATGCACCCTTTTGAGTGCTGGGGCTTGCTACCATTCCTAGGATCCACCTTGCAATTTATAACACAAAGGTCACAATGGCAACCTGTAATCCTGAGTTTCTGGCCACAGGCAGAAGTAACTCCAGTCTGATCCTTATTTCAATGTAAAAGTGGTCGAGGTAGCTCTTGCCTCCAAGCCTGTAACTGTACAGTAGTGTAGGAAACATCCCCTGTTCCTGATACTCCTCTGAGGCGAGGATGACAAGTTTGGTGACACCACGGCCCTGTGACTGGATCCATCTCAGTTCCAATACGGATATAAGTTTCTGTTAAGTGGTATCACTTAAATCCGTCTTTGAAACATAGGGTTCTTGTCGGTATGCATTTGCTGATGCAGAATTTTACATATGCAGGTGATTTGAATGCACAAGTGTACATGGAACTACGCAGTGTCTGACTCATTTAATCTCAGCTTATCACACCACATGTAAATTAAACAGCAAGATATGGCCTCATGTATTTATACTCTTAATGTATAACATCAAGAAATGAATTTAACTTCTTATATTCTTCAAGGAGCC
>JAVJGJ010000060.1:41769139-41798452 GCA_035590215.1 Microhierax caerulescens | reverse complement strand
CCCCCCCCACCCCCCCCCCCCCCGTGAGCCCCCCCCTCCACCGCGGGGGGGCGAGCTCAGCGCCACCTTCCCCAAAATCAAAGCCACCGGCCGTAAGATCACCCGCACCCTCTTTTAGGGATCCCCCCCCCCAGTTTTATTTTCCAACTATCATAGAAATAGCAGCCTTCTCCTTTGCTCAGCAAAACAGCCAATCAGACAAAAACCTTTGCTCAGCCACCAATAAAATGTAAAATATTTAGAAATTATTTCAAAAAAATGCATACATTGCAGTTTTGCTGGTGAATAACCTAAGACAGATGCAGTTGAACCAGCAAAGGAATCCCTTGTCAGAATCACATTGAGAATATGGGTAAAATAGAGTATTTACATAACTTTTAGTATTTGTTTGCTAAATATATAGGTATGAATTTACTTAAACCCTAAGACATGTAAGTAACTCCGACAGACTAAGTGGGTATTAGTTGATGACTAGTAACCCTAACACAGACATGCAGGAGCAATTTTAAGATTATACTTTGAGCTAATTTTACCTGTAGGGTCTGTCCTGTAAAGTTCAACATGAAGTGTTTTTGCAAAAGTAAGGACTATGTCCAATAGTTGATAGGATTTATCCTTGAAATGAAAACAAATAGATAATTTCATAATTCTGCTTCATACCAGCTTGCTCTGTCTCAATTATTTAACGTTAGACTTTTAACCACAGATCAGAAAATACATCACAATACATATTAGTAACAATTCATTTTAATTGTTAGCAGTTATAGTGTTTAATAAAGAAACTAAAATTAATGGTGTAATAAAAACTGGATTTTCAAGTATTGTTCCATTTGGATGCTGTCAAAATAGTATTTTCTGTTCTCTAGTGGAAATAATTTTTATTTATTTTGCATATAATGCATTTTATTTATACAGAAGCATTTAATTTAAATTACTGTTTTGAAGTAGAACATGTTGGAATAATATACATTACTGTACGTTAGCTATGCATTTACCCAGAATTATTTAATAAAAAAGTCCGATATACTGATACATGAAATAACTTCAGCTTTTTTGTGAATTCAGTTCCTACTGTTAGTTTAATGTAGGTCTTTAGGAATTGCTAAGTACTAAAAAAAGGCCTTATGCACATGGTAAAATGGAAGAGGGTAACTCCAAAGGAAATTACTAGAGAATTCTAGTAATGATGAATGCTATTAAAAGTAACTGGAAATACTGTATTTTAAAAATATTGAACTATGAAAATGAAAATACTTGCCCAGTGGGCAACTGTTATTTGCAGTGTGTTCGTTCTGCTTGGCTAGCAATAGCTAGCACCCAGGCTTCCTTGTGCTTTGTAGGTAGCCTCTCATGTTTCACGTGATCGTATTTCCACGCAAGGTATTGCTGATTATTATTTCCATTCAGTGTTTATAAACCAAATCTTAAGCTTGTTCTGTGGGAAAAAGTCATCGAAGTTGTGACATAATACATAGTATTCCAAAACCTAATAAATTATAGTGCCTGTGTTTTGGCCCAAGTTATTTGAGAGTAATATGGACTCAATGCTAAAAGGGGAAGTCTTAATTCTTTGTTTAATCATTATTTGGTAGAACTTTCTCTCTCTCCTACATTTACCATTTTGTACCTCCTCCACTGAAAAAGGCTAATGTCCACTAACATTTGCAGATGAATGACTGGAAACTATGCCAGATGAGAATTCGATGGCAGTGGGATTTGATTCTTCTTCAGTGCATAGATGTGAAGGAATAGTAACACCCCCTTTGGCAGAAATGCACTGGGATGGGAAGGTGAACAGCTCCGTTAAACACGGGAAAGCTGAGGAATGGAATTCAGCGTACACAGTAGGTGTTACTGTGCCGCTGAGCCTGAGGCAACAGAGGAACAATATCCTCAGAAGTGCATGCCTGTCTCCTGTGCCTTCACCAGGTGTATTTGGGCAGAAATGGAGCAATGAATCGTGGAAAAAAAATCTGGTGTATTCTGTACCCTGTTTACAGTCTTATGCAGTGTCTGATACCAGTGTCTCTCTTGTGCTGATAGGACAACCGTCCCCAGAGAATGATAATACAATAAAAGACCTGCTGCCAGAGGATGCTGGGATTGATCATCAGACTGTCTACCAGCTCATTACTGTGCTAATGAAGTTCATGGCAAAGGATGAGAGCAGCGCGGAGTCAGACATCAGCAGTGCTAAAGCTTTCAACACAGTCAAGCGCCATCTGTACGTCCTGCTTGGTTATGATCAGCAGGAAGGATGCTTCATGATTGCACCACAAAAAATGCGTGTTTCAACCTGCTTTAATGCCTTTATTGCTGGAATAGCACAAGTAGGTGAAGGCACTTGCTACTTCATGCAGCTATTTCAAATTGCCTGGTTTTGAGATGGTGGTAGCACAGGCTTCTTTGTACCAAAATAATTGCTTAGTGTGGTGATCCTACTTAAAACTTCTTAACACCTCATTAGTTGGTGAAAGAATTTGGGAACAAGGATGACTGCTCATTCTTCAGTCTTAGAAGACTCTGTGTAGCCTAATCAAGTGCTTTCTGTAGGTTTTTGCTTTGCAGTTAAAAAGTAAACAGTTGAATAGAAGTATGCTAATCTATATCTTCCTACTAGTACTCTGAACTTGCTGCATCATTGGCTTAGAGAAAACAGTTTTGTGTGCCTGGAGGCATGCAAATACTGCCACTCTATGAAGAATTAGAGATTGCTCCCAACCTCTTTGCCCTCTTGCCCTAGCCTTACTTACCTCACGTGTCATTTCCTCCTTTCCCATTCAGGAAGACCTGGGACCCATGTACTGTTGCTTGTTTTGCTGCATGAATGGTCTGCAAATTGTTCATTTTGCAGGAGACTCATTCTCCTTCTTCCTCAGAGTGCACCGGACTTTCTGTTCTCCCTTTCCTGGGGAGTGGTGCCACCATGGTGAACTTCTACCTGTATTGTTGTGATAAAAGACTGAGCACATCCTTGCCTTTTTTTTAAGAAGGACTATAATTTCTTACCTTGCAAGGCTTTCCAAAGGATCAGTTAATTCTTACTGATAGAGTAGTTGGTGATGCTAGGCTGAAAAACATTTCACACTTACAGAAGTGTTTTTACTACGTGCAGTTAACCATCATCATCATCACTTTCACACTTTCCTTAACACAGTCTCTCATAAAGGATTACCTCAGGGGAGAGAGAGGGCTGTGATTTCAGTTCTCCCTCTGCCCCAGCTCTTAAAATGCCCAATGTAACCTTCAAACACTGCTCAAAGCTATCCTGGCCTCTCTGTATCTGCAATTCTTACCATGATTTTCTGGTTCGTACATTGGAATAAGTGATTTTTTGAAGTCAGTTGTAATGTAGATACTTGGATAAACTTTCACAGTCATGAAGAAGTCAGGTATCCATGTTTCAGCAGGCCAAATAGGTGTTAGTGCAATCTGGGTAGCTGCAAATGCATCGTGATCCTTTGTCTCAGAACTCCATTGCTATGTGGTAGTGATCATCTTTGTACACTTTTAAGCAGAAGCATGTAAAAGGACATTCAGGCTGCTTACCATTGTATTGAGAGTCTAGAAGTGGCAGTTCAGATCACAGGCACATTTGGCTACGTTTTCAAAGTTTGGATTCCCAAACTTTAGTGTTCATAATTGACCTGATTTTTGGAAGTACTACTTATTGCAACTCTGAATATGACCCCCTGCCTTTCCTCCTCTGCCTTTGAAATGTCTCATGATAGCCAAGTTCACATTTCTGTTTGAAAAGATTCGTAGTTGAATCCTGACTCCCCTGATGCCAAATGGAGTTTGAAAACTTCAGTAGACCAGGGTTTTTCTCCATGTAGCAAACATAAAAACTTTGTATTTTGGGTTGTTTGTTGGGGTTTTTTTTTTTTGGTTTTGTTTTTTTCTTGGGTGTAGGGCTGCTTTGTGTTGGGAATCACCTTTGATGCAAGAGAAATGCTATTTGCAATCTGAAGATACGTTTACGGAGTGAAAACTCAGTATGGGCTCTAGGATCAATTTTGGATACACTTCCTTCCCTAGTCATAAATACTTGCTTTCCTCAGTCAGCTCCATAAAGGTTGGAATTAGGCTGACTTGCTGGTTCATTGATTTTGATTCCCATCTTGGTTGGAATGGTCAGCTCAAGAAAAAAAAAATTCTTAGTATTTTGCATCATGAAATCTGAGTATTTGGAATTCTTGAAAGCATAAAATGCCTTTTTCTCCCCGCAGCAGGGGTGTCCAGGCTCTGGTGTTTGCAGTCACTGCGGTGTTGCCCCGCGTGGTGGCAATGTTGGCCCAGCCTGTCGGAGTGCGGGCTCAGCTCTGCACCCTAGGCTGGGCTCTGCTCAGCTTTTGCAACGTCATTTATTCCAGATCTTACTGTGACAACTTAAAAAAATGGGTCTGCTCAGCTTCAGACACGTCTGCATTACAGTATTGTGCTGTGCACAGGCAGGGTTCTGTCTTCCTTGTACAGATGAGTTTTTCCTAACCGTGCTATGTAACTGTATCGCACGCTGAGGGGAGAAGGCATTGCAGTGTAGGACCATATTTGATTATATATCATCTGTTCGACAAGCTAACCCTACAAGGATGGACATGAGATTCGTCTGTTTAGCTCTGTTCCTGCAACACAAACATTTGAGACAGCTGCACATCGAACTAGAAAATTTTTCAGGGAAAAACTTCAAGCCAGCTTGTTCAGGAGGGGAGTTCAGCAAGTTCAACTTGAGAGTTGAGTTCTGTGTTTGTAAATTAGGCTTTTCCCCTTGTTCTAATAAAAATAAAACTAAAAAAAGAAATACAGACCTGAAGGAAATGAATGATGTGGATGAAACTGATGTTTGTGTATGTTTAGGTGTCCAGGGCTCTTGACAAAGCGCACTAAGGGCACTGAAACTGCACGGATGTGTTAGATCTTGGGGGTTGTGCTCGAGGTTGCTTGGCCTGATGTTATACCTTCCTGGGTGTCAGCCAGTCTAGGTTAGTGTCAGACAAGGCTTTGTGGATCCTTGTTATGATTAAGTTTAGCTGCTAATTTCAGGACATATGGTTTTAATTAAAAATGGCTGATTTGCAAGACTGATGAGAAGGTAATGAAAAATTACAATGCAGTTTCAATCGAAAACACAGCTGTGTCAGGGTACTGGGAGTATGTGGCCGCATTGCTCCTAACCATCGCGATTCAAACGTCTAGGATAGGCACCAAATAGCATGACACTCTTCGAAGGTCATGATGGCAACAAGGCTTATGACTAGTAGTAATAACAGCAACTTTCTACAGCAGCACTACCACTTGAAATTTATGAGCATTTTATTTAAAGCAAGGTATTTTTCATTAGCTTTATTCTTGGATCCTTTAGGATTTGCATGCTTAGGCTTTCCGTGTGACATTACAGACACACTTTTACCTTTGCTATAGTGAAGAGTGGGATTCTTGTCTCATTGCCTGATTCCAAAATGTGAGGCTTAAAACCACTCAGCAGCTAATGTTGCAAGCCTGATGAGAAAATAATGAAAACTGGAAATGCATTGTTAATGCAAGAAACCCAAACAACCAATATATACACACCTCGCTGTAAAACCCCAAATTGCATCCTATCTGTTAGACATGGGATGTACCTAATACGGTTTTGACTCCTGAAGCATGGTCAACTTACACTATAATACAAGGCTATCCCAGCATAACATGTTTTATGAACTTGCCAATGTATGTTAAAATTTAGACTGTGCAGGATGAGAGGTTTTCAGAACACGTCATCTTTTTTTTTCATTGTACCTGTCTAGCTAAAATGAGAACACGTGAAGCTGGCAGAAAGTTTCTAACTGATAGTGAGACTTCCTTAAAAACATCTTGTTTCTTTTCACTTAACTAATACCTCAACTGTATTAATAATTTTGCTTTTTAACATCAGTGGATTTTATTTTGGTGAGCTAACCCTTGTGCTAATATTCTTTTCAGGTGATGGACTATAACATCAACTTGGGAAAACACCTTCTTCCCTTGGTGGTGCAGGTGTTGAAATACTGCACTTGTCCTCAGCTAAGGCATTATTTTCAGCAGCCTCCTCGCTGCTCCCTCTGGTCTCTCAAACCACACATCCGGCAGATGTGGTTAAAGGCTTTGCTTGTCATTCTTTATAAGGTGAGTGGTCTTAAAAAGATGCTGTCCACATTAAAAATTACACTTCAGTTTGAAATTTATTGTAGGGAATGCATAACTGTACTGCAAGTGAAAATAATGGTAAAGAACAGTTTTGATTGATTACTGATTACATTTAATTTCACTGTCTGAAGTAATTAAGCTTTTGCCTGTGCTACTGACCTATTACTTCTGCTGCCTATAGTCTTTGACATGGTTACCTGAAAAAGAAAGATATGGATTTGAAAATAGGAAAATGCTATATTAAGTTTCAATAAACAGTATTTTGAGTAATTTAGACCTAGTTTACAAAAAAATCAGTAGCTTTAAATGGAGGGGTCAGCTTAACAGCTTGTATGCTTTAGTTGAGTGTTGCTTTTAGGAAGTATTGTTAAAATATGATGTATTTATGCACTAAAATGGAGCTGTGCATACTTTTGATAAGCTTAACAAATTTATAGCAGGTCTGTAGAGCGTTCAAGGAAGTGGAGACACTAGGAATGAATGTTAAGATGCTGACTGAAATAGGGTATTTGCAGAACAGTTCTGATGAGAGACCTTTTGTGTTATTTGGCTTTGTCATATAAAAGTCAAGAAAACAATATATTGAATGTTACTAATAGGGATATTTTTTTTTTTTTAAATAATTCTGCGTACAAAGTTGAAAGCAGTCCTGCTTCTCATGATGTATTTAGAAATTTACCATCAAAGGAAGGCAAAGGGCATCCAGCTGACAATATTCTTGTAATTTTTCTATTTTACTGCCTATGTTTATCTAAGGAGAAAAGTTAGTTTTTAAGCTAAAGTTTTTCTTTTTCACTGAACAGTACCCCTACAGAGACTGTGAAATCAGCAAGATTGTACTTCACCTAATCCACATCACAGTCAATACCCTCAATGCTCAATATCACAGCTGCAAGCCCCATGCAACTGCTGGTCCTTTGTATAGTGACAACAGTAATATAAGCCGATACAGTGAAAAGGAAAAAGGTACTTACTTTTAACACTCTTGTTTATATGATAGACATTGTTTTAATTCATTAAGTCTTGCAGATGTTGTAGAGATGGGTAAATATGGTCTGAATTTTGGAACGTAATACTCAGAATTTAGTCCAAAGTGTGACTTACCTGACCAGCTGTAGCCATCTATAGTAAAAGAAATTCACAATTTCTCTGTAGGCTAAGCATAGCACAGCAGTCTAACATCTCCCAGAGGGAGTTGTACCTTAGACTTAGTAGTTCAGTCACCATGTCTGGATAGTCCTTGGTCTTTTCTATGACAATATTAACTGATCATGCCCTCACACTAGGTGTCCAACCAGCCTGACACTGCATTCTGATTATGCTTTATAATAACATGGCATAGTAGCAAATATTTGATATTAAAAAGAGAAAATTATGAATTCAGTCTATAGTTTGTTTTTCTCTGTAAAAGGAGCTGAAGTTGACTAGCTTACATGCAGATGTGTGTGATGTGGATGTCTAAAGGCAGAAGAGCATGGTTCAACCCTTGGAGTCTGTGTCCAGTTGTTAACTCTCTATGTCCTTGCTAGCTGTAGCAGAGGTATTGTGATGGTGTGAACTGGTGTAAGGTTGGGGCTTGAAAAAACATTGTGTCACTGAGTATAGTTCCTTACAACTGCGAAGTTTATTATGTGATAAGTATTTATGATCAAAGTTTAACAGGTTCTTTTGATGTTAATCTGTAGCTGCCTCTCAACTATTTTGCCTTTTAGATGATTATTTGCTATTTACCTCTGTCTTCTCTAACAGTCTTCCTAGTGTGCAGCAAACTTTTCTTCCAAAGAACATAAGAAGCACTCTTTTTATGCATGTCAATACCTTTTCCTCTTTTCCTGCTTGTTGCTCATTAAAAGATATCCAGCAGGACAAGAACACAAAATTTTGTTTATGTGAACACTCGTATTACTCAGCTCTAGCAAATTAAAACAACCTTAAAATGGATGTAAATGGTGTGTTGTATATTCTCACTCACTTGGACATTTTATATTGCTAGAGGAAGGCTAAGAGAATTCAGATAACTATGGACTTACTATGAATTTTTTTGAGCTGAGTTAATGACTTAATTCATAACGACTTAATAATGCTGAGGGTAATAATAATACATTTATAAAATGCATTCAGTTTCTGGATTGATTCTGAGACGTTTCTAAGACGAAGTGAGGTGCCTAAGTACCCAGCTAGCTGTTCACAGGAAGTGCCAAGTTAGATTTAGAAAACTCAGCGTTCCAATCACATGTTCAGCATTGATTCCCTGGGTGGCCTTGTGTCTCACTTCATCATTGTTTCCCTACATTTAAAGTAAGGGGAATAATATTTACTTACTTTCCAAAGCTGTTGTTGAAGGGGTTTGGGCTTCTCAGGGGTAAAGGACCATAAATGGGCAAATTTTGCTCTGCAAATGCTGACTTAATCGTAGGGCTGATTCTCCTCTGCTGAAGTGCTGCAGAAAAAAGAGGATATAGAAAAGTTTTCTTCCACTTGCAAGAAGCAGCCAGTATAATTCCATGGAGAGCTGCAAAGTGGAAGACTTTCCCACCTTTTCTAAGGAGGCTTGTTTAGTGTCTGGTCAGGTAGTGTGTGTGCTGTTGTCATCGTCAAGGGTGTATTTAGATGATGAATAGATGAGGGTTTCATTGTCAGGCAGCAAGAATCCCTATGCTAAAGATGGATTTTCCCACTGTTGAATCTTTTTCTTAATTTTTTTGTCAAACTGTTGTGGGGATCATGGCGACTGTAGAGCGTGTTGTAGAGCTGATGATAAATGTTGTGAGAAGATGCATTTGTTGCCAAGGAGAGCAAGAAGTTAGGCACATAGGACATGACATTAAAAGTGATCTCCTAACTTCCTAAACCCAGTCCCTGTAGAAATTCTTACTATCAGCTTTGATTGATGTTTCTAGATTTGTTGTATCAGTTAGGTATCTTATCCCTGATCCTTTTAGGTGGCAGTTCCATAGTTTCACGTGTAGTAGAAACTTTCCAGCAATTTCAAAGCAAAAGATATTAATGTCCAGTTTAAGTCCAGTTTTTGGCCATTCTAACTCTTTGGCTTACTTGCCTCTTCATTCCTAGACACCAAATGCATTTCCTGTCCATGTTTGCTTACTAGAATAAACAAGGCAAAAATTTTTGTTTCTTCTCTTGAGTGCTCTCTTTTCTTTATCCTCCAACTAGAGTCTCTTATTTCTTTGGAGGTGAATCACTAGACATGATAGGTACAGATTTTTTTCTTCCTTTTGTTTCCTTTTTATTTAGACATTGCATACAGGTGATGTGGTTATTTTTTGATAGATAAATAGACTTGGATCTTTCTTGCTCTTTGCCATTTTCAATTAGCAGGACTCAAATTAGAGCATAATGTTTTACTGTTACTACTTACATCAGTAATTTCATAACTGATACTCTTAGGTCTTATTCTATTACCAGCTTCCCAAGATTATCCATTTCTTCCTTTTTCACTTTCCTGTTTTGCTGGTTTATTACTGGCCTTGCAGTTCTTTTATTAATTTCAATCTTCTTCAGTTTACCACTTCTCACTGAGCACTATACAAGTTATTTACTCAAGTTATTGTTCAGATCTATTGTATTTCTTCCGTCTAAAGAATCTGTATTATTACCAGTAGAAAAAATCAGCTTAGAATGGTAAAAGTTTTGGTGTACTTTTGCTGCATTGTAACCCATGTTTCAATTATTTCTGTCCTTTCTGACCTTAATTCAAGATGTAAAAGAAGTGGCAAAATTGTACCTGGGATATAAATTTTCTTGCAAACTTCAGGTGGTTCTTCATTTTCCAATTCACGTTTAATTGAAACTAGCTGAGGTTTTGTTACATAGACAGCTTTTCATTCAGGAATTGCACGCTCTTAAAAGTAATAAAGCTTTTTCTTTCTCAGCAGAGGAAGACAGTGTTTTCGATGAATCTGATATTCATGATACACCAACTGGACCTTGCAATAAAGAATCTCAAACTTTCTTTGCAAGACTGAAAAGAATTGGTGGCAGCAAAATGGTGAAATATCAACCAGTTGAGATGAATGTTCAGAGAAGTATGAATTGTTTTGTTGGTATAAACTCATGCAGAAATACAATTTCCTGCTCTTTAGTTTCAAGCTACCACCTTTCTTTGTATAGCTTGTTACACTGCCTAATTTGAATACAGCTATTCTGTTTGATTTCTGAAAGTATGCACACTTCATTTCCCTGAATTAATTTTCTTACAGGAATCTCAAAGTAGGCACTCAAAAATAGCTAAGACCAGCAGTTGTTTTCTGAAAATTTAAGCTCTTTTGAATGTAAAAATGTGAAGAGGATTTGTTGCACTGTTCTTCTACCATTGGGCTGAAGATTTTTCCTCAAATTTATTTTTTCTCAGAATTTTTTTTTTTGAGCAGGTGGGACTCTAGGGTAAACAAATTTGTCGTTGCTGCTGTAAATATTACAGTTTTCCATTGCTAACAAGGGTCATTTGGTAGTTTCAAAAAACAGGAGGGATTTTGTTTTCAAATTTAGGTTTCTGAAATGAATACCCTAAAAAAATTAAAGAGATTTCCATCATCACCCACCTGCTTTTTTTTCTTCCAGGTGTTTGTATAGGGTGGGGAATGATTCTGACTAGAGCAAACATCTACTTCAACTTTTCTTTTTTTGCATGGCAAATCATATGTGGATTTTCAAATCATATTTTGAAATACTGGGATAATAATGATCAGGAGTATTCTGGTTTATGTGAAAATATGTTATTCATAATACCAACAACAGTGATAATCTATTAAAATATTCACAATGGATGTATTCACCTATCAAAATACCAATGCAGTGGTAGTACCAGGAAGTATAACTGTGCTCACTTTACTCCTCCTTTGGATGGGGAGGTATGACTATGTTGGTGTGACAGTTGCTAGACTCTGCTGAGGTCTAGGATCACTGGGGGAAGAATTCTCTAAACACCTGTCTGATCTTAGGCTTGTGCTGCCACATCCTCACTGCTATTGCTACCCTTGTTTCTTGAGTTAGAAGCATCCATTTCAAGCCCACTTTGCTGCAGTAAGTAACATGCAGGTGCACTCTAATATATGCTGGTGTTCAAATGATGCCCATAGTGCTGTAGTCCAAAATTATTTTGAAACCTCTTCGGTGTTCTGTGTAGCTCATTTCTTCCGTCATCTCTCATGCCTCAACCATGACAACCGTCCCAAGCGTCTGTAGAAATTACTTGCCTGTGCCATCTTCTTTTCAATGCATAATGTTAGACAGTCTATCTTCAGGATACATCTGTCCAGGATGAATATAATTTGGATAGAATTTAGATAAACCCTGTTATCCAAACAGTAGCTTTTTTGTTGTTCATTGTAAAAATCTATGTAATGTGTCTCAGAGGTTAAAACAAAATCTAGACAATTTTGACTAATGCTGAGTTTGTATTTGAAATGCCAGTCATGTTGAATTGTAAGATAAAAATTAAGATATCTGCCAGAAGTCTCCAACTGAGGTAGTATTAGCTCTTTCTGTTTTAATCAGGTGAAATAGAGCTGGCTGAATATAGAGAGACTGGGGCCTTACAAGACAGTATTCTACGCTGTGTGAGAGAAGAAAGCATTCAGAAAAAAAAACTACGCTCTCTAAAACAAAAATCTCTTGATATAGGGAATGCAGACTCCCTCTTGTTTTCATTAGATGAACATCGCAGGAAGTCCTGCATAGACCGGTGTGACTTAGAAAAACCATCTGTCCCTGCTCCTTACGCCATACACAGGCAGAGTGACTATGGGCGATCTCGGCAGAATTCTTCTACTAAAGCTGAAAATACAGAAACACAAGAAAATCTTCCTCGTACAGAGAGTTTCCAGGAAACGAGAAGACCTGTCATACCAGAAGTTAGGCTAAACTGCATGGAAACCTATGAAGTAAAAGTGGACTCTCCAGTTAAACCTTCTGGTCCCAAAGAAGATTTAGATCTGATAGATTTGTCCTCTGACTCAACATCGGGTCCTGAAAAGCATTCAGTACTCTCCACTTCAGACAGTGACTCTTTAGTCTTTGAACCACTTCCTCCCCTTAGAATAGTGGAGAGCGATGAAGAAGAAACAACAAACCAGCTGAATGATGAGGTCTCTGGCAAAACCACTGCGTCTTCTCCCTCAACTCCTATCAATGCCTCTGCACTCAGCCTCAGCACAACTCCGCTGGTCCAGTTCAGCATTGAAGATTGCTCCAAAGACTTTAGTTCTAAGGATACAAGCAACAGTGCTTCAGCAGGAATAGAAGACACCCTTTCCAATTCTCCCAAAGATCAAAAGGGCTCTTCAGAGTTAGTTAAGCCAGAAGAAGTTCAGGACATGTCCTGTGGGAACCCACTAACACTGAAACAGAAAAGAGACCTGCTGCAGAAGTCATTTGCCCTTCCAGAAATGTCCCTTGATGATAACTCTGAGCTCAGTGTGGAGGAAATTAGACCTAGTGGAGCAATTCCAAGCCCAAATGTGAAGACAGTCCTTATTAAAGTCCCCGAGGATTCTGAAAACCAAACAGAAAGTGGTAAACTTGATACCAACGCAGAGTCTGACACTGAACAAACCATGGAGCAGAAACAAGAAGAGGAGGCTGAGGAGTCAGAATTTAAGATTCAGATTGTTCCTCGCCAGAGGAAGCAGAGGAAGATTGCTGTGAGTGCTATTCAGAGAGAATACCTGGACATTTCCTTTAACATCCTTGACAAGCTGGGAGAGCAGAAGGAGACAGGTGAGCTCAGTCACTGACCCAGTCAAAAGGCTTATTGCTGCATGAAGGTTTTAGTAACAGACCAGTGTAAGGAGAGATGTCTGTATGTGTTTATAGCATCTAATGTCAGGTGTTTGCTTCTCACAGTGAGGTTATTAACCATATATGTTATATGGTTATATATGTTATAATACCCATATTATACCATATGGGTATCATGCATGTGTGAGGGCACATTTGAAAAGGAGGTAGAGCTCAGTGACAAAAATATTGGTTCTGATATCCAAGTTAGGGAGTGAAATTCCATGGCCTCTTTATGTGGGCAGTCATAAAAATTGTCATACTTCTGTGCCTTTTATCCTGCTAATTCTAGTCCATGCTACACTGATTCTCTTCTATGTGTAGTGATTTTGGCTTTCATTTCATCTGCAAACATAAAGCAGTGGAAAGCAGACTGGATCATGAAGTAAAGCTGAGCTGGCTCTAGACTTCAGAACTAAGAGCGCTTGGAATTAACCACCGTTTGAATTTAGGATCAGGCACACGCAGACATTTTGTTTGTCTACAGTAAAACCTTTTTGTAGCCTTCTTTGTATTGGGTATCCACAAAGTTTACATGGCTTGTGCTTGTTAAAGATTTAAAGTTCAAGCATGGGGAAAGCCATACAGTATTTCTGTGTATCCCGAGTTTTTTTCAGGTCATTTCAATACAGTTTTGTTACTAAGTTTTTCAGGTGGAAAGAAAGTGTTCTAGCTGTTTCCTCTGTTTCCAATTGGATGTGTCAAACAGATTTAAGAACTGTATGCTGCTGCCTTTTTACTTCTGTTTCTGGGATTTTTCAGTTTTTTTTTTCCAGTTACTAGAATTGTACTAGTCTTTTTTTAACTTATTAATTAAAAAAAGAAAGAATCCTTCAGGCCTCAGTTCTTTGTTGCTGATGAAGTAAGGGGGGGGGATATTTATGCATTCTGAACTTACTGCTTCTTTCTTAATTGTTTCAGAGGGAACCATATTATAATTTCCTATTACAATATACCACATTTACAAGGAGAAATCCTTCAGTGTGATCATAGTTATGCTGTTCCCTTTATGTTTCAGGCCTGTCATCCCAGTTGTGGTTCCAGTAAGCTGAGGAGCTACTGTAGCTTTGGAAAAACAAAGAGCCAAGTGATTTTGAACTGTTCACAGAGGTGCTTAGAGAAGAGTGGCCATGAAATAATTGAGCAGTTAGACTTGAATGCCTTTTTGACTGTTAGTAAGGGACAGTTTTCATGCAGTAACTAAGACTGTCATCCTTGAAACTGCTTGGGAGAGCTGTCCCAGTTCTGAAACAGCCCAAGGAACCTAGGATGATATGATGGTCATTTGGCTGCATGCATCTAAGTATGTCATCCAAAGGGAGCATAAAACATTCACAATGACTCAATAAGTGCTCACTTGGCAAATCAGATAGCTAGGTAATTTAGTGACTTGAGTAGTTTAATGTATCTCTTATGTTCTGTTTTGCTTTGTTTAGCTTTATTGATTACTATTTTTAAAAATATGTGTTGTAATTAATTTTAGTAGGCTTAATATTGCCATCGTAATGGGCTGATGATAATTTCAAAGTCTTAATCAAGCTTTTTCTGGCTATTATACTTCCATATGTTTCAGAAGAACTGATCTCTGAATTGAATATCCAAATGGGTTGTTTCTTCAAGTGCATGATGCTGGGCTACACAGTTTCCTGCCCGAGACTTTTTACAGCGCAGACTTTTTATAGGATATGTTGAAACCAGCCATCACTTGAGAATTGTTTTGCTTTGTTCTTCACATATTGACAGTGTCAGTTATCATAAAATAAAAACTTTAGCTTTAGCGGCGTTATTTTTCTTTTTAATGATAGAATCTTAAACCCTTTGACTTTTTAGGATCAACTGCTTGATCAGCAGCCTTTTGAATAAAAACTGGTAACATGTTGGGGGTAAGGCTTTTAAAAGGTGCTAAGCTGTCACTTTAACACATCAGTGGAACCTCTCTTATTTCTGTGTTGGTGGTTCTGATAATCGCTCTATGAGTGGGATCAAA
This sequence comes from Microhierax caerulescens, assembly GCA_035590215.1. NCBI lineage: Eukaryota > Metazoa > Chordata > Aves > Falconiformes > Falconidae > Microhierax > Microhierax caerulescens. The sequence goes on along the minus strand of JAVJGJ010000060.1, from coordinate 41,783,502 downwards.
ATCAAACTCCTTGTGCATTTATTAGTTCTGAGCTCTAAAAAGCACAGGTAGAAATCTCCTTATAAAAGTGATTTAACCGCTAGATCCCTGTGCCTCTATAAAATTATGACACTCACACTGATTCTAAATACTGAGAGTTTAAGCACAAATTTCACATGCAGATCCTGCTGCCAAAGGACTTTCAACACTGGAAATGCCAAGAGAGTCATCGTCTGCACCAACCCTTGAAGCAGGTGTCCCAGAGACAAGTAGTCACTCTTCCATATCAAGTAAGTTTACCTCTGGTTTGAGGATTAAATCTAAGTTGCTGTATTTGTACATCAGATGTGTATCATGTATGGTAAATGACTTCCCTTGAGTTTCATTGATTCTTGGAAGTACGGCTGTGTTGGATATCATTAGACCTGTTAAATCCCTGATGGTCAGCAGGATTTTAGCAGTTAGTAGCTGCATGATTTTCTATTGTGATGTGGTAAATTTGACAAATGTGGTTTTCTTGAGGTAGAATAGGTAGCTGCTAAAAGCAGTACTTCATTAAAGCTGAATGTTTATTTTCCAGTGAGCGAAAGCATTGGTAACTGTCAGTACACAGAAGCAGAGGATGAGAGTTCCATAGGGCTGTTCGTATGGTCTTCAGTACATTTCTTGCTGTACTTCAGGAAAAAAAGCTCTTGTAATTTTTTTAAAATGCCTTGAAATGCTACTTCCTCAGCTGCTTACTGAAATATAGAACTATTTATCTGAGACTCCCTGTGGTGGGTTGACCTTGGCCGGACACCAGGTGCCCACCAATCTGCTCTATCACTCCCCTCCTCAGCAGAACAGGCCAGGAGACAATAAGATGAGAAAAAACCCCTTGTGAGTCAAGGTAAGGGCAGTTTACTGCAGCAACAGGAAAAGTCGTGTCCCCAGAAGTGAAGAAAAACAGAAGATGCTATTCTCTACATCCCATCAGCAGATGATGTTCAGCCACTTCCCAGGAAGAGGGGCTTCAGTGTGCGTAGCGGTTGTCTGGAAAGCAACCATTGTAAATACTGGATGCCATCCCTTCCTCCTCCTTTCTCTTAGCTTTTATAGCTGAGCAGACATCACATGGTATGGAATGTCCCATGGTCCCTTTGGGTCAGCTGTCCTGGCTGTGTTCCCTCCCAAGATCTCGCCCACCCCCAGCCTGCTGGTGGTGGGGGGGAAGGTTGGGGAGATGGCCTTGATGCCGTGTGAGCACTGCTCTGCGGTGGCCAAAACTCCGGTGTGTTACCACCACCCTTCTAGCTACCAGTACAAACAGAGCACTGTGGGGGCTGCTGTGGGGCTCAGCCAGCCCCAGTACACTCCCATACACGTTTCAGTGGAAAGTGAACTGGGTTGGTTTAAGGAGATACTGACACATGGCATGGCAGAGCAGATGTAGGTAACACTGGAAGGTGGAGGCATCGTAGAACATTGACAAAATCCAGAATGGTGTGTCCATCTGGGTAATGTTAAATAACACATCTGAAGGTTGGTGAGACAAGACTGACTAGCAGAAAAGGGAGGGGACATGGTGACCTGCTTTGATACCAGTGACCTGCTACATCAACTCAACTGTCTTGCTGAGCTGTGATTTCAGATTGCTGTAGAAATGTTGAATTTTAGTTTCTGGAATTCAGCATTTGCTGATTTGATTGGAAGGGGTGTCCGGCCTATTAAAGGAAGATGTTATTTTAGACATGCTAGATGAGCACTCCAAATTAGAGGTTTCCTCTCCAGTTTTACCACAAGAATCTTGTCTTATGTGCATCTTGTAGTCTGAGTACATTTGTTGGCCACCTAATGATAAAGATGTACTTACTAAAGCAGCTAAAGAGGTGCCAGTTAAGAGCTGTCTCTCTCTGGTTTCACTGAGTGCTAGGTGTTCCTGTAAATTCTAATATATGAAACCGGGAATAGTATCTATATGACATGGAGCCTACATTCCTTTGTAAAAATGCCTTTCCTTTTTCTGTGTGCCTCAGTTTCCAACTGCAAAAAGGGACATGAATGCTTCCATTGTGTCTCTTATCCATTTAGACTGAAATATTTTTGAACTTCTAGTATGTGATTATACAATGCTTTGCATAATAAGCCCTAATCAGGACTGTGAGCACAAGGCACTTCTGTAACAGAAACAGGTAACACTACTTGTACAGCCAGTGGCTGGCCGTAGAAGGCATATTTCATTAAACTGTGATAGGAAGATTTTGCCTTTGGACTTCTCTTCTGGAGTAGAGAATTCCACAGCAATGGAGGGATGGTTGACCAGATCACTAGCTAACATATGAAAGGCTCACCAGCTACTAAATGAACTGATCTTGTCATGATTTTCCGGTTTCTTGTAGAAAACCTGATCAAGGAAAACTTCCCTCCTTATGCCAACAGTCAGTCTTAGGCATGAAAAGTCATGTACTGGCCCACAGCAATCAGCCTGGCTCCAGCACTGCAAAGGCTGGCAGCAACCTGGGGTTTTGGTTTTTTAGATTTTTTTTCTTATCAGTGTTTGAAATCATGGCTATCCTTGAGAAATCAAACAAATAAGCCTGGAAATCCAAACCTGCTCAATAATAGCCTGATTATGTGAAATATGCATGAAATTTTTTTAATTAGATTTGCAAAAGCTGTTAAGAAAATTCAGAGATAATTTTCTATATTTTGACAGTCATCTACGCTCCAAGTAGTCTTGTCAGTTCTAACGTTAATTGCTGTTCTTTCATCAGGAAATTCTATGCTTGATAAAGTGATAAAGCATCTATTTGAAATCCTTGCCCTGGAAACAATGGAAAAATTATTTTTCTCATAATTTGCTGTAAAAGGCAGCTGCAGTGTAACTTCTAAAGTGAAACATGGAATGGTTTCTTGGTCTGGCTGAGTCTCAGAAGTTCAGTTATGCAATGTCTGGTTTGCAGCAATGCTGGAGAAGTTTTTACTTGGACCAAAAAGAGTGTAAATGAACTGTGATGTATTGAAAAGATATGAAGAGGTAAAATGTAAAATACTTCACCTAATAAAATAATTGCAGTGTGCAGATTCCCACTGAAGTTATCATTGTGTTTACTATTACTGAAGGCCCATATTTGTTATGCTATGGAGTATTCTGCTTTCTCTGAATTTGAAACTCTTGGAAAGAAACTAGCTAGAGTAAGTTTAGAAGGCACTCGACCCCTCAGAGCTTTCTGAAAGTTGTAGTTCATCCATTGTCTGTATTTCGTCATCAAGGTTAATAATGGGAAATATGGATTATTTTCAGAGCTTAGCTGGGTGGTGTTAGGAATTTTAGAATGGAACTACCTGATACTATTTTTTTTTTTTTTGGGTGGTGGTTGTTTTTTTTTTTTTTGGTGTGTCTGTGTGTGCGATCATTATCCAGAGAAGACATATCTCTTAAAGCAAACAATAATATCCATATAAAGAAGTATTGTAAATAGTTGGATGAGGAAAAATTTATTGCTTGTTGCTTGATAGCTCCATGTAAGAGGAAGAATGACAGAGAAGTTACAAAAGGGACCCATCTTCAGAGGCATGCTGGTGTCACACTTCAGAAGGATGTGCAGGTGTTATGCCTGAGTGGTGGGTATTTAGGAGGCCTGTTCAGGCTGCATCACCCTTGAAGGGTGCTGGTGCTACAGAGTCAGTGAATTGGTTTTGCTATGGTGAGCACAGACAGAGCAGTCCTCCATAACTTCGCAGGGAAGACACTGAGTTTCTTCCTTGGTACACTGTATGCAAATGAGATTCAAAAGTACATTTATCACCTGTCAGCATGTTTTTTTTGGGGTACTATCTTACACTTCATAGATACCAAGTATTTTGAAGAGCTTTTATGATATTTGGAGACAAAAAAGTATTGACAGTTGACACAGTGGATAAGATCCTGAATCCAAGTCACTTATGACTAATGTCATTGGGGCCAGAACTGTACCAGGTGTAGTTGTGTGAAAAGTACATACTGACTTGAGCAAGATCCTTAGAGCAAGCAGTCATTGCCCTTTCAGTATTTATCTCATGCTGGCTTGTAAGATCAGGAAATAAGGGTAGATTTACATGTTGTCTGAGCCCCTGAAATCCTTTTGCATTTCTGACTTGCAGCTCAGTTCAGACAAATGAAAAGAGGCTCTTTGGGAGCTCTGACAATGAACCAGCTAATGAAGAGGCAGCTGGAACACCAGTCTAGTGCTCCTCACAATATCAGCACTTGGGATACTGGTGAGCTGCATTTATTGTTCTTTATTTCTATTTCCTAAACCAATTACTTTCTTTATCAATCCATTTAAAAAGTGACTATTTCTATTCTACCATTGCAGATAAGTACTCAGTCTCAAGTCTAAAGTGAAACTTTATAGTGAGTACCAGATTCTCACCCTGGTGTGAATTTGAGTAGTTACATATTTGGGAGGTAGTCCCTCTAGTACAGTGGTGTCCCTACAATTTTGCATATCACTTGGATTATTTCCTGGCCTCATTGAATGAAATGGAAGTATCACTGTTGATTTCATTAGACACAGGATTTTATCCCTGGTGCATGGAATCCTTTATTTGCATGTATGTTTACAATGGTCTTGGTACCCAAGGAGTTACGCCTCATACCAGCCAGTTTTGTTTCTCTTTAGAGAAGTTTCTGCCAGCTCATGCTGAACACCTAAGTTTCTGTTCACTCACTGACCTGTTTTTTTCTCCCTTTAAAATGAATGCAAAGCAATGAAAACTGAATTAAGCACATAATTTCTTTGTTACTCAAGTGTTTTGGTTTTTTTTTTTTCTTCTATGAAAGATTTTATGGCCAAATTCATAGCAATTGTCACTAGATGATGATTTCATTCTGGTTTATAATAAATGCTAGATAGTTTATTGCCCATCTTACTGTTAGTGACATGATAGAGTCATGCTTCTTAGGAATTTATCAGCAGGTCCAGATGCATCCACTGAAATCAATGGTTAAAACATTATATGGAACTTAGCATGCTGAATGAATGTCTCATTGCCAGTTGTGGACAGCTGAACTAAAATTTTTGCTTAATTCAGTCTTCAGCATCAAGTTCTGTCAAACTAAATTTTGTAGATGAAGAATGGCTAAAGGTATTGTATGTAGTTCAGGATTACCCTTTCTACTGCAGTCTGAGTAGTGTGCTCAGCATGAGATCTTTAAATCATGAAGGTCAGAATTTGTCAATGATAACAACAGATTTATTTGTCATATCAGCAGGTAAGTTTATTTATTGAAGAGACTTAGCTGGTATCACCTGCTTTCTCAGGCAAGGGTTTAGAGATGAAAAAGTTACTGCTTTCATTCTGCAAGAAGTATCCTGTATTCAAGAGGAACAAGTCAGTACTCAAAAACACTTAGGAACCCTGTTGTGTTGATCTTGTTCCAAGTCCACTAGCTTTTTTCACAACATCTGTGACTTTTCCCTCTATCATTCATTCTAGCTAAAGGCTTCCAGGTATGGAGATGCAAAATAAAGTGTTCTTTTCTGGAAAGCTTTGCATCTCTCAGTCTCTCTTTCAGCAATTAGCTTCAAAGTAAAATTAAAATTTGGACAGAAAACAGGTGGGTTTTTTTCAGGACAAGTGCTCAACGTGACTTTGTCATTTCAATGTCACACTGCAGTTTTAATACTCATTGTTTGCAGGTATAACAACTAGGAAATAGTCTTATCCCACATAAGTGTATGATGCATGCTTGGTTCATGCATGCTTTTTTTTTTTGTTTGTTTTTTACATTGGTAGGTAGCATGTGTCTGTGTCTATTTAATTTCTTATTCCAACCCATTCTTTTCCCAAGCTTGCTCTCTGTACAATTAAATAATTTTGTATCTAGCTTCTGTGAGCAAAACTATACCTGACTTCTAGTCTCTTGTTTCTAAACACCTTCTTTCTCTTTTTGTGTCTCCTTCCATATCTTGCTGAATCTTTATGGCTAGCACTTCCTTTCTTGTTTAATGACACTTCCCTAAAATGCCTTCTTTGTATTAGATTATCTGTGTCCTTTTTCCTTTGTGGACTTCTTTAATCTTTTTCTCCCCCTCCCTCTCCCCCCTTTTCTGTGCTTAAAAATTAACTCTTTCCTTTTTTTCAGTAGCTGTTTTATTTGTCTTTCTCTTGTTTTAACTGTTAAAAGTCTTGTGGTGCTGGTGGCAGATGCTGGATTCATATTTCTGGAGACTGAAGTTCTGTATTTATTCACAGAGCAGATACAGCATGGAAAGCGGCTGTGCAATGTCCCTGTTTGCCTAAACCCCGACTTGGAGGGACCACCACTAAGAATCAGAGGTTAGTTCCATGTCCATTTGACCTAATCTTTCTGCTAAGACTGCCAGGAAGGTTTTTGGTTAGTACCAAATGGTGCTGAATTATATGTTCCATTTGCCTGTACTGTCCTGCAGAATGTAGGTTGTTGAAAATTGTTAGATAAGACATTTACTTCAAGACAGGGACAACTGGTAAGATGTACTGGCTTTGTGCTAGTTCTTGTTTTGGCTGTCAACCTGGAAATAAAAGACTTCATGCAGAGTGTGGTTGAATTTCATTTCTTTGTGAACTCTCCTCCTTCACAGCTGAAATACATCCAGACTTTCTTACAGCCTTACAATGGGGCAGTGACCTACCTTCTTTGCCTAAATCATGATTTTTCTTACTGTTCAGTGCACAAGAGAGGACATTTTTGAGTAGTTAAGTCTTATTCCAACATTGTAACCTGCATTGTGACAGCTTTTAGCATTTGTGTGCTGCCATGTGACTTACATCTAGAGAACATGACAGTGAAACTTCCACAGTTATGGTAGAGGGTTCTTTATTAATTTGTGAGGGGGGAAGAAAAAAACTTGGCTAGAAATGTGTAAATTTGCTCCTATTCCTTGTGTTCTGGACGGCGTCCTATGTTTCTGAAGAGTATTCTGGACTTCCTGAAGTGTCTGCTCATATCTACCAAAATCTCAGGGGACAGTTATGAAGTACCAAACTCTGTATGTAAAAGAAGTATTTCCTTCCATACTTAGTAAAATGACTGTCTTATTCTTGTGAAACAAGCCCTCATCACTCCACATATTTTGAGTTCAGAAATTGTGGGAGCTTGTTAGATTGTTTTTCCTGAAATCTGATATTAAATTTGCTTTTCCTGCAGTAACTGGGATTATCTCATCAGAAGTTTCACCTGAACCTAGCTTAGATGGAGAAGCTTCCTCCTTTTTCCATAGTTAAATGTTATCAGAACAGGCTAATGTTAACATTAAATCTGAATCCGCAGATTGAATCATCCAGCAAGGAAGTTGATAAAATGGATTACATAATCTGTGGTTGAATTGGCATCAAAAGGGCATTGGTACTCTTCTAAAAAGTGGTTCACAAAATGAACTTTTCATAGATTGGTCTTTAGAATGAGATGCCCTTGGGGCATATATACCTAAGCTTATATACCTAATGATGATGATAACAGCTGAGTTCCCTGAATTCATTGTTGGAGCTGAACTGTCTGGGAACAAGAGCAATGTTGTCTCAATCGTTTCAGCTACATGTGGTCACCAAAACAGATACTTTTCTTAAGGAATTGAATCACTTTCTGGTTTAGTCCTGGAGAATGAAACTGCTATTTACATGATCATCACAAAGCATCTCAGATGAATGACATAGCTTGTACATCATAGTAGCTTTGATCCAAGTTTCTGATAGCTCATGAATGAGTCTGATTATTCTTCATGAGGTTTTCTTAGCAACCAGATGAGCTGGAGAATTGCTTCTTCTGTGTTTACTTACTGCAATTGCTATTTTCTGTTTAATGAAAACAAAGGGACCAAGGGAGGAAAACCACCATACTGGAGAGGTGTTAGACTGTTGGACTACCCTATATTGCTGTAATTCAGGAAAGCAGAATTCAGAGAAGCCAAGAGTTTGAATCTTCCATTATCTGTAACTTTTCCTGTTGAAACAAGCATCTATCATAAATCAGGTGCACAAAAAGAGCCAAAAGCAAAGGGAACCTCATAAGTTGGCATGATCACAGTGGCTATGCCCAGCTGAACAGCTCATCTTTGGAGAATAAAGATGCTTGTGAAGACTTTGAACAGAAAACATTTCTAATCATTAGGCCTCCAGTGTTCTCAACGTTTTTCAGCTCCTTATGAATTACTTCTTCTAGCTGTCCTTTCCTGATTTCTCTCCTATGTTTCTCTTAGGGATGGTAGGAATAGATTGATGACCTGGTGTTGAGACATATGAACTTGTTTCCTTCTTCATGTCACAGAGAACTATAGGAAGGTAATTCCCCAGAAGTACAGGGAAAGACTGCAGATCTTCTGGTGTCCAGTCTCATAGCAACTGTAGAAGCATCCTCTCTCCCTAAAAAATTACTAAATACAATTACATACACCTTCCTGGAATTTTTGTTCTTTGTTATATTTTTTCCAAGGGTTTTTTTTGGTAATTTTTTAAAATGATAGTGCCAAGTAATAAGAATAACCTGGCAGAAGCAAGGACTGTGCTTTATATCCTTTTGTAGACACACTTTATTTCTTATTTCTGTGCACAGTAAAACCATTATGACTGCTCTTTAGAAGTCTGTTCTTCAAGCAATTTGGATTTCTGTTTAGTGATTTTCTTTCCTTTTTTTTTTTTTTTTTTTTTCCTCCTAATTATCTTAAGGTGCCACAAAATCTAGCTTGCTGTCAGCACCCAGTATAGTCAGTATGTTTGTACCAGCACCAGAAGAATTTGCCAATGACCAGCCCATTGTGATGACTGACAAGTAAGTTCTTTTCCTGTTCCTCTCAAAGAACTAGTTGAACTTCAAATCGGTCAAGTAAAGTGTAGATATATTTTATGGGAATATAAAGTCCATTATATAATTTATTTGTATGCTAAGTTGTTTTTTGTTTTTTTGTTTGTTTTTTACCCCAAGTTAAACATTTTCTAAACACTACTAGCAAGATGTGCTTTTAATTAAGTAGCACCTGTGTGAGTTTGCACAGGTGACATGATGACTCAGGCTATTGTGTGTGCATGGAGGGCGGGGAGGCACTTTCCATTCTGTTTTAAATCAAGGGTTCCTTGTGATCCATCAAAACCCAATTTCACCATAGGAAAAATAAAAGTTCTTTTTAAAAATTTTTTTTGGTTTCTTTTGGAATAGGTAACTGTTGATGTGTAACATTTTTAATGCTGATACTCACTGATCCCAAAAGCTTTTGCAAACCTTGGCTGGTTAAATGTCTCAAAAGGAAGTGTTAAATCTAAGTGTACTCATCTAATGGAGAAGTAAAGCAGTCAGCAGGGAGCCATGCATTGATTTGGTCAAAAATTAGGAAGAAAAACCAGAGGTTCTTGCTTGTGTTTTTGTGCTCAGTTCAGTAGACAGATGTGCCAGGGCGATCACTGGAGAAAGACAGGGCCATTGTGCAGGTTGTGACTGGAAGTGGACCTTACTGTGTGGCAAAGTGAAGCATCCCCAAAGTTAGGCGATTCTTTGGCACCTCCTTTGGCCATTTCACCAAAGCTCTAGCACCACCTATTAAGATACAGACTGAGTGAGCTTGACTTTCATGATTCTGTTGGCATATTTTCTTACTGTTCAAAGGTAAGAAAATTGCCTGTACAATTCCATTAATTTAAAATACCACAATCTGTTGGAGTCATTAGCCACTGATTGATCAAATTAAAAAAGCCTTCCTACCGGGCTGAGATAAGCCACTTTCCCACATTGGTTTGCCTTTTTTTGTGGGTTGTGAAAGCCTGTCTCGTCTCTTCTAAATCTGACATCCCCTTTATAGTTAGACATTACAGAGCCCTTTCAGAACTACATCAGTTGTTTTTTGAGCATTTCAGAAAGGGTAAGTGACTCAGCAGCAAATCTGCCCTGAGAAAGCAGACTTCTCTGAAATTCAAGCTTCTGTGCCCCTGAGAGGTCCTTTCATTTCCTTCTTAATAGCTATAACTGCTATGGGAACCAATCAGATCATTGTTTCCTAATCGTATAATTAGTTATTCATAATTTGTGACTGACAGGAAGGACAGTGTGAAATTGTTCCATCTCTTTAAGATCATCTATGAGTGTCATTGTTTGTATCTATGCTGCTAAATAGAGGAGTGGCAGGGATTTGAGCCCTTGCCTGAGCCCAAGTTGCATAAACTTGCTGGTGTTCACAGTGCTGAGGGCCGGTCTTCACTGCTGCAGACTTCTCTTGGGTAGAGGAAACTGAAGCAGCCCGGTACAGTGAGGGAATTGGCTAACACTTACCAATGCAGGACCAAAAGAAAGCCTGCCCTGTGGCCCTCTTTCATTTGTCAGTGAAGAAACGGCCAGTGCAGCTAGTGAGAAGCTTTATTAATGTTTGAAAGCCACAGACTGTTATTAATTATAGAAAGATCACAATTGCATTACCTTTCTAAATAAATTTTGAATAGAATGTGCTAAGTAATAGTACTTTAAAGAGACATAATTATACACATAGGTGTGTATATATAGTAATACTTTGTTTAAAATTTGTTAATGTCAGTTTTGAAAACTGTTCTTTGCAGATGCCATGACTGTGGGGCTATTCTTGAAGAATATGATGAAGAAACGCTAGGCCTGGCCATAGTTGTGCTCTCAACCTTCATTCACCTTAGTCCAGACTTGGCTGCTCCTCTGCTCTTGGATATCATGCAGTCTGTAGGAAGGTAAATTCAGGACTTTCCTCTTTCTGATATGACTGAAAGAGTTTTGTGCCTGCAACTGGGTAAATTTATTACACTATATGAAGTTACGTATTTTAGAACTCTTAAATGAATGATATCTGGTTCTGTCTGCCTCTGTGTTACTCATTTTTATCAATTTCTTATGTGACTTCATCCACTGTCTCTACAGGTTTGGACAGCCCCTTTCATGTCTTCCCTTTTTACCCTCCAAATGGAGGTTCCAGCTTGGGAATCTCCCCAGCTTGGCCCACTGTGAGCAGCGATGTGAACTCACTCAGGTTTTCTGCAGAACCCTTATCTTCCTTGAGGACTCTGTTTTATTACCTGAACAGCAGTTGACGCAATAATTGGTGTGCTTCTTGATCCCGTTTTATCTGAAGAAACATTTACTATTTGTTTTCATTCCTTCTGCTAGTTCTCCTTGAACCACTTTTTGGTCCTCCTTCCTTTCGATTTTACATTGGATTTGACAGAATTTATGCTCTTTTCTGCTTTTACTTGAGACATGACTTCAGCTTCTTGAAAGAAGCTGCCTTTTTTTCCTAATAACCTCCCTCACCTTTCCTTTCTTCTGCTCTCTTGAAGTCTTTCTTACAAGTGGGGTACCTTGGCCCAGTCCTTGTAGTGTTATGTTCTTAAAGAGCTTCTGCACTTATTGTAAAGACTGAATTCTCTTGGCTACCCCTTGTTGCTGCTTTGAAAGACTTTTTCACTTTTATGTAGTTCCTGCTTTAGAAGTTATGCACAAATGTGGTCAGTTTTTCTGGATTTTGTTCTTCCTGGAGGACTGTTGACATCTAGGAATAATCATTCATTAGCATACCTGAAGCTCTTCAGGCTTTTTGACCATATTTTGTATGCTAATTAAGTAAAGAGCTGCATCTCCTTATGAAGCTTTCTAACCAGCTGCAGCATGAGATTGTCTCTGATAACTTCTTAAACATTTGGTGTCTGTTATTTTTCTCTTGTGACTTCTGCCCAGTGTGCATGGGATAATGGAAGCACACCATTACTATTGTATTGCTTCTTGTTGCTGCCTTGGCCACTTCCACAACTTCCTGCCTGAGAGGTAGGAGGGATGTGTTGGGGGTGTTCCAAAATAAACTTCTGAGCAGCATGAGAATTGTAGAAACGATGCACAGCTTTCCTTTTCCATGTTCTTTTCAGTGACTGAAGTTAAAATTGCTTGACTGTGACTTCTGCAGGGGTACAGCGTTTCACATCCCTGCCTCTCCACTACCTCCAAATTCCATTTAAACACAGCAGCTCTTCACGTCCTCCATTTCCATTAATTTCAAGGCTGCAGTTCCCTGCTGTCATTGCTAATGAACTCTGATGGAGGCAAAGTTTCTAATCTAGGCAGATGCTATCCATTCTCTGTGATTCTTGTAAAAACAACAGTACTACAGCCACAGAAGGGAAATCATTTGGAAGATAAATTACCAAGGGATGAGGGCCAAGTGGGCTACCTTTTTCTGTGCTTTGAGGAAGAAATGCTGCATCTTTAGAGGGAGACAGCTGATTGTTTTACAGCAGCAGATGGCATGCAACATGGAATATTCCTGGTAAATGTCCTGTGTTTTCTGTCATTTTTGGCAAATTCTAAGTCCAGTAAGAGGCTCCTCACAAAGGAATTACTTTAAAAACATGCAAAATAAGTAGCATATACAAGCAAAGAGGCATTCAGGTGCCTCATATGTATAACCTAAGTCACTGTTTTTCAGCAAGCAGTGCTATATCATTATCTCCAGCAAAGGTTAGAATGAATTGGACTTCTTGCATTTTTATTCTTAGAAAAAGAACTACTATTTTCATGCTTAGAAAAGGAAACAAGGAAGTAGGAAATCCAGGGCCTTTCAGAACAGCTAAAGAATACATAGATTTTCCAAAGTTACTTCGGTACCTGCAGGTATGTGTAGGCATCTATTGGAATTTTCAGAAGAGAAAAAGTTCTAGTTCAAGTTACTGACAATTAGAGATTGATATCATATAAGACTCTGGCATGCCCTTGACTTTATACTTTCATTCCTGAATCAAGATTTTTGACTTGTTGATTTCTATTTTATTGATATCCAGTGAGATTTAGCTTTCCAAGCATCGAAGTCCTGTTTGAAAGTGGCATTTAGGCTCTTGAATTAGTGAGGAACTTTGAAAAACTTCTGTTCTTAACATTTACAAATCTGAACACATCCATTTACTGTCTACTGTCCATTTACTGTTCTGCTTTGTGGTCTGCAAAGTGGAGGTGATGATGGAGCTTCATGGCCTTTGTGTGACAAAATATTTAGAGACGTAGTGATAAATACGTACAAGCTGTACATTTCAAAAAGTTTCAGATGTTCCCAAGTGTTAAGTATAGTTCATGTCTCATAAAGTTTTTCTGAAGTTAGAAAACAAATGTTCTGTTTATCATAAAAAACACACTTGCATTATTGCATTCAAAAGGAGAGAAAAACTTTGCATCGGATTTTTATTTATTTTAGAAGAAATATTGTGCGCTGTTGTATTTGAATGCTGTAGTAGATTTTTGAAAATAAATGTAATGTCCATTGGGCATGTGATCTCACTGCATTCTGCAGAAATCCTCATGTGCTTTAATGTAAGCAGATGCTATGGTTACTCCAGAATCAAGGTCTGTATTACTTGAAGATAGTTTCCGACCTGTTTTCACCCAGAATTAGCTTTGCACACCAGAATTAATATGTTGTATTTTAGTGTGGACTCATCTTAACAGTAACAGAGTCAGGGAGTTTTCTGATTTATGCTGAGACAACTGAAAAGAATATAATCTCCAGTCCCCTGAGAGTATTGCACTGTTGAAAGTATGTTGTGTGCCCAGCATGTCATGCATCATTAATGAAAATCACCATCCATTTTGATTTACACTTATGCATTTGACTGAGCTGCCTTAGAGTAATTTTTGGATTTTGCAGTGGTGACTAGAGAGGAAACTGTTTTCAGAACAGAGGCTGACAGGATTGAGCTACAGCTAAATCCACCCTAAAAGAATCATGAATCAAAGATAAACATTGAAGGCCATATCATGAGCAAGTTAGTGTAGCTCTATGAACTTTCCATTTAGACATGTCATAGAATCGTAGAAGGGACCTTGAAGATCATCTAGTTCCAACCCCCCTGCCACAGGCAGGGACACCTTTCACTGGACCAGGTTGCTCAAAGCCCCATCCAGCCTGGCCTTGAGCACTTGCAGGGATGGGGCATCCACAGCTGCTCTGGGCAACCTGTGCCAGTACCTCAGCACCCTCACAGGAAAGTATTTCTTCCTAATATCTAACCTAAATCTACCCTCTTTCAGCTTAAAGTCATCTCCCCTTGTTCTGTCACTACAAGCCCAACTAAAAGGTCCTTTTCAGGAAATAGGTCCTTTCTTGTAGGCCCCCTTTAGGTACTGAAAGGCTGCTGTAAGGTCTCCCCAGAGCCTTCTCCTCTCCAGGCTGGACAACCCAAACTCTTTCAGCCTGTCTTCATAGGAGAGGTGCTCCAGCTCTCTGATCATCTTTGTGGCCTTCCTCTGGACTTGCTTCAACAGCTCCATGTCATTGTTATGTTGGGGGCCCCAGAGCTGAGTGCAGTACTCTAGGTTGGGTCTCATGGGAGCTGAGTAGAGGAGCAGAATCACCTCCATTGACCTGCTGTTCATGCTTCTTTTGCTGCAGCCCAGGGTT
>JAVJGJ010000060.1:41758673-41769039 GCA_035590215.1 Microhierax caerulescens | reverse complement strand
GTCTAGGTTGGGTCTCATGGGAGCTGAGTAGAGGAGCCGAATCACCTCCATTGAGCTGCTGTTCATGCTTCTTTTGCTGCAGCCCAGGGTTCAGTTGGCTTTCTGGGCTGCAAGCGCACATTTCTGGGCCATGCTGAGCTTTTGGTCCACCAGTTCCACTGAGTCCTTCTCTTCAGGGCTGTTCTCAATCCATTCTCTGCCCACCCTGCATTGATACTGGGGGTTGCCCCGACCCAGGTGTAGGACCTTACACTTGGCCTTGTTGAACTTGATGAGGTTCACACAGGCCCATCTCTGCAGCCTGTCAAGGTCCCTCTGGGTAGCTGTCCATTTATAGCAGCTGAAATACTGATGTGCAGCAGATGAGAGTAAAAATCGCATGGTATTTTCTGTGTAATAGATGCTGCCAGTGTACATCTTTGAAACTGCTTTTTAGTATTAAAGGTGTGCTTCCTTGGTATTATAAGCCCCGATTCTGTTTATTTACATGTCCTGGATATTGAAGGGCATGATTTTGCTTTAATATTGTGTTCAGTGTTTTCATCACTGAGTGCCCATATTTGCCTTCAAAGTCTATATTTAGGTACTAAAATACATGACCTGATTTTTGAGAACGCAGTATTTCTCATATGACTTTGTAAGAGCTCACAGGTATTTAGTGTTTCTGAAATTAGGCCAGTTATTTAAGTGTCAAAATCTGGAAGTAGAAGCCTCGCTCCAGACTGCGAAGTAGAGAATTTGGGCTTAGTCTATGTTTGTGTGTTAATCAGAAACAATTCAGTCATTAGGCAGCTTCTGGCAAACTTTTTTTTCTCCAAATCTCTCTAAGTTAGTAATTATCCATGATGTGCATGTAAGGCAATAGCTTTACTTCATTATCTTCGTGCTAGTATAGGGAAGCAAGTAGATTTGTCTTTAGAGCTGTTAAGTATTTGTGAGACTGCAAGCCTGAACAGAGTTTATATGTCATGCAAACATGATTAGACTGAATTTATGTGCTTTTCTGAAGACCTTTATGGGGACATTTTAAATATTCTTTACATTTCTTTTTTATTCTTTCAGAAAAAAAGATGCTGTATTGGCTTACTTTAAAATGAAACACACACACAAAAAAGCATGAGAGCTTCACTTACTTTTTTTATTTTTATTCCAGGTTGGCATCAAGTACCAGTTTTTCTAATCAAGCAGAAAGGTATGGTAGCAAAAGATACCTTGGCCAGAATGAAACAATTAATCTAAAGCATCATCCTTCCTAGCCCTGAAATCAATTAAATTTAACTTTTTAAAATTTTATTTAAGGTTTGTGACAGTAAGAGGAAAGACTGTCCTTTCCCACTTGTTTCAAATATCTCATGTGTTCTGAAGGTGAACGGGAACCCATATTCATATGTATTGAACTTGTAAAAACTCAAGTTCAGACATAATTTAAAGATGCCTTCTGGTTTCCATAATTTCAGTGCAGCTTTTTCTAGCCTGTTCTGTGTTCAATATTTGTCTTAATAAACTGTCTCCATACACTGAATCAAGTGAATCATCCTTGGCCATGGAGAACCCCTGGTAGTGATGTCTCATTGTGTAAATCAGATGCTGAATAGGATAAATTTGAGAAACTGTAAAACATGTTAACATGTGCAGTTTATGAGTAAATTGATAATACTTCAGCTTTTTAAATGAAACCATTCATTTTATGAGTGATCAGGAAGTACTTCATCTCTTGAAGGAAAATGCAAGAGACAAATTAATATATAAATAATGTGTGTTGACCTGTTGTTCATGTGTTTTATGGTAACGCCAAGAACCTCATCCGGTATCACTGAAATACACAATGTGAGAGCAGGACTATATTCAGACTCAGGTGACTCACAAATAAAACTGTGACCTATTTATTGGGTATGTGTACATAACTTTCAGCTCTGCGTAATCCAGCTGAAATCATAAAATCAATACACTGAACTGTTTTTTGGGATCAGGACAGTTCTGCTTTTGATTGAATACTTCCATAATTAAAAAGAATAGCATCATCTTTATTTTCTCTGTGTAGTCAGCCTCAAGAAGTGTTTAATCTAGAATGCATTTCTTTCTTCTTCCTTTTCCTTCCCTTATTTCAGTATGATGATCCCTGGAAATGCTGCAGGTGTGGCCAAGCAGTTCCTCCGTTGTGTGTTCCATCAGCTGGCTCCCAATGGCATCTTCCCTCAGCTCTTCCAGAGCAATATTAAAGGTAATGTGTGGTACTTGAGTGCATTTCTGACCCTTTCAGTTACCTCTGTATGGACAGCCAGTGCAAAAATGTCTTTCAAATTTCAGATGGAAGTTTTTTACGGACCTTGGCCACGTCTCTTATGGACTTCAGTGAGCTGAGTTCCATTGCTGCTCTGAGCCAGCTGTTAGAGGTATGTTGACAACGAGCTTTGTTAATGGTGCTAGTTTTATTAGCATTATCAAGCATATTAGATCATTTCTCCTCATTCATTAAGAGATCAAACTTGCATCACCAAAAGCAATGTGAAGTTTTGTTTTGTCCTTCCTGGAAGCAGGATTAAACTGTCATGGTTTTCCTTGTGGGTTTTGCTCTCACTGATAGGTTGGTGTGTCTTTTTCTTTCTTTTTCCTTCCCCTTAGACCACCTCCTGGATCTGTCCTACACATTGGTAGTGTGGGCCATCCCTTCCCCTAGCACTATTTTAGGTTTGCAGGAACATTTTTGCTTCTCCCTCTCCCCTGTATCTGATGGCATTTTCTTTAAATAGTCCAAAGATTTATTGCCTGCCTTTCACTGACTGCCTTCTGTGTACTTGGCTTGTTTCTACTGTCACTTCTATCCTCCCACTTGCACTAGTCACTTGCATGTATCCTGCTCTTCCAAGAGCATGGTGGCTGCTTCATGCAAAGGTACTGACATCACTTTAAAACTGCTTATATCTTTCCAGGCCTGATCCTAGTACAAAAGCCAAAAAAGCATACATGGTCTGCTGAACATTAATGAACATATCTTGTTGAAAACTCTTCAAAGGAAAACATGGGCAATCCCCTGATGAATACAAGTTTAGCTTTTTTTTACTACTATTCCAGTCTAAGGAGGTTATGAGTTAGGACTCTACTTATAACATTTTTGGGTCAAAATGCTTTGGTCAATACTCAAGGAACTGAACTAGACTTAACTGTCACAGACATAGTTCAAATTGCTGGCACAAAATTTTATCATTAGCATTATAGAAGAGGTAAGTAGTATTTGCTCTGAACAAATTAACCTCAGCATTTCCAAATACTGTTTAAGGGACCATTTGTGCACGTGTCCATTTTTTTATAGTTCTTGTTTTGTTTCCCAGGGTTTAAACAACAAAAAGAATTTACCAGCAGGGGGTGCGATGCTACGCTGTTTGGAAAATATTGCTACCTTTATGGAAGCCTTGCCAATGGATTCGCCCAGCAACCTCTGGACCACAATTAGTAATCAGTTTCAGACCTTCCTTACTAAACTCCCTTGTGTTTTGCCGCTTAAGGTATGATGTATGGACATCTGAAACGAGCTATACCAAACGAGCCATTGGTCAGGATATACCAAACAGTGGGAAAGCTGTGACAGAGAAATCAGAGCGGGTTGTTATGAATATTTTCTAATGTTTCGACTAATGTTTCCAGAGGACTGGATTTATTGTATATCTAATCCCTCCCTTTAATTATATTTTCCATGGGTAATGAATGATAAAAACTCTGACCAGAGTACTCTTCACCTCTTCGTTGGCTTTTTTTCTCTGTACTTTCCTTGCCCTGTCTTTGTCAGATTAGAATACTGCATTTGAGAGAATCAGCATTTTGGCAATAAAAGTCCATCTTGTTTTAACTATTAAAAGAAAATAAAACTCTTGAGGAGAGCAACGCCACCTAATTAATTTGCTAAAAGTACACAATAGTCAGACAGGCAAAGGGAACTGAGACTACTGGGAACTGAGCCTAGCCTGTTTGGCTGACCAGGTTGTATCTGGCTGTAATCAGAATATAGTTGCAGAAACTGAATCTAGAAGAACTGGGCTCTGATTTCTGGGTCCTCAGATGATGTACAGAGGGATCTTATCTCCTAATGTGTGTATTTCCAGATGTCTTTTCAGTAAACACAGCAAAAACTTATTCTAAGTCTTTCCAGTAAACACAGCAAAAACTTAGTCTGAGTCTTTCCATTAAACACAGGATTCTGATGCCCTTATTCTGATGTCCTTCTTCTGACTTTATTTCCTGTGGCGTGTATGAACCCAGTGGAAATGTCTTCTGTGCAAAGCAGTGTTGCTCAGCCTGAGCTGAGGAATCCAAAATCTAACTTCATGACTTATTACGCTGTCTTTTAAATTGGCTGTCACCACCAAATTACATGAATAATAGTAAATTCCTTGGCACTACTATGCAATAGTCAGATCTGGAAACCTCTTTAGGCTTTGGTAAATTGAGGCACTATCCTGTAGGACTCACTAAGCCAAAGAGGCAATAGCCATTCCCTTTGTGTACTAGCCACCCCAATCTGTTGCATCTCATCTAATTGAAATAAATAAAGAAAAATAAATTGGATCTTGAGAGTTCCAATGCCATGTCTGCCATTCACAGAACATTTAGATGGAGTGTTTACCTTTTTTCCCTTTTATTCATGGGAGACTTGCTCCTGAATTTTCCATCTCCTGTTCCTTCCTCTAGGGTCATAAATGGCTCTTCACTGTTCTAGATGTTTACAGCGGGGAAGAGGCAAGACACCAGATAGACCTTGAAAAGTTCCATTCACTGCTGCCACCTGTGTGATTTACTCAGGGGAAAAATCAATTATACCATAAAGAATGACTTTAGAGGGGCACCTGGAGCAGCTATTGCCAGGGGGCATTGTGATATTATGGGATATGCGTTGCAACCCTCTCTTGGGTTGTGAGGGAAAACGTCATAGCTCAGGGCAACCACAGAAATATAAAATGAGGTAGATGGCGTGTACCTCCTGCTAACCCCCTCTTTTTTTTTTCCGCTCTCTTTTTTTTTTTTCCTCCAATCTAGTTTTATTACAGTGAAAATATATTCCTAGGAAATTTTTGTCATAAAAGGGGTAAAGGTGATTTTTCTAAACGAGCCCTTTAGTGAAATTTTCTCATCTCAAGGTCTATGCTATAGTGTGTTACCACTGAAGGAGTATGATTGTGTATTCAGAAATAAGCCAGTTTTGGCAAAGTAGAGATCAGTCATCAGGGATCATTTTTTTAGACATCACCTATAACTTCTTCTTAGCTGCTACCACTAAAAGCAAGACGTGCACAGAAAGGTACTAACTCTGGGTTTTTTCTTTTTTTTTTTTTTTTTCTTCTTTCCTGCCTTGAAATATGTTCTCAGTGTTCTTTAGATTCTAGTTTAAGAATCATGATTTGCTTGTTGAAGATATCTACCACTAGTGCCACCAGGGTAAGTTCCAAGAAGAGAAAACTGTTGCCTCAGATTTAGCTAGCCTGTGCTGTTCTATGAATGTGGTGTTATCCCCAAGCTAGGAAAGTATTCTATATGAGCATAAAATTGTGCAGTCCGACACCCTTGGAGTATGAAAAGAGCTTTGGAATCTAGGTTACAGTAAAATGTGGGTGAGATTACGTTCCTGTGTGGGTGTGAATTTGTATCTTCTTAAAGATTTGATAGTCTCTTTTTTAACTTTTTAATTCCTCCTCTTTTCTTTAGAAAAAATAATAAAAATAGTAATGAACTTCCTTTAGAAGTTCTGCATTACAATTCCACTGAGGTCAGTAAGGTGTTTCTGCATAAACACAACAGAGTCTCTTATATCTTGTAAGCACTGTGTCAGGGTGGAAACTATTTTCTGATTTTTAGCTTCTAATTTCTCATACGAGCATGAATGCAAACGCTAGATAGAATGGCCATTTGAGTGCAACAGTGTAAATCTCAGCAAGACAGCCTCTGAGCTAAAAATAATTGTGTTCCTTTCAGGTGTTTCAGAGTTGAATGTATTTTGTTTTGCTAAGCAACAAGTTACTGATTTCGCTAAATCATGTCATTGCAGAGTCTTCTGGAGCCTTTTTCAAAGTTACTCAGCTTTGTAATTCAGAATGCTGTCTTCACTCTGGCCTACCTGGTGGAACTGTGTGGTTTGTGCTACCGAGCCTTCACTAAGGTAAAAATGAGACTATGTCTACTTCTAGGGACAACTGACATAGGACAGACAAAGTCCTGCTTCCCTCAAGTAGTGTGTTTGTAAATTAAGATTAAATCACTTTCAAGTTTCAGATGTGTCAACAGTTTTAATGTAGTTTGGCTTATCAAGTAGTGATTTTGATTCAGTGCCTTTTATTAATACTGAGTTTCACATTCACAGTATAGACACAGATAAAGGGAACCTGCCGAAAACATTGCTCAGAAAAGTATTTTGGTGTGATTTCATGACTTGGAAATTTTTTTTCTCTTGTAGAGAGGATACCTGGTATTCATGCATGACTTGAAATGTCTATATAGTCATATCTTTCCTAGTGCACAAGTTTAGCCACATACCTTGTGCAGTAAAACCTTAAATATTTCTGGTAATGCCTTTGAGGGCACAGCTGTTAGGGAGGGCAACAGATAGCTAAGTGAAGTGGAAGACTTCAAGTCAGGAGCTTCCCAGATTAGATCCTCTTTCATCCTGTATTGGGTATCTCACTTCGGTGTGCATGGCTGTAAGCTGCATAGAGAAGAGGGTAAGTATGTGTGTACCCTTAAGAAGTTTGTAAGATTTCTGGGTGAACGTTGTGTGTACAAATAATACTCAGTTAACACTCAAGTTCATTTTTGTAGTTATTGGTCAGAAGTTAAACAAAATCTACAAAAAACAATCAGACCTTTCGCTAAGGCCCTGTATGCTCTGATATGTAGATTGTTAAGGTACTGAACAAAAGTGTTGCTTCAGCTGCTAAGTGCACGGTTTTCCATCCTCAGTATGTTGTCAAAACAGTAATTAATCCTCAGGAAACATTCTCTCATAAGTAGCTACATGATTTTCTATATTGATAGTGGACAACTGGAACATGTGTTGCTTCAGTCTTGATAAGACAAAGTATCGCTGGACAAACAGTGAAGAAGCAATGATAAAAGCAATGGAACTCTAGCAAAAAACTGCACCACAAGAAAATAAGTAAAACTTTTACTGGATGTAATGGTTTCAAACATTAAATAGAACCTAACAGTACATTTAATTACAGCAAGCAAATGCTACCAGATCTATAGTTAAGGCTTTGGACAAGGCAAAGTGAGAAAAATCCTCAAGTCCAACATGTGCTTTTTTTCATTGAAACAAAAAAAAAAAGTGCCATTTAAAACTGAAGCAAAAATACTCCTCTTGCATTCATGGTCTGTTAAGACTATTTCACATATGCCTGCTAAAGCGAATTGTGAAATACAGAAATAGAACAGTTTTACTTCCCTCATGCTCTGCAGTTTTGGTTATTTCAAAAAAAATTATTAAGCCCCTGGTACCATGTTTTTTGCTTGCTTCCTGGTTCAATGTTCAGTTAATATATTGCATACTTAATTGCACACAGGAAGCTTGGATTATAGTGCTTGGTAAAATCTCCTACTTGATTGAGTTTAATACAACCTGGTGACTCAGAAATGGAATCATTAGTGAATGGTCTGCAATTCATAGCCACAAAATTCTTCATTTTGTGGAACTCCACACTACATTATCTTTGTTATTTCTGAAAGCTTATAATGGTTTTGCATTAGAAATATCAAATCGATAACTGCTGTTATGAAAAAAATATCCATTGTGATGTCTGTGTTTCTCTACAGTGGAAATCACTGTAGCCAAGTAAGTGTGTTGTTTGTGATAGAATACCACATAGAAGTGAACTCCAGAAGGAAAATGATGTGTGACCATTGAAACTGTTCAGATTTAATTACTTGTTTTGCAACTTTGAATGTGCTGGCTGGAACAAACCACCAGCTTTCAGCTAAGCTGTGGAGGATCCTTGCCTTTTCAAAGACCAAGCTACTCTGACATGCACTTTGTAGAGGTCATGCTGTACAACCAAATCTTTTTTTATCTCCAATGTTTTCCTAATATCCTGTGGCAGGAATATCTCAGTTTCTCTTGTCTTGGAGCCTGAAACTCACATCAGTCTGATATTTCCTTGTCTGAGTTTCTGTTCCAGGTCAGTAATTTGATTTTTCTCAGCGCCTTGAGAACTCTCAGTTGAGAGTAGCATCTCTTCTGTGGATTATAGTAATCTTCTTTAGTTTTCCTTCCAAGTATCTTAAGGTTGTAAATGGACACTTTTTGGCTTTGCTGTCTCTTACAGCTTGAACCTAAACTTAACCTTTGGCTAGCATTCTGTTGACCCTTTTAAGTAAGTGCAGAATGCTACTGCATTGGACATGACATGATTTTGCTATTTAATTTTTTTAAAGAATATTGAAGTGGCTGTTCTTCAGTATTTGTAATTTGCTACTACTCTACTGTAGTAGCAGCAGAGATAAAATAAAGAATTTTGCTTTATACTGGCTTACTTGAAGGATTGCATACCACTGCATTGAAGAACCAGATATACTATTCTTTTTACTAAATTACTTAAGTAGTTTCACATTCTACACATAGACCTCTGACAAGTCACAGTTTGAAGGTTGCAAAGCATTTTTTTATAGAGATGTAGACATTTGAGAGGGTTAATTTGGCTGAACAGAGGCTAAAGAGGTTGTATTCTTGACTCTTTGGTGCCAGGTTTACACATGTGACTCCCCTGGACTGTATTCTCATGGAACTAGTACGCATTCACAGTGCTATGGCAGAATATAAAGTTCTTAAAGCATGTATAAACTATGTTTATACATATTTATCACCAGCAGAATGACAGGAATAAGTAGACTTCAATAGGAAGGGTACTCTGGGCTATTGACTTCAGTGCCATCACACTTGATTTGCAGTGCAGGAAGCAAGAGGTCAGACGTCAAAAAACTTTTTGCTTGATTTTGCTTCTCTCCTCTGCACTGTATGTGCTTAACAACCATTAAGAGTTTAGACTGTGAGACAGGAGCCTTCTTTGAGAAAGAGGATAGCTCACTATTGTATTATCCTTCGAGCCAAGGAAAGCTGGGATTCATGAAGCTTATGTTTCCTTCCCAGTGTTCTGACAAAGCAATCTATTATGGTCTAGTTATGTCCTCTGTAGCATAGGTGTTAGTCTGTAAAATAGCTGAATGCTTCTGGAAGAATTTTACCTCTCTTCTTTTCCAGTATGTGCAGCCTGCTGTAGTGGGTTACTAATAGGAACTTCTGTCCAGTGTTTTGCAGGATGTGGTTGTCAGCTCTCTGAGCATGGAACTGCATTATGTGTGCCTCAAGACTGAAAGCATATGACAGTTGGAAGGTGTCGCAGCGCTCTCCAAACTGTCAAGCTGCAACAAGGTCTTTTACCATCTCATACCAACACACTCTTCATGCCAGTCCCTCTGCTGTCTTCTCCTAGTCTCTGCTTATCCAGGGCACGTCTTTTCTCTTCTTTTTCCTCCTCTCTCTTACTTGGCTGCCCAACCACTTCACAGAACAGCCACAGCTGCACCTTATCTACATCAGCCAACCCTGAAGACAGCCCACAGCTGTATGTTATCAATATTAATTAACTCAGCTTCATTCCTCTACAATTCCTCCTTTTTTCTTTCTAACAATTCATACCTCATGTTTTTAACCAATCATCACAAACTTTTTACAAATAAACTTTTCATGCGGTCCTCTATAATTCCTCTACAATTCCCCCCCCCTTTTTTTTTTCTTTTCTTTCTTTTCCTTTTTAACATTTCATACGTTATGTCTTTAACAATCATCACAACCTTTTTACAAATAAACTTTTCGTACAGTCCGGACAGCTTGTCCTTGAACTATTTTTTTCTTCTTAACATTTCACGCCTTATGTATTTAACAATCATCACAGCTTTTTCACAAATAAACTTTTCATACAGTCCAGACAATTTGTCCCTGAACTCATACAACGTATCCCTTTGATTTTATCTTGGGCTTTTCAGCTTCTGCGAGGCGATCACCTTTCTTCTCATCTGCTTTCTTGAAATCTGGGATTTTGTTTTCTTCAAGTGAGGTTCTGATGAACTTATAGTAACTCATCCTTTCACCTCTTGGGTCACAGCAGACAATGCCCTGAATGAGCTTTCAACAGCAGCAGATCTAGAATACAGCACTGATACATTACTCAGTGTTCCAACAAGCTTCTCAACATCCTTGTGGTCGCTTTTTCTTCTACAACTGGAAACACCTTCAATGAGCACATAAACACTGGCAAGAATACCACCAGACCAAGCAGCAGCAACGACAGGAGCCGCCTGTGGCACCACGCTGCTCCCGCGCCTTCCCCCC
>JAVJGJ010000060.1:41748174-41758573 GCA_035590215.1 Microhierax caerulescens | reverse complement strand
CGTTCCCAGGGGACCTACTCCTCTGCCATGTGTCTCAAAGTGCATCCAGTGCATGACCAGGCATGACCGAACCCTGTCATTTGACAGGTACACTCAGGTAACTAAGCACACCTGCCTGGTAGCAAGTCTGTCTTTTGACCGAAGGATCTGTCACACGCCCAAGAAGTAAAAGCCTCTCCTTGTGTGGCTGGATCTGCGCCTCCCCACATGGCAGGGGCAGCATGTGGGTCAGGAGAGGGCTGTACTTCCCATGAGGTGACAAGAAGGGCTCTGGGCACTCCTGGCTGTGCCTCCGTAACACATCGCATCGCTTGACCTCTTGTGGGTCTCCCAACCTGCTTTAAATGCCTGCTGCTCCGTGGAGCGAGGCTGCTGCTTGCTCTGTGTGCAGGAGTTTGTTTAGGCAAGGTGCTCTGTTCCTTTTCCATTAAAATATGTACCTTTAAAAACAGGAGCCTAAAAGTGATTGTCTTAAGAAGAAGAAGAAAGAACAGAAGGAGAGGTAAGCGTTTTTAACAGGGTTAAAATTAACTTGCTTTTGTATAACCTGCGCAGTGTATTTCCCCTACGTAACTATGCACGGTCCTATACCAGAAGCCATGCAGGTCACAGTGGAAGGAACCTCTCCCACTGCAGAACTCGGTCACAAAATGGTGATGTTGCCCTGTCTAGTGGTTTCAGAGGCTTTAGTTATGCAGCTTAACTGAAAATGTGTCAGTTCTGCCCTGATATGTCTTAAGACTGCAGCTGGAGGGGAGACGGATGGAAACCCCTCTGCGTGGACCCAGGATGTGCCACTTACTCAGAGCATTTGCCCTGAGAAACAATTTCTGCAAAACACAAGCTACGGTATACGGAGGCTTGAACGGTGAAGTGGTATTCTTAATCATAGTGTAGCAGGTTCACTGAAATGTTCTCTATCCTTTCTCTAACCAAAAGCCCTTGTGCTTTGAAACTTTCTAAAATGTAAATAACATGCTGCAAATTTTGAATGGCTATGCAGTTAATAAACTTCCTGGTGTCATTAACCTGCTATGATTTGATATTCCATAATACCAAATGCTGATTGCATAAATAGGTGACTTTTTCACCATATTAAGTGTTTTCATGAGTTTCTGTTGTTTCTCAATTCTTTTTGGTTTTCCTCTTCCTATTTCAGGAAGTCCAAGAAGAAGAAGTCAGTGCCTAGCATCTGGCCTGCAGGGCAAGTTGGAAAATTCAGAGATGGGACCTTGATTCTGCAAAGCCATGACATAAAGAAAATTAAATCATCTAAAGTTATCAAATGAACTTAACGATACAGAGTGAAATGGACAATACACATGAGACAGAATTCGTGTTGCTACCAACACAGACTCATGGAGCCTCTTGTCTTCCCAAGATATCCTGATTTTTTTTTACCATATCTGTTGCAGGATTTCCTATATTCCATTCTGCCTTGGGAAGAATATGAGAATTTACCATTTTATAAATAAAAATAACACTTTTTATTAAGAATGTTACATAGGGTATTTTTATTAGTCAATACATGCTAAAGAAAGCATTTAACTTTCTAGAATTAGCTTATTGGCTCAAAGTAAAATATTGTAATCCATTAATTAATGAATTAAAATATATAGCTCTTTGCTTTCAATCTGAAATGGATATGGAAAAAAGCAATAACTTACTTTCTCTGAACCTGAAGTAGGTATTCTACAAATGTCTACTGGGCATACATCTGTTTCTGTATCTTTTTGAATTGTTAGTGGATAGTGGAAGTGCGTAACAGTTTTCCTGTCCAGGAAAACCTCTTCAGGTTTCAAATTTATTTGCTTTGAAATGAAAATAAGATTTTCTGAAGTTTTGTCCCAGGTAAGAGTTACAGACTCAACCTGCATACCTCTGCAGAGATCTCCAGTTAAGCAGTGTTTCAGATGATGGTTTAGTGGCTCGGTTGGTTTCTTTTTGAAAACAAAGCCATGCAAGAGTGAGCCAAATGAGGCATAGACGCTCAGTAGCTAGTGGTTGTTCCATGGTTAACTCATGTTTGTTTTGATCAGTGTTACTGTGCCCCATAAGGCTCTTCTATGAACTCTTTGCCAAAACTAAAGTTTTAGTGCTATTTGGATTTCAGCAATTTGGTCTTTCTGAAAGAACGGGTTTGTCTTCTGTAGCTAAATGGGGGTTTTGTTTGTTTTTAAGGTTGTGTTTTCATTAGAAATGGCAGTGGTTAGTAACCTTCCAAAATGTCCTCTCCGTTCTACCTCAAGCTAAAGAAACTTGAATGTTTTAGGGGGAGGCGAAAATAAGGTTAACTGTTAAACGACAGAGGAAAAAGTTCATGCTGTTGTTTGTATGTAAGGTTAGCTGGAGCTAGTTTCAACAGCTCTAGCAGCAAAGCAGGTGTGTAGGAGAAGGAAAACAGCCCTTAATGGAGAGACTTCTTGGTGTATTGGTGAAATTCAGCGTACCCCCGTGGGCTGGGGAGGTGAAGCAGACTTTCTGGCTGCCACCTGGGAGCCTAGGTGGGGTGATTGTAACCCTGGGTGAGCAGGGACGTATGTCAGATCGCAGCCAGCAGCAGGGACAGGAGCACAGTCCTCTCCTCAGAGAGCAGCACTGGAGGCTGCTCCCTCCACGGGGTAGGCAAGTGCTCTGGGGTAGCGGGAGCCACACCAGAAGGGGATGCTTTCTGGTGTGCTTCTACCCCCACACCTTCCACCTTATCTTCAGGTCCTGGAGAAGAGCCCTGCCAACACAGCGAGGACTAAGCGGAGGGAGAGGGCCCAGAGGGAACGAGAGCCAGGTAAAAAGTGGGAGTGTTTCTGGAGCCGTGTGAGAAGAGGAGGGGTGTGCAGAGTTGGGTTGCTAAATACTGTCATCCCATTTCATAATTGCATAATTTGATTTCTTCTCATTCAGTATTGGTTGCAGATTCAAACAGGAATTAACAATCCTGTCTGGTTACAAATTTAATGTCAAATCACGATTGCGTGTGAAGGTGTAATCACTCAGTTGAGTACAGAGCATGGAGACTTGTTGAGGCAACAGGTGTTGTAGGATGACCTGTATTTTTTAACTCCTGGTTAACCCTTGAGCTCGGTTTCTCACTGCTCACTTCTAGATCAAGTTTTGTTCAGCTGGCTTTGGGTATAATGTGTTGTGTGTTTGTCCTCAATCAGCTTTAGTAATTTAAAGGGTTCACCTTCTACCTCCACAGCTCCCAAAAGCCATTTAGGAGTGAAACTTGGTCAGAATGGAGTGTCTTAATTTTTGTAGTCCTGGTCTCAAGCTTGTACAGTCTGTTAAAGAAGAGTTGGAAAACAAAATTCAGTTCTTAAAATACAAATTTGAAAACAATTGCCAAGCTGACAGTGGAACATGAAAACTTGGGGAAAAAAACCCAAAAGCTTACTCACAATTTTGCATTTCCTAACTTGTGTAACATCAGTGTGTATGCATTATGAAAGGTTTTCTGTTACACAGTGATAGGTTGCTTTTTGATATCGAATCCCCAAGGTGATTTGAGCTGGCCATCCTTTTGAGGTGCTGTTCTCAGGCATGGTACCTTCAGTCCTGTTTTGTTACTAGATGCATTAACAAAAATGCTAACAGCAGATATCTGGCAAACAAAACTGTTGGGAACCTGTTAACTTCTGTTTCTCTGGGCTGGTGAGTGTTACTGACAGTGTGTAAGTGTATGTTCAAGCAGCAAGCTGTGTTGCTTTTGGAGCACGTACTGAGCAAGTAAGTGGTTGATGATGGGCAATGCAGAGCAGGGACCATCTTTACTCTGCCCTCTACATGCAGTGAAACAAAGGAATGAGGGATAAAGGAGGAATGCAAGCATTTCTCCTTATCTGCTGTCTTTCACATGCCCTTTCCTGTGGCAGCTTTATTCCCATTTCCCCACATGCTAAAACCATTCTAATTGTCGTTCCTCCCAGTCAAATCCTTCGCCATGAAGGAGTTGATGCCAAGTTGTTGTCTCTTGCAGATAAAAAAAAAAAAAAAAAAGTCATGATGGATGGTGTCTCCACACACTTGTCTGTACTTACTCCCGATGGTTTTGGCTGGGTTTCTGTTTCTTCCCCTGCCGCTGCTGTTAGCGTGTCAGCATGCTTTATTCATTCTGCTTTATTAACAGGTATTTATGAAGGTTGCACAGCTTCGACGTGTGCCTTTTCGCAGGGGCTGAGCGTGCTGCCTTTGTAGCACTGCTCCATCCCTCACAGGCATCTGCTTGGCAGAGGTGTGCAGCTGCAAGAGGACATGCCATTTTAAACCAGCTCACAAAGTTCTGTCTTTCCCACCCTGACAAGCTTTCTGCCCAGTCTGGCTTTTACACTTACCCAAAGTTCCTTCCAGTCGGATCCTACCGGTGTCACAGCTCCAGGCTCTGCTTACTCCAGCGTCAGAAGTAGAGACTGGGAACTCACCCAGAGCCTCTAAGATGGATTTGAGCTACATAACTCACCCCCAGGTCCTCAGTAATTGACACACACCAGAGCTAACAGAGCAGTGCTGGCAAAGAAAGGTGTTTCACGCCACTTAATCCAGAGCGTATGTGTGAAGTTGGCACAGCACTCTCCAGACTATCCAGCTGCAACAAGGTCTTTTACCATCTCATACTGGCACACTCTTCATGCCAGTCCCTCTGCTGCCTTCTCCTCTCTCTTCCTTGGCTGCCCAACCACTTCACAGAACCAGCCACAGCTGCACCTTATCTACATCGGCCAGCCCACCGCCCCTGGAGCCATCCCACAGCTGTATGTTATCAATGATAACTGACCCAGCTTCATTCCTCTACAGGAAGAGTCACTCTTTTGGGTGAATTCTAGCCAAGTAATCAGGGTCTATTTGCACCTCGAGTGTTGTTCACTGTTCTGGTTCCACGTTCCCACTCAGAATATAGCAGAATTGGAAAAAGTTCAGATAATGGTAATAAGAATGATCAAATAGTGGGATGAGTTCCACATACAGAGAAACTATGTTTGGGCTCTTTAGTCTGAAACAGGTGATGGAAATGTGAGAGAGGGCGCAAGTGACCCAGGCAGGGATGGGTAATTTTTTGCCTTTCCAATACAAGAACAAGAACATAGCGAGATCGTAGGAACCAGTGGCAAAGCAAGTAAAGGGAAGTGGTTCTTCAACAGTGTGTGACTCCTTGGCAAGTACTGTGGGTACTAAAAGTTGACATGCATCCAGGATGTCAATGGACACATACATGGAAAAGAAATCCACTGAGAGATATGAATTACACAGAAACCACACTGAGTTCAGAAGCTGCCTGAGCTGAAAATAGTTGGTGGCTAGGAGAGCAGTAGTGCAATTATACATGCTTGCCTTGTTTTTATTCTTCCTTTTGCATCTGGCCTTGTTGGAGATAAGTTACTGAGGACATTGGTTCTGGTCTGACCTCTCCTGGATATTCTTATATTGTGTTATTCTTACCAGAGCACCACTCACACATGCAGGATGTGTGACTTTTGAGCGCTTGTACCCTCAGATGATGATTTCATAATACAGTTGAACTGATCCAGTGTTTGCTGCTCCCATAAGGGGATGATTTATTTATTCTTTTAAGTTTAATTTTGAAGTGTTAGCTTCCTGTGAGTTTAGC
Source organism: Microhierax caerulescens (assembly GCA_035590215.1). Taxonomy (NCBI): domain Eukaryota; kingdom Metazoa; phylum Chordata; class Aves; order Falconiformes; family Falconidae; genus Microhierax; species Microhierax caerulescens. The sequence continues at coordinate 41,752,971 of JAVJGJ010000060.1, read as the reverse complement.
AGTCTAGACGGCAGCAAGGTAGTCACACAAGGACCACTGCAGTTTGAAGCTGATTCCATCAGCTAAATGTGTTATCTGTCTGTACATTCCATGTAATTGAAGATCAAACTAGGAGCTTGAAGTAAGTTCTCTTGATTCACAGGCTGTCATCATAACATCCGTGAAAGACATACCATTCTGTTGTTTTGGCACTTCTCCCGAATCAGGGGCTGATATTTAAAATCTGTTTTCATTAAAAGGTATGTGGGTGTTTAGGAGGCACACAGTGTTGCTGTAAGCTTTGTTCAGCAGTATGCTAGGCAGATACAACGTGGTGACCTTAGCTTTCTGAGGAGGAATGCTGGTGGCTGGCTTCTTGGACTGCTGCAGCCAAAGCTTACTCTCACTTCCAGCTATTCATCGCCTCCAGCTCCTTCCTTTGTAGCTGCACTTGCTACTGTGTTCAGCTGGATGTGGCCTTCAAACTGACCCTCACTAACTAAACCTCCCAAGACTTCTCTGAGGAACAGGCAAACTTTATTATCCCATTTTATAGATGTCATAGAGGATCTGGGGCCCTGGCTGAGTGAAATGTTCCACACATTTAACTTAAGTGAGCAGTCAAGTGCCTGAGATTTATAATATGGAAGATACTAGGCTTTAAATCTTAAGCACACTTTGGATATGCTGTCTTCTTTAGACGTTATTTCATCTCTAATGGTCATTTGAAAGTGTACATCTTCCTGCTGATCAAAATTCTTGAGTTTTTGTTCCACATTTTTATCTTATCATCCAAAGTCAGAGAATGTCAAAGCAAGATGTGTAACAGGCTCGTCTTATCTCTGGTACCTCCTTGCTGTCTCAGCTCTACAGCTCTATTCTTAGGCTTCTGTGTTCTAATCTCCATTGGCTGATTTTCCCCTGTGTTTTAAAATGTTTCTGTTGTAGCAGCTGTAGCCAAGATGGTTTTTATTGTGTGAGTGGAAAAGTACTGCTACTTTAATAAATACAAATAGATGTCCAAGCTGTCTTAGTGCAAGCACCCTTATTTTAAGGGGAATGACAACAGAAAAAAAGTATGGTAAAATGTAGACCTGTTCTGGCAGGTTTAATGAAAGACTAATGCTAAACACTATTGCCGGTTTTGTTCTCCTGTGTCAATCCTTAACTGCTTTCTCCTTTTCTCTTTATATGGAATGACATAGTGAAAACTACACTGCATGCCTAAACTTTATAACTTTTTTTTTCACAGGCGTAATATTGAAGTATTGGATATAGTGCCTGATACAAAGTCAGAAGAGAATCACCTTCATTGATTGTCTGTTCAATCAAGTCTGTAGGATTACATAAACGATGAATGATGTCTAATTTTTTTAAGACAGGAGAAACCAATACACTGTTGTAACTTTTTTATTCTCAAACTTTGATAAAAAGTATCTTTATGGTTTACTAGTGGGTGTAAGTGAATTTCAGGACATTCATAATTCTGTGTTTTCCTGTTGTAGGAAAGGGACAAATTCTACTTGACACGCAGTGTCATATTGGAGTTACTGCAGGCACTCAAGTTAAAGTCACCCTTACCAGACATGAATCTGCTGCTGTTGGTGCAGGTACAGGAGACTTATGTAATTCTCATACCGATCCAGTCTCAGCCCAAATTCAGGGTGGGGTGGGGATGGGGGGTGGGGGCAAATCCAACATGGTTGCAGAAAGTATCAGCAATGTCAGGGGAAGCAAGAATTTTTTTGAATCAAAATCCAGTTACACTTGTAACTATAGGTGCATACATTTAGACTCCCATACTAAAATTTAAGAAACTAAATTGGGAATCCACATTTCCCAGGGTGATAATGACCTGTGACATGGCTGATGTATTGAGGATCATAGAATATATCCTGAGTTGGAAGGGACCCATAAGGATCGAGTCCGTTGAGCTTCATACCACGTCCCAAGCTGCCCCAGGGGCTTGTCTTCATATCATAGCTCTGAAACTGGTGAGCAGTTTGTGTGGGAAGGAGGTGCTAGCTGATCATGGGCCAGAACTCAGTTTCTGTCTATTTAGGCAGGCAGTAAGCTGTCACCAGTCCCTGCAGACCATCCTCTCTTTAACATGGAATTTTCCAGCAAGGAATACATAGACAATATATCTGTTCCTTTCATTCTGTGAATTGCTGAGGTAGGAGTTAAGCTAGCTTTTTCATAGGAGAATCTGAGTAAGATACAAGCTTGTGAAAAATCTTTCTGCTTCCAACATGCCAAGTGTGGCACTGTCTGGCACTGTTTCAAACCTGTCCTTGTAAATTTAATGAAGTCCATCAATTTTAATCACAGGTAGCGGGCTTTCATTGTTTACAATGAGCTAACTATTACATATGTTTAGTAGCTTTAAATGATGGGGGACCAGCATAACAGCACTCCATAAAGTTCAAGCAAGATGTTCGTTATGTAGATCATTCATAATGCTCCCAGCATCACAGCTCCATTCACTCTTTCCCCTCTCATTATGGTGTCAAAGTGTCAAAGGTTCATATAGCTTACTATGGGCTCGCTTTCTTTTGAGCACTGGTGTATTACTCACAGTAAATAATTGGTTGCCAGTTGACAGAGAAATAATACTGACAGGTGAAATTACATAGCAGTTAGGATAACTGAAAACAATTACAATACCATCAGTGTTAGGGGAAGAAGTTGGAGTGGGGAAGAATAACACTTCAGGCTTTTATTTTGATAGTAAAAAAAATTTAGTCTAAAAAGCTGAAATTAGCATTCTTTTTAAAATTTTCTGCCCAGAATACTTCTGTTTTTTTTGGTCCCAGTTAAGACCATCAATAAAAACCACCAGCCTCTTTTCTGGCTTACAGCTACAGTGATGCAAATTGATACCAGGTGCATCAGTGTTTGTTGAATTGAACTGACTTTTATTTTTATTACAAAATCAATTTTTCTGCCTAGCTCCATTGTATAGCTTAGTCCCATGGCTGCCCCAAAGGGTGACAGTCCCACAGTCTAGTCAATCCTGAGCTCTTAATTTGAGAATGCAAACATGCCAGATGAGGTTTGGCAGTGCGATTTAGCTGGTAAACACTTGTTCTTCACATTGAGCCAATTGCCTGATAGACACAGTAAGCAAAACTCTCTCTTACATTATCTCATAAAGATAAAATGATAATTGCTTGGTTTTCCTCCTAACATTGTTCCCATATGCTGTATTCACTTTGGGATGTATTCATACCTTACACAACAGCACCTAATGTGGATATAAATGTCTTTTATGATCTCTCTCTTTCAGAGGCTGATTAAGTGATTCATATTTCCTGCTATCCAAAGCAGCCAGCTTCTGTTTTTATGCAGTCAATAGTAAAGAATAGGGGTTGTATTCAGACCATCTGCTATCGATGCCTACCGGAGGCATGATGACTGCTTCTCCCATCGTTTGTGTAAATTGGCAGCCCTTGGTAGTATGCGGTCTGAATCATTCTACAGCCCCTTGAATTTAAATACTGCAATAACCACTAAGCCCATCTTAAGCAGCATTGTAATTTAAGAAACCTAGTAGTAAAAAAACCCATATCTTTCTGCTTATTTTAATTTTCTTTACTGTCATTAATAGAATGAAGGGATTGGTTCACCTCTTTACCACACAAAGGTACTACAATATTGATTCAAATTGTATGGTTTTGAATCCATGAAGCTATAGCAGGGTTAACAGAGCACCAAACAGAAATGATTTTAATTTCCAGGACAGTCATGTTTCCGTGAACATGTTAACCTGTATACAAGATTCTATACAGACAGTGCACACAGAACAAATGTTCAAGATAATAAAGGAGCTAGGAGCACTTTAATTTAATGATAGCTCAGTTGTAGGCTGGCTAACAAAGGAATTCCTAGGAATGTACATTTGACACCCACATGCATCCAGATTACATAGTGCCGTTGGTGTCACTGGTGACATCAGTGCTAAGATGAGACTTAACTTTATCCCACTTCACAAAGAACGAGAATTTTAACCAGATCACCCCCATTATTGCACAGGTGTCCTGGATGATAAAGGGTACGGAAAGGCTGTTTTCTTGTTTTGTCCTGGCACGTGAAAGCCATCAAGTACATGCTGCTGTTCCATGGGTTTCCATAGGAACTGCTTCTTCACCCAACATTTTGTTTCCCAGGATTTTTCTCCTGCTCACATTTCACCAGCACACATCTTCAGGATTTCCATTGACTTAAGATTATATTAGTGTCTCATTAGGATTTGCTTGTTCAGCCAGGCTCTAAGGTTCAGTATGTTTGATCTGTTTTGTTTAGATGGCTCCTTTTTTTGGCCAGATCTTCAGCTAATGTAAATCAGCGTATGTCTAGTGGTTCCACTTGTGTTTCTGTGAAGATCTGATTTACTAATTACTGAATGGAAGGATTTAAAGTTACATATAATACATTTATAAGAATATATAGCCAGGTGCCCACTAAGCTGCTCTATCACTCCTCTCCTCAGCAGAACACAGGGGGGAGAAAACCCCTCATGGATCGAGGTGGAGGCAGTTTAATGAAGCAATGGCAAGGTTGCACACAGAAGCAAGGAAAACAAAAGTTACTCTTTACTTCCCATCAGCAGATGATGTTCAGCCACTTCCCAGGAAGAGGGGCTTCAGTGTGCGTAGCGGTTGTCTGGAAAACAACCATTGTAAATACTGGATGTCATCCCTTCCTCCTCCTTTCTCTTAGCTTTTATAGCTGAGCAGATATCACATGGTATGGAATGTCCCATGGTCCCTTTGGGTCAGCTGTCCTGGCTGTGTTCCCTCCCAAGATCTCGCCCAC
>JAVJGJ010000060.1:41736279-41748099 GCA_035590215.1 Microhierax caerulescens | reverse complement strand
TGGCCAAAACTCCGGTGTGTTACCACCACCCTTCTAGCTACCAGTACAAACAGAGCACTGTGGGGGCTGCTGTGGGGAAAATTAGCTCCATGGTTGCCAGATCTGATAGATTTAAAAATTCTGGTTATGAATGGAGGTCTAATACAGATAGATTATGGAATACAGGTAATTCACTACTCTCAGCAGACAGTCCTATTTAGAAATTATTTTGCAGCTGTATCTCAACAGACAATGCTAGTAAAAAGAATGGCAATTATTTGCCCCATTTTTCATCTTATTGCAGGGCGGGGGTATTTTTCTTTCCTTTCTTCTTTACATATGGCATTAAATCTCTTGCCAGTGATGTCTTAATGTATTATAGTATTTGTAGAGGGAGACAACATAAGTGCCAGTGAACTGGACTGGAAATGTAAGGAATTTTTCATTTTTAGTTTGGTTTCCCCATCCTCTTTTGACTGCATTGCAACATTTGAAAGGATCCTTGGAACTGGCAGTCTGATAATGAGAAAGATAAACTAAACAAGGCCTAATTCTTCATTAGACATGGAATAGACTTTGTCAGATAAAAATTAATATCTGTTATATAACCCAAACTCCTCTGTGCCGATGTAGAAAGCTTATGGAAGGGCAGTAGAGCTTGCTTTGACTGCGGCTTCTTATTATTGCTCTTAAGAGAAAATGTTGCCTGAAATAAATTACATTTGTCTTTGGCAAGGCTTTTTGTTGACTTATATGCTGAGTGCTGTATAATGTTTGTAGCAATGCACTGAACTCACTGTTGGATGCTATATATACACTCAGCCAGATTCTTCAGGGAATTATGGTCCTTTTTTGCAACTGATGTCATACAAGGGAACCCTAATCTACACACAAATGTTGACTGAGAAATCCTTCATACAGGAAAACAACATATCTGTTGTCCAGCAGACCCGGTGTCAACATTGCTCTTTCTGAGATAGGGTGCAGTAGTAGAAAATCTGTCATCTATTTGCCTAAGTCCATTGATGGTCTTTCTTTTAAAAGAGAAGTGGAGTCACAACTGCTGTGTTAAGATGGAACTGCCTTTACTGGATTGATACAGCCTGTAACCCAGGCACCAGGCCTTCTCAACTGAAATATGAGTTAGATTCCTGTATTATTTCCATTTGACTTATTCTGGTGTAAAATAAATTCTAACCAGAAGAAGAATCAACTGAAGCCAGGCCTGTTTTTGAGGATACTTGATTAGATTACTAATCTAAACTCAGGTATGTCTTTCTGGTATTTATCTCAGAGAACAGACACTCTTCATCAAGACATAGGTTAAGTAATCTTGGTAGGCAGTCTGAGTTCAGATTAAGTCTGTCATTGGAAGATAAAGTGTGTGGAAGTATGAGAGTAAATTCTAGGTCTGTAGAGAACATTGGGAAATATTTTCAAGAGCAGTCAGTCACTGAGAGTACTGCTAACACACATGCATCAGACAACTGTAAAATATAGTGTGTAGTCAGTATCTGTCTCAATTTGTGAAGGTACCATGGTGTTCATTTTCAAGAAAGAAGATTAAGGCTCAGACTTTAGTCTGACTTCTTTTCTCTCTGCTGTTTCTTAGAATGTTGCATTGCATCACTAAGGACAGAAATTTCTCAAGTGCAAATACAGTATTAGGACAACAAGTTTAGGAACAAGCAAATCATTTGCAACATGTCCAGTGCGTGAATGAAGCTTATGATGATTAAATAACAGTTTTAGCAGGTCTAACATATGAGTGATGTAGACATCAGAGATTTTGGGTCAAGGGATCTGGAGATAAAAAGAAGAAGAAAAAAAAAAAAAGGCAAGGAAAGTAAAAGCATTAGAAAACCAATTAGAGAGATCCTACTATAACACAATTATGCTGACCTTTCAGAAACAGCTTGTTTTTTTGTAGCCTTGTGGTCTGTATTATGTAGAAGTTATACCACACTATACCAGGATGTTCTCAACTTCAATATTGTTCATATAATTCATCGTTGTAGAACTTCAGTGACAGTATTGTAATGTCACAGTGAAGAATGGCATGCTGCCTTACCATCCTCTGTCATGATTTGCTCTATAATGAAAGAGTAACATTTGATATATGCAAGGAATAGCAAAGATGTATATTTTTACTCATAAAGAAAGGCTGATTTATTATATAATATTCTTCAAATTGCTTCTGCACAGCATGTATGTGTTAATTAAGGACATTAAAGTCATATCCTTTTCATCAAAATTAGCTCATTTATAATGGTGTGTTAACTAGGTTGTTTATAAAGAAAGAGAGCTCTAAAGGCAAATTACCATGAATAAAAGCAAGAAGAGATCTGAAGTGATTTTAATAAAGTCACAAATAAAGTAATGAATAACTTATTAATGTCTTCAGGTTTCTCCAAAAATAATTAAAAAATAACTTGTCTTCAATTTCTTCTTAGTTTGTTTGTGCAGATGCTGGAACAAAACTAGCTGAGTCAACAATCTTGCATAAACAGATGATTGCCTCTATGCCTGGTGTAAGTACTGAGTGAACCAAACTCCATCTCTTAGTTTTGGTTTTTAAAAAATGTATCTTATTCAGCTTGTTTTCCTTCATTGTAATGTTCTTTTCATTTCTCTTCTGGTTGTCAAGGTGTATTGCAAGGCAGAGTTTGAGATTCTTCTTTTTTATTAATGTTGGAAAAGTTCTGAATTTGATATATCTTCCCTTTCTTTCACTGATCATCTTTAGTCAAGTAACTGACTTTAGCTGGAGCCTGTGCTCAAGAAGACAGCATGTGGGGATCAGACCAGCTGAATGCCTCAAAAAATGGTAGTAGGGAGGAAAGCTACAACCTATTGGCTCTATTCTGACAAAAGATTGTCCGGTTAATGAAGGGAGTTAGTAGTATTTTTCTGGTAATGTATAAGACATTACCATATACATGGTAATGTATAATTCATTATATCCTGCTGATGAGCGTAGCTAAATTACCAGTACTCATAATTGCCTAGGTGCTGGATATGCACTTGGTGAATATGTGAGGATGTAGCACAGTTGGAGGTCTTGTTCCATGACACATGTGACTGAGTACCCAAACAGATGCGGGTTAGCTCAGGTCTGCTCCACAAGCTGAGGAAGGCTCGTTTCCCTATATGTGTGTCTCTGTCAGCTTTAGGGGTGACCTTATAGGATCTTTCCCATGTATCTTCTGAATTTTGTGATTTTTTTAAAAGCAAATCTTCAATAATACCTTCCCTCCCAACAGGATATTTTAGTTTATACTTGCTTTAGATAGAGTAACTTTGGTGTTACAAGGTATGATAGGAAAGTGGTCATTTCAGAAGAAATCATAGAGAACCAGGCTGCATGCTGCTTGAATGAGTCAGAACAGATGGCTGGAGAGAAGTCTTCTGCAGCTGAGTATTATTTTCAGAGGTCTGAGTATAGTATCTTGTATAATTCCGTTATTCAATATTTTAGAACCCATGTGGAATCTGTAGTTCCACATAAACTGGATGGAGGATATGCTGATGGGGCTGCCAGTGACCTTGTTTTACTGGTTGTTATGCTGTCAAAGCAACTGACAGGCATTTGAAATAGCATTTGAAAAGCCAGAAGGTGGCACAGTTCAACACCATGTAGATTGATATTAATACACAAAAATGGGAAGCACCCAGGTCAGTTGCTCAAAAGTAGAATGGTAACAGTTTGTCAAATTTCAGACACTAAAACTCAATTATGGCTTAATAATTTTGTGGTCACAACTAAATCTGGTTCATTTATATACTCAGATAGTGTAGCTGGCTTCTGTGCTTCAAAGTGTAGGTAATGAAACAGAGGTCAGAGAGTGGTTTTCCCCTGTAAACTTTGTTGCAATGACTTGCCCTGAGCCTGTGGCTTTGGATACAGTAGTTTTGGGCAGCTTCTAAAAGATATCTAATTTGATAATTCCATCATTTAGCCTCAAAAGTTAAGCATTGCTTTTACTTGGCCCTTAAGAATAAATCATTCGTAGTTCTTGAATTCAGCTAGCATTATCTTCACCTCAGACTATTAACATGTAAACACAAGTTTATATGATACCTAGTGGGCCAGTTGTATCACCTTTTAGAAGTTTCTCTCCAGGGTTCTTTGGTCTGTTCAAAGCTTTTATTTAATTTGACAGCTTTGCTCAGTTGACTGCTTTGCGCACCTTGGGCACAGATTCTCATTTCTTACTGTTTTAGGAAAAGGATTATGAATATTTGTATTGTGGGAGTACAAGCACCACACTGAGTCCTTTTGTTTTCCCTTTGAGGTTGTTCTGGCTCTGGCACAGATCACTTCTCAATGTCTACACCTTTTTGATCAATCTGGAGGAGTTCACGAAGGATTTCATTTATCCCTTGTAGGCCTTGCCTCCCCTTTTGAAAATTGAAGCTAGCAGAGGGGCCTTTAGAGTCATGTATTTTGAATGATTTTGCTTCAGGAATATCCCAGAAATAATTACTAGTTAAAAAAAAAAAAAAAAAAAAAGTATCTCTTAAATTTCAGTGGTTTTCATTTTACTGATGTTTATACATAAAACACCTGAGGCCAGTCATTTAAACTGTTTTTCCCTCATTGTTAATGTGAACATAAGGGCATCTGTGCCTGTGACTGAATTTTTGTTCACTGGGATGGTAGCTGATTGGTCCCACTTGCAGTAGTGCTCAGCTGCTTGAAGAACTGAATTAAACTCTCATTGACTTTTTAAGACTGATTCTGGACCACTGTAAAGTTCAGGGTAACCTGATAAGGATATTCTTGAAAGTTTCATCAGTTCGTCTTTTTTTGCTGTCACAGGTAAGAGTATTTTATGATGCATGAAGAAGCTGCAGTGACTGGGCTATCTTTTTAGATCTTATCATCAGATAAGAGGGCATATTACAGTGAGAAGAAAACCCTCAAAAAATATCACCTATTCCTAATTGAAGTAATCTAACTAAAAAGTGAAATAGAGAATTTGAGTCAGACAGTCTGTGTTCTGGTGAACAAGAAACAAAGACAAAACCATGAATATTCAAAACCTGGTACTTAAACTTATTTCTTTTATGTTCTAGTGTGGAACAGCAGCAATGGAATGCATGAGGCAATATGTTGGGGAAGTGCTGGATTTCATTGCAGATATGCATACCTTAACCAAATTAAAGGTTGGTTCTGGACATACATTGATCTAAAACATATCTACTTTTTAAACAAAAATACGTTTTCTCTAATGAACCTGCCTGGAAGAAATGCTTGGAAGTCTTTGAGGATGACTGACAGTTTTATTTCTTTCTTTTTTTAAAAAATGTGAGTGCTGTAAATTAGACATTTCTGGGGAGCCAGTAAAAAGTAGCTTATACAGTGTTGAAATAGAGGCTTATTCAGATATAACGAGCACACAATAAAAACGCAGGCTTGTTTTTTTCTGAAATGTTGATGATAAGCTAATGTCATACCAAAATCACTGTGAGAAGTAGTTGCATTTAATATAACCCATGGAAACATAAAACCCCTTGCCTGTACAACTAGTTACACTCTTCTGGAGAAATCCCATGTCTGTTATATATACAGACACTTAAGTTAATTGTAAGTTCAGAGGTTATTAAAATACAGTAATTGACCTAAAAAAAAGAAAAAGGTGTGTGTATCCTTTTTCCTATGGATGCTGTGCAGTTCATTGTCAGGTTATATTCTGTTGAGGTGGGGAAAACTGAGTACTTCTTACCTCTGTAGTACAAACTGTTTTTTGGTTTCTGTACATTAGTCGGAGCCAAATTGTAAGAGGAGCAATAGGAAAATATTCCTGACAACATAAAATATTTTATTTAGGAATGAATTTCATGAAAATGTCCCAGTAATAATTAGCTGATCAAAACGTGGAATTTCTGTGTCATAGAGGAAGTCAGTACGTATTAAATTTCCTGCAAAATGGAAATTCTTTATGATGTTTTAAAAAAGAACTAGGCTAAATAACATTGCTGCTATATAATAGGAAATAATATAGAAGTCTAGCTGTTTCAATTGCTAGCAAAGTAGTATCTATTGTTAATAGCTTAGATAAATAATTAATGTAATATTTCAACTAATATACCAGTAGTAGCCATAATGTTGTGGAGGGGGCAGTATTTATTCTATTTAGCGTAACACTATCCCATTAGGTAGTTTTATTGTACCATCTGAAGCTGAGTACTAAGTGAGCACTGAGCTGGAGGTGAAGGTTTGGTGATTAATATCCTCCTTTTTGTAGAGGGAAAACACCTGTCTTATAGTGGAACCATGTGCCACTTCTTCACACCAGGTGAAGTTAGAGTGTAGCCTTTTGAGCTACACACCGGTGCTCTGCACAAGGGTGGATTTCCTTCAGTGCGTAAAACGGAGCAGAGGTGTGACTAGGCCTCAGTGATTCTAACTTCTGCAAAGCTGGCAAGAGATACGAATGGTGTGGGAGTGCAGCAGAGGGACTGTTACAGATACGGAGGAGAGTCTGTGCTGTCAAAGATGCAGCCAGTTGTGAAGTCTAGACTTTTAATCCTTGTACACCAGCAACTCAGTGGTCCAAGGGGGAGTTTGTCAACTGAAAGAGGTCATTTCATCACTGGGCACAGTCAAGTAGCTGGCAAGCTGCTTTTATGTGATCTAAAGCACAATTGACAGGTACAGAAAAACAGTGCTGTCCTGTTCTGGCTAGTATGAGTCGTGTTGCCATTAGTTACATGCCTGGACCTTGGCGTATGTGGTCTTCTAGGGAAGTTCTTTGACCAAGGTCTTGCATTTGTTTCTAAGCTCAAGAGTCACTGTGCTTTTATGACATGGGGTGCATCAGGTAATAAAGGTTTTTGATGGTCTGTTTTCCTGATAAATCAGTGTAGTGTTTCCCTGAAAGGGCCTCTCTACTACTTCACTAGTTCTCAGCTGAAAGTTACTGGAAATGCACTGCAGTGTTTCATGCCACAGGTTCACGCAAGCATTGTGGCAGGCAAGACAGAATAAATGATAACCTGTAATTGTGAATTTCAATACTGGAGTTTATTTATGAAACAATGAAATGAGTACTTTTACCCTACTAGTTTCTTACACAGTGACTTTCTCACTGTCCCCCTGCTCCTTCCACCCCACTTCATGCTCCAGAGGGGAAACTTTATTGTAAGTTAATAATACTACAGAGGAAGAAAATTCCCAACTAAACTGAAACTCTTATCTCTCGACACTTGCGGTAACCTTGTTTTACTGGACAGAATATCCCCTTTGTTCTTACCATGTTGGCCATATGCCTTGAATCCCATTGAATTAAAAAAAATCCCAAAACTTTAATAAGGGAAGAAGCCTTTTTTGCTGGAGTAGAAATTTACTTCAGAGCGCAGACTAATAAATCATTTCAGATAAATGGATTGCCTTCACACTCTATCCTTTAAAGTTATTCACCTGTTTCTTTTACAGTTCAGAATAGGTAGGCAAATGAATTATAAATGAGGGAGAGAGACATCTGGTTTGCCAGTTCCACAAGAAAACATGAACTTACCTGAAACCAGGAATGGGGAAGATTTATTTATAAATATTGCAGGTCTCTTTTCTCCTGTGTAAAATGTTTCTGTAGAAAGCTGTCTGCCCTTTGCACTTTTTCTTTCTGCCCCTTCTCCCTTGAACTGTAATCGGGTTTTTAGAAGTGTTCTTACAATGCTTAAGTCTGATAAAATGATAATTTCTTAAGCTCAGTAGGACTATTTATTTTTTAAAATGTTATATATGGATATAAGTAGGACATGAGCTAAAACTTTACCCAGTTCTTCACCTTTATGTTTTGAAATTAGACAAGAAGCTTCCCAAATGTGTAGTCTGGCCATTTAAAACTAAATCAGAAGCAAATGGTTTAAAATGTCATGTTGGTTTGATTTAGCCATGTCATACAGTAATCTGAGAATAAGATAAACATAACAGGAGAGTCAAATACGACACTAATTTTATGTACTGTAAAGAATAAGCTTTGGCTGTCTTTGGGAAATGAAAAGGCAGTTCTTACTTAACCAGACCAGATAAACTTGTTCTGTAGTTCCAATATAGTTGGGAAAATATTTGTAAGCCTTTCTAAGTTTGCAACAGTCAGAACTTTAAACAAATCATCAACATCTAGACTGACATTCTTGTAAGCTCATTTAATATATTTAGTTATGTTGCTTGGGTTTTATTGACAAAGGTGTTTCTCAGAAGTGAGTCCTAAGAATATAGAGTTGTACAGTTTCTTACTACAAGTATGTATTATTGACTGCATCTGGACTACCAAACTAACCCAAAGTATACTATATAGTTTATATGACCAGTAACAATCCCAACAGTAAAAGTTTAATCTTGGTTTTTAAATTTTGAAATTTATACTTTCTGTAGAAATTCAGTAAACAGAAATAGTTGTTTATTCATTTCCAATGTCTTATTTTGCATGTCTGAGAATAGTTTATTTGAAAGAGGTTAATTAATTTGTCCTGCATATCAGCAACTACTGCATTATAAAAAAGATATAAATGTTAATTCTCAAGGTAATCACATTCCCATTTATTGTTTCTGTTCAGTTTATTATCTTTTTTCCTTTGGGACAACATTTTAATTGTTAAAGCTCAGCAACGTTTTACTTAGAAAATTCCATTTTTGAATTTTTCGTTCCAATTTTTGAAGAAGTATAATGTATCTGCCTGCATACCTGTCTATCCTTTTTATCTGGCTCTATTAGATATTCATGATGGTACTGGTTTTTATTTTTCCTCTTTAAAGAGACTTCAAGTAAGTAATTTCTGAGAGTGTAAGTTGCTGGGGTCAGATACTTATCTGTTACAAAATATTATTTATCTTGTTATAATAATTCAGTAAGTGATGACCTGGGTTGTCTTGTGCAAAGCATATGTCTGTCCTTTAAGCAAGGAAAAGCACTCAGCATGTGTTTTGTTAGCCTAGTAACAAAAGTAATGCAAAATTAGCTTAATTAGAAATACAAAAGTATCTCAAGAAGTACCAATGAATCATTCCTTAGAGCTGACAAAGCAGGATGATAAATTATCTTTCCAGGCATAAATATTTGTGTGTTTCTTGATAAAAGGTTTAGCCCTTTTATTTCCAGGGCTTAAAGGCATTTGTAGCAGTTGAATAGTGCAACATAGTCACATTGCCAATGAATGAGTGACAGCTTATTTCTGTACATGTAAATGGAGTATTGCACAGGGAAGGCATTTCCTGCCCATATGCTGTCTTGTTAAGATGTTAAGATTCTTTTATCTTCACTTAAGCTCTCTGGATGTGCAATTGGTAGTTTGTATTCATCAGCTGTTGAGTTGGCTGATACAAAAGTTGCCTATACGTTCTGCACAATTCATGTTTTGTGGGAGCTCTTGAAAATGTGGCTCTCCATGGAAAGATCTACATCATAAAGCTGTTACTAATATAGGAACTGGAGAATTTTTTAAAACCTATTTCTGATTTTTGTTCTGTAGTTTTGTAGACACAGTTAGAGAAGAGAGTTTCTTCTTCAGTTTCCTTCCTGAGAAAGGAATTGAAGGGAAATGAAATACAATATGCTGTTGCTTGCAAGAACTTAGTTCCAGTGAAATACTCTTTTCAGGTAGGAAATCAGATCTTTACCTTGCAGAGTCACATGAAGACTTGTTCTCAGCCACTGCATGAAGACACGTTTGGTGGACACCTGAAAGTTGGTTTAGCTCAGATTGCTGCTATGGAAATCACACGGGGAAACCACAGAGACAACAAAGCTGTGATCCGATACTTGCCTTGGCTTTACCATCCTCCTTCTGCAATGCAACAAGGGTGAGAATACTTTTCCACCAAAAGGAATACTAAAATGAGTTAGAAATCTTCACAAAATTCTGTGTTTATTGCCAGATTCCATAGACAAGACCCACAGTAGGAAATGGTGGATGTGGGACTTTGAAACAGCTGGTCAGCAGCTCCCTGGTCCCTAACCAAGGAGTTCATCAATGCGTTATTTAAAGTACATGCCAAAGGGACAGTGGTGGTAACTCCATTGGCTTGACTGGAGTTACCCTGGAAATTAACTTGATTCTGGATCTAGATACAGATAGTGAAAAGCACACAGGTACTTGATCAGTCCTAGAATTACAGAAAATATGTTGGGAATTGAGAATACAGTGGTTCTCTATACTATGCTTCATATGCTTAAAGTTAGATGGGAGAAATCCTGCTCTTCAAGACGTGTTTTTTATCCCTTTTCAGTGTGAGAAATCCTGATCTGCAGCGTTTTATCTTCAGAAAGAAGGGAGAGACTGTCCCTTGTCTTACAGTGACAACAAACAAAATGTTTTGAATGTAGACCATTGTGGGACTGTGTTTCAACAAACCTGTATTCTTGTCCCAGCTTTGTCCCAGACTTTGTCCCAGGACTTTTAGGCTAAGTTCTAAGCTGCTAAGGTTCCAGTCCTGTAGATATATCTGCATGTACTTTCATGTAGGGCATATCTAGTTTTGGAAATAGGACATTATCATCTCCTTGCGCTTTAGTTTCTTACATGTAAAAGAAGGACTATGTGCTCTCAATTGAAGGCAGTGAATTCCTTTGAGACCCTATAGGTACTTGAGGAAGAACATCATATCAGAATCTACTTAAAAAAATCATGTAATGCCTCTCTGGTGCTATGAGTCCTTGACAATGACATCAAGTCAGAAATTAAAAAAACAGTAGTGAGAGTGGTCTATTAAGTAGTGATTATTGCTTTAAAGCAAATTCTGCACACACACACACACCCACCCATCTATGAATTCAAAGGAGTATGTAATCTGAAGTTGGTAGCAGCAAGGGGACGGATAGGATGACAGCAGAAAAGCATTGTTTGACAGCAGAGAAGTGTTGTTCTTTTTTAGATTATATAAGCACATTGCTTTACAATCAGACATTGCACTAGATAGTGGATGAATCCTTCACTGTTACAAAAAAGCATAGTCCCTGTCCTCAAAAGCACGCATTCCAAATGTCCAAGGAGAGGCTAAGGAAAAGAGAAATTAACTCCACTTTACCAATGGAGAAGGGGAACATAGTGGAGGTAAGGCATGGCACCTGCCTCGGAGCTTGCTGTGGAATGGAGAATCTTCTGCCATTGTGCTGTCGGCTGTGTGCTGTCTCGGGGGAGCTGAGAGGAGCATTTCTGCTTGGGGAGCCTTCCCCATCTGATGGTTTCTGTGTAAAAAATCACTGTGTATGGAACCAGTGAGTCTGTGGATGTTTTAGCCTTTTATAGAGACTGTTTCTTAGACCCACAAAATATGTTCTGTTGGACTTGTTAATGATATGTCAAGTCCAATAAGTTCTGTGTGGTTCTAGTCTTCCCGTAAGCTGTATCAGTGATCTGTGCCTCCAGCACACTGAGACTGCATCTGCCTAGTGTGCATAAGGAGACGCCATATTTTGGGGAAAATGAGAAATCTTAGCGTCATTGTAAAATCCACTCTTTCTTGACAGGCCCAAAGAGTTCATAGAATGTGTCTCACACATTCGTTTGCTGTCCTGGCTACTTCTGGGGTCTCTGACACACAATGCTGTCTGTCCAAATTCTCCATCATCTTGCATGCCTATTCCACTGGATGCGGGTTCACAAATTGCTGACCACCTTATTGTTATTCTGATTGGGTTTCCAGAGCAATCAAAGGTAAGGGATTCTGTGTTTTAAGTGGAAATGTGTTATATATCTGCCTTATTATTGCAAACATTTATCTAATTCTTTGTAAGGAAAAAGGAGGGGTAAAACCTTATGTGGTGGGTTGACCTTGGCCGGACACCAGGTGCCCACCAATCTGCTCTATCACTCCCCTCCTCAGCAGAACAGGCC
>JAVJGJ010000060.1:41719658-41735859 GCA_035590215.1 Microhierax caerulescens | reverse complement strand
TACCACCACCCTTCTAGCTACCAGTACAAACAGAGCACTGTGGGGGCTGCTGTGGGGCTCAGCCAGCCCCAGTACACCTTAATAAAACCTGGGATCTAGGGAAAGAAATCTCTGCAGTTTTTCTTGCATAGCTGCCTCTTGATGTATGCAATACAGGCGATGAAATCACTACAATTAAGTTTGAGATTCAACTATTTCAAATTATCTCTGTACAGGAGTGAGGAAGGAAAAACTGAACTCCAAACTGAAGCTTTAGCAATGAACATCTCTGTAGCAAATCTCTTAAGAAAGTTATTTATTCTAGTTGTATAGTAGAATTGGATAACATAAATAATGTTGTGATAAAAAGTTAATTACATTGATGGTTCAAGCATAACTTTTTTTCTCACGGTGCTCTGGACAAGAAGAGTTGCTGCAAATCATAAGCCATTTGTGACAGTAGTTTAACACAGATGTAGCAGCATTCTGACACCAACCAGGTGTTTATTAGCAACAGAAGCAGAATGATCATGCATATATCTTGTACATAAAATCCCGCTTTCCTTCCCCCCGGCCAAGACACTGCTGCTTCCCATTCATTTCTTGGGCCTTTTAATGCTCTTTCAAATGCCTCTTTCTGGTTACCAAGCAACCATTGCAATGTTTGGTGCAGTCATACTGCCACAGAGCATGAATCACTGTTGCACTAGCAAACTGAGAGAGCATCTCTGACCCAAAGCGTCTTTACCGTCATGAAGTAGTTAATGTCCAGCACTCCCGGAGGCTCAGACACTGTGATAAATAACATGTATTAGCAGAGCCGTGCTCGAGTATGCACGGTGAATTCTCTGTTAGCTTTTCAAAGCTTACTTTCCTTGACTGTGAGCAGTTCTGTCCCAGCAAGTTAGAAATGGATGTCAGATTTAAGATGATGTATTTTGTACAGTAGCCTTCCTTTCAGGTGATCAGAATCTGAATGACTTACCCCAGCAGCATTTTTGAAGTGGAGTCATTTGTGCAAGATCTTCCAGGCCTTCCACAGATTGCAGTGGAGTTTTCCATCAAGGAAGTCCCAGTAGTCCTGACTAGCTGTTCTGCAAAACTAACCTCTTTAAATGTACTGACCTTAATGACGTACACTAAGATTGCATGGGAATATCTGTTTGCAAATGCAGTTTTTAGTTTGTAAATATAAAACCAGTTCTTAAACATGGAGAAGATGTTATCAAGTGTACTTGACTTGCTGTTTCCTAATGGGAGGGAAGCATGGGAAAGTGAGGGGCAAGACTGCATGGTGGGATGCATCACAGAGGAGTGCTTTGATGAAAGCCTCTGCACTGTATCCCAATACACTTATTTAAATAAATGTTTTCCTCTATTTTCTGTTTCTACAGACATCTGTTCTGCACATGTGTTCCCTATTCCATGCATTTATATTTGCTCAGCTCTGGACAGTGTATTGTGAACAAACAGCAGTAGCTCCGACAGTCCAGAATCAGAATGAATTTAGCTTTACAGCAATCCTTACAGCCCTGGAGTTCTGGAGCCGAGTGACACCTAGCATCCTACAGCTAATGGCACATAACAAAGTGGTGAGTCTGGTGCTGTGTACAGATTTAGTACAGATTAAACTCAGAGGATTTGGCTTTGTTTTGGTGTTTCAGTGAAATACTCAGGCTATGAATAATGGCATAATGGAACATTGCTGCTTTTGAGAAATTAAAGGCAAAGCTAATTAGTAGTGTTTAATCTCACAGTGGGCCTGAAACAGGATCAGCCAGTATCTGCCTGAAACAGAATCAAGAGCTAGAGCTGCTGCTTGTTGGATTAAGGGCTTCTTGCATCAGGTCACGTTTCATATGTCTTCCTGCTCTTCTCGGTGGTCCTGTTGTCTCACTTGATTCTGCTGTACAGGAGCAACTAAGTATTTTAGGGTAATTCTGTGAATATCCATTTGAATGTTTTTTTACCATGTGATATAGAAAAAATACACAAATGCTGACATTTGACTACTCATAACCTATTGGTTGCTTATCAAAAATAAATCACGTAAATATCTCTGGAAACATGTTTGAGTAATGAATGACTTGAAGGAGGTATCTCTAGAGATAAGGTTTGAAAGGGAAATGTTCCCTCTGTCAAGAAATTGTCCAGACCATTTTTTGGAAATAACTTTTAAGGACTTATTTATCTTGACTACTCACTGGTGTTGGAGCAGCTTTGTACAATAAGAACCCAGAGGGGTTCCAACAGCCTTCTCATAGGTGCTTCCTTTGCTTTGCATTGACTGTTGATTCTCAGTGCCTGCAGGCTTAGGTTTGAGAGCTTGTTTCTGATGGGCAAGACAGTGTTTCCTGTTTCCCAGAAAGTCATGACAAGTTTGTCACGACTTGCCAAAACTTTTTAACTTTAACTAAGGTTGTAACTAGTAGTTCTGGTTCTGGAGAACCTGATAATACCTTTGAGAGAGAAAGATTCTTTACACGTGGCCCAGTCCTCTAAGTCAGGTGCTCTTAAGGTTTGGGATTTTCATTGTTTATTTGGCTTTTTTTGTTTTTCTTTTTAAAAGGAGACCTGCTATTTATAAGGAAATTATTTTATGTAATTCCCCTTTCCCCATGTGAAACATCTTCCACCCCAGGCAGGTATGGACCTTTGCCCTTTCAATTGTAATTGCGTGGGCTGCACTTGAATGTCTTTGAACTGGTTACTGGTTCCTTCTGTCTTGTCCATACCAGGCAAGTTTAGCCTCTGACACCTAGTGATGTCTCTGTGGTTGACAAGCCACTGCTGGGAGTGAAGCTGCATTTGAGTGAATGGGAAATGTGCATAACACTTCAAACTAGCCAGTTGTTTAATCAGACACAAAGGCTTCTTGTCAGGCCTTAGGACAAGAATATGACCTGGAAGTCCCAAGTTCCAGTCCTTAGTTCTAAAGTATCTCATTATCTGGCTTTAGTGCAAGTTATTAAACTCTCTGCCTCAACTATTGCTCTGTGAAATGTAGATAATACTTGCCCATCTCACAGGCATGTTGTGAGGTTAATTAGTCAGTGTTTGTAAAGCACTTTGAAGATGAAAAGCACCACATAAAAGCTAAATTTATTATTATCAAGGGGAATTTACACATAGTTCAGACAGGCACAGTAAATACTCACTGCTGGCTCATGGTATATGTCTTGTATCTATGAATTTACACAACATAAAACATGAAATGCTGTCTGTGGCCAAATAACTGGTATTTGCATCTGTTATAATTCATGGTACAAAGTGGAAGAATTATGGACTAGCTGCCAGTTCAGAACAATGAATTGTCTTTTGATGGAGGGGAAAAAAAGAGATGGGTTTTCTGGGTATGTTAATTTTCAAAGATTCAGTAAATAAAAATATCAATTTCTGACACACTGATTGATGAGAACTACATAGCAAAGGCATGTAGAAGGATTTATTATGTCTGAAAAGAACAAAGCTGAAGGAAACTTGTTTTGATGTGTGATGCAAATTAAAGTACATCAGGCACTTTGGAATATTTAACAGATAGGTGTTGCCACATCAGGGGAATACTGAATAAAGAAAAATGTCCCTTATGTGCTCATGTAATATTTAATCTTGTTAATTTGTTAATAAATGCACATCCTGTGATTCAGTATAAAGGCCAAGCAAATATGGGAAGGTTGTTTTTAGAGACTCTTGGTTTATTTTACAACACTGTTATGCTGGACACTAATTTGGTTTTATGCTTGATTTTTTTTTTTTCCAAGATGGTGGAAATGGTGTGCCTGCATGTGATTAGTTTAATGGAGGCTTTACAGGAGTGCAACTCTACTATCTTTGTAAAGGTAGGCATACCACACTGTGAATGTTTAGTTACTGATACTGCCTCTCTGTTGAGATTTCTAGACATACTGTGCTCTGCTTCCCCTCCCACTCAAAAAAAGAAAATGAAAGAAGCTGAGGTTGAATGCTAATGCAGAAATAAAATCTAGCAGAGCATAAGAAAAAAGGAAATGTCTGATAGGAAGTAAGACCAGACCATAATCTCAAATCCAAGTTCTCCTGATGTTTTTAAAATGAATTTCTGATCTGATTCCTCCTTCCACTGTTGTAATGGTCTTATTCCTCTAATAGATTCAACTGGTGTCACTGACTTTGAGAACCTCTAGGTACTGTCTAAATTTTCAGCCATTCTGTAACTTTTCATCATTGTAGGTCCTTTGCAGATCACCTCGCTGTTCTAATCCTCACATTGTTTTAGGCTGATAACAAAAACTTCATACTACAGTGGCTTTCTTGTTATTATATGCCTACATGTCTGATTTAGTTAAATATTAGTTGATAGCAAATCTTCTTCCTCTAGGATGTGCAACAGGGTATTCTTTGGTTAGAGAGTCTTCATGTTCCATTCATGTGAAATTCTTGGTTTTGGAAACCAATGTCAGTCTCCTGTGGGTGACCACAGCGTTTTCGCAACAGATTCCCAAAGGATTGGGGTAGTCTCACAAGCATAATTCGATTTTACTAGCCTTTTTCACATGTTTTCCCATTGCATTATTCTGAAGGGATTTTTCACATAAAATGTCAACAAATCAAGTAGTTAAACACTCACATAATAACAAATCAAGTAGCAAGACACACTGTGAATCTAACTGAAATATGTTGTTTTATATAGTTCTTCTGTTACCATAAAGGAAACTTCTGACTGTTATTTAACTCTAGTCTTTTATGGTCAAGCAGGAATTGAAATTGCAGTAGCTAATACTGAAGGTCTTGATGTCAACTGGCAAGAAACTATTCACACCTATTGTGAAAATACAGATTTATAGTAATGACTTGATTCACTACAGAAACTCTGATACGATGGGATGCTAAAGTGATCGTAGCTGTCCCTGGAAGCCATACAGGCTTCTTTTTCAGCCAGTCCAGGATGTCCAGAATGTGACGAGGATTAGGAATAGCTTTAAAACTGTGAAGAGAGTCCTTTAGGGCCAAATTCCTGTCACAATTCAAATGAATGCTTTCAGGGTATTTGAGAGTATATATCAATAATATACTAAGTCAGGTTAAAAGAACTTTATTAATACAAAATCAAGCTCATAAACCTGTGAAATTCAGAGCTAAGTTGCTAAGCTTTCTTTCATATTCAGTGGGTGGGAGGTGGAACAGAAGAATCTAGGTGACCAAATCCTCTTTACTTAGCCCTGATGTGAAATCCTGCAGGAAAAATGTACATACATAATAGTATTACAGGATTTGTAGTCCCAGGTTACATTTTTTTTTTTTTTTCAAAATTAACTAATTGTAAAAATATTTATTGTAGATCTGAAAAGTAACTGTCATGATTTGGGGAAAGATTTACTGTATGTTTGAAGTCCTTCAAAGAGGCAGAAGTGTAGAGGTTATTCACACAGGAACCAGTAAGTGAGTGGCATCTCCATAATTTAAAAAGAGATCTGCAAGGATGACAATTCTTTGAATATTAGTTGACTGGGCAGTTTTTTGGTAGCTTGTTTTATTCTAGACAAATCTTTTATTGCCCTGCCTTTGATAATGAAACAATTTTATCTTTTGCTTTAAAGCTTTTTTTTATATATTTTAGATACAAGCCTGTCAAACAAGGTTTAGTTTTCAATGAAGGAAAGGACATACTGTAGTGAGAGAGTGAAATTAATAACTCCCAGTTCCTTCCTCTTGGAACTGAGCACGGTAGCACTGATTAATCTTGACCATTTATCATTCATATAGTTGTATTTACTGCAGCGTCTTTTATTTCACCTAAGGATTCTGGTGCTCCAAAAACTTTATTTGTTAATGGAGTCATTGCATCATTCAACACACATGTTTTAATGCACCACAAGAAGGTGGTGCATATAGGATAGCTATCTTAGGTGGCCATTTTCTGTATGACAAGTAAAGGGAAAATACGTTCTAAAACTAGAAAGAGAAGTTGTAAACAATTCAGCTCTCCTTCACTGAAAGAAGAGCTTTATGCATGTTAAGTACTCCCATCTCCTCCTTGTGTTGGTGCTGTGAGGTTTCCTCCTCCTGGTACCGTGTTGGCCTTTGCTATTAAATTAAGTCACATTGATAGCACTGAGACATGTCTTGAGTGCTTCCTGTAGTCTTTGAGCCATTCCCTGTATTCTCAGAGGATATTTTTCGGATCTGCTGTTAGACTATCTTTACCAGTCTGGCAAGGAAAATCAAGTTTCCTTCACGTGAAAACATTTTACCCATTAAGGAGGGCTGAGATGAAAGTGTTCAGCTTTCCTCCTGTTTTTCTATGTGA
The DNA here is from genome assembly GCA_035590215.1 of Microhierax caerulescens. Classification (NCBI taxonomy): domain Eukaryota; kingdom Metazoa; phylum Chordata; class Aves; order Falconiformes; family Falconidae; genus Microhierax; species Microhierax caerulescens. The sequence continues at coordinate 41,729,594 of JAVJGJ010000060.1, read as the reverse complement.
AAGGAACTGGGAAAATAGCCATCTGAAGACAGCTCCTCACTGATCACAGCTCTCTGTCTGACCATCAGATGTATGTCTGAGGAATTTGGGAGCCTACAGTAGAAAAGGGAGCAGCTCAGCAAACTGCAGCATCTTTTCCAGAGACCCAGGGGTTTTGGGCAGCTCCAGCAGCTCTTGGGTAGACTTCTAGGGAACTAGTCAGGCAGCAGAGTTGGGGAGTCAGAAAAGCAAAGTGACCAACCTGTTCTCCAGCCTGGTTTCCATCAAAACTTGCCCTAAATCAACATAGTTCTGTTGAATATAAACTCCAAAAAACCTGACAGTGTGTGACAGCACTCTGTTCTTCCAGCTGTTCTTTCTAACTAGCTTTATGTATTCTTCCTTTGTGAAGAAAAGGCTGGCTAGGGATTAGGTGATAAAACTCAAATGCTTCAATAAAAATGTCTTCTTGTCTCATTTGTCTAACTGGCAGCTGTAGGAGTGGAGAGTTTGCTTGCTTGTGCCTGCAGCAGAATGTTTCATTTCTGTAAATGTGTCCAGACCCTGGAAGACAGAAGCGGTGCTGGAGGGCAATGATCTGTGTCTAACCTTAGACCCTCTACAGCGTAGATATCAATATGAGCTAGTTTCTGTGAGTGCCCTTTATAGTCAGTGGAGATAAACAGGTATTTTTGGACATGATTCATCTTGATCTATTTTAGATACCTGCTTTGGGATAAGATGGACTGGATGTGAGAAGTGGTTGAATTTCTCAGCTGACTGTAAAAGATGTCAAGTGAATTGATTCAGAAGCAGAGGGGTACCCTGCATTTTCTGCCTAGCTTCCCTCCTAACTTGATGGATTTCTGACACCGGTCCTATCACACTGGCTAGCTCTGTAGGAACTTCATTAATGCTGGATGAAATTTTCAGTGACATTTTGTTGATGGCAGTGGGGCATGGAGCATGGCTTCTTAGTATGCTTGCCTGTGCCCTCCTCTCCAAGAAACACATCAGGACTTGGGGTTGCTGGATTTTACTAAGCACTTCATTAGTGTGAGAGCCCATGGAAGGATGCACAGAAGTCACATGACTGCTGCATCTGGCTGCATTCCAGCTGTTTTGGCATTCATCTGTCTGTAAATGCTGAGGTTTGAATATGGTTTTTCATGTGGTAGACTAAGTAATCAGTCCTGACAGAGCTGCATATGATTCTGCAGCAAAACAGCACTGAAATTGGAACAATTATCGTTCCTGGCGCAAGGGAAACAGCACTTTTATCTAATGTTGTCAATAGTGATTAAGTTTAACTTGCAGCTCCTGGTAGCATAATTGACAAATTGCAAATTTTAATGCCATTTGGAGGAACATTTTAGAACAATAACCCCAGTGGTTAAATTAATATTGGAGAGCATGAATACTTTTGCTAGAAATGCCTTTCTGTCTTCCATAGCTTGTCATGTTATACCTACTCTGAAATAAAAGTTCTCTAAAGAGCAGGAGACTGAAATACATATTAGTCCAGTCATGGGTGACAGATTTGCAGACCTTCTCACCTTGCTATTTCAGATAGAGTTTTTACCTGTGCTCCCAGGCCTACAGATCACATTCTGAAGTGAAGCACTGGTGTGACTAGTGGCTTATAAAATGCTGGTTACCATTTAAATATCCAGCCTATTATTAGGAACTTCTGCTACATGTTTTTTTTCAGGTTTTGATGTATACCTCACTGTGCAGAATGTTTACTGTATTATTCCAGTTTACTGTTTATTCCAGTTTACTGTTTATTCCAGTATTGCTTACCTGCACATACAGAAACACCCTCACAAGGAAATTAAGGAATTATTTCCTTTAACAGATTTTTATTTTGTACTCTTATGGTTGCCTTAAACAAAGTATCAGTAATTGCTACTGATTCATCAAGCTACAAACAAGGGAAGCTGGTTTCTTTACCTCTGAGAGTTATCTGTCCCAAAACATATGCATCACTTAAAAATAACCACATTTTCAGACTTTTGGTTCAGGCTGTGTCCATTTGGAATCTAACTGTGTTAGATACACCCTTCTATTGCACAGTAACTGGTTCATGTTTACAGTCACTTCTACAATAACAAAATGTACCTCTCTTCTTACAGCTCATACCAATGTGGTTGCCAATGATACAGTCAAATCTAAAGGTAAGTTGTTTCCAGTACCTTATATTTTTATTCTTGGTGTTACAAATTTCCATAAATTCTAGAAATAAGAAAGATCACTACATGTGGTCTTCAGACACTGGAAATAGATCATTGTAGTATCCAGATGCACTGGATGGCTCAGCACTGAAGGTCCCAAATGTGAGCGTACACAGAGCATCATCAGCTAAGATACTTGTCCTGTAATCAGTACTGCTCTCCTTTTCCCTTCTGAAATGCTTTCCTGTAACCAGGTTCTGCGGCAGGGCCATGTTTACTGAGATTGGTTGTTCCCTGAGCTGTGGTTTTCTTGATGTCTTAGGCTTGAGAGTCCCCCTGACAAATCAGGATTGGGACTCTTGACTCAGGAGAGGGATTTGAGTTCTATAGCAGATACTGTAGACCTGCTTGCTTGGGAAAAACTGTGCCAGCTGGCCCTGTTTGTAAGAGAGAGCAAGGTGGATCAGTGTGGTTTGCCAGTCGAGAGAATGCTGGTGATGAAAATAAAAGTGTTGGAGTTGGTCTGTGTATGGAGTTGTTTCTGTGAGCACATATGCCTTTCACGGCAACACTGCAGTGCAGGATGTGGAAGAAAGACATGTGACATTGGCACGGTGGAGGAACTTTCCCTGGCCAGCAACCAGTCCCTTTCACAGTGTTGTATTAATCTATGCATTAAAGAAACTGAATGTTTTGCATTATTTCAACAGCATTTATCTGCTGGACTCCAGCTACGCCTCCAAGCCATTCAGAGCAACGTCAACCATCACAGCCTAAGGATGTTACAGGGGTCAGGGCAAATGAACAATAGCTCATCTGTGCTCCGCAAATGGCTACAGTGTACCCAATTTAAAATGGCTCAAGTAGAAATTCAGTCGTCAGAAGCTGCCTCTCAATTTTATCCTTTATGATTCATGTAATTTGTTCCAAATGTTCATTTTTAGTCTAGCAATAACAGGGTTAGAGCTGTAAAAGACCTTTTGTATAAATCAGTATACAGAGTATATACTGTATCTATACTTTTTAGTCTAGGACAGATTGTGGAAAAGCTTATAATAGGTGAAGCTAAGATCCTGATCCTGCCAGTCTTTAATTACACTTCCTCAGGATCCACAGGTATGTGTTCATGAACATCTATTTGCAGGACTGGACTAGAATCTATCCCATCATACGTAACTCTCTGGTCATTGAAATACATTGTTCTTAAATGTTTCTTACATTATTTTTGAAACTAAGACAAAAATCCATTTTCTTTAACCTATATTTTTTTTAAATAGAATTGTGGGTATTCACAAACATATGAAAGTGTTATGTTGCTATTTTTGACAATAACAAAAGAAAACAGGGTTTTTAGGAACCTTTATAGGAGTTTTTTTTTGGGGGTATCTTTTTTTTTTGTTTTTAGATTCACAGCTGGCAATGCAATAAAACCTGTCACTATAAACCAGTGATGTTCTAATGAGGCTTTTTGTCATCTTCTGGGAAAACAGCAGCTTGTAAGGAGAGTTATTATAAAGTGCACTTAGAAATTAGGTTGTTAAACTGTGCCAATTCATTTGTCTTTTTCTTCAGTACTGTTTCGAAAACTACCAAGTCTGGTTTATTGTTTTTTAAAATCTTGCTTTTACTTCATTGATTCTGTGCTGCTCTTTGTAGGTTTCATAGAAACCTTTTATTTTGTGACTACTGTATTGTATTCTTCTGTCAATACTTGTATACAGTGCAATTAAAAATAGATATCCCAGACCTATTCTTACTGGTGTCTACAGAATTTATGTTACAGACTTCAAGAGCGTCATGATTGGATCTGTACTTTTGCATAATGATATTTAAAAATCACAGCATTTGCCCACTATTGTATTAAACATGATATTTAGTAACAATGGATTTTAATATCATTAAGGGACTCCACCAAAGCGCATTGGAATCTAAGGGGACTCAATTAATTCAGTGGATTTTATGTGAAATCTTGAGAGTACCATGATTTACCGTCTTGTAATTAATACTTAAATCTGTGCAATCACAGTTGTGATCTCTTCCAGTCATGTCACCCCAGGCCCTTTGTTCATTGAACGTGTCTGTCACTCCCTCACAGGGCTGCAGTTCAGTGCTGAGCAGTTGGCAGTTGTAACTTTGGCCTCCGGACAAAAAGGAGCTGTGGACTGTGTTTTCAGCAGAACCGTCTCCTTCCGTTCCTGGGGTGCATCTTCTTCATGTTTGTGTCTGCCTAAGGCCCAGGTTCACTTATTGTGGGGTCTGGGGTCACCCTAGTGAAATGGAAGTGCTGTTGGGCCGCTGAATGATGTAGGAGAGAGAGATTTTTGTGTTTTGATCTGCTGTGACTTGGTAATCTGAAGGACAGCTGAAGGGCAAAAGGCAGGGAGAGAGAGCATGAGGCCCTTCGGTGTGGGGTGGGTGAACTTTGATGGGTATAATGGAGGTTGTGGAGACATAAAGGATGAAGACAGACTGTTTGCAGCAAAGAGCAGAGCCTGAGGAAGTTTGTCTTTAAAAGTCACTTCCAGAAAGCAGAAGCCACGATTGGGCACCTCACTCTGTAGATAATGAACGTAGGCAATGTGGCACAAGCGCTTTCCGGGCCTAGCAAAATCTCTATTGCAAAGTGTCTAGTATCCAGACTGGCGAAACACAAGAAGAATGCAGATATAGTGGTGGGTAGTTATTAAAATTAAACACAAGCAGACCTGCTGAATCCAGGTCCATAACTAAACACTTTTAAGACTTTGTGGGAATTTAGATCTGGTTTTGGCTCAGGGTTTAGAGTTTAAGAGCTGGTCACATAATCTACTTCCATGTCTGAAGAAAGGGTTTAGTCACTAATGATAATTAATACAGTTCTTGTAGAGCTGCTATATGGAAGCAAATTAAGACTGTAACTATGAATTGAGAAGCTGCTCTAGCATAGAGAATACAGCCTAGAAGATGGCATGACCAATAATTAGGGATGTGTTTACTAATAATAACAAGTAAAATGGGGCTTGGCTAGGTATGCATGGTTTAACACCTCATGGAAATCTCTTAAGTGGACTCTAGGCATCTTCAGAAGTACAGAAATCTGCACTGATTGTTTTTAAAAACACTGTAAAATATATCTTTACAGTGCCCGAGGTCAATACGCAACTCAAGTGAGTCACTCTCATTATCTGTCTGAAACAGCCCAAAGCAGCAATTCTTTGTATTCTGTAGGAAGATCAGGAAGTAAACAACATTTGGTGTTCCCTGAAAATGCTACCAAATAGCAGAGGTCAGTCTCCCTGCTCTGCCACGCTCCCAGCACAGCTGTGTCTCTGGGGATATGCCACTGGGAGCAGAATCCATCCTCTGCTCACAGAGAGCTGCCGTTTAGGAACAGCGTTCAAGTCATCTGTTGCAATAAGCTGCTTTAATCAATGCCTGTTACTAGGCCTGACTGAGCTGTTAAGTTTTCAGCAATGCGGGGCACTTTGGCTGCAGCGACAGTTGAAGCCCCACGCCGCCGTGCCGTCCTGCCGCTGCATTACGCAACGCGGTGTCCCGAGAGCGAGGTGAACGTCTACGCTGGGCGCCTCCGCGTGCTCGCCCGCTGCCTGCTGAGAAAGCTGCTGAGAAAGCCGCTGCCTCAGCTACGCTCAGGGTCACACAAACAAAAGGCTTTTGCAGCACGTCGGTTACTATTTACGTACGTGCCTTATCTTATACGTAACATTCCTGTAACATCTCATTAAAGCCATGGCAGGTCAAAGGCCCTAAAAACACACAGGCGGTTTTCTGGCTGTTTTTCATGCTGTGACAACCGCTGATGTGCTCTAGGACTGATGAATGTTCTGGGCCCGAAGATCTCTCTGAACTCTGGCCTGCACGTCCTCCTTTCAAGCTGGATGAAAATTACCAGAGCCCAGGGCTGTTTAGCCTTTGCTAGCGTGTCCTGGAAAAGAGCTCTGCAGTCCAGGTTCCCGTGCCGTGCCCCCTGCCGCACGCAGCCCTGCCAGAGTTTCATCCGCTGTTGTTTTTTTTTTTTCTTGTTGCGTCTTAACGTGACTTCAGCAGGGCTGAAGCTGATATTCTTTCAGCGGGATCTGAATCTTGACTGAACGAGGGCCATTTCGTTGACTGAACGATGTGGATCTTCGTCTTAGGAGCCCACCTAAGATCAGGCAGGGGCAGCAGCATTACAGTCGGCTGGAAGTTGACGCGCTGTTTGTTTGGCTTGATGCAGATGTGAAAGGAAGGGCTCTGCGTTTCTCTGTTGATTTATAACTGAATTACCCCGCGCGCCTCTGCCTGTCCCTGCTGAGCACCATTTCAGCTGGAGGCTGAGCATCCAGGAATGGCAGTGACAACAGCAGTTGGAGGGGAAGGTGTCCTGATGCCTCTCCCACTGCAAAGGGATCAGGCAGAGAACTGGGACACCCCACCAACCACCACCACCTTGGCATTGCCCTCCCCAGGGCTTGCTGGTGGGGAGTCAGGGGCCACTCCGGCAATGCCTTGGGCCAGATGGCTGATGGCCACATGGTGATGAGGCCTGGCCAGCCTGGCGAGCTGCTGCGGTGCCTACATCCTGCAGCTGGGAAGCAGGGGGGGCTTTCAGCTGTCGTCCTGTGTTTGGATATCGTAACTGGTATGCAAGGAGCAGGAGGCTCTGAAGAGCTGGCCGTGCTTGGGAAGGGTGGCTAATTTCTCATTCATAGTTACGAAGCATTAACATGGAAAAGCAGAACCCATGACTCAATTGCTGGAAGTCCGCATCATGAGTTACTTTCCAGTGTTTTGCTGGATTTGATAGATACCAGAGGGCTGCCGGCTGACTGGCAAGCAGGCTTCTTCGCACTGCCCCAGGTAACCTACTCTGACATCGCATTTAACCAGCTCCCCATCAAACCTGACAAGCCATGACTGTGAGCCGGCAGGCTCTAAGTTTGATAGACACAACGTAATGCTGGGTCAATGTTCTGCATGTATAATTCAGCAGCTGGGCAACATAACTATTACAGCTGTTGTACGACTTAAAATCCTTTCAAAAAGGTATAACAGCATGCCTGTGAAGTTTTATACACGGAACAAAAATTTTATAGTAATATTTTCTTCAGGCAAGTTGATTTTTCTGGCAGCTCCGAGCCTTTCATGTGAAGTCAAATTGATTGCAGCGGAGTTCTTTACAAGAGCTTTTTTAAACCGGTGAATCCTTTCCATTCTGGGAAGTTCCAGTAAAATAAAGAGGACCATCGTTAAAATAAATAATTAACTCATTGAAACTGTTACCCATTTTGCACAACTGAAGTAATCCTGCATACCTGGTGTTGATTAGTGAGATCCAAAGCAAGAATAAACTGCCAGACACATACTGAAATCTACAGAGAGGCACGGTTTATACCTGTTAAGGGTCAAACCTTGTATTTACAGCTCAGGAGGAACAAGGATTGGTAATGCGAAGCAACGGAGCACGGCAGCAGTATGTGTTTCTGTTACTAGTTGATTCCAGGGAGGTATCAGATTAAACTGGTGCAGCCATGGTTTGATCTTCTTCCTCCAGATAGGTTTATTCAACACCAGGTTTTGCCATCATTGCACAGTCAATCCATCAATGGAATTTTTCTTCTTTGTCACAGGGCAGGATGGCACATTTATTCTCCTGTGTTCATCTTGTCTCTTCAATTTGCTCTGATCACACACATCTCAGAGCTCAGCATATTCCTAAATCATCTTAGTACTACAGTAACTGCATCTCTACATCTGCAAAAGCAGATCCTATTAACTGTACCTAACCAAAGCACTTTTCAGCCTTTCAATAACATATAAAATAATACCAGGGGCATTTTCCTCCCAGTCATCACCACCCTGAAGACATTGAGCTGGCTTAAATATCAGATGCTCATCTGCTCTAAGCATCTGTCACTTAATAACAATAGCCCAGACATGTTTCCAGTCTTTCCTAGGAAGAGTGTGAGAGGGGCAGGTTATTTTCCCACTGATTTTCTTAGGCTAGCTTTCAAATTTAAAGCCATTTCTTTCCTCTTCTTTGCACCAGGCCCCTATATCAATCCCAACAACATCTATGCCTGGACCCCAGTCAGAACTTTCTTAGCCTGTCTCTAATGATTATTTAAGATCCTCTGAGAGTTGTCAGGGTGATAACAGCTGTACAAGCCAGGAAGAAAATACGCTTCCTGCTGATTTTATGAAACTCAAACCTAAGCATCCCCAGCCTTCACAGACAAAAACTTGTAGTGACTGCTTTCTTCAGAACCTTTTCAACAGCAATATTTATCTATGTTTCATTGTAACTAGTTTAATATTTTAACATTTATGTCAAAATGAATTGCAGCTGATTCACCTAATGTATACTAATTTGCAAATTAATTCTATTAACTGAATTAGGCTTAACTGATCTGCATTGTCCAATTATTCATCTGACTCACTCATCCACATACAGGAGAAGTAGCCTCAGTGGGTTATTGTTCTGTTCCTTTTGAATCACAAAACAGCTGCTAGTTTTCCCCAGCTGTGAGGCTGAGATCAGGCATTAGGGCTGCCGAAGATGCTTTGCTTCAGATGAGGGTATTGGAAGTAGGGGATTTAACAAAGTCGCCCCAACTGTCACATGGCGGCGCAGGATGACATGGCTAGGAAGTTAAATCCACAGCAACATTTCAAAGCTCTGCTTGGTCCCAGCTTGAGTGTTTGCCTATGTAATGTGGCATCTCTCCTGGCCTTCCTAGTGAGCATGTGCTAGTTAGGCTGTGCAAAGGAGAGGGGGACAAATGACCGGTCCCTTTTATGGCCTCCGTTGAAGGACCAGCCCCAAGTGTGACATAATGCTGCTCCCTCACCGCTCCACAAAGCAAGAGGGGGCTTGGTGAGACTGTGGTCTCCCTTACCTCTTCATGAATGCACAGATCATAAGCGCTGTAGAGACCTGAGGACCCATGCCTGCCCTGTTCCAGGTGTGAGTGAAAGAGGCCACATTTTACCTGCTTTGGGATGTGCACGCAGACCTGTGCCAGTCGAGCAACTCTTCCAGCTGGTGTTTTAGCCTGAAATTAGTTTTCAGGGAAGGAATAGCAGCTGGGGGTATTTAAAAGCACACATATACTAAGGTTCAGTTGAGGTGTTAGGAGAAATTTCCAAAGCAAAAGCTAGAGAGAAGCACCACAGATAATGTAATCAGCACAGGGTCAGCTTCTCCGAGGTCAGATAGCATCTGAAGATGCTGGGAAACCCTTCAAGCTAGATCTTGTTTATAACTGTAAGGGCATTGCCTCACATCACAGGCATTCACTCACTGTCCTTCCCATGGCCGAGGGACACAGACTCAGAGGTTGCATATCACACGCAGGATGGAGCAGTGGCACGTGTCCAAGTTGTGTCCAAGCTGCCTACAGGGCCTGAGACCAAGGTACATCTTAGGCACAGCCTCTTCTGCACTTCTAGGCAGCCTGACCCAACCCTTGCTGCCTCTGTGGCAGTCAGCACTCAGACCTGGCACGGGAGGACCCCAGGCTACCCCTGCATAGGGTGGTGTCACAGCACTCTCCAAACTGTCAAGCTGCAACAAGATCTTTTACCATTACATACCAGCATAGTCTTCATACCAGTCCCTCTTCTGCCTTCTCCTAGTCTCTCCTCATCCAAGGTGTGTGTTACTCTCTGCTTCTTCCTCCTCTCTCTTCCTTGGCTGCCCAACCACTTCATAGAACCAGCCACAGCTGCACCTTATCTACATCGGCCAGCCCACCGCCCCTGGAGCCAGCCCACAGCTGTATGTTATCAATGATAACTAACC
>JAVJGJ010000060.1:41699719-41719573 GCA_035590215.1 Microhierax caerulescens | reverse complement strand
TACGGGGTGGGGAGCTGGAGGAGCTGCTGGGCACTGGGGAGCAAAGTGCCTGACAGAATGGGGGGATCAGGGTCCCTCCAGAGGGTGCTGGGCCCCTGTTCGGTAGCGAAGGCACAGCAAGCTTTCCGATCTGAAGCCTCCTTTGGAACGCATCCGCTGCTTGGTCCGAGGCAGGCCTGCGTATGCTACGTGCTGGTTTTTGTTAGCCCCAAGGGCTTCACTTCTACAAAGCAATTACCTCCCTCGTTAGGTAATTTGAATAAATGTTAATAATTATAATAATAAACATATAATATATATAAACATATAACTATATATTATATATAATTATATATAAATACATATGTATGATATATATATAAAAATATATAATAAATATAAATACATGTTAATAAAAAAGTTGCTCCAGCTGTACTCTCTTCTCAGGTGCCATCTGCAGGCAGCAGGATGGGTTCTGAATTTCTGCTGATTCTGACAGATTTTTGACTGATCACTGCCCTTTTTCTTGAATGAGATGGACTTGAGGGTCCCACTGGAAGAGCTGAGTAGGAGGGACAGAGCTTTTTTCTTTCCCTGTTCAGCGTCTCAGCAGGTGAAAACTGTAGGTTTGGACAACTCTGATTTGGTGAGAACAATCTTAACTTGCAACTAACTTTTCTAGTAAAGGATAGTTTCAGAGATTAGGAAATGAACCTTGGATATTGAGACATTTATGTCTCTTGCAGCTGATTTTACTGCTTGACTGAGAGGGATATTTCTACTGGTATCCAGAGCAGGAGGAAACATAGCAGGCACCTCAAACACAGACGTGTAGTTTGGGTCCAGCTTAGATGTAACACTAACAGGGGTCTTTAATATGATTCCAGTGCAAATGGAACAGTTGGTCTCATGGTCACAGACAACGTGAAGGATCCTGGCATTATCAAACAGGAAAACCTAGATGTGATGTAACTTAGTAGCTCTAAATCAACAGCATCTTACCTGCACGCTCACATGATTCTGAAGTGGACCCAGATCTTACATGCCCTCCTTAGTCCACAGTTACTCATCTCGGTAAAATATTAATTCTCAATATGGTTGTCATATGAAAGGCTGAAAGTACCAGTGAAGTGTATTGATTTTTTTTAAAAGTGAAAATTGAGTCTCAAGGGAGTCTGGCTAGCTCGGAGGATTGCATAATACACTGATGAATCTGTCAGCCATTGCTGTCTCCAGAAAAGGATGGCAGCTCATGGTTGTACGGGGGTGCTCACTTTAGCTTGCTCTCAGGGAATAGAATCCTTGACCCTTAGAGGTTCCTGGGCATTCGTTTCAAAGGGAGCAGGCACTTGAAAATCACTGCAGTTCTGGGCTAAAGGCCTTCAATTACTACTTGGTACTTAAGGGTTTTGGTTTTTTTTGTTTTAAAGGGTGTTCTGTTGCTGAAGATCTCCCTTTAGGAGACTTAATAAAAATGGGTAGCACTTTAAAAACTACATAAAGGAAAATGTATTTCCATCATTGAGAGGACTGGTTTGTTCGTATTTGTTTCAAGACAAAAAGAATATTTCAAATTTGATGACTGCTTCTCTGCCTTAGCATGCTTAAGCAACATCAACATAGCTCAGAAAAATTGCAAGGGTGATCCCTGAAGTGTCTCTGTAAATACCATCCTTTTTGTGGTTTGAATACTGCAGAAGCTGTTAAGCTTCTCAGAACAACTTTTTAATTAAAGCAACAAAATGTGCCACTCATGACAGAAGTGGCCTCCCTTTTGCATTCTAAATAGGAATTATGATTTCAGCTTCTTTATTGCCACTTCTGCTAAACAAGAATCAAAAAGCAATCAAGTCTGAAGGACCACAGGAATCTCAGATTAATACAATCAGTCTGACAGTAGGGAGACTTCTTTTTTTGGTATAAAAGTTGCAAATAGGAATGCCAAGTATGTCCTGGTTTTTTTGTTGTTTTTTTTTATTGCCACTTGTTTCACACCATTAAATGCTTTGGAAGAAAGGTACAGTAACTGTAGCTATTATAGGTAAACTTTAGATGAATGTACCTGTCAGAATATAAATGAAATCCTATATTACTTTGCTCATTTTGTTTTGTTTTCTCCATCCTAAATGAAATTACAGAGAATTAAATTTTTGAAGCATGACCATTGCACAGAGAATTATTCAGCTAAGAGCTGGCCACCTGCAAGAGGTTCTCTCCTCCCTCCCCTTAAGCTTGTTATTCATTGTCTCTGTTACTAATTAGGTTTTCTGACCTAAACTTAGTTTGCAGATGATGGATTTTAAAGAATATTGTAAGGGACAGGACATCAAGGTCAATATTTGAAACTGGCAGAGAAGTAACCTTCAGAGGGCTTATTGTTTGCAATATCCCAGGAAAGGGAGAGGCTGTGTGCTGAGCTCAGACTCTTGTTAGTGTTTTCTGTTGTCATGTTTGTTGTTGGGGTTTTTTTACCCTTAAACCATAGCATGCAGCAAATAGCAGCGCTGGTAGTGACACCACTGTTGCAAAAGTTAAAAGCCTTACTTATTAAAAGCTGTACCTGGCATGTGTGAAGGTCTTCCCTAGGTGTCTGGAAAGTGCTTCCAGGGTGGATAAACAATATATTTTCTTGCAGCTTAAGGCCAAACTGACAAGTAGCACAAGGGAGAGGGAAGCATTAGCAGCGTTTTAGGTAAACATTGCTTTTTGCCGACTGCAAATTCAGAAAGGGAGCTTTACAAGGGTGAAGGGAGAAGAGTCATAACTGGATCCATGGCTAATTCTGCAGCCACAAGACACAGTCGCAGCCTAATCTTTCACATACATAAAATGGAAAATTCCACTTCAGTCCAGTTCTGGTGCTAGATCTACTTTAAATAGCTCTTTTCTCCTCCAGTAGGCCTAACGACTTCATTACAGTCTCTTGAGATGTCAGGCACTGCTTGGAGCAAATAGGGTGGTTGGAGTATGGTCCTCCACTGGTTTCATGGTTCAGGAAACGCTCTCAGGAGCAGAGTTTCACCATCTGCCCTATAGGGGCTACAAATCCTAAGAAAAAATATTCTTTAAGAATGAACCATAGTGAAAAAAACAAGGTCTTTATGATTTAAAAAAAAAAAAAAAAAAAGCGCCTGCTGAACACATGCAACACTTCCAGAGGACCTGGCTCCTGTAAACAGCAGCAGCCCTGTAGCTATGAGGACACTGTCTGGGACCGTGATCTCCCATCCTGGGGACACGTAGAGGCTCACCTGTCTGCTGCAGCAAGCCATGTCCTAGCTGTGCTGGCATGGGCTTATTCACGGTGGGTTGTTCATCCCACGTGGGAAGGGGACTAAGCTGTATTGATAGTGAGCACCTATATCTCAACACACCTGTGAAATCATGTCTTTCCCACGGATCTGAGTGGTTTGTTTGGGCAGGCTGGGCAGTTTCCTTCTCCGACTGATATGGTGGTGTTGGACTGGTTCTGAAGTCTGGCAGTCTTTCTTGACTTCCATCTTTTCCTTTTGCCATGGAAAAAGGATGCTTTAATTTATGATCAGTCCTGAAGCGGTCAGGCAGTTGGACTACATGGTTGTTGTAGGTCCCTTCTAGCTGAAGCATTCTATTCTGTTCTGTTCTATTCCTGATCCAGGGTGCCCTGTCCAAGGCTGGGGATCTGTGATGCCTTTGTCCCTGAAGGGTCTTCTTTCAGCGTCAGCTGCGGTCACAGAGATAAATGAAAAGGCTCTTGGCCAGATTTGCAAAGGCATATTTAAGATTTCTTGCTATGAGATGTGGATGGTTGTGGCAAGAGCCTTGAAATCCTCCCTAAGAAATCTAATAAGTTGTAATTGTTATGACTCATTCATATACAAAGCTCTACCCAGGATGACAATCTGAAACATATTTGGAATCGACATTCAACTGGTTTACCAAATACTCCGTTAACTGATGCTGTACTGACAGAACAATGCAGGTATTTCAGGTCGTTATTGCTCCATACTTTCTTGAGATAACTTGGTATTTATATGTGCAACGTCTCATTTTCTCACACTGGGATTAAGTGGAGGGACTCGCTAATTTCAATCAGTCTTACATCAGTAATAATTCCACTCTCCCCAGCAGGTTGATTAGGTTCACTGGATAAGACAGCTGTAGCTCTCCTGTGGCAGGAGAGAACGACTGGATGCTGAAACACTGCTGTCCATGGAGGTGGTTCATTTGGGAAATGTCACCAGTGGGTGAGATGGAAAGGATGTGTCTGAAAGCTTAAAAGCTAATGGTGGGATAGGATGTTTGCTACAATAGAAAGCAGAGGACTTGGAGTAATTGTTCCTGTTTTTATTCCAAGTAATTGCTCTTTATTGGATTAGCCAAGCTAAAATCCTCTCTAAATTAATGCTTAGGAACAAAACATTTGGAATGAAAGAAGTAATATTTACATAATTAAATCTGTTTGTCCTCAAATTATCTGATCTCCTTTGCCATCACAGAGCCATATTTTCAAATATATATACTTTTATACTACATTCAATTCCAGCACACACAGGCTTAAGTTGTTCCTGAAGCACAGAAACAAGTTTCATGTTTTTGTGAGGCAAACTAAATCCAGAACTTGTATAGATCTACTATATAATATACATACAGGAAAAAAAAAACCAACAAACAACTTGTTTAAGCTGTGGTATTCATTAAGTGAGATACAGTGATTACATTGATTTAAATAATTGTCAGCAACCAAATGACCTGCGTGGGAATGCCCAGAGATGGACGTCAGAAAGGGAGGTCTGGCTTCCATCCTGTCAGTCCTGGAGTAGGACCAGTCTTAGACAAAGCATCTGTGTCTCAGTTCTTTCATCATACTGTGAGGGAGGTAAGACCGACCTCCCTCAGAGCAATTTTATGAAAATGAGGTTTATATTTGTGAAGCCTTCTAAGAAATGTAATAGGAACTTGCCCACACCCTGAGCCTCTGTGTAAAGATGTGTGCACAAAAGATGATGAGCAGGTTCAAAAAGAATTTGAAGGGCCCAAGAGCTGAAGATCTGAGGTAGCTATGGGGCCAGCTAAAGAAATTTCACATGGACCTGTAAGCAAAACAAATCCCAACCGAAAGTTTTTTTTGATGATTCTTAGTAGGTTCCAGCACTCAGAGGGGAAATCACCCACTGAACCAACATTTCAGATGTGACTTTTTCTGAATGTGATACCTGGCTTTGAGGGCATATCAAAATTAAAGAAAAAATTAGATTAGCTCACATATCAGATGAGCAGAAAGAGTTTAATTTATTGAACTTCTACAGATTGCATTATGTTTTGAAATTTAGAAGTTAACCTGACGTCCAAATTGAACCTGACTGTACTTCATGCCAGAAAGACTGACTATAGCTTAAGAAGGGCAACTCGATATGTTTTCATAACAATATTTTGTTAGCATTAATAGGCAGCCAAATGCCAAGTGGATGATGAATTGGAAGAATAGGCAGGGAGGAACTGAAGTATAGCTGGGAAGTCCTTAATGTGCAAAACACAAATTGTGCATCATTGTCAGTGACCCATAAACATTTCTGGGATTAAATACTTCTTCCTGTTAAGAAGCAAAGAGATGTTCTTAAATTTAAACAAAGGGGAAAATTGTGAAAGAAAGGTCTTAGCAATAAAAAGGCAGAAGGAGGAAAACATGAACAATAGTGTGACGGGCTGTTGGACTAGTTCGTATTTTGTCTAAAGAGGTGGCTCTTCATTTTCTGAATGTCTGATCCCTTCAGTGCTTTGTACCATTAAAGTTCTGGACCCCCAGTTACCAACAGGCATATATGACACAGTAGGTGTCTGATCCCTTTAGAGGAATTTATATCCCTGAAGTAGCTCCTTGGTATATGTAGGACATCCACCTGTGACGCAAGCAGGGTACGTTAAATTATTGCTGCTGCGCAAGTGAGCTGTAGCTCAGCTTCCCCCAGAGGAGCAGTGCGCGTGGTCCTGCTTGTCGGGCAGGGTTTGGTGCTAGGGGAAACTTTTGCTAAAAATCCAAACTTCTTCACTCTTTCAGAGGTTTAAAATGTATCCATCAAACACCCCAAAAGACTGAAGAGGGAACTTTCCAAATACCAGACCAAAATCCAGTGCTATCTTTTAAAATCATTAGCAATGATAATTCAAATTTGGGTTGGCCATAGAGCAGGATCAAGGTAAGAGGGATGGCAGGATCTGGCCCATAGAGGCAATCCAGCCTGCATTTTTCCTGCAGACATATAAGTGAACTAATATACCTTTGAAAAAAAATATTGCTGCTTACAAAAGTGGAAGATGTTTCTATTTTCTCAGTTTTGATGAGGTATTTTAGTAAGAAATATTCAAGGGCTAAGGCTTATATCAAATTCTGGTCATGTAGAAAATGTTTTCTCCTCAAATTCAATTCCTACCCTTCTTTTCCTCAGTAGAACAACCTCAGGCCTCGCATAGCAGGGCTGTAGCATTCACTAAGCTTCATTGGCAGACACAGGTTAGTTTAGCAAGAATGTCGCAGGGCCCCTCACTTGCAGGTGTGTATATAGAGTAACAACTCAGAGACAGTTACTTGAAGTCCCAAACAGGCAACTTCTTGATCAATGCCAAAACACACTCAAAAAATTAAATTGTTAAAAGTCAAGCTTGGTCATTCGTTTCCTGGAGAGCACAATAGAGTTGGAAAAGCATGACAAAACAAGCTCTCTGGGCTCAGAAGACCCGCTCCCTGCTGCAGTCCTGTTTTTTGCTAAATCCTTTCCATGCCAGCCTGTGCTGGAACAATATAATTCCCCATCCCAGAGATGCTGCTGGAGACGCTATGCACTTCACCTAGGGCTAGCTCAGGGCTGGGCACGAGCAGTCTCCCCTCCTCCAATCGTGACAGAGGCTAAAGGGACCCTGTGAAACATGCCCTCTTTTCCTGCCGCAACTAGAAGACTTTCTTAAGCTTTTAATCTCAAGCTTCCCTGTGGGAGGGAAGGAGCAGAAACATACTATACAGCAAAGCCTTTTAAGTTCTGGCGTGGTGGTGGTGTCAGGGATGGAGACGTGGTGAGCCCACTGCAGCCTGCCGGCCTGCCCCCCTCCTCAGCTCCCTTCTCCCTCTCCGTGGGATGAGGGAGTGTGGGCCCGCTGCTCGGCATGGGCCTGCTGCCTCGCCTGCTTGCTGTGCTACAAATTCGGTGTGGAGGAGCCATCCTGAAGGACAGCTCTTTGTTTCCTTGGTGCCATATAAAGCGAGTCAGTGGCCACTGGCACATGGCTTGTCCATGTGCCCACTTGTATGGTGTCATGAAAACAGAGGCATTTACTCCCAGTGACAGTTCACTCTGTACTAGCGAAGGTACCTCTGTACACTGTTGCACTCAGAGCACAGACACATCTTCAGTCTCTAACTCAACACTTTTCAACACACCAGGCCCCTGGGAGCCTACAGAATACTTCTTGGGAAGCTGTGAAGGCTGATGAAGACAAGCAAGCTTGTATATACCTACAGGAATCTTGGGGTTTGATGTTTCTAGGGGGTCCTTTCCATGGGAGCCCAGAAAACAGAAATAACTGGCCACCACCGGTCTGGCTCTTGGGCTTCAGTGCCTAAATGATTCCTGGAGGTATTTGCCTTCCTTGGTGCAGAGTTCGCATTTGTGAAAACCATATTTAAATGCCCAGCCAGTTTTAGGTCAACACCTAGCCCATTTCAGTTCCACTTGCACGCAGTACAGCTGCCGTGGTGGGGAACGGGGAGATGCAATGTTTCCCACTTCTCTGGCAGATAAAGCAGCTGCTTTGCCAATTTGATTTACACCAAAGTCTGAGTTTGGCTCTTACCTGTGATCTGCGGCTTCTCCTGGTGTTTCTGGATAGGGATTTCTTTCTTTTCTTTCCTCTCTCCCCACTTTGCACAACACTGACGAGCAGGGCACTGATTGCAATGCCCTCCCACCTCCGGTCAGTGGTCCGGCCCCAGGCTGCCAAGCCAGTATCCCAGTTGGACTGGGGCAGAAGAAACGACCGGTTTGTGATTCCTGATGAGTTTTAGCACTCAGCGCTGCTTGAATGGATGGAAGCGTGTGTGTGTGCCCAGAACAGAACTACTGTACCGGGAGGACCCTAGCAGCCTGGGAATTGAAGCCCCTTGCAAACCAGGGAGCAGGTGATGAGGCACCCGAAAGCCCTGCCTTTTGGGCTGATCTGTTAGACATCTTCTGGGGATCTGGCTTTGTTTGTCATGTCCTGTCTTATGAGAAGTACATGACAGAACGGGCATTTACGTTCAAGTGCCCTGTCATTCACCTCCCTGTTTGTTTTTTTTTTTTTAAATAAAAATCTTACAAGGAAACTTACTTTGGACTGAAACTAATTGTTGAAAGAGAGATAAACAAAGTTGTTTATAAAGTCTGAGTCACTGGTTTACAAGAGAAGAAAAAATAGAATTTATGTAACAGGTCACAATTTGAAATTTGAACAGTGTGATCTAATTGTGACTGTTTAGAAGAAAATTTTATCAGCAAACTGTTTGCAGAATTCCTGTATATATTTGTTTAGATAAGAAATAATGAGATCTTTTGTGAAGAATGAAAGATTCTAAAGAAAGAAAATTATGTCCAGTCAGAACGTCAACTGCCTAACTCATTAACTTAATGGATTTGGTGTGCTATAGAGCAGAAGTGATTCTGCATCATTTTTCCTGGTTGTTTGGTTTTTTTGTTGTTTTGTTCTTTTTTTAAAAATACCAAATTTGTGGAAAAATTAGATTTTTCTGAACCTGTGTTGTCTCAATACCCCAAACCTTCTATAGAACATTTTTGATTACAACAAAAAGGCAAGCCCTGCCAACATTAAACCATAAGATGCAATTTTAGTTTTATGCCAGTTTGACAGTGGAAGCCTGAGAGGCTTTGCTGATTTTGCTGGATAAATTCACATTTTGACCTTTCTCTGCTATGAAACTGATAAATATAGCAAAATGGGTTTTCACATCTTCAGGGTAGATAATTTTCTGTTTGAAATGCTGGTCTGAGGCATGTTCCTTTTGTTTTATTAGCTTTTTCCTGCAGCTAGAAAGAAAAATAGAAACTTCCCAGTCCTAACTGGTTTGGACAAGCAAACCATGAGGTCTGCAGATGTTTAAAGTGGTTATAAGAAAATGATAGCATATATGACCTCCTTTTCCTCTTTAGGAAAGTTAAGTAAAGTTACCCTGCCTTTGAACTACTTTCTCCATTGAAAGAAAAATGCATTTCTTCCAAAAGGAAAAACTCTGTGGAAAAAACCAAAACATCAAAAGGCAGTTATTTCCACTACAGACTGCAACTGGGTTGTTGTGGCTAAGAACGTAGCTGTCACCAAAGGTGGTTGCTGAGGGTTTAGGACCATGCTGACATGGTTGGACCCTGGACACAGCAGTAACTTCCCAGCCTCTTGCTGAGGCCTCCCCAGCTTACTGGATACTATGGGCATCCCAAGAAGTGTGGGTTTTTTGGGCTATTCCTTGTGAGCCTTTTTTTTTGCAGGTCACTCTGTCCCACAGTTTTCCCATTTTCAAATGGGAGTAAAATTTCTCCATTTCTGATTTTGCTATCTCTTCAGTTCTTTGGAGACAGAATATCTCCTGTCACGTGTATGCACAGTGCCCAGCATAACTGGATCTCTCCCATGACGTGCCCATCTGTGATGGTGCAGAGGCCTCACACATGGAGCCAAAAGAAGATTGTCACAGTACTCTCAAAACTAGCTGGCTGCAGCAAGGCTTTTACCATCCCACACCAGGTTAACTTCAGCAAGTGGATCCTGCACCTTGCTCCAGCACTCACCAATCCCCCACAAGGTTGCATCAGTTCATCTACTGTTTGTGCTGTTTCTTCATACTCGTCAGGCCAGTCCACCCTACTTCCTGCCTCTGCTACATCCTTCCCCTTGTCTCACCTACCTCCAGGGCTCTCTCAACTCCCTCTGCTTCTTCCAGGTCTCTCTTCATTGGCTGCTCCTCTTCCATACCACTTAGAGCTATTTAACTACTTAGCAGGAACAGCCACAGCTGCACCTTATCCACATCAGCCAACTCACCACCCCTGAAGCCAGCCCACAGCTGTATATTGTTAATTAACCCAGCTTCATTTCTCTAAAAAGGTAAATATCTTTCTGCCAGGAATGGAACTTCTATTCCAATAGACAACTCAGAAAATTGGGACTGATACTTCTAAGTCCTGATTCCTGTCTTTGGCTCAAAAAGAAGCTGTGTTCCATCTTATTCTGCTATCTATATTAGATTTGTACATCTTAGCATCCATATCACTGTTTTAAGTGAAACATGATGACCTGCCACATTTTTGAAATTGTTTTTGACTTCTTCTTGCCAAGACTTCCAGATAGTGCACAAGCATATCTCTTCGTAAGCAGCACAGCAAGAGCCCCTAGAAGGCATTTGAAACGCTGCTTGCACATATGGCTACATTTATAGGATTATGTTTCTGAGAAGCCAGAGCGCAGGGAAAATATACAGCTTTGTCTCTCTCTGATCATTTTTTATAACCTGGCATTTAAAAGAAATAAAGTGATCCTCCAAACCCCATGTAAAATAAGTTTGTCACCCCAAAAAGCTCTATATCACTTGAAAGCTCTATATCACTTGACTGGTTTGCTACAGGATAGCTTCATATAATTCCCAGAATAAAATCCATGTTATGGGTTTCCTCCTTCCATGTAATTACATAGCATCATGCTTAGCCCTGGGACATCCTGACCGTGGTGATATTTCATGGGCAGTACAGAGACCAAAATAACAGTTACCATTAACATGTCACAGCTTCAGGACACCTCAGCTACCCTTTGCCCTGACCAGCTAGGTTAACGCATTAAAGCTAAACTAATCTGAATGTGTGACACAGGTCCTATTACACAGGTAGTCCTCTGACTGGTTATTTAACAGCAAACATTAAGACAGCAAGTGGTCAGGTGATGTCAGAAGAGCAAAACAAGAAGCAAGCAGTGAAACACAGTGGAGTGGGATCAAAAGAGGAAGGCAGTACGCCTAGCACTGTAGCGTGGAGATCCCCCTATTTACAGAACATTAATCAGGCAGTGACTGATTTTTAAGGAGAGGCTGGATGCTGTGGATAAAGGCTCATTATTATAATAATGCAGATAAACTGGCGCCCTGCAACCTGTCTGGAGAAGTGTTCTGTATTTGTCTAAATAATGGAGATAAGGTAATGAAAAGCTCTGGGAGGCTGGAAGCCATCCTCAAGCTTCAGGCAGAGGGCACAGTGCTGTGCAGGAGCAACCACAGTCAACATAGCTGGGGAGAGGGAATAAGGCAGATACTGGTTCACGACAGGACCACTTTTTTTTTTTTTTTTTTTTTTCTGGCCACTTGATGAAGGCAGCGAAGGGGATGGATCTTTGCTTTCAGTAAAACTGAGGTTCCTTGACTCCAGTGGGACTACATGACTATTTACCATGTGAAGATCTCAGCTCTGTTCTATGAACGGAGCAGGTTTATGGCAGCTGCTCAGTTTTGCATCAAATAGTGTAATTCTATAGGAGGGACAGATTGCAGCATGCACTCATTAGTGAAGCAGGACTGTACATTATTTCTGTTCTTGGGTGACTCTTCTTTATCAGAAACTGATGTTATCCATAAGACACTTATTTCTTTCAGTACCTTGGCTTTTGTGAAGAAAAAAAAATGCTATAAATCATGGTAGTATTCAGGAGGTTGGGAAAAAAAACATTAATGGGGACCTCCCCCCCATGAAAACAGAATAAACCAGTAAATAATCAAAATATTGAATAAAAGAGATAAAGAGAACAACATTCTGAAGAATGGTGTCAGTTCTGTTACTTCTATCATTTGAAATTAGTACCTGGGAAATGGGATCTGACAAATGACCCTTTTGCCTAGTTCATCTCTTCCTACAGCACCCATTTCCAGGAAATGTAGGGTGTATGTCCCCACTGGGGAGTTGACGGGGCTCTGTCTAAGGAGCCTCATTTGTCTTCAGGAAGGTGATGGGGGTATATGGAAATAATTACCTCTGGTTCCCTGGGGCACTGGAAAAAAATTCTGACTCCAGCAAAAGCTCTTTGCAAGCCTTGCATTGATGTCTCCAAATCAGTTACCTCAGCATACCTCAACTCTGAGACTATGCTCTCTGATGCTGGTTAAGAGAGAGACCAGTCATGCTGTCTGTGGGCTAATAAAACTAATGCAAACAGCCTAGGTGATTGCCTGTTGCCTCTTTCACCCACATGGTCCAGGGAGGAACTGAGGCTTTGATTCTTCCTTTGTCCAAAACTTTAAAGTTCCAACTAAATCCAGAAAACACTTATCCTTAAAAAAAAAATAACGAAGAAAAAAAAATTCAGCCCTCTATGACATGAGAGCCAGGTAGGCAATCAGCAAAGAAGCAGCAAACGCTTGTGTGAGCAGCAGTGCTGTATCTGGAGGTGAGTGATTTGGTACCCGCATCCCATCAGAGCCTGATGTCGTCCACAGGCTCTTGTGCCACCAGGCATGTACAGGAGAATGTATCTCTACAGCCTTGCACAGGCCCCTCCGAGCCTGCCAGGGGTCATGGGGAAAAGCTCCTTCCACAGTCCCTAATTCTTCAAATTCAACTTGCATACAGCTGGTGATGCTCCCTGAGCCGCTGGCCAATCTCCACAGCTGGTTTGTGGATGCAGACGGAGTCTATCAAGGATACAGTTACAGCTATAACAGCAGATAGGAGAGTTTCGAATTTAGTCTGAAAGCGTGGCTTTTAGCTACAAATCGGTCTTTTTGTTGAGTTGTTTTGAATCACAAAGATGAAGGACCGGGAAAACCCCACCACCTTCCTTTCCCAGAAGAGTTTCAAACTGTGTTTTCAAGGACTCGTAGCCTGTTCACTTTATCATACTGGTAAGATTCATTCCCTAAAAGCTGTACCAAAATGCACAGGCCTTGTGATTATCGTTTGACATCAGACAGGAGGATGTGACCTGCACCATGGGCTTCATCAGAACGTGACAGCTGTTCCCTTCAGTGCCTTTCCAGAGCTGTGACTTCCTCCGAGGATGGCTGCACGCAGCACGCGGGGCTGCGAGGCAGAGCCAGAGCGGTAAGTCAGCGAGCGGGGGTAGGATGCCCATTGCTCAGCTCTGCTGAGTCAAATATTTAAATACAAAAATAAAGGCATCTGCTGAGAAAATCACATTTGCTTAGAAGGGAATAAAATGAACATGCTAAATAAAAGGAGACTGGAGCTATTGCAGAAAGGAAGTTGAATTAATCCAGCTGGGAATTCTCTGAATAATGATTATTATTAATAATACTGAGCAGTCATGTAGCATTTTTCTGGGTCAAGCTCATTGGTGTGAATCATCACAACAAACGTGGAATGTAGGTTATTCTTCAGCATCCAAATGTCATGTCTAATTTATATTAGTTTAGTTATCACTTTCATATGACATGTTGCTGAACCTTCGTTGCTGAAGGTTTTTTTTTTCCTCTTCTGCAAATAAGAATCTCATCATTTGTATATCTCCTTAGTCTGTCTCCTAGCATATTGTCTGGAATGAGATGTGCAGAACATAATAGGAAATAACTGGTTTTGTTTCCAGTGTAATTTTAAAATGTTTTCCTTTATGCAAAAGGAAATTTTAGACAAATCTTTTATACTTTCATTTCAAAAAACATCCTCCTATGTGCTTGAAGCCCCAGAACTCTGCACAAAATATAGCAGCAGTGTCTTTGGTCTGGAAAACCTGAACGTGAACCCAGATCCTACACCAGCCAAGTCCACAGGCACCCAGCCACTGAAATCAGGACACGTAGTGCACCACCTTAGAAAAAGCCACACAGCTCTCCTTCCCCTCCTCAGTTCTTAGATCCGGCAGCGTCTGTAACTGTTAGCAGCCAAAATCATCTGCTGAGCGTTGTACTTTCTGCAATGCCTTTGATAGCTGGGATCCCCTTCTCCCATCTAGCATCAAGGGTTTGCAGCCTCAGCTGATGACCTGTCTCCTTCATGAACATTATTTACAAGTCTTTGTCTTAATTCAACTGCAGCTGAAAGTTACTACAAGTCAAAGCAAGATTTTAAATTATGATTGTTTTCCAAACAAACTCTAGAGGTACTGGTGCATAATCCGACCAAGAGAAATTGTTCTGAAGCAGATCTCACCCTGTATAGACAAGTTGTTTGTGTAAACAGGAAAACAGTTACTAGGTTTGAAAAACAATAGTGAAACAGCTATTTAAAAAAATTTGCTTCATGCTACAATTAACATCACCAGGAATATTCATGGAATAAAGGCGTATTTCCTGGAGTAAATGGGGCTTGAGATCTTGAAATGTTTGGAAAGGTGGGTTGGTAGCTGGTATATTTTAGAATCTCTTTCTTTTTTGATTATTTCTGCTGATTAGGTATATGTCAAGGCAGAAAATCCCTGAAAACCCATAGACAAATTCAGTGTTGATTGTTTTTAAGCTTTCCAAAGATGATGGAGTGTCATGCTACTTTCAGCTGCTTAGTTCCCTTGGAGAACGGGCACGTCTGTGCAATGCATGCTGAATTCAGGAGACAGTGACAGACTGTTGCCATCAAAAGGGATGAGTTGGCTTCTCAGGCACCTCTGGTCATTCTTGTCGATGGTGTGTGACCACCCAGCTTGGACAGACAGATGATGCAGCCCCTCACCCTAGAGGTGAAGAAGTGAGTCAGTTCAAAGGGCATTTGCTTCCTCACTTGTGTGTCAAGTAGTTTTCCTTGATATGAGAAACTGCTCAAAACCAGGAGGAAAAACAAATTTGAAGGAGGTGTCCTATGGCTGCTGCAGTTTTATCTTAACTGCTTAACTATCTGAATTATTAATAAAAAGAGAAAATGGATTGTGAGGAGAGAGCCTTCATGTTTGAATCCATGTGTAGCCTGCATTTCCATGTTCACTTCATCACTGGAGAGATGGCCTTGCCAGAAAGCCAGGCTGGGACCCTGGACTCCTCTCCTGCCTGCTCTCCAGACCCCTGTGGGGTCCCAGTTTGGGTGTCTGTCTCCAGGCAGGGAAGCTGAGCCTCCCAGCAGGTGCAACCCCATGGCTGCTGTGGAATTCTGCACTGCATGTGCTGCTGCTAACCGGAGTGAGGAGGATGCACTGCAGGCTTTCCAGTTGTCCTGTTCAGTGGATGCCCGACCAGATTACACAAGTGACCTCAAAGCTATTGTTTGCCCAAGAATTATTATTTTCAGAATAACATCGTTCTGCCCAGGCTGAACTAAGTTGCATACATGTGTGCACATACATGCGTGCACACACACACAGAGTGTTTTTCTTCAAATTTTCTAGTCCTGTTTGATATTAATTAGTCTATTGTGTTTTCCAGAATAAGGCTGGATTTCATGTACAAGTTTGTATGAATGTGTCCCATTTTGGATGGATTGTTCCTAGTCTGATTATTGATTATTATCACTATTATCATTACTTAATTTTTCATTATTTCCCACTGGGATGAGTGTCTGACATCATTGGACTGAATGATACTCGCCTGCTGAAATGCCTGCATGCAGCAGCATCTGCCCTCTCACCATCAATAAGTTCAGACCCTGGGAGCCATGCCCCTGTCTCAGCAGTTGTCCTGCACAGCAGAACAGACTGGGGCTCCTCAGCCCCCCACGTGTAGGTACTTATTTCAGGGTAAGATGGGTTGCCACCTGGAGGTGCTGTCTTTCTCCACTCTCACAAAATTCTAGACAATTTCAATATATTAAACACCACATCTTCAGTTTGGTTAAAATTAGGTGAGGGGAATCCTGCCTCAGGTATTCAGTGGCATCGTAAGTCAGGCTTCATAAATCATAGGCATTGAGAATAAACCTCTTCTCCCATATGAGAAAGGAAACTGCAATATTATTGATATCCCTCAGCACCCGGACAGCAAAAGTTGAGTCTGTTCAGATTACACGGCGCTGGGCAGAGAATGTCTCATCGTGTTTAGACAGCAGCCAGCACAGTAGAAATACCAATGGGATTTCATCACAAGACTCATCTTGTTAAAAGTCTTTCAAAGGGAATGTTGAATTTAGAACATTCCTCAAACTTACGGTGGATCAGTCTCCCATTTGTACAGTAGAGAGCATTTCAGAGAAGACTAAACTTTTGACTCAGAAATGGTAAATTTTAATTTTAAAAGTGCTTTGTTCCATCTTTCATGTTATCTTAACAACACAATTCCTACATGAAATTACAATTAATAAATTAAACTTTAGGTGCTTTTCCCCATGCCTATTGTTATGGAGTAGTTCTACTGCTTCTAGTAGGGCCAGTGAAGCTGGCAGGTGACCTTGTGGGTACCACACAGTCTGATGCTTCAGCTACAGAATTGATTGATTAATCTGCATTTATTTACTTCCTGGACAACCTCCTGGAGTACAACTGTGGGTCAGAAAGATCATAATCTGAAAATGATGAGTTGCTCAAATGCAGACAAAACCCCGATCTGAACACCTGAATTCATATTGCAGGTGATGAGACACGAGAAAAAAACCCAACAACATAGCTGCTAATTCTGTATTTTTTTCATTCAGGTACATTCCTCCACCCCTTGTAAAGACTCAGTGACTTCAGATGAGTACCATCAGTAACTAAAAAATATAGGGAAAAGGATAAACCCAGGGATATCTCCCAGTCCATTTCCCCTCTGTCATTTTTCAGAGAGCCAGATTCTAACAGTTTTGTCTTAGTGATTGGGGCAGGGAGCAAAGCTTGTCTTAAAACATGTCCTGAAACAGTTTACACTGCATTGACATTGAAAATTGCAAATAGTTGCGCACCTCTAGACAGGCACCATGTATGTACGTGTATCTGCACGTGTGTGCCTACATGCAGCAGGCACGTCTGAACAGCCGTTGAACTGTAGCCTTGTCTGTGTGCTGCCCACAGTACCAGGAAAGAGGATCCATGTGGTCATTCATCAAGGGATTCCTCATGCTGAGGGTCTCTACCTGTCTGTATGATCAGCATCACCTGTTTGAAGGCAACACTGAAAATATCCTTCATTTCCACTAGCACAGTGAGTGGGAAGATTCTCCTTTGTTGAGATCGTTTGGTTCTGCTAAGTGTTTTTTCTGTTCTACTAAGGTCTGTTTCTATCACGATATATGAACATGAGAGCATCTGACTTGCTAACAATTGCAAATACTTGGAGTAAAACTCACTGTTAATTCTGAACTGAATTTGCAAATAGTTTTGATCCTCCAAACCCATAGTTTTCAAAACAAAGGAGTTGAATTGCTTTTATTTAGCTCTACCCTGACTTCATTCACAGATACTGAATTGATTAATTCTTGGATAAGAACTGACTGAAATTCAGTGTCTTAACCTGAGTTAGGTTCATCAGTAGGAATGCCAAGAGGTGGAGCAACCTTACTGCAGACAGACTTTTCAGAGGATTTACTTGTCCAGTTCAAGTAGCTTGTAAGGAAGGGAAATGGTGAGCTTCCAGAGGCTTGTAACTGGAATAAAAGCTTTGGTCTGCTTGTCAAATTTAATAATCCCTTCTCTAAAGACCTGAGGAATTAGAGATTCTTAATAAAACAGCCAGAAGTTACTGCTGGGCTTTGTTTTCATATCTTTTCTCCAAATACCATTCTTAAAACCAACGGAATTGTTCTTCTGCAACTCATAGGCAAATACAAAGGTCAGCTCGCAGCGTACAGTCAGCATGAGAAATTTCAGCACAAACTGTTCACATTTGAATAAGTTATAAGCACACTGAACACCAGCTCATCAGATAGGAAGGCTCAAGGAAAATTACCATGGTACCTGCTATCCATGTGTACTATATATACTTTTTGGTGTTTTAGGCAAACTTGTTCCCGCATAATGCTTAACATTAAGAGGGGATACGTGTGATACATTCCTGAGAAGTTTTGCAGGTGAGTTTTCTGCTCCAGACATTCTCTAAGAAGGCACTGAAGGGACACCAAAGGCATATAGCCTGCTAGAAAAATTTTACTTGATATTTCTTGATTCTTTCATCACCTGCCTCTAGAAGTTGTTACCAAAAGAACAACTTTGAGCAGCTCAAATCTGTGTACATCAAAGCGGTCTGGCCTGCCAGCCAGCCAGTCGATAGGTCAGCATGACCTTCTGCTTCCAGGGCAGCTTGTTTGGGAAAAGACAAATAGCTCTCCTTCTCCTGGATTCGGAGGTCACAAGGGACAACGCATTAAAAGCAAACAAGGCTCTGAAACGTCCTTGTTTAAAGTTCCCCCTGAAATTATGCCCCATCCCTGGCAGTGCTCAAGGCCAGGCTGGATGGGGCTTTGAGCAACCTGGTCTAGTGGAAGGTGTCCCTGTCCATGGCAGGGGGTTGGAACTGGATGGTCCCTTCCAACCCAAACCATTCTGTGATCCTATGAATGCTTGCATTGTTATTGTACAGTGTTTTAACATCACTAAGCTATCACCTGAGGAGCCAGTATCTCTGTTTGTGGGCGCAGAGCCATGCACCCCATGGTTACCCCCTGCAGGGACTTGGCTGCTGGTGGCAGCTGGGCAGAGCGGGGCAGGGGGTGGTGGGCTTGGCCCCTGGCCCCTTGCAGGCTCCACACGTGCTGCTGGGCAAGGGGCCATGCAATGCCTTGCTGTGTGTGAAATGGGCATGGTGACAGGTTTTCCTGCTCTCTGACTTCTCCCTGCCATCTCTGAGCGAGCCACAGGTCTGGGCAGGGCTTCCTCCTGCTGCGTGG
Source organism: Microhierax caerulescens (assembly GCA_035590215.1). Lineage (NCBI taxonomy): Eukaryota > Metazoa > Chordata > Aves > Falconiformes > Falconidae > Microhierax > Microhierax caerulescens. Next base: position 41,700,866 of record JAVJGJ010000060.1, on the reverse strand, counting down.
GTACAGAGCTGGGACGTGGCACCAGGTGATCCCTTCCGATGCCTCGGCTCGGCGGGAAGGATCCGGCTTTCCTAAGCAGCTGCAGCTCCCTTCCATTTTACTCCTAAATGCCTGCCTGCCTTTCAGCGACCGCCGGAGAGGTGGAGCAGATGGATGACCAGGTGCACTTGTATTTTGATCTCTCTCTAAAAGGAAAATACAGGCCTTGAAATATTCTGTTAAGCAAATGGCTGCACATGAGGTGTGAAGACCCCAGCCAGGATATATGCCTCATTCTGCTGTTTGTACTTCACCCAGCCCCCTTGTCTCCCTTTGCACCCCCGTTTGTTTTTTGGTTTGTTTTTTTTTTTAATTTTCCAGTAGGCATCAATTAGGTGAGGGCTTTTCATTTTAAACATTGGGATTTTTACTCAGCTTGCTAAGGCTGTCAGGTCTAGTTTGCTACTGAACAGTTCAAGCTTTGGTGCTGGACAATGCATGAATGTTTAAATTGCTTGAAATGTCTAATTGAATTATCCTCAAATTACAAATCAAAATAGGAAAGACTGTCTCTAGCTCACAGGCTCGTTCACTGGGATGTGTCTGCCATACCATTGCTTTTCTTTATATTTTCTTTTCGGCTTCCAACTACGACTGAGTTAAATGAAACCTTAAATACTGAAAGCATTTCTGTTTGCGTGTGCAGAGGGAAGCGACGCTGAATGTAGAGGGAAATTTATTCACATTCCAGCTCCTAGTTCTTTTTGTGCTACACAAAAAAGAGTTTGTTAAATGTATATCAATACCTAGGAAAGCAAAACAGCCAGCTGCTATTTGCAAAGAAATTTCCTTTCTCTTTCAGCCACAGTGATATATAATATAAAATACTTTCACACAGATATATATAAATACCATTTAACTGTGGTTTTTATGAGAGCTTACAGATTAGGAAACCAATAAGCCAGAAAAAAGACTTGGTGTATCTAGCCAGCACTCATGAAAAAAATGAGCTTCTTAAAGCCTTGCCATTTATACAGCGAGGTAGAAATTAGTCTGTAGGATTTTCTTTTGTAAATTGTTAAGGGAGGCAGAGCTGGGTCTCCATGCATCACATTTGCCCTGTCCAGCCGCCGCCTCAGCAGCACCCCAGGCTGATCGGAAACCCTGG
>JAVJGJ010000060.1:41642829-41699619 GCA_035590215.1 Microhierax caerulescens | reverse complement strand
TAGTGCATGTTGCAGATATTGGAATAGTGCTTATTGCAGATATTGGAATAGTGCTTGTTGCAGATACATGAATAGTGCTTGTTGCAGATTTTGGAATAATGCTTGTTTCAAGGGTATAATATTTTTATGGCATTTTCTAACATATGGTAAAGGGGGTTTGACCACCTATCCCCAGCCTCAATCATCTTGCTGCTGCTTTATCTTAACTTGTTCAGTGACTGCCTGTACTGGGGGCACAAAGTGGGTGTTGGTGCTGTATCCTGCACCCGGCAGCTGCCCCAGCCCTCCCCAGAAAACATCCCTTCAAAGGCTGCATACTTCATCCAGGCTTTGGTGCCTCTCTCTGTGGCTTCCAGGACATGCTATGTGCTGTATGTCAGCTGCTCAGGTCAGGAGCCCTTGCCAGGGCTTGCAGCACCTTGTGGGTGCTCACACTGGGATGGGCTGGGCCAGGAGGACACTGGTATGGCACAGGCACTGCTTGGATGCTCAGTCTAATCAGGAGAATTGCTAATCCCCATGGATATACCAAACTGTGCCACAGTGCAAGACAGGAGTAGCAGGACAAGTGTTTAAATGTGGCAGTGACTGCTTTTGTTTTAAATAGAACCAAAAATAAAACAAGTTCAGAACGTGCCAGGAATCTTGGAATTAATACTCCCAGTATTTTTTTTCTTGAATACTAAAAAAATTAATTAGATTCAGGCCACTTTCAAGGGCAACTTCTCTATTAGTTTGCAATTAGACAATTGTTTCTGTGCTACAAGAATGGCTGAAGACATAATAGTTACGAAAGAACCTTAAGGAAATGGCTTAGATAAAATCTTTATTAAATGGAAGATCAGCTCTGAGGGGATATTTTTGGTAGAAAAGAAATATCCATTAACGCTGAGAATGTTAACACTTTAGTAACTGAAGACTAGCATATACTAAATCATCAGTTGTGTTTTTTTTTAAACATCTGATTGTTTTGGTGGTGAAGATTACACCTGTGTGAATTAAGCATGCCCAGATCAGAGCATCTTTCAGAAATGGAGAAAGCTGTAATTTGAAACTAATTGCAGTGGACATCCATTAAAATGATGTAGATCTTGGCAATGCATGTGTCCAGATGAAACCAGTAAATTGCACTCGATAATGATTGTGTATTACCAAAATCAGAGAATACCCTGCATCTTTCTTATTAACAAATCTCTTGCTCCCTCTCCAAATACTATTAAGACCCAGTAATCTAATTCCTCTTTTGGTACCATAACACTGGTTCCCAGTGATGGGGCAGTGGAGGAAAAGCACAACAGGCAACACCAGGCTCTTCAGCATGGCAAGTTGCTGTGTCTCATATGATTTAGCAATGTTTTCAGCTATGCTCAAGACATAACCCTGGCCTTAGGTTTGGAGCTCTTCTGCTGTGCTCCAGTCTGAACAGATTTGCACCCAGTACTTGCATTTCTCACTGAAGAGCACTGGTACTTGGGTCATTTTTTTATCATGCTCATGCATTGATTCCTGTAACCATCTCACCATGACTAAAGCATTGTGAGGGCTCAGCCAAATGGCGAATTCTGGGCTGATATTTTTACTGTTAGCAGGATGTGAGGGACCTAACCTGAATTTCCCCAGGGTTGTGCCCTACCTTTTTCTGCTGACTGGTTTCTTAGTGGTCTCTTCCCAGTTGTGGCAGTTTCCTCTTCAAAGTGACATCCTTCTTCCTCTGCTGCAGCTGGAGGTACAGATGTGGACCTGGCGGCTTTGATGCCTGAAGCAGGGCCAATGCCTTCCAATTTTCTTTCTCAGTGCTCACAGGGAGGTTTTAACATGGAAGTTTTCTTTTGCAAAACATGTCTGGTACTTAAGTCTGATGGCTATCATAGCATATGGCGCAATGGTTATTGTTAATGGTTATTATTAATTCATTAAACTTCCACCTGATCACTTTGCATTAATGTTGGTCTGTCCTGTTTATGGGGTTCTTTAAACGGGGACATGAAATAATTCCCAAGGAATCAACGAAAACTGTTAGGGTGTACCATCATGGGAATTAAAGGCAACCATCTCCTTGGCTGGTACTCAGCTGCTGGCAGTCCCCAGGGAGTTACTTTAGGCTCCTTCTGTGGCTGGGGAAAGAAGAGCCCAGCTGTGAAGGAGGCTTCAGGTTGGGATGACCCATTGACTTCAGAGGACCTCACACAGACTGTGCTCTTCACTCCTGTCTGGTAAAGGCATAAAACTGTGAGGGGTGAATCCCGGCCAAAGGATCCGAGTTTAGCTACTGTAAGTCAGAGTGTTGATCTGATGAAGGGCTAGTCCATAATTTGCCTTTGTTCCTGCATGGAAAGGGAAGGGTGGAGTCTGTGCAGGGAGTTAGGATGTAAAACAATGCACATTATCTCTCACATCAAAATAAACAAAGTATTATGTGAAAGATAAAGAAATCAATCTAAAACTAGAAACTTGTTAGGGAAACTTGCACCACCTTCGCCATGAAGAGAAGGGGTTTCTTGAGCTTTGAGGGGCTGCAGGAACGTATGAGTGTAATTCCTTCATTTACGAAGCACCAGCAGTGCATGTGTCTGGGACTAAAGCTGCAAGGTTAGGCAAGACAGAACCAGAACCCAGCCAGAGACAGGCAAAAGCAGCAGCCATGAGCTTCTCCAAAACTGGAACAGAAAGTATCCACGCAAGCGGGGTTAATTTGGGCAGGAGGAGAAGTGCCTCAAGAGGCATCCCAGCCATTCCTCCTTTCAGCATTTCTCTTCCATGTGTAGACTCTGTTCTCAGCTAGGTAACTGACAGGACACAGGAAACTTTTTACAAGTACATTTTTATTTAAAATAAAAATTAATTATGTGCCTTTTTAAAATAGGGTACTGCACAATCTGTATATGCAACACAGTTTTTGGTACGGAACATATTTATTGAGCAATAGCCTTAAATACTAAATATACATTAATGGCTTGCTTGTGAAACATGACAACATTAATTCTGATATCTTTTTTCTCTTTAGTCATTTAACCACTGATACAGATTTCCTATAAACAATATTTGTTTTCATCTGTACATGTGGTACACAGTCAAGAAGGCAGATCTTAGAATATTTACATTCATGCATTGATTTAAACACACTATTTTGCAGTTTAAAATAATATATTTTTGTTTGTACAGGTGCAGGGAGTATTATAAATACTTATCTACCATAGGCCTGATTCTCCATTGCTTGGCAGCATCTATGGTCATGACCTGGTTGGAGCAGGAGGCCCACACTTGCTTCACATGCTGTGACCATATGGCATGCAAGACTGGACAATTAGGTCTCTGTATAGATATATATATCTCAATATATTTATATCTTATACTCAGCGGAACTTTCCCCTTTCCTTCCGTGCCTGCTTTTGCAGCATCTATCCAAGGTGGAGATGCTTTTCTGGGCACACCACCGTGTCCAGCCTGAGCCAGGAAGGGTGGCAGCACTGGGGCTTCAGCTCCACCTTCCTGGTGCTGCTGAGGACTGAGGAAACTCAACACTTTGCAGCTCAGGCCCTTAAAGTGCATTCCCTGCTTGCGTCTGCTAGTGATGATCCTTGAGAAGAAACTTGGAGTTGATGCTTTCCCTCAGACTGAGCACAGCAGTTTGTGGAGTCTGTCTGGCGGTGGTCTGAGCAGAGCAGTTATGTCTGGGTAGGAACTGGCCCTCCCTGAGTCTGGTGGGGATCTGGCTATTTTGTGAGCGGAGCTACGCAGGGCCTTTCTACCCCTGATATTTTGGTGGCTAAAACCAAACTTGAAATGTTTGTAAAGATGCATTTTGGATTGCCAGTTCCCCAGATCCAGGGTCACTGCTTAGTGAAGCCCTTATCCATCAAGACTGTTCCTTTCCCTTTGTATTTACTTACAGCACAATAAGGAAGCACAGATGCCTCTTTTATAAAAGCTTTGCAAGTAGTCTGCGGAGTGTTAAACACAGCCTTAAACCACATCAGCAAACTTCAGAAACCACTCCGCAGTGACACTGCCTTTCTGGCCTTTCTTTTCTGAAGACTTACATCTGCTTCCAGAACACTTTTCCAAGTGTCTTTCTGAAGATCACCTTAATTTTTGGTGCAATGTAGTCAACTGTACTTAGGCAGCAATCTAAAGGCAAAACTACCCCGTGCAAGATTTCCCATCTCCTGCTGTGCAGCTGAGAGCAAAGGCTCTGGACAAGCAGAGGTGCAGCTCTCAGCCTGTCTGCTGCTGATCTTCTGTGGCCGTCAGATTATAAAAGTACACTGGGGAATGTCTGTTTAAGAAATATTATGGCAATTATGTGCCCTAATACATTTATTTAATATCAGCATGTTGTATATCTGCCTATGCAAATTGGATACATTACAGCTCTCAAAATACTGCCACAGAGCTGGTATTTTTATCTTGATTATACAGATGGGTAAATTGAGGCACAGAGGGGCAAAATTACTTGCTAGTAAACAGCAGATCAGTGGCAGAGTTGAAAACAGATCCTAATCTTCACGTGCTGCTCCTTGAAATGCCCTGCGTCCTGGCTCTCTATGCCATCTTTAATGTGCATGTTCTTCTGAGGAGACCTCAGGGGACCTGGGGTGGGTTTGCTTGTGGGTTGTGCCATGCACCAGGGTTTGCTCTAGTGAGGACGTTTTCTCATTGACATCACTGAAAATCAGACAGTGTCTGGTGACCATCTCTTTAGACTTTTTCTTGCAAAAACAGACACATCTTGATGGACATAATGAGCTACAAATCCCTTTTGTGATTTTGGCCTTACAGAGCATACCTTTAAAGCTGTATTAGGAAATAAATAAAATCAACAACCTTAAGGAGAAAGTGCTAATCCTGAGGCCCTATCATGCTAATCTCATCTGCATTCATACTTTATACTCGCAGCTAAACATGCAACCAGTCTCAAACTATGCCATGTTTAGGCAGAAACAACTGGAGTAAAAAACAGAAAGGCAAACAGAGGTAACTACAACAAAATAAATGTTATAGCTTAAAAAATATTCTAGAAATATACTTGCAATATTTTTGTTATAGTATTTAGGGGCTAAATGCTTTAGGCAATCGACGTTTGGGATACTAGACTCAAAGTGTAAATTCTGTCATTTTAATCACACTTTGGATCTAGGAATATATCACTGTGTCTTGTGCAAGCACACAGCATGAATATGGCAGGGAATGATCATACTGTTGGGCAAAGGGTTACTTATTCCCTTTCACTTTTGTAATTGCATTCACTTCTCAAGAAAGTCTAGCCTTTAAAAAATAATTTTATGCAGCTAAACCTCTACATAGTGATGACAGGCTAAAAAGCTAAATTAATAACTCCATAAATTCCTCAACAGCAGTATATAGCAGCATTTCATTTTATCATTGAAAAGATACTTATATTTACATACACCCTATTATTCAATAGGTAATAGAAAACTACAGATGGGCCTGAGCTGAAAGTGCTGATTTGAACATCCCGGAGCTTTTTGGGGGAAGGTCTGCAGACCATCGTCTTCCTCTGCCATCAGGCCAAACTCTACATCCTGGCGATGACCAACCGCAGACAGGGATGCGTTCAAAATCAAGGTCTGATTTCTGCAGTTCAGGCACATCCTTATATAAAACTGAAAGCATTGGTGTGTTGCAGTACCAAGGGACATGGTGGCTGGGGCTCAGCCATGTCCTGGGGCGAGGCTAGGTCAGAGCCTGGTAGTTACTCACAGACATGGAGACGGAGCGGTACTGAATGTCCAAACAAGAAGCCAGGGTGGAAATTTGTCTTTCACTGCATCATGACTTTCAGCACAGAGGTAAATGAGACATATACATGGCGGTGTTATAAGAAGGAAAGCTTTCAGGAGGTGAGGAAAGACCACCATCTTGGCTAGTCTCATCGCCTTTATCCTAAGGGTTACTCACTGAGTCTAACCTGAGATCCTACGTGAAGTGAATTTGGGTGGATTCAGTTTTGCTTTAAGTAGTCTGCCATCCACGTCACGGAAAGTACAACACTAAGCTACTACACTGAATTTGGCACAACCGGCAGCCTCTGCCCAGGAGAGGTGGAGACCGAGTTAACGTGGGCACAACCAGCTTACCAGACCCTCAAAAGTGGTCCTCCAAGCCAGACCTACAATGACCTCAGTGGGTCAGTTCAGAAGACTTGATGCTTTCAGGAAACAACACTATGAATGTTGTTTCTATGAAACTTCAGTGAATGAAGAAGACATCAAAGGGCTGCTAGTACTTCCATCACAATCCCACCCAAATAATCATGCCAAGACGGAAACAACATCTTTCCTGTTGGGGTTTCCCTGTGGAATCAGCATGATGCAAACACAGAGAAACGTGTGGAATTTCACAAAGGAAAAGCTTTTTTAAAGATAAAAAATAAAGTGGGATGCAAAAAAAGGAGGATGATTATGAAATAATAACATTCAAAGCACCTCTTAATAATCTCTCTCTTTCAATAGCAATGCTAATTGCTAAAATCTTACATTTTGATTTCTTTTGCCTGAAAAGTCTTCAGCCATGGAAATTGCATAGTCGTCAGACTGCAGATGAATTTCCTGGGATAAGTCACAAGGTCATGTAATTTTTGGTTACTTGATGGTTTAACAGGAACCTTTGTTCTCTTTTTAATAATGAAATAATAAGGATGATAAGGATGAAGCATAAGTGTACAGAACTGCACAGGCTGGAGAAGCACATAGGTGACACCTCCCACCCTTGACCCTCAGACCCATTTATAATAAGCTGCTGCCAGTCTGGCAGATCACCTTCTCCTCAGAAGATCCTATTTCAGCAGCTTTTTGTGGATACTGAATTCAAGATGAAAAGGGGGAGAGGGGAAGAGAGGAAGAAGAAGAAGCGGGAGGCATCACGACATTGCTTTCACGAGATGCAGCATGCAATGCTTATGCCTTTGTGAGGCCTTTTCTCTGGGCAGCCCAGGTGGGCAAGTTTATCCTCCCCTGGAGAAGCAGCAAGCATGAAGAGCAGCCTGCTTTTCTCTTCTGAATCACTGATGCATGCGCTGTTTCTGAAATGAAGTCCTTGGCCACAGAGCTCCTTCCGTCGCCTTATCTCACCCACCTTGCATGCTCCGTGTGTGTGCTTTGACAGTTTACCACCTCCTACACCTCAGCGGGGTTTCGGGGATTATACAACCGTGTTGTTATCAACTGTTTTGTTGTTTTGAGAGGAGGTCATTGCATATTCAGCCCGACTGGTTCCATTCTCTTCTTTTCTCATTGGTTTCCTTGGGTGATCCCAGGTTCGGTGATGTATAGACAGGGTGGGGGGTGGGGGGAGAAGAAAGGACAGAGATCAACATCTTCTTTGTCAACACAGATTGAAAGCAAGGACATGTGAAATGTGTCATAATACTGAACTTTTCCTGTCTGCATTTCCCTTTCTGAACACAGGCCAAGCCAGCAGTTAAATTTTGTCAAGCCTCATGATCTACCTGGAGGGTGGAGGTCTGGTTCTAAGGCCTCATGATGGGCTGTTGGAGTGCCCGTGCTGGTCTGTGTATAGACACAAGTGTGCATGTTGCGTAAGACGAAGGCTCCACCACCACCTTCATCACTGGAATAGAGGCTGGGTGCTGGGTCAGGCTCTGCCCTGGGGCAGTCCTGGGCCTTTCTCCTCCAAGTGCCACATCATTCAAACTGGGATGATGACCAGATGTGTCCACTGAGGACCCAACTCAACAGCCATCATAAAACCACCGTGTTTGGTGACTAGGAGAGAACTCATCTGATCAGCGTAGTAGATATGTACATTTTTGGTAACCACCCCAGACTACCTTCACAGTCAATAGAGAGAAAAAGGTACTTTTAAAACACAGTTCAGAACAGCTTCAATTGAATATGCAAAATAAGTCAGATGCTTTGTGCCCAAGGCATTCATGTTTCTCTGCATCGTGAAGGAAGGGTAGCTTGCTAGCCTAGACACAAATGTCTGTTCTAGGTGTCTTGAGTTGTTAGTGAATGAAACATGGCACCTGCTGTGATCTACCAGCTCCTCAGCACAACCACCCTTTTTATTTTTTTTGGTGGCCACTGGTACCAGTTGGTAACACAGTCCAGGACCACCAATGCTAATTGTGAGACAATGCAGGAAATGCCCAGAAAGTGCAGAAAACTAACAAGCATCTGCACATCACGGAGCAAAATGATCTTATTTGAGATTTTGAAGTGACTGAAAAGGGAGATGTGAGCTTAAGTTCCGTAACAGACCATGTTACATCATGTGTTTCCTCTCACAACTTCTCAAAAGTGGCATGACCTTTACTTAAAACCGAAGCTTTAATCTTAGTAGAAGGAAAAGGCTTTGTGCTTTCCACATGGATATTTCAGATACTAGTGCCTTGAGTTTAAGGTGCTTCTGAGGGCAAAAAGAGGAACAGATAACGCAATACAACAGTCAGTCTGTGCTATTGTTCTTGATGTTGTTTAACAAAACAAACAATGATTAATAAAAAACAGTTAATGACATTTAATTTCAGCAAAGTTTTAATGAAAGATTTATGGAGAATGATTACAGGAAGATAAATGTTTTGCTTGTAATCTCAAAGAAAATACTTCTGATTGTGATATCTTATGCCTCTCTAGCTGGTAAGAGTTAAGGCTTGTTAATATTAGCCATGATTCCAGAGAATGGAAATAGAAGGCAAGGGGAGACAAAGAGTTGTTGAGACTAAGGGTTGTTAAAGCCATTTTTCAGCCATTAACACACTGTGCCTGTCTGGATCTTGCACAAGGTCCTGCGGCCCTGTCTTTCACGACACTGTAAAGCACCCATCCACCCCGTCTCCTGGCAAGAGGAATGGAGAATCTGACTGCAATACTTCTCTGATTTTTTTTTTTTTTTCTGGGCAGGAAAAATGGTGTGGCTGTCTAAATTTCTCTGTTGCTTTCAAAAATTCCTCCCCCCCTGCCCCCTGGCCCCTGCCCAGTTCCAATTCTGATAATCAGCTCTACGAATGGTCAAAAAAAGAAGACATTTTTGGCCACTTCTACTAGCTATCTGTTTGTCTCCTGTTTACTCCTTCTTCATTTCGGTCTGCTGTGTATTTCTGCACCTCTCAAGTTCCATTTTCTTTCTGTCTAGCCTTCCTCTTCTCTCTTCATGTTAAAAAATGTCTTCCTCTCACTTTTATCTACCTTTTCCTGTTGTCTAGAAGTGATTTCGAGACCAACTTCCTCAGTCCTCCTGAAATTCTTTTTCCTTTCCTCCCCCTTTTTTTGCTTCAGTTTCTCTTCCCCAAGAGCTGCCGTTTGCTCGTTGCCCTCCCCAGGCTGGTCTCCTAGCACAGACCCGAACAGTTTGGAGACTCCTCCAGCGGCGAGACCTCTCTGCAGACACTGCTGGAGAGGCTGCTGGCGATACCACGCCATGGGCACTAGCATGCATTGGAAGTGTATTTTTTTCAGAGCCTGCATATTGGGGAATGGAGATTTTATCAAGGTTCTGCTTCTGCCTTATCAACTGCTCAGGGTTAGTGCTAAAAAACCCCAGAGCAACTACTTTCTTGGGTCTGAATGAAATGGCTGTGTGAGACATTGATTTGCTTATTTTTGGCAGACACAAAAGTTCAGGCTTGGAGACTGCTCTGTTTAACTCCTTCACTCGATTTGTTATCAAATGTACATCAGGCATGGATTTCAGGTCAAACTTGCCTCAATTATGCCATTTAAATCACTGGTTTGGCAGACCTGTATGCACTTGTCACAGTGATTAAAACTGATCTATGTATTCAGATGCGCAAAGTCATCTTGGCTTGTGATTTTTCAACTGCCCTTTTGCATTAGGGCACTAGCTCTTTTTGTGCCACTAGCTCTTTTTTGCCTCAAATTCCATTGACTCTTGAGTTCCAAGCATACAGGTTTTCCTCTTACACACCAAGGAGAACCCTTTTATCCTATTTTATGCCTGATAAACCAAGATTATGTGTGATCTTCCTATGTGTAATGCTCCAAGACCCCTTTCAGATGAAGCCCTATGGTTAGGTATTCATGCATTTCCATTCCAGGGTTGCTCTTCATTGGTAAAAGCGATGTTTCAGATTAGTGAGGGAATGAGTAGGGAACTATTCATATCTGTGACATACTCACTTGGTGGCAGGCGAAACAGGCTGTTCACTAACAAGTGGTTTGCATTGCTTTACCGTATGATTTCCTAAACATTGTGCTTTGATGTTTGGCAAACAAATTGGCGCACTCTTCATGCCAAACATCTGTGAATGAAAGGGACATGCAACTCTGTACAGCTTAGTACACGCCTGAAATGATGCATCAGAGTCCATAATGACCTCTCCACCATGCATGCATTAATTTGCATGAGTCCTAAAATCAAAAAAGCATCAAACAGCCATTTAACAGTGTATTTCACACGTCAAGCTTAAATTTCAGATGAGGTTCTGACCACATTATGAATCTTATTTATGGAAGAAATTCATATTGGCTTGTACCAGTTCTCTGCAGAGTCCTGTGTAAAGGTCAACATAACAATGCACATTCAAACGTAATTTGTATGTTCTGTCTTCAGAAAATTTCCTAGAGGAAGCACATGTTTTGGCCCTTTAGCATGCCTAGTCACGAAACTAGGTTGGTATATTTGACAACACCCTCCCTACCAACTTTGGCTACTGGTGTAAATTTGGCATTCATCTACCGTCTGTAAGGCCGTTGTGTAGTAGACTACTAGGGGAGGGTTTCACCTTGTGTCTCACTTGTAAATGCTTAAGAAAATGTCTAGATTCTCTCTTTCAGACAAAATCAAGCAAAAACTGAACAGACTATTCATTTAATCAGGACTTTTGTATGCCTTGTTACTTATAGGTTTACTGAAGCTTTGAGGAGAATAAGATTACCTAGAAATGGGAATAGAAGTTTTGTCCAGAAGAGTAAACTGCAACTGAGATTAAAAGACACAACACAATCCACATGCTCATATTCTTCAAAGTGCTTTGTGCTTGGAAGGGATGAGAGTTTAGGATAAAACTTGATGTCATGAGACAAGTCTAAGCATTACAAATCTGTTTCCTACTGCCTGCCTCCATAGTAATATCCCTGCTGAGTGCCAGTGCACCCTGGCCAGCATCTGGGAAGACGGGGCCTTGGGGAAACCCAGCCAAGCTGGGAGGAGATGACCTTGGGCTGGCAGCAGGGGAATGAAGGGATCTTATATTTGTCTCCTTCTGGGGCTCCCATACCTGACTCAGCACTGCCAGGAGATGCCTGTCTCCACCTAGGATTTGCTGCCCTGGGTTGTCCTCCCAGGGAAACACCTATCCTGTTTTGTACAGAATGGGAATAGGGTCATTCTTCTTTTAAAATGCAGTTAGAGGAGGAAAGGCTGCTCTGCCCTCCCTGCTGTGTGTTGTTGGAGATGCTCAGTGCTCAGAAGACCACAGTGCAACTCCACTCTTTCCTGAGCAGTGGTACAAAATTGTAAATTATACTTAAAAGGCACCTACAAACCCCACGCCCAAACAAACAAAAAAACCCAAACAACACCCACCCCCCCCCCAAGATTGGCCTGTATGGGTATCAGTATCAACTGATAATTTTAGCAAGAGTGAAAGCTGTGAGACATGCCTGTACTGCCTTTGCACAGCTGTACCTGTACCAATGTACACAGTACCTGTGCCAAAAACACCTTTCTTGTTTTCAGTTCCTCTCATGAAGGTGCTTTTAGTAACATATAAAGAACTTGTCTCTCCTCTCCAAGCAGTTTCACCTCTGAAAAAAGGTGAACCTTTTTTCACCTACGAACAAAGCTGCTACCAGGCTCTGCGGGCAGCCCGGCTGTCGCCTGGCGCAGCCGTGGGGAAAGGTAACAGCCAGCGAGCTGCCCTGCCGGTAAGCATTGCCGCGGCTCGCCCGCGGCTCCTGCACTGCTGGTGGCATGTGCCGGGTCCTGCGTGTGCCCGCTGATCCCCGGGTGAAGCAGTAGAAGGGAGGAGGCAAATCAGAGAGCTGAAAATGGATTGTTTATACATGCCATAGGATTGGTCTATCTTGATGTGTCCCCAGTACACAGCAGAAATACCCAAGCTACCTACGTACCAGTAGAGATCCAACTGAAGCAGCACCTTCTTGTGTTTCAAAAGTTGTCCAAGAAACAGATTAAATATCTGGTAAGTATATTTTCACTCAGCTTCATCCCCCAGGCTAGCATGTTAGCAGTACCTGTGGTGGCTGTGTTTACAGCTCTTTGCTAGACTTCACTTGCTGGAAGCCCAGACAAGATGATGTGTGGGCTACAGTCACACTTCAGAAACATCCTTATTTAGCAGATACGGGATAGGAATGAAAGAATAAATTTTGTAACATTATTCTATTACTAGACCATCTCTCCAAATAACCGGAATGTTTATAAGAACATAAAGAATGTGAATGGAGGCTGTTTACATCTCAGTACTGGGGGTGTTCATCAAACAGCCATTTGGTTCGTGCCAGCCATCAGCCACCAGAGGTGAATCAGTTCCCATGACAGCAATGGGTGGAAGAAGCGAACTTGCTTTCTAAGATTGGTTTGTGAACACGACCCCTGCTAGAGGGGCTCAGTGTACTGACAACAGTTGCTTTTCTGTGACACAGACATGGAATTTGTGTGCAGCCACCCACAACGAGCCATGCCTAATGACTAACCTGGGCTGGCCAGCCTGGTGCTATGGCCAAATGTATGGGGCTCATGTTAAAGAAGGACACTTCTCTGGAGATAGTTTTCAGAGCCATGGAAAGAGAGTCACATTCTGAACTGTCCCTTTGACTGTCCCAGAATGATCAGAAAAATTCAGTTTGAATATTCTTTATTTTACAATGTAAAGATAGAAATCAAAGAAGAAACCCTAATGATGAGAATTCTCTGAAACCTTAGATTTCCTCTATTAAATTAGTTAACAGCCATATGTGGACCATCTATCTGTCCAGAAACCAAGCAGCATACTATTCATTACTTGTAGGAAGAGGTTACTGGCTCAACTACCTCCCACGTACAAAGCAAATGTTTTACAGTTACAATAAAAAGCAGCTCCATCTGGAGAAATTTCAACAATGCACTCACTTCTGCTCAGTGTTTGTCGAGTATCAATATTCAACACTCTCAGTCTCCCAGGACTTTTACACATATTCCCTGCATTTCTATCTCCAGGCTGGTAAATTAGATAATCCAGTATCTAAAAGACCAACAGTCTTGCCCCAGTGTTTATTACTTATTATCCCGACATGTGATGTTTTTGACTTACTCTTTCAAACTATAGGTAACCTGTGTGATATTACCTGCGCTATTTGGAAAGACTATGTTTATTGGGTTACTTTTAGTCTTGGACATTTGATGGAGATCTCCTTCTTCAAGCTGCCTTGCCCCTTTGCTCCTTATGGAAAAAAAAAATAAAAAAATAAAGGCATCTTCTGTGAATCAGAAAAGGCTGTTCCTTCCCTAGAGACCTTTGAGTACTTCAGTCTTAGCCCAACAAAACCAGCTGATAAGTAAGATTTACAAGAGAAAGTAAGCATACAAGTTTTAATATCTTCAGACTTTTCTGTCTGTCTCTCACATGTGGAGAAGGGGAGAAGATCTGTTCAAGCACGCAGTGCTAGGACCGCTACGCAAAAGGAGGAAGCCTCTCTCACAGCACTGCAAGTCCTGTTGCAGCAATAGGCTTTGATTTAACCCCCAGATACCATCTCCTAATGACAGCTTCTTCTTTTCTGGCTGTTCACATGAGCATTTTCAAGCCTGCAATTTATGGCTAATTCAGCTCTCCCTTATAACCATTTTTAGCTGACCAGTTTCTGGTGTATATTTAAACAAGCCCTGCAAGCGTGTGGGCAGCTTCTGGCTTGGGGTGGTTCATGCTCCCCTGTGACAGTCAAATCCCCCTCGCCATGAATGGATTGAAGATCTAGCTTTTGCTGAGTGCTTCTCTTGGGGGAAAAAAAAAAATCCCCATGCAGCCGCTCTGCAGCCATTCATCAGCACTTAGAGGTTCCCTGGTCTGGTGCACTCAGGCTGCAAAATGTGGTGGGCAGATAGATCTCTTTCTGCAGATGTGCATCTATCCCAGCCTGCAGAAGTCACTCTGGTATGTCTGAAGGGAGGATCTGGCCTGTTCAGATTGCAAGTAATGGCAGTGGATTGCTGAGCCACATGTGAAATTTAAGAAGTGGAGTTTATTCTTCATTTATTTTCAGCACTGCAAAGTCAGAGTAATTCCACAGGCTTTGCTGGACTTGAGGAGGATTTGTTCTGATCTTACAGGGGAAGATCTGTCCCTGGGAGACTAAGGTGATGCAATCACATTTCCGACTGGGTCTTCAATTAAGCTAACTTCAGAATTACATTCCTACACAAAACCAATCTTAAGGAAGAGAAGGAGCTTTATTATGAGGATACTGGCCTATTAACTGACATAATTGATAAAAGCATTTTCAGTGACCCCTCACGTTAAAGCCCATTCTTTGCATTCTCTATAATGATCTTTAAAAGGTTTTATTGACTGGAAGGATATTACAGCTGACGTTATCTGTTGGGTGTTCTCAGTGTGGCATACATCACTGATATGTTTTGATGACAAAAGGAAAAAAATTAATGAACCTAACGTTAAAAAATGATCTCATGTTGCCAGCTTTCCAGCCTGGCAAAAAGCCACTAAAAATGAAAAAAAAAAAAAGAAAAAAAGACATTAAGTGCCTGGAATCAACATGTCCCTGCTTTGAACAATGCCAAAACGTGTCTGCAGGATGGCCATGGCCATGCCTGGCAGTGTGCTACACGCTGGCAGTGCCCTTCGGGGATGAGCTGGGGACACACCTGCTCCTCAAAGGCAGAGCAGTGCAGGTAGCTGAGGTACGTTCATGGAGCCCCTCAGGTCATGGCACACCACGCTCAGCCAAGCAGTGCAGAAACAGCCTGGGATCGTCGATGTATATGTAGCGCCCAGATAAGCAGGATTATATACAACTCTATTGCATTAGGCATGATCTGCCCTAACAAGTCTATAATTTACAGAGAGTAACCAGCTCAAATTTCTGTTCCAATTTCTTATAGAAGACAATAAACAAACTTGGAACAATCTCATTAATGAAAAGAAAGAGGGGATGGGGTTGGTCTCAGGGAACACCAGAAAAGGAAAAGGGCATTTGAAAGAAAGAAACGGGAAGAAGCCATGGGTAAATTTAGGCTGGAGATGCAAAATAAGTTCTTTTACTCTCAAAAGAGTAACAGTTTGAACTGGGACTCCTGGAGGAGGCAGCAGGAAGAAAGGGAAAACTACACAGCTTCAAGAAGGAGACTGGTATGTTTGTGAACAGGATCAAATGCCACAGTGCTCACAGTATCAGGGACAGACAGGGTGACCGAAGGTCTCGTTCTAGTCCCATGTTACTAAGATGTCTAGGCTGCCACCGCAAAGTATCAAAGAAGGAGAAATGACTTATTTGGGGGACTGAAACAAGCACTGTTACAGGAGAAATCGTTTCACTGAACATCAGGTACAGCCTCAGTTTCCCT
Organism: Microhierax caerulescens; assembly: GCA_035590215.1. NCBI lineage: Eukaryota > Metazoa > Chordata > Aves > Falconiformes > Falconidae > Microhierax > Microhierax caerulescens. The sequence goes on along the minus strand of JAVJGJ010000060.1, from coordinate 41,684,094 downwards.
GCGGTTGATCCTCAGTGGTCAAGGCAATACCTATGGTCAGAGCTGGACGCAGGGTGGGTTGCTTTACCATGGCACCAGGTCTGGGAACAGGTAACAGCTAATGGTGAAGGCAGGACACCTACTTTGGTTTTTCCCTATTTCATGCAGATCAGGAGGAGGAAGAAGGTAGCATCTCCCAGAGCTCTCCTGTGAAAAGCCTCCGGACTAGCACAGGCTGCATGCATTACTGCAGTAGTGGCATTATGCTGGTGTCTCACTAAAACTGAAGTCATGGAGCTCGTGTAATGGTGGGCAAAAATTCACGGCTTCCTCTGAACTGGGCTGTGCACAGTCTCTGAGCTTTTGTGCCCACAAGCTGAATGTGCAGGCAGGTTTGATCCTTCATTTCTGCACACATCTGTGAGAGCTCTCTGTGACCCACACAAAACCGAGACATGCACATTCTCACAGGTACTGGCATGAAGGCAACAAACACTCCTCTGCTTCTCAGTAATACAGAAACACCAGTGGAAGCCCACACCGAGATCTTTTGCTTAGTCCTTTAAAATTCCCCAGTCCTTCTGGAACAGACTGAACACCACCTATCACTGTTCAATACTTTCTATCTTCAAAGTGCTTAAATATTATTTAGTGAATCTGGATTTGAAGTCTGCGTTTCAAGTGCCCAGCTGTACCAGTCCTGATCAATACCTTGCTATTTTTATATAGACAACACATCTAAACATATACATTGATCGAGACTGCCTAACTGCTTCTGCTCAGCTACAGTGAGGCCAATAAAAGATATTTATAAACTATTATTTAGCGGGGCTCCCAATTAGAAATCGTCCTTAAAAACAGATACCTATATTGGAGGGGAAAGTGGAGGAGAGAAAAGGTGCAGGAACCCCCTACCATGTCTGCAAACTGGCTGGTTGCTGGTGCCCCATGCTCTGGGACAGGGTGGACATCAGTGCTGGCAAAACGTGGGGTTGGAATAATAAGGGCAGAGAGAGGAGATCAGCAAGGGCTGCTCTTCACTGCTCTCTCCCTCTGAATGTCTCTGAAGGACGTTGTCTTTCATGAGCCAAGTGACTGTAGATGCTGCCATTTTTGGCAATGGACTTTTCCATCCCCAAAACAAAGTTGATCTGAGCTACTCTGTGCCCAGATTTTTTTGCTGAATGTAGATATCCACCTTGCTATTTGATCCCTTGCAAACATAGGCAACAACTTGGATGATGGACTTGATCCATACAGAAGAACAAGTCTACTACTACTTCACAGAATCACTTAAATAGAATGTCACAAAATTATTTAAATAATGATTAATTTCTGTGCAGATGAACCAAAATTCTCTGCAGATTTTCTGTCATAAAAATATCTTTCATAGAAGAGGGTCTGCAACATAAATAAAAGCAAGGAGCTGAGAAGAAAATTAAAACTTGTAAAATGAACTGACCTTTGCAAACATCGAGATCACTTTGCATTTGAGGCAATCTGTCACCAGCTACAGTAAGACCACTGATTTCCAAGCAGCTTCTCCTTACTTTGTCCACTCACAAGAAGAGTTTGCAAAGACAGATCTTGCTCTTTGGAGGATAAAGGCAAACCTACTGTAAGTGGACTGCACAGGGTGGTCCCAGCCTTCCCGTGTTCCAGGTGTGAGGTCTACACAGAGGCAGAGAAACCAGCAAGTCTGGCACACCTTGATGTGTACACAGAGATCTGGTTTTGTGCTGTTTGGAACTGGGGACAATTTCTGAGGAAGGATTTGAGTTCAGCCAGTCTCTACACTGACTTTCCAGGGCTCAAAGCAACTAAATGAAAGAACCAAGTTAGCCTGAAGTTCCTGTTGCTTTCATAAGGTTTCACGCTACTGCCTCAAAAAGCAGACACCAAAGAAGGTACCATTTCTCCACCTGTGACCTCCCTGCATGGCCTCTTTTCAAAGGGCAAAATGAGGAATGACCCCATTTTCCTAGTCTTGCCTGCATACAGCTGGGATCAGACCCCCTGTTAGTGCTTCACTCCATCACCTGGCATTAGCTTGGGGAATGGATGCTACGATGCTCACCTCCACAAGTGCTCCCTGACACGGCTATTTAGCCAACAGCTCTCCAAGATGGACAAACCAGGAGCACTGTCCTCCAGCCCACCTGCCAGCAGGGTTGGCCACATGCCTGCTGACAGAGCAGACACTGAAGTCAGAGCAAGGTAAGTGTGTGGTGGAGCAGGACCACCTCAGCAGATGCCACCTTCTCCCACCCTCAGCTCTGCCCACGCTGACCTACTGTCTGTCTCACCTTCATGGCAAGACTTTCCTGAGCCGGGAGCTGAAGGCTGCTTAGCAACCCCAGAGCATGATAAATATTTAGCAGGAAGTATGGGGGGTGCAGAGAATGAAGGACAGAGGTAGCAGAAATCACACCCTGCAGCCAACACAAGTGGTGGCAGCACAGCTGCAAGTGATCAACGTGTGCCAAGGAGTGTCACAGCTCTGCAAAGGGGGGCCCTGTCTGCACCCTTCTGCCCCTGGGCAGTGTGGCTGCATGGCAGCAAACAGCACAGCAAGGTGGGATGTGTGCAATGTGACCTCCCTTCCAGAGCAGTGGGGACCCCTGAAAGCAGCTCATGTGGACAAGCACCCCTGAGCCTTCCTTTATCAAACACCTGGTCTCAGCTAGGGCATGGAAAAGCTGACATCTTGGTTGCACACCAAGTTGTGACTAATTAGACAAAGGTGTGAAACTAATGCACATAAATTACAGTGGGAAATAACACTGCTGTGGTCAGATGCCTTGTTCCCTCTGGCTCAGATTCTTTGCATGGGAGGAAGCACATCCAAGCGCAGCTCCTGCCGTTCCCTGAGCTCTACTCTTCCCCAGGGTCTCTGCGCACAGAAGTCCAGGTTAGAGCCAGGCATCAAAATCCAAGGCAGCAGAAGCCATGAACTGGAGAAGCCAAGGGTGGCACCGAGCCAAGCCTGCTGGCCAGAAGCATGCCAAAAAGTCAGGCAGGAAGGGGGTATCTTCTGCATGGTAGATTTGGGGTAACGTGGGGGTGATGTGGGAAACAAAGAACGGGCAGAGACTGGGGGCGAACGGGACACATATACAGGGCTGAGAGGTGGCTGAACAGTCCCCATCATCTTAAAGATGGTTGGATGCATGTGATGGGTGGGGGATCGCCTGGTGCCAGCTGCTCCATGGTCAGGTCTGGCTTCTTGATGCCCTGAGGCAGAGCAGGATGAGTCTGGGCAGATTCTGCCTGGGGCAGCGTGGGGGAACTACCTGGGTATTCCCTTATGTTTCTGGCTTTCTCATTCTAACCATTGGGGTTTCTAATGCTCCTGCAAATCTGCCATGTCTGCAGAAGCCACTGGGAGCTGCAGTTGTTCAGCCACAGGAGAAATCAGGTTTTGTTGCTTCTACTCCAGATGCATTGGAAACCCTTCATGGAAAGCATAAAGGGGGCAATAAAGGCACCCAGCAGGTTCCTGAGAGATTTTTGTTGTGTAGAGGGAATTTCTGGGTGATACAGTGCTGGGTAACAGATCTACATCCCTACCCTACTACCATGGGTACAATTTCCTCTAAGCCATAAAAAAAAGATTGTGCCAGGCACCCCGGGGTGCTGCTGCTGGGTTCTTGCAGGCTGTAACAAACACAGTCCTAAGCTGAGATATTGCAGATAATCAAGCCCAAATCCTTCTTCAAGTGTCCCTGCACACTGGGCTGGGTATGTGTCAGCCACAGCTGTAGCTTTTCACCAGCAAGGTCAGCCACAAATGCCCTCATGTCAGCTCACAAAAATTATGATTGGCTTAAAAATTAAATTAATTTCTAAGAAAACTTTATTTCTTTGCCTTGCAGGCAGTTTTTTGACTGGTAGGTGAATAGAACCCTTATCTTATGTTTATTCAGATTTCTTCAGAAGTTACTGTTTCAGGAAGAAATGTAATAAAAACCTCATGGTAGACCCAGCAAGTCTCCTACATGTTTCAGAACTGTAGCATCTACTTATATCTTCTAGTTGAGCTGCTGTGAGGAGTATTTTGATGAATACAACTGGAACAGCATGAGCATTATATTCTGGCACAAGCCCGTAAAATCCACCTGTGGCTATTACAGAGCTGCTCTGAGGCAGTAACTGTGCAGTACTTAGCTCTATCGCAAGGCTTCTGCCCGTTTGATGTGGTACCCTCATCTGCAGTAGAACACAGAAAAACGGCGTTTATTCCTAGCCACAGTGAACAGTTCATGGATCACAGGATAGACCATAGTGCCCTACAGATTTCTGTTGGCATCTCTGACAATGCATCACAAATTAGGAGTAAACAAGTGACAAATGATCCATAGGAGAGTATTTTGTGAAATACTTGGACTTCTTATCTTATGTTAAAGACTACAACCTCCTGAAGGCTTCCAGTGTTCCTGGTTATAAGAAACTGTGCGGGGCATGTTGTCCACTTATGACAGCACACTTTCTTTCTAGCAGAATGTGTCTTTGGTATAACTTAAAAGAGACAAAGAAATCCTGTCCTATAATAGGTATGCAAACATGTAGTGTTTATAAAAATCCCAGATGGACAGCACTGAAGAGCAGCTCCTCCTGCTTATCTGACCAACATGTACTGCACAGGCAACAGCAAAGCAAACTTTTCTGCGCAGCACTGCCTGAGGGTTTGCTCAGCCATCTCTGCAAATGAAAGGCTATTTTATCCACTTTACTTATCAGCCCTTGATCTGTCAAATAAACCTGCTAGCAAGCAGTAGCAATAATTCTGCTGTTCTACTTAAAAATGAGGCCAACCCTTCATCTTGATGAACCCAAGAAATACTGGGCAGCACCAACTATTAGTCCCCCATCCAAAATCCTCAGTAATGCCACAGAATCAACAGAATGAATACAGCAGAGCTCTGGCATCTGCAGTGGGCTTGGGTCGAGCTGTAAAGCTGTTCAACAACTTGTCTCATATACACTACCCTGGAAATTCTTGCACAATAACAAGTGTACTAGCACTCAAGTTTTCATCAAGCAGGGCTACAGGTAGTTTAATTAACATTGATAGCTTTGAAAGAGCACAGGAAAACCAACAAGAACTAGAGAGGCTGCTTCACCTGTAGAAATATTCAAATCCAGCTGGACACAGACCTGGGCAACCTGTTCTAGCTGACTGTTAGAGCTGAACTTTGGACTAGATGATCTCAAGCTATCCCTTTCAACCTCAACCATTCTGTGATTCTATAAACTCATTTCTTGACAGTAAAAAAAAAAAACAAAAAAAAAAACCCTGGTTGCTCAGAGTATTTAAATTGTCATTAGTAGATCATCTGCAACCTCATTCCAAGGATGGGAGTAAATTCACTGCTGGGAGATGGTTAGACACAGAGGCTAAGCAACATGTGAGGATGCTGGGCTTTGGTTAGAGGTGACAGAATACCTGGACAGTGGCGCTCAGTGGTAGACAGTGATCCTGTTGTTGATAAGAATCAAAATTCATCCAGTGGGAAAGATAATCAAGCTATACTGTGACTGCCTTTTCTTTGCTTTTCCAAAAGTTTGAAGTTTGTCTCTCTTTCAGCTACCCTCAGTGACATTCCCAGGTCTCCAGGTCTTCCCAATGAAGACCATATTCCCTTTTGAATGGCACTTCTTAGAAGTTGACCCCTTTTGCAGACCCGAACTGGTTTGACATCAATGAATTGCATCAAAGACAGAGAGATCTGCCCTCACAGACCTTCTTCCCTCTGGGTGCCCACCCCCCCCAACCAGCACTTTCTAAGTTTCTAAGGATCTTTTCCACCAACTATCTCACTTTATCTTCTGAGTAATTACTGTCTTTCCAGGCACCTGCTGAGAATTAAGGCACCATTTCAGTACCAGCCCTTCTAATATGCCAGGGACAATAGAAGAGATTGTTAATCTCAATTCACCTTGACCTGTCTGTCATCAGCCACGCTACGAAGATCTACTTTAAGGTGATTAAGTAAGTTTAGGACATTGCTCTGTATTCTCTCTCGGTACTGGAAAGCATTGTCGTGTTGCAATTAATAATGATTTTGGACTAGATTGAGCTTGGCCTCAGTGGCACGCAGCAGATGGCCACGTGGAGGACTACAGAGTCCTTGCTCTTTGGGGGAGTGAGTGGTACAAACCAGGCTGGGGAAGACGTGCAGGGCGCTGGCCTGCCTAGTGGGATGTACATCCCTGCACCACAGGACAACCTCACCACAGCCCTTACTGCCTCGTTTTGCCCTCCTTACGAAAACCTCAGTGTTTTCCCCTCCCAAGCACCTGCCTCATTTTGTTAAACAAAACCAACTTTCAGAACCTTGCTCCTGCTACTGAAACTAAACCTTGCAGCATACAGGGTCCATAAATCATACACTAGCGCTAAGTACCCTAGAAAATACCTGAGCAATGAATTTTAAGACAGTTTAAATATGACCTGTCATTTTATTTCAGCACAATGTTTTCTTCCATTTAATTATTATTTGAAGGTGAACTCAGTATCTATTTAAGGAAATGCATATGTAGGCATTTATGGTACCTCTCAGGCTATGGGACACACACAAAACAGTAGCTTGATAAAGTTAGAATAGCGAGTAAAAGGTATATCAGGTAAAACTTTGCTACCATCAGCCTGCTTTCTCTGCTGACTTAGCAAGAGGGCTCTTTAGCAGCAAACTCTGTGGTACATCTAAGAGCAGAGGTACATCCTACCTAAAGTCCAACAGAGCCAAGGAGTCACATCCCTAGGCACAAGGGGTTGCTTGTGGGTCATCTCAGACTGAATCAATATTCTGGAGACACTAAGTATAGGTTTTTCACGTATTGGAAAACCATCTGAAATACATCCTGCCAGGTTGCATAGCTGGAGCATCAGCTGGCATGGAGACCAGAATGCTCAGCTTTGCTTTCCCCCTGGGAGGTTTTGAGAGATGGCTCCAATATCTTAAATTTATACAGGGAGACGTGGATTTATTTTTCCCTTTTATGTAAATATCTCACTCCCCTCACAGACACTGACACACCAGTGAGCTGCAGAAATAGGATTACATACTGCAGGTCCCTCTCTCCCCCATCTCAGTTGCTTATTTACCAAACAACTCTCGTTAATCCTCTTTACTGTGTTTACTTCCCACTTCCCTCCAGTCTTACTGTCTTACTGTTATTCAGGTGCTTGGAGATGTTAACCACCTCCAGAGCTGATTAAAATGAATCGACCCCCACTGATTGTTTTTGAATCTGCAGTGATTTACACCAGATGAAGATTTGTTAGAGCTGCTGGCATTCACGGTGCACTTGCCCAAGTCCACAAACCACGTAATACTGAAGTGACCCAGCTTCCTCCAGCCTGTGCTAGCCTATAAATTGTCCTCAGACCTCCTGCTTTTAGTTCTTGGTGACAGTCTTCCAGGGAAAGAGAAAGAATGGCAGGTTTGTACAGAGACATGGTAGAGAAATACCTGGAGGTATTCCAGATTTTGAACCAGTTATTCACCTGCTCTTGCTATGTGTTACAGAAGTCACTGGTTGTGAGATCGCTTTATCCACAAAATGAGCAGAAGAATACCACTGCTTACAGCGGGTCTGAGCCCTAACCAGTCATTCAGCCTGTCCTACAAATCTACAAACATCACAGACTGATTGCTCGCTGCAGGTGCTAACTGCCAATCTTTTTTTTTTTTTTTTTAATGTATCATGGAAAAGTTTCTTAACAGAAACTTTTTTTTTTTTTAAAAAAAGTAGAAATACCTCTTGATCACCAAACCCAGAGAAAATATCTGTTCCTACATTGCCAAACCGAGGGTGCTACCACTCTGTGTGCAACTACGCTGCAGCACAACACAATATCACGTGTCAGCTCCTCTGGTGCTCGATTTATGCAGCAGCACACATCTGTACCTAGCGTGGCAGTCATGCAGTGCCCAACACTGCAGACATCAGCATCACACATAGGAAATTTTAAAGGCTGCTTTAAGAGCCTTCAAAGACTCATCCCATGTGTACCTTTCCAAGAATTAACCTGTCCAGCAGGTCTCTGAGTACTAAAACTGATTGACACATTTTGGTATTAGTTCTCTCACAGACCAGAGAGGTCAAATCTATCCACTGGAATGCATTTCAGCTTTACTTACAACTATTTCATATTGGGAGGACCCGAGTATTTCCAGAGAAGATGCAGGGGTGGAGGTAGCAGCATGCTTGCTTGGTTCTGGTAGACATTTTATACAAAGAAGCACCAATCCACCAGGTTGTATTTTATCATAAAACCCTTAGTGTCTAAAATTGGTGATATGCTGAAGCTTTAGCTTTCATGAGGGAAAACAAGCCACCCCAGGAGAAAGAGGTTTTATACAGGTTGAATAAAAATACAGTTGAGTTATGATACCTGGAGGACAGTCACTCCCTCTTTTCCTGCTACAGAAAAGCAGTCATGAGAGAGTTTGATTGGGTCTGCCCCTTTGAGATTTTAACTTAAGCACAATAGGATTTTTTTTTTTACTTCAAATTTTATTCTTATGAAAGCAAGGGATTAATACAACAGATCCAAGATCTGCAAATAAATCTCTGCCTGCACCTTCCCACTAAAACATTTAACTTCTGCTGCACCCTACAACCAGCTGACTGCTGTTGCTGCAGTCTTCAGCATCTCTTCAGGGGAGGTGGGAGACAGGTTTGTCAGAGATGCTGCATTGACAGAGGTCCCAGTTGCAGGAGATGGGGAGGAACGAGGGTTTGGGAGGAAGATTGCAGAGGAGAGCTGGTGGGATGGGGGTGTGAGAAAGGACAGGGCAGAGCATGGTTATTTAGCTGGAGGCTGGGAACACACTGGAGGGCCTCTTGGCTTCAGCACCACCCAGATTAATCCCCCTACTCTTTCTCTAGCCATCACCCCTCTCAGCAAAAAACAGAGTGAAGGATTTCTCACCCTAGCTAAAGCAAATTCAGCTCAACAATACATGGTAATACTCTGTGTCAAAGGCAGAGATGCTTCTCTTGTGGAGCACCTTATCTCCTTTCCCAGCATTTAACATCAGATATCATTTACAGTGGATCAAGGAACCTGAACTACTGGGGAATGCTGCCAGGCACTTTAGGGCATCCTTTTAGCACAGCTGTTTTAGAAAGGACTCGCTGATGAAAACTCTAGTTACCCTGTAAAAATAAAATTAGTAAGATTTTATTTTATAGCTGTCTATCCTAGATCTGAGCAGATTTCAGCTTAGTGTTAGCCAGTGGTGGGAATGTCAACAACAAGAAGATCTAAGAGGAATTTTCACTTTTCTCTGAGCCTAATGCCTATTCAGGTGGCTGACTTGTATGTTCATATTCACACTGCTGACAAATAATGGGTGTCTTCATCAAGTATCACTATTATTCTTTGCCAACTCGAAGCATGAGACTGTTATGTGAACTCCCCAAACCTTTTCAAGGTAGTTCTAAATTTGTCTGTTTATATTTCTTTTCTGTTCCTCCCATCTACCAGCCACAAATTTACCACAGTAAATTTCAAGAGCAATTCCTCACTAAGCACAAGCTGCCCTGGAGAGTTACTGCTACTGTAGGTATAGTTTGCAGAAATCATTCACAATTTGGCAGTAGGCAAAAAATACAATAGCTGGTTTTGAAATTAATACAACTTTCCACATGGAATTAGAAATTGCACTGTGGTACCAATCCAACTGGACTCCAATTTCAGTCCTCCATAAATTTTTTTTTACAAGTGCCATGGCTAGAGTGAAAGCTTTCCAAGTCCTCAAAACTAATAAGCATTCATTTTAGCTAAACTAGAAAAGAAAAGATACTTATGTAAATTTAATAGGCAATTAAATACAGACTTCTGTCTTCTCATTTGAATTCTCCCTTTTGGATGCTCTTGGATACACTACCCTTCCAATCCCGCATAAATTTTTCAGACAGCCACAATGCATGTGCAGTGCTTCACCACTGTGATGTCCCTGCTGAAGCTCATAAAAAATCTTGCAATTGCTTTGCATGCAGATAACATGTTTCGTGAAAGGTATTTTCTGTTATTTTCTTTTGCTTTTTTTCTCCTCCCTCAAATGTCAGTCAAAAATCACAAAGTTGAAAGAAACATCATTTAATTCAAGCTGTGATTCAGAGGTCACTCCAGTATCTCATGAGTGCTATGGACTGTGTATTGTGTTCTGTGCCGCACGCTGGGTCACCCAACTGTACCAACAGCTCATGCCCAAGACCCCCATGTGTAAACCAGTGACAGTGCAAAGCCACGAGCATGGGATGTTGCCAGGGCTGTATTGAAACCAATGGGGGAGAAAAGAAGCTCCATCCATCTGGGCTACAATTCCCACAAGTTACTTTCTTCTCTAAGCTGATGCTTTGAACTTGCAGTTGGAACCTTCATACAGAAATGTTCAGGTTTTGACTTCTTCCACCAGAAATATGAAATATTATTTAGGTGAAGAAATTCTTCCCACCCCTATTTTTCTATGTAACTGAAGTCAATACTCTCTAGCTACCAGAGGCCTATGCAAGCACATCTATTGCAAAAACAGTGAGCTGAAACGGTTGCTACACACCGTGCTGCATGTAGGCTTCACATAGGCTTTTACATTCAAGGAGACAGGTTTTGAATTTTATTCTGTAGATGATAATTTTGAAGCAAGAATAAGTTAGAAGTAGTCTCCAAATGAAAACCTACACAAATTACCCTAGAGTTTGAGTTAACAGACCTCACGTGAATTTGAAATGCTACAGTCAGCAACGGTCCTGGGCCAAAAACCTCACATCCCACATGTAAATACTGAATACTACCAGGAGCAGACAGGACAGTGTTTCCTACCTCTATGCTCGACCAAACCAAAGCTATCGGCATTCCCCAGCAACCCACCACAATTTGACTTCAGGGAAGTTCTTATCAATCTGAGCATTGTGGCTCTATCCCATTTCTAGTTTTTCTCTTCCTCATGCATTGAATGTCACCCTTTACACAGGCAGGATATGGCACATAAAATTACTTTCCAATGAAAACACACATTGACCACAGGATGCATTTGGCCTTTAAACAAAACAAGGTGTCAGCCAAGTCTTGGGTCAACCTTTGCAGGGTTGCATTGCCCTAAGCACAGTAAGAGCATCTGGAGTCTTACCTTTTTATGGCTTTGTAGCAAATGATGACAACTATGAAGAGGAACACTAGTGTGGCGCAGCATACTGCAATGATAATAACCAAGCCTGGCCACCAGGTCTCTTCAGTGGGACAAAAGGTAGACTTGGGAGCTGTAAACAGAGTGTGGAAAAATATATGAGTTCTCCCAAATGAACAGCATGTAATCAGATATGCTTCAGTCACCCGTGCAATAGCACTATGCCAGGGCCACAGATACATGCAAAGAGGTTATTTACATTTAGGACCCATTTTTTCCTCAAGCAACTCCTCCGTTTGGTATTAGATATTTCTTGTCACGGTCCCCAGATGACCAGGTTGTCTGTGTGGTCCACAACACAGTGCTCAGCGTGAAGGAGAAAGGCTGAGTTTTAGTACCTGTGAGAAACCTCTTCTCCCTCTGCATTTGCCATCTCCTGCTGCATCAGATTTAGTTTTAGAGAGCTGTTGTGCTGATAAGGGTAGACTTTCAAACCCCATTAGGGGAGCCGCAGCAGAGCCTACCCATCAGCACTGCAGCTGCTATCATTATAACCTTGGAGCATGGAAGGGGAATTTGTTTTAAAAGAACAGGAACTTTATTACATTTATTAATTGTTTTTAGAGGACTATAGCTGACAAGCTTCTTTCCTGTTACATTGCCTTTGAATTTTAAGTCCAATAGTTAAGAAATACTAACATTAAGAAATGTTAACTCATGAAAACACTAGCAATTATTATTACATTTTTCTTATTCGATTTAGGGCTAGAATTGTCTATGTAAGTACCCCTCAAAGCAAGCAATATTTTGCATCAGAAGGAATACTGGTGGCATTTAGTTAAAATATTTTCCTTCAGAGCCATATTCTTTTCCCCATGCTTTGAGAAGACACTTATTTCGAGAAGTGTGGTGAGCAACAGACAATGCCATGAGCAGTACCAGTGTACTGTAGAGGGGGAAGAGACCACTAACACAACCAAATAAAACTCCACGAGAATGTGGATCACCTTAAATGAGGTTTAATAGTGAATCTGCCAATGGGACTGTCTAAATCTACAAGTTCAGTTAAGTAGGGGAGAGAACTGAATACAGCAAAAGGCTTTTTTTTTTCCTGTCTAATTATTTCATCTGATACATCCTATATTCTGAACTTCCTGTTATACACATCACAAATAGCTGCACTAGTTAAAATATGTTATCACACCTGCATCATTTATTCTGATTTGATATCTCCTGTGCCTCCTGTGATTCATCAGGAAAAGACATACATATACTCTTAGGTTAACACTCATTAGATTAAATCCTGAAGTACACAATTACTGGGAAAACATTTTTTTTTTCCATTTGAATGATCTATAGAAGAATTGCCAACATTCATGCCCGCAAATCTGCACAAAAACCTTAGAAGAAGACTAGGTAAGGAACTGCGAGAAGCAATCAAAATAGTAAAGCAAACAGCTTGGTAATTTATAGGCAGTTCAGCATTTGGTGCCACATAAGAAGCCTTACCTTTCTCAACGTATCAGCCTTCAACACACGTTATCATTATGATCATTCTCGTCTAGCAAATATTGCCTTCAATTTATTGTACATATATTGACTGTGAAGCTGGGGGGTTTTGTGGTTCTTTGATTTTTATTTTTTTTTTTTGGGTGGGGGTGGTGTGTCTTACAAAAGAGAAAAAAATAAACTGACAAGTGATTTGAATAACTAGTGGGTCCTGGCTCCTCTTTTGATAATGTGTCCACTCCCAGACTACCTCAGCAACAGATTTTCTACTTTATTAATATGTCAGCTGCAGAACAGTTTTCAGTGGTTGATGAAACTATTGATTGTGTTGTGATAAAGCTAATGTTTCTAATATTCTCTGAAAGTTTTCAATATTGTTATTCTCTAGGATTCCAGAAGTTATTCCAAAGATGATAAAATGTATACATGAAGGACAGGCAGTCTCAGGTCCAACTCTACCCTCCTGGTGCTGTCCCAACAAACAGAAGGTCTCAGTGAAATCAAGGGAAACACATCCATCAGCAGATGCCATGTAAAATTAGATGAGATCATAAAAAATAGGACAAGTATGGCTATCCTTATCTAGTTCTTGTTCTTCCTCAAAGGCAGGATCAGCCAAACTAGTCATAAAGCGGAATGAGGTGGTGAGACTGGGTTGCTCCTCAGCACAACAAATAAGACTGACAAATGGCAGGGACAGGGTACAAACCAAGGCTTGTCACGCGCCTGTGCGCCATTGCTCCTTGATGGTTTATCACAGTATTTTTACATGGAGAATAAACAGATACATGTGGGATTGAATAGTGAATATGACTCCTGACAGCCTATGCGTAGCTATTAATGACAGGATAATAAGAACTGCTGATGTGGAGGTGACCCCTAATCCATCTGGCTCAGTTCCCCACCAGTCCAGACCAGGCACTCAGAAAAAAAGCACAGGAAATCACATTGCAAGCTATCAAAACCTGTTTCTGAGTGGCTGGTGGGTTTATATCACTTTAAAAATTCTTTTCTATTTCTACCCCTTATTATTCCAGTGCTAGGTAGTCTTGTTTTCCTTAGAAATACCCACTCTTTCCCCAGTAAGCTCCTGGTTGCATGCTTTTTCTGCCTCTCTCAGTACACATTCACACAGCCCTCATTACTGTGAAATTTCTACATCCTTAATGTGTTTCTACTCACAATTATCCTCTGAGGAAGAGCAGAACTGCTTTTAATCCTCTTGCACTGATGGGAAGCCCAAGCCTGGCCCACATGGATGCCTCTGTGCGCAGCTGGGAATCTCCTGAAGAGCCAGTAAGGTGCCTGGGAAGCACCATACCCTCAGAGATATACCTCTTAACAAGCCCCACAGCGAGCTCTTGATGTTCAGGAGGCTTTCATGTCTCTCTACTCTTATTCTGGGGCTCACAGCTCTGCTCCCCGGGGCAGCCCAGGGCTGGGGAGGCTCCCCACCCTGTCCCAGACCCCAGCTCATTGCCCACAGTGTAGAAAAAACAGGTTGCACCTGGGAGGGGCTAAGCCCACATGGGTCATGCCCTCAATGATCAGAAATTATCCTGGGGTGAGGACACCTGCAGCCCACTCTTGCAGCTGTGCCACTTTGCATGGAATAGCAATGCATTTCTTGGGTACTCTCTGGAGGAGTGAGGACATGGGTCCAAACCCCTCCTCTAAGGACATACTGAAATTATTACAAAAAACACTGAGCAGAAGCTGTCCCACGTTACCTGTAACGATGACAAAGCCCCAATTGTTTCATCGTCTTACGAAACCTTTGATGAAATGTAGGAGGACAGTTCTCATGATCACCTCCTTCTTTGTACCACCTCTTTCAAATTGATTATAAACCCCCAGCAGGTGTATGGCTTCAGAACCAAATTCTGCCCTTTCCCTCCTCTTGTTAAGAAACAACAAGCTGTGCGCTGCTGTCATTTGAAGTGGTGTGTATGGGGAGCAGATTTATCATCACCACAGGACTGCTGAGACCTCAGGGCTGGCCAGCCCAGCCATGGCGTTTGCTCCTTCAGCAACCATCACCAGTCTCATATGAGCAGCTTCAGCTGCTCACAGTGTGATGGTGTCCTGGTTTGACTCATAGCTGGCTGCTCTTCACTGGTCCCAAAATCAGCTGAATGGAGAAAGTGGTTTTCACGGTGCAAAACTTGAGGAAAATACGCTTTTTCTCCTAAGCCCTGAAGCATCGTTCTGCACAGTGAACACACTGTCGGTGGAAAGTGGTAGGAAAGTGATGACGTTTTAAAGATAAACAGGGCGAGCTAAGCAATCACAGCCTGTCATCCTGACAGAAATCCTGCCCAAACAATGACGACCTCATTCAATTAATAAAATATTAAAATAAATAATTGATGCTAAACAGCATAGGTTTAGGAAAACACATCTTGTTAAAGTAACTAGATATTTTCTGAGGAGCTTACAGGTTTGCTAAATAGATGTGTTAGTGCTGGTGTGATAGCTTTAGACTTTGGTATGACATTTCACTTAATTTCACGTGATTCAGTGTGGCACACATCAATTGAGTTAAAAGCCAGAGAACTGGTGTGTCTGAAAATCTAACTATAAATGGAAAGTTGCTGCTGAGAGAATGTGGTTTATTAACAGTCACTTCTCTTTCCCCCCCCCAAACAGGCTGATGGATGGGGGTAGAGTTTGTAAATGACTCAGGAATGTACTTCAAGTGGATGCTAAGCATATTTAGATTAGAAGTAGGGTAATTATTATCATTAAGGATAATTATTTATTACAATAGTCTATCAGCTCTGGTAAAGTATTTCACTGAAAAAAATTAGTTTAACGTAAAGTCTTGATTTTTCCTAAAAGATGTCTAAATTCAGCTAAAGAGATTGGAATTAGAATAAGAAATAAGTAAAGAAAACGCTCTGTCCCTGGGAAGGCCACATGAGCACAATGCCTTTTTTCTCTTGGCCTTACAATTTCTAAAGTACAAACGTTGGTTAGGTTTACTTTTAGAGGGCAAACACCTCCTATTCCCAACAGCACCAGGCCTAAATAAACACAATGAATAAACAGACCCACTTCAGACCTGCAGTGGCTGGCCGCATCCAACTTACTGAAAACAAATCCATGGAAAAGTACTTTTAGAACAAAGGCATCTTGCAAACTATTTCAGCACCACAAAAGCCTTGCACACTTGCTTTCTTTGACTAAATTTGTTCTGAAGGCTCAGCATAAAGACAGAGCTCCAGTTCTAATGTTAGCAGATCTCTGTACGCACATGGCTCTAGCCAGAAATGTGCATACCAGGAACGATTAGCTCAGCTACAGAGGGTTTCCCTCAGTGTCCAGGTACAAAAATAGAGGCTGTGTCACTGGAAAAGAAGTTTCCATAAAATTACAAAGTCGTCTCTGATTTCATTTTAGCAAATCTCAGAGTGGGTCACGCTCAAAATTGCCCTGAGCTACCAAAACCAAAAAACCTGTGATGAAGCTGTTCTAATCTTCCGGATTAAGCATTACATAATTTTGTGTGTTATAAAAGTGACACATACTTGTACTGTCTGTGACAGAATATAGAAGTAGGACTTGAAATCCTTGGTACACCCTCAGGTTATCTTTAGTGGTCACGGCTGTACATTATAAAGCCCAAATTACAGAAATCTAGTACTCTCGTCATTTGTTTTGATTAGGGTTATTACTTTCCATTGCAATATGGGTTATAGGCTGATTGCTCTTTTCACGGGAGTGCCGGGACATTAGAAAGTAACACCATAAAGTCTGTCAGGAGAGAGTAAGTGCTCCATCGTGGGGGCTACGCTGGGCTGAGCTGGTGCCCCTGCACAGCCCTCAGCAGCGATGCAGAGGCAGGGACCCTGCATTAGGGCATGTCTTTCCACCAGCTCTTGCCCATCAGACAGCCCAACAAAGCAAAACAAAATAAAGCTATACAAACCAAAACAAAATAAAGCAAAATAAAGCAAAACAAAATAAAGCAAAACAAAGCAAAACAAAATAAAAATAAAGCAAAATAAAGCAAAACAAAGCAAAGCAAAATAAAGCAAAACAAAATAAAGCAAAACAAAGCAAAACAAAATAAAGCAAAACAAAATAAAACAAAATAAAGCAAAATAAAGCAAAACAAAATAAAGCAAAATAAAGCAAAACAAAATAAAGCAAAATAAAGCAAAACAAAATAAAGCAATTCAAAACAAAATAAAGCAAAACAAAATAAAGCAAAACAAAATAGAACAAAATGAAACAAACCTAACCCAAACCATACTCGGGGCTGAGCTGGTAAATAGCTAAGGGAGGCAGTGACCTGTGCTCCCATGTGCAATCCCAGGGGAAGCGTCTCTGGCCGAGCTCTGAGTGTGTCAATCCACTTACAGGCTCAGTCCCAAGCAGCTGGTGAGTGTGCGCTGATGGGACATGGAAGGGTGACAGTGACCCCCCTCATCTCTCTACAACAACAGTAACTTCATGCCTAAAAAAGGAAGGGTGTTTTCAAGATAAACCAAAACCGATCATTGTTTTTCCTCCTGCTTTTATTCCAGTTCTTGCAGAAAGGTCGAGTGCTGGCGTAATCGTCTTTATGAGACATCTGTTTTGAATATTGTACACTCGCAACAGGTTAAACCCTGCTGCCTCTGCGCCTGCAGCACTCCTCTTGCTGTCGTAGGGCTGCCTGAAGCGGCCACACACTTTTAATTAGCATGCTAAGAAGTGAGAGAGGATTTTATTTTGAAGGCAGGCTCATATTCTAAAGGCCTCAAGTATTTCATCAGTCTTGGTTGAAACTTAGAAGGAATTGGAGATGTAGGCAATGTGTTTTTAGCAACCTCTATGTATGTCACATATTTTAGAGACCTGTTGAACTGCTGGACAAGGCAGGGTTTGAGGTTCTGCTCTCATCTTCACCCTTATTTGCCCTATTATTTTTATATATTCACATAATTTGCACATTGGCATCTCCATTCGTAAGACAGAAAGAAGCCACTAGATCCTACAACCATTATCACACTGGGATGCAGGAGAAGCCCCAGAACACACGGAGAGGTTTAGATGTGATTTCAG
Organism: Microhierax caerulescens; assembly: GCA_035590215.1. Lineage (NCBI taxonomy): Eukaryota > Metazoa > Chordata > Aves > Falconiformes > Falconidae > Microhierax > Microhierax caerulescens. Next base: position 41,666,413 of record JAVJGJ010000060.1, on the reverse strand, counting down.
ATGTGAAGTATATGAAAAGACTCCCGGGAAGCTCCATGCCCAATTAAATAAGGAGAGGGGTTTTGATCCTGTTAAGAGTTTGGGTATCTTGACATCAAAGTGCCTCACCCAGTCCCCTGTGGAACAGAGGAGTTCAGTGAATGCCCTGATTGATGTGACATCACTTGGGTTCTGGGAGGAGAAACCCCACGGAGGAGCAGCTACACACACACAGACACCGAAGCTCAGACAGACACATACTCTATAAGTATTGTGTTGTGTAAAAGATGAGAAACAGGAGAACTTCCATTACATACATGCCCACGTCTTTTTTGAGAAAGCTGATTTCAGTGCTGAGCCTGAGGTGTCTTGCCTACAAGGCAAGGCCTTTCACTCCCCACGGCAGTGTAAATTCACCCCAAAGTGAGTGCTGATTAACTCAATAGTACCTCTGAACGAAGCCTTAGTCGGCTAGCATAAAAGGGCCAAGAGCTCAAGTGATGTAAACTAGTACAAGTCCACGCAGCCATGAGACTGATGCCAGCTGAGGACCTTGTCCTAGCACCTGCCGAATTTTGCCAGAAGTCAGGAGCTCATTCCCCAGAGCCCTGGGGGCTGGGGGCTCTCCAGGCACTGGCTTCATTACAGAGAGAGATCTGTGAGTCAGTCTCAGCTCAAGCATCCCCCCTGTTTGCTGTATTTTGTCACGTAGGAACTGCTACAGATGTTTGGATAATCTGTGTGGTAGGAACACACTGCATGTATCCAGGGCTGCTAACAGCAAGAGGCAAGCCAGCATGGAAAAAGAAAGCCTTTAGAAGAGCCTTCTAATGAAGTCTGTGGTACTGCTAGACCTTGATGCAAATATAGCTGTTATTAGAATATTAGAATTATTTAGAATAGCTGTTATTCTAAAAGGCATTTAAGGAACAGGCAAAGGATGTGTTCCCTTTGAACCATATCCATCAACACTCTTAGGTTTGAGGGGAAAACTTCCTGGGAGGACGGGGCAGAGGAAGCTGACCAGGAGATGGGGGGCCTTGGTGCCTCCCCTGGGGGCAGACAGCCATGCATGCATGTGTGCCACGCAGTGGCTCCTGCACTCGCCCCAGCCTCACGCTTGCCCTGACACACAGGTTGAACAACACTGGTCCAAGTATGGGCCCCTGAGGAACACCACTTATCACTGGTCTCCACTTGAACATTGAGCTGTTGACTGGAACCCTTTGAGTGCAACCATGCAGCCAATTTCTTATCCATCAAGTGGCCCACCCATCGTATCTCCCGTTTCCCCTGTTCCAGTCCATGGGAACTTCACCGGACTGCCACAACTTCTCGAATATGACGTATAGTGCGTTAGCCATTTTACCTGCCGGTTCCCTCAGGACCTGCGGATACAAATGGATGCACTTCACTCTCTCCCGGGCAGGTCCAAAAATCACCTCATCAACCTCCCTTCACAGTTGTTGTCTGCCAACAACACACCTGGCCGTGCTTGAACTGCTGAAGGGGAGATGCAGGAGCACATCACACCAAATGCCAAAAGCGATTCTGGTATCAACAGGAGCCCCAGGGGCTGGGTCAGCCCCCGCTCCCCGACCAGCTGCACGCGGCCTTAGGGACAGCCCACGAAAGGCCACAGTCCTCCTCTGCACTGCCGCCAGGATGCACAGGGAATGCGGAGCAAAGGCTGCGAGCACACTCAGGAGGGGAAGGTAAAGGCATGCCCAGATTTCAGCTAATGGTGGATCCAAGACAGGAGGAGGCCGAACAGGTCCAGCCTCAACCACACGAGCTGGCGGTGGCACCAGGTACTGTTGCCAGCAGCATGTACCCACAATTAAGGCCTGAAGAAAGATAAACTGGATTTGGCCACAACTGCAACGGGGCAACTTCTTTACCCTGTGGTAAGCCATGGTCATAACCAAACCCATCCAGCTGCTTGCCAGAGGAATTTGGGCACAGACTGCCCACCTCCTGGTATCCCAGTGGCAGCTACAATCTTGCCCTCTGCGAGATACGAAATGATGTAGAGGAGACACTGGGAGCAAACCAACTTAGAGGAGCAAGACTGTCACACGCGCTGCCATATGCTTGCACATATTCGCCTGGAGAAATCGTAGATGCCCCATTCTTGGAAGGTTCAAGGCTAGCTTGGATGGGGCTTTGAGCAACCTGATCTCTGCCCATGGCAGGGGGGGTGGACTAGATGAGCTTTAAATGTCCCTTCTGACCCAAATCATTCTGTGATTCTATGATGTTTAAATGTCCAGCATGGAGGTGCTTCGGCATTGCAGCTTCTGGGTGCAATGGCTGGGACACGGTCCCAGCTCTGATGCTGCTTTGTCCTTGCTTCTCCCTGAGAAGCAGAAACAAAGCAAGCTCCACAGGAGAGCACCAAACACTGAAGCACTGTCGAGTGCATTAAATCCAGCAAATGCAATAAAATATAAGATTCCCACAGCACCATGGTTTCCCAGGGTTGTTCTGCTCAAAGTGATGGACACACTGTTACTGGTTTAGAGCGTCGGGTGGAAAGAGGGCGCAGGATGGGCAGCACAGAAAGCCAGATCTATTAACAGCCATCATTAACTCGAGGGACCAGGCCAATGCAGCAGGAATGTAAAGCAGGAATGGATGACAGCTCCAGTAACAGATGAAGTCCACTGGGGCAAGTTCATCTCCAGTAAATCCGAACATGATGGAAAGGATTTGGATTATCACAGTCCCCAAAGAGCAGTGACCCAGAAAACTGCTCTGCCGGACCTGTTCCCTGAGATCCTGCCACAGAGAACAGGCAGAGGAGGAAGACTCTACCCAGCAAGGAAAGACCAAAGAACTACTTTAGACCAGCAATATTCTATCCCACCACCCTCACCTCTGGCACATGGCTGTAACCGTACGTGATGTGCAATAGACTGGCTTAAAGAAAATAAGAATAATCTAATTTTGGAGCAAATTTTTATCTAGAAAAAAATCTATGTTGTATTTTTTCATTTTTTTTTATTTCCTTATAGATCTGTGCCCTCCCTGTTGTAAACTTAGGGCTATTTCCAGAGCGCCGTGAGCTAGTCAGGTAAGGAACTACTACCAGGCAATAGTGCTGCGCTCAGCAGAAAGCCTGTCCTGATTTACTGCCTCCCTGGACTAGCTAGGTTAAATAATACTGGTGGAAATCAGCTATTCCTGTAGCAGATGATACTTCTGTTTATCCACATTATGTTGCAGACAAGTTTGTATCATGCAGCTGCTCTCTGCATATGTTCTTACTACACTTTTAAGGGGGATACTGCAATCACAACGCAGCGGGAACTTCTGCTAGAATAAAAACATGTGTGGGATGATGCTGGAGAAACTCCCTCCTCTGCAGCTTTTACACTGTAGACGCTGTTATTCTACACTCTCGGTTCCCTCATCTCCTTAGTTTTCTCCCCCTTTCTAAAAATACTTGACTTCTGAAACAAGAAACATGCTCAGTTTTGTGCTTAGTTTTGAAGACCAGAGTTTGCAGGAGGTAGAGGAAAGGAGCAGTTCTTCAGGAGTTTACTGAAGGTCACAGGCAATGGAGGAGTTTGTAGCTCATTGCAAGAAATAGGACTGGAGATGTGGTAAAAAAACCTGAGCCTGGATACAGCCAGTGAAAAAGAGAGGAGCTGGGTGGGGGAGTTTTAAGTGTGGTGCTCAAGGTCTAAGCTTTAGAGGTTGCATGCATTTAGGTTTGGGTTTTGCAGTGGATTTCACTGAAGCCCCATGTTGCTGTGCTGTTCTTGGTAGGTCTCGTGCAGCTGCTTTTCCCTGGCAAATTTGAGAGTCCTTTAGAAAATGAATATAACATTAGAACCAAAATAAAAGTAATAGCAGATGAAAGTATCGGTCTCCCAGGCATAAGTGAAGCACATCGTGAGGAAGCAGAGTCACCGCAACTCAGCGAAAAAGCCAGTAAACAAAACGTCTTTTGACTCCTGGCCAGTCCTACCCTCCGGATCGTGTTGCCTCCTCCTTGGGAGCAGATACAAACACTGGCTTTGGCCGTAACTACATTACAGGGGTGGAAGCGGCATGACCTCCCGGGCAGGCGATAGATCCCTGCCCCAAGCCAGCATGCTGATGCCAAGCCCAGGAGCTCTGTGCAGCTGATACCTATGGGCAGAAATGAGGTGGGATCCCATCAGGTGCCTGGGAAGCGCTGATGCTAAGCTTGTGGGATAACGTGTCTTGACATCGCACGGCTCAGAGGAAAGCTAGCATTTCAGTTCAGAGTCCTACCCGCTTATGAAAGGACAGCGATGCATACAACACAGCGGTCAAAGGACTATCAAAAGAAGTAGGGAGGGGGAGTCTGTGCTCCAAATGATTGGCAGGCTGAGCGCCAGATCTGCCAGCTTTAATTCTATTAAGCTGCTGGTGAAGCTGATGGGACCTGCCAGAACTGAGGTACGACCCTGCAAATAGGAGCAAAACATGGTTTCAGCTGCCAAGGTCTTTTGGAGGAGAGTGGGGTTAGCAAGCGCAGAGGGAGAGTCTGTTCTCTAAAGCATGATCTGGAGAAGCGGTAGCATTTAAAGGCCTTGTGGAAAAAAGGCTTTTAAGGAGATTACATCATACCTGGTTTCTGTGTTAACACTTGGCTCTGGCATTTATCTTTACAATGGATGCTCACGTCAGCCACTGCCCTCTGATCTGACTTTATCACATGCTTTTCTAACCAGCAGTCTCCTAGTGAGGTACCGTTTCTCCCTCGCCATCTGATTCTCTCTCAGCAAAAATGACTGAATTGTTTTTACCCCAATTAGCTCACACACTATGGGTTTATGTCCTGAGCAAATGAGAATTGAAGCCTGTGCCTTGCAAGGCAGCCTCCTCCTTGCAGCAACACGGTCATTCTGGAGAGCCTCGTGGGCACTGTCACATTTCTCCGCTCTCCGCAACCTGGATCAGCGCCAGGCTGAGCAGCACCAAGACAGTCCTAGTGACACACCCAGGTGGTCCTAAGCGCTGCCTCCCCATCAGAGCCAGTGCTCAGGTGAACCCTGCCATACTTGGTGGTCTGCTTTCGGAAATGAGGGAGTCATTGGTCAGATCAGTTGGCATCTGGTCTCTCTAAGAAACAGGTTACAAGGGCCTGAAAACTGGCTGTTAAAATTAGTAGCCTTAATTTATTTTAGAAGGTGACCTGATTTCCAGGGGCTCTGAGCACTCAGAAAGCCAGGAGTTTAACCTGGGTGTGTAGTGATACAACGTTAAGTTTAAACTTCTGAGTTTCATGGATATAGGTTTTAACCTCTCTTTACTTAGGCAGAGTGTGAGTGGAAGACCGACATTCCACTCAGGACACGGGCTCCAGCCTCAGCTGTCCCCCTTGCTTCTTGGGTGCTTTCAGAAAGATCTTCACCCCCAGCCTTTTTCTCCTTGTCCAGGACAGAGACAGGAGTCCCAGCTTTCCAAACTGTTGCAAGGTGCAGGGACAGAAAGTGCAACATAAAGCCACATGTCAGTACCGTTATTCATTTCCCAATTCTCTAAGAAGGTAAATAGGTAAATTTCTAAGTACTTCATCTATATTTCTACATGAATAGCTGTAATTCCCTGACCTTCCCATCAACCACCTACAGAACCAAACACAGCAGCGAGGTCTATGGCAGAACAACAGCAGCACAGCACTGACCTGGGGACAGTAACTCTCAGTTCTTTTGAACAGAGGCACCACTGAGAGGCAGAGAGATGTGCCAGCACAGTACCATCCACTTCATTGCACAAACACACAGTCTGGCTCTCCAGCAGCAAGTGACGTGCACAGAGAGCACCAGCTATTCTTCAGCAAGGAAAAATAAGTGCTGAGGATCATCTGCTACCCCAGCGAACCGTGGGACCTCATTGCATTACAGCAGCGACAAGAGCATCCTGAAGAAAAAGATGCCTGAACACACTGAACCTTCACGCTAGGAAAGTCCGCCTTTGCCTCTTTGGCACTCTGATACCTGAAAGCATATTAGTGTATTTCCATCCGTATTCAACAAGCACACACACATGCATACACACATACATACGCATATCTAAATATTCCTCCCCCATTTTGCTTTGGCTGGCACAGATTTCCTAGAGAGGATCTGAAAACTAGTATAATGCATAGAGGTGAGCGAACTCCCAACATGTTCTAAGAATGAACTTAATGTGTAACAGTCTGTAATCAGCCTTGGAGACCAAGTGAGTGCTGCAGCCCGCTCCCTGCCAGCACGCCCCAGCTATGCCTGTCCCATGGCTGCTTCTGCCAGGAGCCAGTCAGAGTTTGGACTGGAACTGTTGGAACACTGTGCAGGGCTCTGGCTTCCTCGCTGCATCTCATAACAAGGCTGAAAAAAAATCAGAAGCTTCTGTTCTGGCATTTGCTGTGGTGGAACCCCTGCCTGCTGAGACCCACAGAGCTCAGTACAGCTGTGAGCAACTTCAGCATGGGCAGGAGGCGGTTTGCTGCTATGAATCGAATATGTGGAGACTTCTTCAAGCTTTTGGGAAAATGAGCTACCTTTTCTTACAGCCTTACAGCACTGAGCCCTGAGGCATTTGACAACAGTCAAACGTAAGGACCAGTGAAAGAAGTAAACGGTCCCTTCCAAACTGGAACTTCACTGGGGACAGGAGATGCATTTTCCCATAGAGCTTTCCTCCTCCATCACACAGGCTCCTAGATGCACCACAGCAAGATAGGGAAGAAGAGAAACGAGTCTTCTGGACAACTGTGTCCCCCAGTCAAGCTGGCTTGCTTTCAGGTTGTTTCAGAGGCTGTTTTAGGGCAGAAGATGAATGAGTTCATCACCAGCTACCAAGTATTTCTGGGGGAGAGGGTCCTGCATGGGGTGGTGCAGCTGCAAAAGGAAATTCATGAAGAAATGACTGCCAAGGAGCAAAGACATGAGTAGACAATTGGCCTCACCCTCCCTGCACACTCTGGCCACCACTAACCTCAAATCAGCAGCAAGGAAGTGCTTAGTAAACAGCACATAGAAAGCATCTGTCCTCTCCAAAATAAGGTGGAGCAGGCCATATCTTAGGACACTTGCTGGGAGAGCTCATTCAGCACCTATCTGCATTTTTAGGTGATAAAAGCCCTTAAAAAGCTAGCCCTTGCTTTTACTGAGCCTCAGGCACCACTGGATGAAATCCATACCCCAGCAGGTGCTGTGAAGCAGGTACAGCTGAGCCCATTAAGGAACTGTGGTAGTGGCACCCATACGGACACTGTAAATACATGTAGTGACAGCCCTTCTAGGCTGTGAATTTCCCATACCTGCTGATGCACACTCCTTTGTCAGGGTTTTGCTGGAGCGGAATCATCATTGACAGAGGAGAAATAAGACATGACATAGTGCTGTTTTGCACCACGGACTCTTGCCCAGCCCCTCAGGCTGCCTCCTTCCTTTCATTAGCATGCAGTGACGGCATGGCTATAGGTTCTGCCTCTTGCTCCTGGCATGGTAAACGCCTTATCACATCCTTTCTGTGTGGTGGTGCAGCCTCCACTTCAATGAGTAGTAGGACAGGACATAGGTGATCAATTCTAGAGCAATTACTGTTTACTTTTGAGCTTAAAAATAATAATATATAATCTTGAGTGCTTGACATTCATTTGTCTCAAATCCAAAGTTTACAGAGGTGAAAAAATATCTCCTTTTCAGATATGAGAACTCTGAGAGGCTGATAGCGTGGTTGGCTCCTTTGGGATCTCCCAGCAGGTTGGTGACAGAGACAAGCAGCACCCTGGGGTCTCTTTTCACCATTCTCCACAGGGGAGCAAGACGCCTCCTTTGTGGGAGTCACAGTACGCTACCATCAAGTCTTCTGAAAGCTTATCCATCTTTCAGCTCTTGCAGTGAACCGGCCTTCAAAGGGGGGATGATACAGTCTGAAATTCAAACAGCTGAAATATGAAGTCTGAGCTCCTGCAGTGATGACCAGTCTTTCACCAGCAAATGACTAATAAGATACCCCAGGGCTGGCAGATTCAACCCCACAGAAAGGTGACAGATTTTCTTGGTATAGTGTTCTACATATAGATTGAATTAAGGTCCAGATCTGCACTTCTTCAAACTGAACGGTATTCACATGAGCGGTGCCATCAAAGTCACAGGCTATGAAATATGAGTAAAATTAAGTGCTGCTGGTATGATTAAGATACTATCTCTTAGATCCTTTAGCAGCTTTTTAAAGAGCTCAGGCACCTCCAGGTAATAGCAAAGATTGGACAAGCCTCACATCTTAGAGCTGAAACTTTCTCAAAATTAATGCCTTCAGGGAAAGCAGATAGAAAACCCAGCTTCGGCTAACTGCAGACTGAATTTCCTAACACAGATCATGGAAGACTTGGAAATACTTGGAATATTTTCCTAATGTGATAGCAGCAGTCATTTCTGAGGCACTGGTTTGAGTTCATCTCTGAAAAATTAATGGTTTGCCTGCTGTGCATTCAGACACTGTACAGACAGAGTGACCATAACAGACGTACATTTTACATTGCTAAGTACCAGATGGCTTTGAAGAGTTCACTTTACAAAGAAAGCCATAGTGCAAGTCCTATGTCTTGAGTTTTAGTGAACAGCTGGCTATGTAGCAGATACTTCTGTTAGTGTATGGCATCTATATAAACATAATCCTCCTGTTTGATATTTCATAGTTTATTCCTTGTATCACTTCAATGTTTCAGTTATTGCTGGAAGTAAGGGCTACAGCTATCAGTGGAAAATGTCCCTGTGGAGACCAATTAATAATTCCCATCCCTAGTGCACTCAGGTTCCTTTTCCAAATTGTATTCAAGTTCAACTTAAGGGAAATAAAATTGATAGCCCACCCAGAATAAAATGGAACTGAAGTGTGACATGCCTTCCAAGCCAGGAGTAAATTTAATTCTAATAAAAATGAAACTACATTTATCAACTGATACATTTTCATGCAGTGTCCATAAAATATAGAATACTTAAAATGGCAACTACACCACATTAACAGATCAAGTTGTTTCCCCATGCCAAATGCCCAACATGAAGTCCTCAATCACCACTCAGTACATTTGTTAGAACATTTCAGAGTTTTCTGAAAGCTAAAAGACAAGGTGCAGGCTACCTTGCAGTCACAAAAGCAAGCAAATTGGCTACTGGTTGCCATCTGCAGCTTTCTTAGGCTTTACGCAGAAGCCTGGACCTGCACGGGTAGGTGAGCTTTTGCAGAGATGTTGCTCCCCATCACTCCTTACTGAAGCCTACAACAGCAGGCAGCCAGCGCGGCAGAGTGATGCCCCATAAAGCTGAGGCAGAACACCTGCGGCTTGCCAAATCAAACCGAGGGTTAAACCAAACCCTCCTATGCCGACACAATACCAGCTCCATTGAAAGGACTCTTCAAAATTATAAAATGATTCATTTTAATAACAATCAGGAATTCGCAGTTTGCTCTATGTATATGCGGTTATAATGTGATATGATTTACTGGTGGAAGTGTCAAATTAACTTGCATAATTATTAATGACAGGTTTTGTCAGTGGCATCAGTTCTTAACCTCTGCCTATACTATGTGAATAGACACTATGTACTCACTTTGGGATAACATCCCACATGTCCAGACTGCTGCTTCCTTGATCTACTACATTGACTTAAAAACTACCCCTAAGTTGCAACTACGCAGGCAGTGCAACACATTTACATCATGTTTAGCACAAAGAGGGTGCACAAAACCATTGCAAGAACACACAGTTCTGTGGGTCTGCTTTACCAAGGTCAGCTGTTTAGCCCCCCCCTGCTAGAACAACTTAAGCCAATTAAGAGTTTACTTCTGACTTGTAGAGATGGGCACGACTCCTGCTGCCATGGACAGGGGAACCTACAATTACTTCTAAATCAGTCGCCTCTGACTCATCAGTAACTTCACTGAAGATTTGTTATCTTCTTAATCAGTGAAATGGTAGGCATCTACAAATGGGCTGCCATCCACACAGGGAATTGATGTCTTCAGCTTAGCCAACTCCTTTTGCTTAAAAAAAAATAATAAAAAAATCAAGCTATTGGAGTATGCGTCTTAGAGTAGAAGGGACTGTGCTACTGCAGAATCAGTTTAATAACTGATGCTTCTTTTTTCAAAATTAGATAATGCTTTTAATCAATAGATAACAGAACTCCCACTGATTCCTGCACTGCAAAATCTGGCCTGAGGCTCTTACTTTTAAATACTTCAAAATCTAAGAACGAGTGCATTTTCAAGAGAGTGGATTTTTCCATAATATGGATTTATGACTGCATGAAAAATTCAAAACAGATCTGCAAGGTCCCAGAGCAGAGGGAAGATCCATCACTTGCCTAAATAAAAATTAGGCTTGACAAAACATTTCAGAATTTATTGTGGTGAAAAACTCTGAATTGGGAAAGAATTGGAAGCTGTGACTGACAGTCTGATCTAACTAGCGTTTTACAAAGATAGACAGAGTTTACAAGAGCCCAATATAAGGGGATGCTAGGTGCACCAGTAATATGAAAGTATTATCATGAACTTTTCCAGTCTTACTTGCTTTCTGGTCACTAATCCAGCTCTTCAGACTTAATATAACACTCCAGATGTCCAAACTATTTCAAACTTCATATTTGATCGCTGCTTAAGAAATCTCCTCACCCCAAATAATTTTGTCATTTTGATTACAAGGTGAGGACTTGCAACTTTTATTCCTACACCAGCAATAATTGTGCTAAATGCAAAAAAATATCAGGATTTTGAAGTCGTTATGTCTTTAGTGATAAAATCAGAGATGCTTGCAGTTTGAGGCAGGAAATCTAATAATTGCACTTCTGATTTAGGTGGGTGAATTCTGCCTAAATCCCATCTTGGATGCTTATGATTTAGTTCACTGTGTTAACAGAGAAGGTAATGTCTGTGATGTGAAAACAACGTGATGGGGACCTGGACTAGACTCCTCATGTGCCATCATCCATGACTCCAGCCTGTAGGGCTGGATTTCAGTTTAGATTTGAAAGCCTCAAAATCCTAATGCCAGCTCTTAAGAGTCACAATCCTCCAGCAAAATGAAAGCGTACGTGGGAGAAGACAAGAATTCAATTTTGGTTTTGCTTTGTAAATTATAAACAATGCTCTCGCACAAGACTGTAAATCACAGTATGACAGCTGTGTTACCAAAACTGAAAGGACTTCCCTGTTTCAGCATTCTGCTTGCATTTAAGAAAATCACTGTCTAGACCAGACTTGTGGTAAAACAATGTTTTCTCAGTAGCTGTCATTACCATAAATGTTTTAGTGTAGGAGATGATGTGCCCCCTGCCATTTTGCTGCTACTGTAGTTCTTTCTCATTATTGTTTGGTTTTGGTAGTCACTATGTTGCATGAAGTATGGAGGAGAACATCTTCCGCAATTCTGCAACAAAACCACCCCCATCTCTTTGTTAACGATTCCTTTGGGCATCAGCACCTGGGTGAAGTTAATCCAAGACTCCTCAAGTGTGCCCAGATAGCTCAAAACTACTCAGAACAGGTCCTCCTGGCACAAGGGCGGTATGTAAAAGCTGGTCCTGCCAGCTGAGCCCTTAGGGCCAGAACTGCCTTTGCAGCAGCTATTTGGAAAGATACAAAGCACTCACAAGACAAAAAGCCTACCCAAAGGGAAACTTCAAAGTCAGAGCTCTCTGAGACACTCAACCTTATTGCAGCAGCTACACCAGACTGCCCGTAGAAAAGTCTTTGGCACCTTGTATTTTAAAACATGTGGTGGCCTCCAGGAGGGTTTCACATCAGTTTGCAGTCACAACCTCCTCTCGGCTCCTGGGGGACAATCACAGACCTCTGCCAAGGACAAAAGTCCTTTTGGCATTGTGTAGGCAAGCACATCACTATCTGTACCCAGGTAGCATAAGAACCGATGTGGTGAGCATCAGGACCATGCCCAGCTCTCCTGTTTGAATGGCCACGTGGAGACAGTGCTCGGCATGGGGCTCAGACTCATTCACTGACCCGGACCATTCTGCCACCGAGATTCAAGTCATAGAAAAGCCTAAGGAAAAAACTTTTCTTATTCTTTTATGTCCCAGAGTCATACAGGGATTTTTTTCTATCACAAGTTCCTGCTGTGAAAGGCTATGTTGTTAATAGTCAGCAAACTGAACTTGCAAATTTTAGTTGCTTTAAAACCTACTCCAAGTTTAAGAAGTTCCAGACTGTTCCTGTACTTCAGATTCCTGCCTACATGCACACATAGTAACCACCTTTCCTAAAAGATCTGAATGCCCTTAGCTTTCCAACTTGCACTGAATGGACCCTGGACACTTTCTGAAATTAAGCACACATTTGTGCTCATATAGTTGCCAAAAAGTTGCACCTTTACTGCATTTGGCCATTTTTATTTTGGCATTTTCACTAGCCCAAATAATTAGTTAATTAGACTCGCCGTCTCCAAAGATACAGGAAAAGATTTCACCTTGAAAAACAAAATCATACAATTACAGCCTGGAGATTAGAGTCCTCTGCAGTGATGTCATTCACTTTGGCTTTGCACCGACATGATTGTATTTTATCTCAACTGATAGCTCAGGGTAAACTTTCACTGAGGTCAGGAGCCGTAAAGATGCCACTGTGTACCTGTGTGCAAGCATCCAATGAGTCAGAGGTTCGTCCATGTATCCAGACTCAGCTGCACTATTAAAGCTTGTAATGATCTCAGATACAAGCCTTTATTTAAGTTTCCCCCTCTAAATTTGGACTGAAGCAACGTTTGACTGGACATTTTGGTCATCCAGAGAGGGGATGGAAGTGCCAAGAACTCCTCGCCTGATGTGAGAAACAGGTAGAGCAGAGACAGCAGATGCTGCTAACCAGCGAGTGAGGAGCTCCTGCTGAATGTCTTTTCTCTTTCTTGTACCATTTGGAAGAAGTCACGTCTGAATTTTTTTTTCCTCAAACCTCACACCGGGTAAAACTGATACTGACTGCATTGTATGCCTTGTGTTAACCCTTTCCTGATTTGAAAGCCTGGCTTCTACTTTCGAACAAAGTCCTTTCATGTTTGCAATGCCCCTGGAGAAATCTGCATGCTCACAAAGTATTTAATGGTTGACAACAGCAGTGTTTTAGGTTTTGAAGGGTCAACATCACTTGAACTAGCTTAATCTCATGGGTCTGTGAAGCTGGGTTAGAAATGCTGCCTACACAAGTACTCCATCCACCTTGCCTTAGTCCTGGCTGAAATCCAGAGGCAAGGAGGAAAGCAGATGGGGGGAAAAAAAGCAACAGTTAATTAAAGGCCAGGTTCTGAGCATCTCTATCTCCTTCAGGTCATTACAGCCACATCTGGGGAACACACTCAGTTTCATTGAAAGTTCCTCCTTTCCTTGCTGTCAGCATCTAAGCTTCGCTGGCCTTAGGCCCCTCAGAGCCTCATGAGCTTTCCCTTCACTTCATCAGCAAGCAGTTTTCTCGGCACAGGTTAAAGAGCAGCCTGCTACTTGCATAAGGAGAGCTACTGCAGAAACATCAACGTGCCAGATAGTCTGGAGGAACTGCAACTGGCTCTGCAACCATGTCTCCTGATGGTCCCCACCACTTTGTCACACAGTCCCCACCATCCTGGTTACTTGTAAGATGGGCCCTCTCCTTGAAGACCCTCAGTAAGGTAGAATCATAGTTGGAAGAGACCTTTAAGGTCATCAAGTCCAACTGTGAACACATCCATGTGTGGTACGCATCTATATCAACCAGGCCAGCAGTATCCCACGAAGCTCAAGAAACTCAAAGCCGAAATGCTCCATGTGTCCCACTTTACAGAAAGAGAAAAGGCTGAACTAGCAGTACTGAGAGAACCAGCATCCACAGGGACCAGCGTGGCTGATCCTGGCCTTCATTTAGATACTGCAAAGCAGATGGATTCACCGGGACAGACCAGGTGTCCTCTGCTTAAGTGAGGAGGAGGCACATGGATATGCTGCCACGAGGGAATGTCCCATGACAGCTGCAGAGTGGACGCAGTGAAGGCAAGGACAGGGGTTGGGAGGGACATTGGAAATGCCAGTGGTCTGCATGAAGGAGTCAGAGATGTGGGAAAAAGAGGTCTGGGGTCATGGCTGAAGGAGGACAGAAGCAGGCTATGTTTTCTTCCCTGTGGCCTGGAGTTCTGGTGGCAGAGGCGTTCTCTAAATTCACCAGTCCATAATTTTGTTGTCCACATTTGGAGATATATGGGCGACATGATCTAATTTAGTTTCCCATATTCACACTGTTGAACAAATGATATGCCTCCTCAGGGTGCACTGAAGCACACCCCATGCGTTCCTGTTGTAAACACAAGACTGTAAGAGTGAGGTGTCTCCTAAAGTCTGGAAAGTTGGTGTTTCTACCACTGCTCATGTATTTAGACTGGCTGCTAAGTTGTGTGGGTTTCTACTAATTTTCTGTGGAGGGAGTTGACTTACCATCCCTCAGAGTAAACACAACATTTACCAGTTATTATACGCAAATTCCGGAATTCACAAAATTTAACAGATTTTGTGTACATCTCTCTGCAGGAAGCAGAGCTAAAGATTTGTTGCTGCGTCAACCTGTCAACGTTGAAATGTCTAAAGAGACATTAAATGCACTGTAATTGTTCCTGAAAGTCCTCAGTTATCCTCAAGCACAATGAGAAAACCCTCAGGGAGTGATTCAGCTGCTCACAGTTACCCAGTGCCATCCAGCTAGGGTTTGCAAAACATTCAAGTGGGACTCAGAGAGAGGACACAAAGAGGGTCCCTTGCTTTCCCACCGCAGCAGCTGGGGACCAGACAGGACATGTCAAGGAGCACTAGATGGCTTCATTTAGCAGAAAACCAAGCTGTCAGTGTCTGTAGTAACTGGATGGGTAGGATTGGCTTTAATCATCACACCCAAACCACAGCAGCTGTTTTAGAAGGATGTAGAGATGATCTATACCTCCAACAACATTCAGTTTGATTGCAAAAAGAGCTTTGAAGGATAGCACCTAGCAGGCTGCTGTCTTTTGTGGCTCACAAAGCTCTGAAAGCAATACCAGCACCTTTACAAAGTGCCTCATGGTGCAGACACTGTACCTTGTAAAGGTAGAAAACTTGCAGCTCCTGGGCTGCTGCTTTTTTGCAGAGGTCTTTCCACTACTTCACTTCAACCACTTAAAAAGTGCAAGTGCAACTCTAGCATCAACCGCTTTACAATAGCTTGTCTTGTCTCTTTACTGTCCTCTCCTCTGAATGCTGTTTAAAAGTGGTGTCTATAACATCAATATTTAACCATGAGGCTTGTTCATTCTCACAAGGATGGGGATTGCTGTACACGTGGGCTAAATCACAGTGCCTAGACAGCTGATAATAACGAAAGGATCTTTCAAGATGAGGCACTTGATTGCTACTCTGAAGCTTACTGGTGAAAGGAATGTGTAATCTTTTTTTTCTTTTTGCATTTGAAATGAGATAACTTGTTTAAATATTAGTCATCTGGATTTATATAGCTCATTTTTAGAACTGGGTTAGCACCTGGCAATCCAGCTTGAGTAAGCATCAGGCTATCCCAGTTGCAGACCCATTTCATTTCTCTTTCCTCTTTTTGCAACGTGTGACTGAGGGTTTTTTTTCTGATATGATTGCCTTCCTGCTTCACAGGAGACAAATCCACACACTCAGACCAGCTGCCTGACGGCAGCCTGGGGAGGGGACGCAGTGCTATGCCACATTTTGGGTGGATAAAAGCAACCTCAGGGCAACAGGGTGCCCCAGGTACAAGAAAACAGAATGGCAAAGCACTTCGTTTTCTGACTGTGATCTTTCCTGCTAAACAAAAGCCTTTGTCTCTGCTTCCCAAGCTGTATTTGTACTTCCTTTCCCAAGTGCTTCACTGTTGGATTTTTGCTGCCTTTGCCTTAAATTTCTGCATTGTGGCACAAATATGAAGCATGCTCTTGGCAGAAAACACTCTGCAAAATTCTGCCTGTCCTCTGCCTGGCTAAAAACTAGCAGAAGTCATCTTTGTGTCTTTTGCACATCTGGGGGTGGCACTGGTGAAGACAAACAGCCAAATGATGCTATTGAATAATTTCTTTTCCCTTGGGGGAAGCACTGACAAGGATACTGGATATACTCTGCAACGCTGTTCCCAGGGGAATTTATCAAAGCAGGGAGAAGAACTAACAGGCAGCTTTTTAGGGAGAGACAAATTTGCAAAAACATAAAGGTGTTAAAGAGATTTGCTGGAATACCAAATAACTGGGACCTGAAAGTGTCTGTGCAGGGTCCAGCTCTCGTCCCTGCACCCAGCCAGCGCAGGTAGAGCTGGTAAGCTCCATCCTGCTGTGGAGAGACTGCCCCTCTGGGGACCACCGGCACAGCTATCGCTCTCCAGAAAGGACCATCAGGGATCACAGGAACACTGATGTGGAAGGAAGCTGGCAGAGCTAGCCAGCAGGAACTGCAGGCACCAGGTGTGCCAGCCATGGGGATGCACGGCTGGAAATTAGGAAGGAGCTCGGATGGGCTGGATAAGGCTTGGGAGCACCAATTTGTGTGAAAAGAAAGGGATGAGTCTTAGCCTGTAAGTACATCAGGGGAAAAACTGCTCACTTGCCATTAACTCCTGACATGCCCCTGACTTTTGCTACACTTGTGAGCAGTTTAAAACCAGTAAGCCTGGTTATTCACTGCTACGGTAAACCAGTAGAGCTCCAGTGCCTTGAAGACAACCAAATCTTCAGGATGGTCTAGACAGAGTGTTAGAATTTTTGCCTGCTTATAAATTAATTTGCCTTGGAGTACCCAGACGTCCAAGCTGCACACCTGGTGAAACAGGAGGCTGTGCGACTTGGGGGGAAGCACAGCTCTGTCTCCGTAGGAAAGCCTTTCCCACGGCTAGGGCATCGGGGAACCATTTAAAGCTAAGGAATCACATACAATGCAATGAAAGGAGGGAATTTCTCTGGCTTTCCTCCAAAACCCAAGCATTATTCATTGATCAGAAAGCAGATCTCCATCTCTGCAGAGAACATTTTTTCCTCCATTTGCTAAGTGGAAGATGACAAATGAACTAGCTGTGCCCTCTCCCACATCCTTTCTCCTTCCATCTGTCCAGGCACCCCTGTCGCTTCGCCCTCCCTCAGCACACCACAACCGTACCAGCAGCTACTTACTTGGCACCACTATCAACCTCGGGGGTGGAGGAGGTGGAGGAGGCGGTGGTAATGGTGGTGGTAATGGTGGTGGTGGCCTGCACCGGCATATTTCCTGGCAGCTCTCTGTGACTTTCTCTGCTACAGGCTTGGAGCATGACTTCTGGGGCTCACCCTGAGTGATCTGTGAAGAAACAAGTCATTGCATGAGCAGTAGAAACAGTGAAAACTGATTTTCCATTAATGTGTTTCTTGGACTTGAGTACCCAAGCGGCACCTCTGATCTGTAGTGAGAACTGAGCTCATGTTCCTAAGTCTACTACAAGGAGGCCTCTTCCCTACATGGTCCCATTTTTTTATTATTTTTTTTTTTACTTAACACAATTTCTTGATGACCTCTTTCTCTCTGTCAGATTTGGTTGAAATTGGCCAGCTGATTTCTGAGTTATTATGGGGTAAGAAGGCAGCAGTAGTGGCAGACAATATCATTGCATAAGTCTTTCCTTACGGAAGCCATCTAGCAGCATGCATTATTCACAGGGTCATTGCTGCAAGCCAAAGAGAGCTAACAAAACTGCCAAGACAGTTAGGGTCAGGATTATGTTCATTTTCCTTATGGCAGAACTGAAAGCCAAAGGAAAGCTCTCCTCGGCTTTGCCAGACGCGCTTTGATGTTCAGAGAGCATTTCACAGAGCGTTTCACTGCCCACCAAGAGGAGAGGGAGCCCAAAATTTACTCATCTGCAGACCACAGCAATGACAATTCAAATTGGAAAATTCAAAATGGAAATACCACAAACTGTGACTTGTAGCCTCCATAACATGCAGTGTTGGCTAGTAATAAAGCTGAAGATGAAGATTGCAGAAACCAGGTGTAGGCATTGCTTGGCCATGGACAGGGATTTAGCCAGTATTGCTACACAATATATTCAATAGCTTGATCTAGTCATGACAAGGACCATTTATTAACAGCGTATTTTTCTTACCATATTCGCATGACTAGGGATTTAAGTAATATTCAGTAAAATTTCTAATCTAATGCTACAAAATGGAGTAAGTCCCTAATGAAAATGAAATTTGCTGAACATTGCAGGAGCTTCTGAGAGGTACTAACTTCAGAGGTCTCTAAGCCAGGTCTTTTTGAATGGACTGATGCTCAGATGGAAAATACTGGATACAATTTTAAGGAGGCAAAGTCTAAAAGATAAATAAGCATGTTATCTAACAAGCACTTTGCAGGATTAGGAGACCAGCTGGGACAGGCTTGTGTCTTGCTGAAGCTAAGGACAGTTATGCCAGCATTCAACCATTGCAGTTTGGTCTTGACTGGGTTATTGTACTAATAGTTTTGACCTAACATCAATTTCTTTAGCTTTTTTCCATGATGTGTTGGTCGTTACAAAGAAGATGCCCCGTGCCATGCTTTCTGACCTGTTTTAGGTTAGGACTCTTCTGCCTCCCTGCCGATCCCCAGGGCCACCCAGGGCTGCAGTCTTCTCCCTCCTCTCTTCTGCGCAAGCTTTGCTTCCCTTCCCCTGTCAGCTCCAGGCACACAGTCTGCTCCTCTCCCCTTTCAATCCAAGCCCACAGCCCTCATCACAGCCAGCGAACCTCTCCTACCCCCCGCAGCTGGGCACCAAGGGTGCTGTGCTGCCTCTTGGCTGCAGGAAAGCTGTACACCATCATTTCATCTATTCCTGGCCAAAAAGAGAGACAAGGCTAATTAAAACAGCATCACTGCACAAGGAATGTGTTCACATGCGTAGGAGGTTTCTAAATGCAGAAAGATGCATTACTCTGGCCTCGGGGAAATGGAGGTAGGGTTTTGTTGATTAAATAGTGTAGAGAGGGAGGAAAGAACAGAAGAGGTTACACGTAGCTGAGTTGGAAGGACTGCTCAGCACAGCACAAGTCAGAAGGCTCAGCTCTTTAAACAGCTTGTCAAAATCTATTACCAAACATAGGGAAGAACAAATTTAGCACAAGTGCTTTCCAGCATTCCCCTTCACCATCAGGTAACAGTTAGAGGATGGTTAAAGGCCATCCCAGACAGCTTCCAGGAACTTACACAAACTCTCTGAATGCTCTAATGAATCAAAGTGGTCCAGCTTCATAATCCCTCATGGTTGGTAATAAATCTGTCTGCTAAGCAGGCTTATTTCTCTTTAAAGGAAGTGATTGCAGGCAACTGAAGGTCCTCCGTACTGCTTCAGCTCTTCCAGTGCTGTTGACATGCTGGGCTGGGGTGTTAGGGACTCTCCCAAGAGCAGCCCCCTAGGAAGCTCCATTTGGTGGCAGCGGCACACCCAGGGTACCTCCTAGTTGTACCGGTGTGACAGCGTTTACTGTGCTGGTAGAGGAGGCAGGGTAACATCTCTCTGCTGGTCCTGGCAGCTGATTAGGAGAGCAACTCTCAACTCCTAGTTACAATCACTGTCCCTTACCTAGACCCCCAGTTGCTGAATCCTACAGCTCGCTACAGTCTCACAGGAGCTAGTGCAATGGCAGAGTAAAAAGACAGGGAAGAGTAACATTGCGCAGACTTGGAGCCAGCTTCACTTGCAGACCAGAGGCAGCTTTGCGTATGTAAGTCTGAAGACAGCGCCGGTATGAAAAAGCTACTTTGACTTACTGCTCTAACTTAACATCAACCAGAACCAAAGGCTTGCTCTGTCTTTTTTTAGAGCTATTGACTGCTTTTAAATCCCTAGAGGCTCTCCTACCTTAGGCTGGTAATAGAATGTCCTCAGAAACCAGTGGTTATTTTTCTCAATTACTTTGCAGACAAAATTAACCCTATACATGCCCAGCCACTTCCTCCTCCTGTGTGTTTTTAAAATATTATTTCAGGTGGGGGGTGGGGTGAGGGTGTGGGGGGGAGTTGCTGTGTCTCTCAGTACCTTAGTCTGAACCTTTATAGAAAATCCCCATGATCATTTATAAACATCTGTGAAAGAACTGACATTTAAAAGCATTGGCTTTATCACCTATTTGTTTCCCTTCTCTTGTCACTCAGTAAAATGTCTGGTTGTTAGAAGATACCTGCAGGAACACAGACATTACCGTACCAGGGGGTTGTCTTAGAGGGTTAGTTTAAAATAACAAAGATGTTGTAAGTTGGCTGAAATCTGGCAGGGAAGGGAAAGACTTGAATCGAGGTTGAGGGCCTCGAGGAGGAGAGAAATAGTCAAAGATGATTAACTAACAGTAGCAAGATAGAATTAAGAAAAAAAGAAAAGACATTTGGCTCCTTTTCAAGAAAAAAAATCCCACTGCTGATGTCTATTAGCCTTCTCATGAAAGGAATGAAGGCTATTACTTGCGTCTTCTAAAGGCAAGCAGAACAAATCACTAGAAAATATGCTTTAGGGAACAATCTTGCTCTGGCAGAGGATGATGAAATAAATTACTCCATGTTTCTTTCTTACTGTCTGCAATTCAAGGTAAGCTGCCTTTACAGGAGATGGCAGCAGAAAAAAGGCATGTTGAAAGAGCCTAATCTTTCTCTGACCACGGCTGCTAATTCAAGTCCAGCCTCAGACTTTACTGCTTGTTTGTTCTGCCCTACACTACCATGGCCCCAGAATGGCTTTGGAAGCACATTGCAAGTAATGACTAACCAGACACCCCCAGGCTGCCTGGCAATTTGTAGCCCAGAGGTGGCCTTGGCAAGGGGTCATCTCCAGAGATGGACCACACAGGGCTTGCTCCCTAGTTGTTACTTCTGCACCTTCCAGCCATTTCTCCAGGTGCTGGGTGTGCCATGGGGGTGTTTGGCCTGTCCAAAACTTGGTTGCTTGTTTGGCATGAGGCTTTCTTAACATACGCAGCAGGTGGTCAGTTTGAACATATACGTTGCCTGGACTTCAAGCTGATGCATTTTTTGCCCTGTTCTGAAAATACATGGAGTTGACTTCATGGATTTGTGCATTTAATGTGAATATGCCTTGCAACAAGGACAAATGTGTTTAAGTGTTCATGGAAATGAAAATATGGTCCACAAATGTCCAGGGAAAAGCAAACAGAATGTGGCAACTGGTGGTTTCCTTTTGCAGACTCTGTTGAAGTTCATGGCTGTGGTATATTTCTTTTTACTCCAAGATTTCCTTCAGAAGCAGTGGTCCTAGTCCTGCTTTGCATAGAGTGGAAGAATAAATCTGCATCTGGTCAGAGCTGTTTAGTATTTCAGTAGAGTCCCGTGGGGTTGCAGCAGTCCTTGAGCATGTTCTACAGAGTGGGATGGGAAAAGAGGATTAATACTGTCCCTGGAGGGTGGCCCTCTTGTGACTTTTTGAATCAGGTAAAAGGAGGAATGCTTGAAAAGAAAAGTGCATTTGATTGAAAAGGCACAGGGACCTCTAAAAGCCTGCTGATGTGGCAAGAGCTTTGTCTCTTGGAAGCAGTCTACAGAGATGAGATGTCAACACCGCTGCATAAATCCCAGGGTGGCTCTGCATAATTCACATCAGAGTTAATCCAGATCCATGTTTATGAAACCAGAAAAAAACAAGACCCTGCTATTTATCGTGACACTTACTGCTCTTTTTTTTAATTATGTCAAAACCCTCAGACAGAATCATCCTTTCCTTCTTGTCACAGTGCTGGCCGAGATGCTAATAAGAAAAGATTGTGGGGTTTGTTTTGCTTATTTTGGGGGGTTTTGTATTTTTTAATAAGATAAATGCTTCTCCTCTGATTAGCATCTGACTGATTCTCTTAAGTGCCTCAAGGCAGGGCCTGAGGAGGGAATGCAAAGATGTGGGAGGGAAGGCCATGCCACACGCAAGTCATCTAAGTCATCACACCACACAGACAAATGGGTGAAGAGGGGCTGGGAGAAGAGACGTGAGAAAACACTATGGGGCAGGGGAGCGACATGTTGTGACATTACTGAATTAGTTGAGGAGAGTATGGCTAGCTAGACTTTGAAGATTTGAAGAGCAAGGATTACACTCAACATGGGGAAGGGAGTCATGGGAGGGATTTAAAGATGAGGGAGTTTCCATCATGGGAAGGTCAGCATGCTGGTGAGCGCTTCACACCTGCACTTCCCACTGGTACCTGCTGAAGGGAACCTTAAATGCATCCTATTTTGGGGAGAGCTGGAAAAAAGCTTGAGCACGAGCAGATTTGTTGATTGCCCTTCCACAGAACAGCAGGCAAAGTATAGTTGATGAATGGGACAACAAAACTTCCAAATTATTGCAGGGAAAGGCTGGGCCCCTTGGCTTTTGCATTTCTGACAGCCTGTTTCAATTCTTATAAACGTAAATTTTTTTGAAAGATTGGCTTAGATCATCTGCAGAGTTTGCCAGAAAGATGTTTATGCAAGTTTGGTTTGGTTTTTTTGGTTGTTTTTTGTTTTTGTTTTTGTTTTGTCTGCTTGATTGACTGATTACAGGAGAGAGGTTGCAAAAGGCATCTCTTTTTACACAGTTGCACTTGCCTTAAAAATGCAATTACAATTTGAACTTAAGCTTAGCCACCTGAATACTTGAGCAGGACAACAGTGAGGTAGTGCTAGCGGAAATTTTTGTGATTGGTTTAAAGGAGGTCGGTTTTGTTTTATTTCTGTTCATTTTAATCAGTAAGGAGCACAAATCCTCTTTGTCATTCACGGCAAGGGACAAGATGCTAAAACAAACAACACCCCTCTTTAATCTCTTGGGAGCCACTAAGTTTAGAACAGGGAGTAGAAGCCGTGGAGTCACCATCGTGCAAGAAACGAACTGTAATTGTTCTGTTCTCGAACAGCACTTGGCTGGCTCATCAATCACCCCTCTGAAGACACGTATTATAAATAAACTTTAAAATACCAAAGCGACGCATTTGAGTTGAGCTTTGCTGTTGTTCTGATTCTCCAAACTGGACGGGCGCTCTCTCTCCCCCACCGTACAGGAATTTCTCCCGGTTCATCCTGCTGGTCCCCCCACATCGCAGCCAAGGTCACCCCCCACCACAGCGCCGGAGCTGGCCCAGCCTGCTCCGGCCCTTCGCCCAGAGAACGCCCCTCTCGCCGGCAGCACCGAACGCCCGCGGCGGGGCACGGCCCAAGCCCGGCTGCCGGCGCCCGGCTCCGTGCGCTGCCGCCTCCTGCGCACCGCGCCACCGGCCGCAAAACGCTCGCGCAAACCCGCCCGCTGCCGCTGCGCGGAGAAAGTCAACTCCGCACCGCGTCCCGCGCTGCCGGCGGCCCGGGCCGCGCGCCGCCCCGCGCACACGCGCGCACACGGACGCACGCACACGGACACGCTCCGTCCCGCAGCACCGACGAGGGGGGCACTGACCCCGCCGGCTGCCCCCGGCGCCGCGAGCGCTGCGGGCCGCGGCCGACAGCACCGGTGTGCACGTGGTGGTCAACGCCCGCACCGACCTGTTTTTACGCCAGGACGGGGACGAATCCGACCGGGTGGATCGGGCCGTCGCCCGGCTGACCGAGGCCGCCCAGGCCGGCGCGGATGTGCTGTA
>JAVJGJ010000060.1:41617071-41642729 GCA_035590215.1 Microhierax caerulescens | reverse complement strand
GAAGAACATAAAAAATTGGGGGGGGGGGATTGCCCTTAGTGTTCAGTGCCATAAAGAAGAGAGGAAAAATACTATTCTATGATATGGAGATTTTGCCTGTGGTGGCACCAGGCTCTCAGGTGGTTCCAGGAGATCAACAAGGCAGCTGAGATCCTGACTTCTAAGCAAATGTTCTTTCCCGCAGAGACTTTGTAATTGCTCAGTGATGGGGCTTTTTTCTGTCTCTAATTCTTGATGTTCCTTATCAAAGTCCCTTTACAAAGAAGGATGAGTTAAGATTAATTTTATGCAGGTTTGGTTACTTTTGCAATTTTCATATAGGAAATTCATCATAAAACATCCAGCAAGTAACCTATTGAAATAGTGCAGCCTTACTGCACTAAGCCCTGACAAGATGGGGATTTTATGTAATGAGAGTAGGCAGGTAAGGAAACAGCCTTTCCTTCTGCACCTGCACTGTTGCGTCTGGAAGTCTGCCTGAACAGACTGAATTTCTACCCCTGCTAAAAGCCTGGTGTATGTTGCGCTGCAGTGAAGCTGGACTTGGGGGATGAGTGGCTGGAACTGCCCTGACTGAAACAGCGGGAGGCAAGTTGGAACCTTTGACGCAGAAAGATTTTTGACAAGGGTGTGACTGGCTGGCTGAAGGTGTCCCAGTTTCTCCTGTGTTAACTGGTACAACCCCAGCCAGCTGCTCCCCTTGGGCCACTGCTTCACCTGCGGAACATGGCAGCTAGTGGTACATCTTGTCTACAGAGTAAACGACAGCACTGTTGCTCTAATGAAGAGTCCGTGCCCTAGGAAGCTCTTATTTAATGGAAATGTCATCCAGGTGCTCGGCCGTGGAAGGCAGACTGCGCTGTGGAGGATGTGGTTGCCTGGCTCTGCTCAGCCTGTGGAAGGTGGTGTTGCAGCGCGTTGTGCAGAGGTCGCGTCGAGCCATCTCCATGGGGTCTGTCCTTTTTAGTGGGGGCCGATTAGTGTGAGCCAAAAATAGTATCTCCCCCTCCATACCTCCCCAGGAACATGAAACCTGTTGGGAAGAACTGTGTCATGAAAAGCTATATACTATTGACCTGTTTAGTTTATACCCATTTAAAAAATCCAAATTTTTTACTCATTTGAAAAATCTTTTTCCCATTGTATCTGTCGGCTGGTTGGCCTCCCCCAAAAGCTGCAGAGTCACTAGTGAGATATCCCTACAGAAGACCAAATCCTTGCAATCGCAGCCACAGTAGACTATGGAATAGCTGAAATAAATATTAGGACAACTATGTTCTGAAGGGAATAGATGAGGGCTTAAATTCATGGCTTTGTGATTTACTTTGCATTTCTGTGCACCACTGAAATCTTAATATTGCCGTGCAAACTGAGCCACAGAGCCTCTGCCCGAGCACTGGTAAGGGAGAGGGGGTTTGCGGTGACCCCCTGTGAGGGTGTTGTGATTTGGGCTGCTGTGAGCACCTCAGTTTTGCACAAGTTTCAGCGTGGCTCCTATGCCAGTGAACGTGCTGGGTCCCTCACCACGTGCTCATAAACCCATCTCATCTTCTGGAGGGAAATGTCTAGTTCAGTCACTGCTTTGCAGTCACCCTGCATTTCTGTCAGATTAGGGCAGTGGAAGTACGCGTGATGGGGACAGGCAGCTGTAGATCTTGACCGAGCAGTCCCTTTCAGCAGCACTTTGACTGGCAGACAGTGATTATAAAGCCATGCCCCCCGACTACAGCTGCCAGAGAAGCTGAACGGATTAGCGATGCTGCTGTGTAAAGCGGACAGTCTTCCTGCTTCCACCTCTTGTCCTCCCTTTTACGCTCTTGGTCTGTTGGACTCCCAGGAGAGTCAGTCAGCCTGTTGTCTCAGCAGCCTGCAATTTGGTTCTGAGCCCAACAAATCTTTTGCTAGGCTAGTAAGTCGAACAGCTTGTGGAGTCCAAAAGTGCCAAACCCACCACAATGCAAACATGAGAAGTACTGAGGAGGGAGGGGGGTGTGTGGTGGTGGCAATCTTGTCCAGTCCCTCAATGGGACCTTTGCTAAATTAGAAAGGTGTCTATTTTTATCCAGCTGGCATGGTAATTGATTTTGCAGCCATCCTCCTACCAGGGATTCCACTTGGCTGTAAACCTTAACGCCCTGGGTGATGTCTGTTCAATTTGTCCTCGTGATGAGGTTTCTTTACTGTATTCTACCCACTGACCTCCTCTTCCAGGGAGTCCCAGTAACCTAAATCTCCCTGAAACCAGTTTGCTTTAGTTTAATGGGGGTGACACCTTGGCCCTTCCTAGTATACAGGCACCATTTTATTTCCCTGGCAATGCAAATCTCCCTGCCTAGCAAAGGGCCCCTCTGCTGAACTTCTCTCCAGAAATCACAAGCCCACCACCCACACATTGTGTGAGCAAGTCAGCTCCTACAAGAGCTTCCAGCACCCCGGTCCAGTCCAGTCACAGCACCCTAACCCTTTCCTTGTGCTGCTTCTGGTGCTCATTAAAACTTTTCATATGCAGGTTCTGTTGCAGAAATGTCTTTTCCTTGGGGTGAGTAAGAAGAATGAGTTTGTGTGATGTCTGATCACTAGGAAAGGAGGCTCAAGGTGCATGTCTGAAGGGGACCTCTGCCTTTTGCCAAAGGACATGTAAAATCATCCTGTTTTGTGTAGTTTCATCATCACTGCATCTCCTGAGAAATGTTTTTTTTCTTCTATTAAACTTTGAACTGTCAGTCTCTGCAGAAAGTTACCAAACAACACAGGGTGTATGCTGCTTCTTACTGATCCTTATGATACAGAGATACCCCATCACAGGTGAGTGTACTGGATCTGGGGTGCTTTACGAAGCTTTTTCTTCCAAGTGGAGTGCAACATGGCAGTAACACCAGCTTGAAGGTTTGTGCCGTGTTTTTTCCACAGCTCTTTGACAGTGCTTAGGATGAAAAATATAAGAGAGAGGTAAATGTGCAAGATGTCTGAGTTACAGACAGACCTCTCACCAGAAGTATTTATTTCAGTTACAACAAGGCAGAGACGATTTAAGATGATTACATTTGGTCTGATGCACGTTTCTCCAACAAGGTGTGGTATTCTGGGGTGCACTGCAGTACCACAGGGCTTCTGACCAACTATGTGAGCATCAGCGTGACTAGGAGGAGGCAGTTTATCTGGGGTTCAGTCATACGCTTTCTGGGCCAGAAGATGGAGAGGTGCCAGCTATGGACTGCAGCCACTTCAGCGCATGCTGCTTGCTGTAGAACTCCAGTTCAGAGTGGGAGTCCTGAGGGTAAAGCAGGATTACACCTCAGACCTGAGATGGTCATTAGGGGGTTAAGATGGTCAAGCTGTCTAGAAACCTTCCCGTATCTCCCCTCCCAGTCTGGTGTGACCTGGAAGACAGGGATCAGCTGTCTTTTGGAAAGCAGTAGCTGCAAACTGCCGGCTCTTTTCACACATTTCTGGTGTGGAGCAACTAAAACCTGAAGCTGATGTTTGAAACTGGTGAGGCTGCAAGGATGGTGCTTAACTCGGACAACAGGCCATAGAGGGGCTTATTGTTCTGGGTTTCCTCAATGCTCTGGAATGGTTGATGGCCAGAATAGCTCCCCGTCTGTCCCGCAGGCACAGGGGTACACAAAGGAAGGGATTCTTCTGTCTTCCCTGCCAGCCTGACGCATCCTGGTTATTTCGTTTTTCCTGAGGGCTGGACCGACTCCATTCACAACACCCGAACTCTCAACAGCCACCTACAGCACAGATTTATGAAGAAAATACCTTACTTCTTGGAGTGACCTTTATGTCTCAATGAGATGCATATCCTCCGTTACCCCCAGATCCTCTGTCCATCTCTTGCTCCTGCAGATCACAGCCCAGCGCCGCCTGGGTGCTGCAGAAGCAGAAGTGCCCTGTTCGCAGCTAAACCCCAGCTGGCGATTATTGCTGCAGCAAACAGGCTTCTTCCCAAGGCACTTTGTGTCGCATCCTACAAAAATATGACGGAAATTGCCAAGAATCCTTGGCTGAGGGGTGGGGACAAAAGTAACAAGAGGAAAGTGACTCATCCCAGATCTTCAGCAAGCTGGTTTTAGCACAAGATACCCAGGCTGCCCACTCTGGTCTCTTTGGGCCTTTTTGTCACACTTCTCCCCACTCCAGAGCAGATACGGGAAATGAGGTAGGATAAAGACAAAGCATCTACTTATGTTTTCCTAAAATCAAATACACTGGTTCTGTGCAAGGCAAAATAAACACGTGCAAAAAATAACATGGCAATAACAGCAGTATGGCCTCTGTAGGCAGAAGTTTTCCTGATCATTTCCCTGCTTTAGAGGGGGTGGAACACACTGCGGACTTTCAGAAGGTTCCTCACTGATAACTAAAGACTGTAGATTTTTTATTAAGACAAACCTCCTCCACTGGAAGCCTGGGCTTAGGTCAACACATGAAAAGAGCTACATGTAGAGCACTAGAAAACAGTATGTTTGCTGGAGGCAGGCACATCTGCGCTATGTTATCCATGATAGCTGCACCAATAACTGGTCAGAATAAAAAAGCCTAAAGCACCAGAAAATGTCGTATTCCATACATACGTTAGCAGCTCGCACACAAGCTACAGCAGAGTCAATTCTGTCTGATGTGAAAACAAAGGAATTTCAGTACAAGCTTGGAAGAGGAGTGGCAGACTCATGGGAACCCACTGAGCCTCAGCAAAACTCAACCTCTGGCCATTAGGACAATAGCAGAGAGCCAACAGGTCCCAGGGTAAATACAGCTGCTGAAAAGCCTGATCCCTTCACCTCCTTTGCTCTGTCTGCAAACAGATACACTAACCTGTCTCCCTGCCAGCACCCAGGGGCTCCTGGGTGCTGAAGGAATCAGAAAAGCAGACAGCCTTGCTGCCAGGAGCTATGGCTTCACCTCTCCACTATCAGCTGAGACTGGTGGGGCACCATCACCTTCTGCATGTTCATGAAGGGAGCGAGGCTTGTTGCCTGCCCTCCCAGACTGATGCAAACCAGCTCTCTCTGCAGCAGAGCTTTACCTTTTCCTTGGTTCCAAGATGGTTTTTGTTCTGCCTTGCCTTGGCCCACGACTAAATCAGGTTTTCTGCACGTCTCTAGTTCCAACCTGAGAGAGCTGTAACTGGCATCATTCCGGTACTTTCTAGCAAAAATTAAAATATCCAGCAAAAATTTTAAATTACTCTTTATCCCAGAGCATCTAGGACCAATTTTCAGGCTCAGCTTGCTGCCTGGCATTGGACTAACCCTACTACCTGCATGCCATAGCTTGTTCCTGGCTGGTGTTCAACATTCATATCATTTTGGGCTG
Organism: Microhierax caerulescens; assembly: GCA_035590215.1. Lineage (NCBI taxonomy): Eukaryota > Metazoa > Chordata > Aves > Falconiformes > Falconidae > Microhierax > Microhierax caerulescens. The sequence continues at coordinate 41,637,407 of JAVJGJ010000060.1, read as the reverse complement.
AGGCTGTTGTACAGAGCATGAGACAACACCAAACAACAAAGCTGCTGTCAAAGCACATGCAGAAGCTAGGGCAGGTAGTAGCTGCATGTATTCTGGAGCAATATAACAGAACCTGGTCCATAAGCCAAAGGACTGAGGTCTACAGCCAGCCTGGAGCTCTGGTACCTTTGTACTAAATGGCAATACAACAGAAGATACCTTCTTCTGACATCCTGCTGCCTTTAACAGGCAAGCACCCAGACAGTAACAGCAGGACAGGGCTTGCTTATAGACAGGAAGGATTGTAAACCCCCAAAACATAGAGGGCAAGAAAACCCAAAAGTGAAAATGGAAGGAAAGGACCACCTTCAACTGAGGACAAAGAGCAGCACAATTTGAAACTAACAAGCCATGCCCTGCTGGCATGGGCAGACAACCGCAAACGTACTTAAGGATGCAGACGTGCCTTTGTGTCAGAATTCAGTCAGGCCCATCACAGAGAATGTATGTGCAGTCTGCAGCACACAGCAGCAAATTTTCAAACTATTTTCCTCAGGGTAACAACGGTTCTATTGTCATGTGAATCAAAGCTTACAGACCTCACCACAGCAAAAAATATCAGCTAGACTGCTCGATGGAACCAGTATTAGAAGTGAAATAATTTCAGTATAGTATTGCGGTGAAAAAGTACTAGCACTAGTTCCTCTTAAAAAACATGAGGTGGAAGAGTGGCAGCTTTGTGTTAATCCATGTTGAATTACCAATTTTATCTAATGAACACCAATTTATAAATTGCTTACATTATTAATATCTTAGCAGAAATACAGCATGCTGAAGTCCTGTACTGGCAAAAATGCATCAGGCTTAACACAAAATTGATATTGATTTTGGGTAGGAAATGAGAAGTACCAAAAAAGCCCTTGCCCCCAAACCCATGCCAGCTAATGCTCACAACTATCTGCATATAATTAATTATCCACAAGGGGCTTGGGAAGTACCAATGCAGAACAGATGTGCCAGCACTGCCATCAAGGATTCTTATTTTGGCAGTTGGTACACTAGGAATCTTCCTGCTGTAAGGTCTGGTAGTGCTCAACAACGAGAATGATTACACTGCCAGAAGTGTGCACGCCTCAATATACATTTTGCTATAGTCTCATCATGTTCAGTTGCCAGCTGACAGGACATATGTCATTAGAACCCACATTTCACTCCTGGATACCGTATCATACAATATTTTAAGAGCTTTGCAGGACACTTACTAAGCGCCACTGAAGTGACAGGTTCTCAGATCCCTCAATTCCTCTCAATTTTTGTGCTGTGAGAACTCCTTAAACCTATCGTTCTCAACTCGCAGTAAAATAAACTGCTGCAGTGAACTCTAATGGGTAAGGCAATGAACAGTTATACCTCCTTCTATCTTCATGCCACAGTAGACCCTACATTCAGCAAAGAAGAGCTGTCACTACTGCCAGATCTGGAGAGGGAAATTGCAGAGGCAGTGCTAATTTCACAAGAGAAGTGGTGTGTCTGCCACCAGACAGGTTCAGCAAGATGGGCCGAACACCTCCAACATCTGCCCGAGTTTGCCTCTGACTCCTGGATCAGAAAGCTTCTTGTATTTACATCAGGCAACATGTACAATTTTTACTTACGCTCCACATCAACAGGGATTGAAACAGACATACTAAATACACCAATACGCACAGTCTTCGGGAGGCATTTTGTAAACTTCAGGAAGGTCCTTCTCAGAGTCCGAGCATGACTTGCTTTTATTTCTTCACCAGACTCAAGAGGGACAGTTGACATGGCCACACGCATACACACCGTACGCACATCCACACACGGCGATTTCCTGGATTCCCTTTGCACGGCGCGCCGGACCCAGGCCCAGCCACACACGCATTGACTGTCACGTTACACAATGGCAGGACAAGATGAAGGCAGTGCCACACGGCTGGTGCCAACAAGCCAATTTCTCTAGACTCACGTACTTATTGCATCAAGTCTGCACTCGCATGGAGATGATCAGGCAAGTTACCTCTCATCACAGGTTAATTACCGAATAACAGGCCCTCACGCTGGTGCCCTGAGCAGGGCCCGAACCGCTGTTCCCGAGGCGGCTGCTGCCTCTCTGCGCAGGCCGGGCCTGCAGGCCAGCCGCCCCCCGCCCCGTGTCCTGGAGGCGCCTCATCCCAAACCGCAGCCCGGTGGCTTTGGGGGCGTTGGGTTTGGGGTTTCACCCCCCCGCCCCGAACGATGCGAGCCTGGTCCTGTGACAGGCGGGAGCTGCCGGGTCCGCGTCCCCAGCCCGCTGTCTCTGGGATGCAGTAAGGAAGATGCTTCATGGCATTCGTGTATCTATATAATAACAGAGCCCGTGGAAACGTACGGCAGCGCCTGCAGAGAAGGGGTAAAGCACTCCCCAATATGATGGTGCCGCAGCCCAGCCTCCCCACAAAAAGGAAACGCTAGAAAATCAAAGGTGAAGAGCAGAAAATCAAAGCTGAAGATGGTTTTGCTTCCAGTGAAGCAGTTAACCAGCGAAACGGCTGTTCTGTGATGGGCGGCTGTTGCTGCAAGTTGGGCTTGGTGTGTATCAGGATGGTCGTAGATGCCTGATGTTGGGTCAGTGGCACAGGGGTCCTGCTTTCAGTGTTTGCAACGCAGTAAGCAAATGGGCTTGAACAAAATGTTGGGCCCAGGGTTTGTATTTCACACCCAGAGGTGAATGAATGAGTTTGAGGATACTGATTTTAGTTTTTCTTGGTATTTCTGGCACCCACTGAGCCAAGGTTTAATAATCAGTTTCATAAAAATCTGCTCAGTGAAGCAGGAATGGAAACACATTAACCTTTCAGCTGACACAGGGCTGGGATCCTCTTCTCGTACCACTGTTTACACTTGCATGTCTCCATTCATTTCAGCCCCGACAGACACCAGCTTAAATGGCAGAACTGTCAGGCCCGGCAACGTCTTACGGATGAGAACAACATAGCGGAATTTAATGGAGTTACACCTGAGCTGAGGTAGACTCATCGAGCCTGGACTTTCATTTGTAAATCCCCATCTTGTGGGTTTGTAAGGGCAGAATAGAGAGAGGCAGAGACATTACGACCTTGGGTATAGGCAGTAATTGTCCTGCTAATATATTCTCTGTAACGATGCTGGAAAAGATGGCGTCCTTTTCTGTAAGTCTACTGTGTAACATGCAGTGCTCAATATATTGTGCTCATCCAATTACAGTTTTAGTGTGCTGGAGTCACAAGAGACAGCAAAGCTTTTCAGGCTTTCTGGTGATTTCCTGAAGGTATTTCAGCACTTGGTCACAGTACAGAACATAATAAATTGCACCATCTGTATACATAGTTCTTGGTTCCTGACAGAATGAGAGATAAGGCTTTAGGCGTTGTACGCCAAAAAAACACAACACAGATTTCTTCCCTCTCTGTATTTACAATGCCTTAATGTCATAAGACCGGTGGAGTTTCCTGCCATTAGCAACTGCCCAAGTAGCCCTCTCAAAGCGCTGTTCCTGTGGTTCAAAAACAACCCAGGGAATGGAGGAGACGGAGCCAAACTCGACCCGTGGTCGCACGGAAGCAAGTGCAATCAGGGATATTGTTCTGACATAAACAAGAGCAGAGTTTGGCCCAGGTAATCAGCATCTTTTCTGTTTTGCACTGGTAATTGACAGTTCCCTTGGGGAAATGATTGGTCGCTGGACATATTAAATCTAGTCTTTGGCCCCAGTCATGTGGTCCGCACACAGGCATATTTCCCATTAGACTGAATGGCTGAAGAAAGGCTGAATGTGTGCCCTGCTCTTGTCTGCGTGATACCAGTGCTTTTCATCAATTGTGCTGGCTTCTCTTTTGCAGTTTCTGTGGAGAAAAAATAGAGTCCAGGAATTTTTCCCACTTATAAGGAAGATAAATATTAAGGTGCTTGCAAGACTGCAGGCCCTGAATCGGTGACAGGCTTGAAATACGCTTTGCTTAATAACACAAGTGTTTTGTAGCACCAGGACTGGTGTGAGGAACAACATGATGATTTATCTGCAGCAGTCATACTACTGAAGTGCCAGGGTGCTGCTAGGGCTGCCATGCCTGAACCAGACCCAGGATTTCCTGGGTTGTAGTCCCACTGCTAGCCACGACTTCCTCTGCTACCTTGGGCACGTTTATAAATTACCTGCACCAGGTTCCCTGCCTGTCAAAACAGCATGACCAAATCCAGATACCTGAAGGCTGCAGTGTGTCTGGTGGCGGAGGCAGTAATGGGGTCCTGTCCACCAAGATGGTATTTACGACATAACAGAAATCAGGACCAATGCCAGACCCTCCGCTAGTGTGATGAACACAGGTCCATGCTCTGGCTTAGGGCTCTGGACATGAAAAGTGCCTTACAAGTGAGTGTCACAGCTCAAAATAATAACTTAAGCTATTTGAAAAGATATTTTTTGTTTGTTTTCAGAAAAAGACTGCACAAACAGCGTCATTCAAGCAGTCTCAAAAAATGAATGTTAATGAATATTAACACTCAATGATGGTGTTACACAAAATGATGACCATTACTCTTTTTCTCTTTCCTCTTTGGTCTGATTATCATAGAAGAGTGTTTATCTTGTTTGCTTTGTGGGGTTTTTTAAACAATTGCTGATAATCAGAACAATCACGATTAGCACTCCAATACAGCAACTACTCAGGAGACATTAGTAAGGACTGCAGCACTGATTAGCTGTACAAACATTATCGTACTCCTTTAATCTAAGTAGCCGTAATGGTTATAATGGACTCTAAGAGGCTATTTATTTTGTTGGTATAGACTGAGTTTACAACATGTATTGAAGTGTTCAGAGGGCACAGGAGAAGGTTCTTTTCCAGGTTGACTTGTCAAAACTTCATTAAAATCAATAGGTATTCCCCAGTCTGACTCTAGGCAGAATTTGTCTTTATGTCTTGTGATGCACCGGAGCGGGCTTTTAGCTGGAGCCAGCAGCAAAGGAAGTGAAGGCAACCACTGCTCAAGCTCTGTGGTCAGTCAGGCCTAGGAAGAATCCACTTAGGCTGTTTTTGCTAATGACATTTCTGGATGAGAATCAATGAACTCAAGAAGAGTGTCTGACCTGGTGAAACACTAGGCAAAACATAAACATTTCAGCACTGAGTTTTCAAAGCCTTCTGCAGCCTGAAAGCACTGTCTCTCCCAGATGAATTTTTGGGGTTTGAGTCTAGAATACCATCAACAGGTTGCTAAATGTACAGCATCACCGTGGCTTGCTGAAAATATTTTTGTTGCTATTCTGTCAAAGATATTTTTATTGCTCTCTATATATAAAGCAGTGCTTTCAGCATATGGAAAGCAATTTTTTTAATCCACACCCTACTGGGAAGTTTTTAGGAAATCACAAACTGATAAAGGTCACAGCAGCAGAAACAGTGAAGGAATCTGCAGTTCTCCAAACCCTGTCATCAGTTCTCAGGGAGCAGATAGGGTTCTTCTGGATGATCCCAACTATTTTACAGAGTACAGTACAACATGAGGCCCCTTAACTGTATTTACATATGCAAGTAACAGATTTGATTTTTGGAAGACTTGATCATTCAATTGTTCAATAATTTCAGCTTGTGTGAAAAGATTCCCAACTATGAGCACGTCTAGAATAAATTGTTGTAACAACTGTTTCTTTAATTGTCATTATATTAAATTAATAGCTGATCAAATGTTGGAAGTGGCATATAAGTTTTAAAAGTGTCTGAGTTTCAGGAAGTGATCTTCAAGTTTCCTCCCAGATAAATACAGGCTATGGCGCTACATCTCGAAAACAAAGGCAGAGTGTCTCTTTTCCCTTGGTATAGATCAGGAATATCTTCATCAAAATCAATGGATCCCTGTCAGTTTAGGCAAGGAGGTGAGTAGGACCAACATGGAAAGCTGCATCATGTAATCTTCAGCTTGTGCTCCAGCACCTGAAATTTGGAGGGCACAGCACATTTGTATTCATGGCCAGAAAAGCTATAGTTGTGCATCATGTAAGCCTGATCTTGCCTTTTCAGTTTTGTAACTCTGAAATGCTGCACTTGGTGATAAAACAGGCCTCCTGCTTACTCACTTTTGGTAGTTTCTCACAATTTCTTCTCTTTAGCAAATGGATTTCCTCAGCAGTATCACTGTTCTTTGTTTATAAATGTAAAGCTAAAATGTGTGGGATTAGCTACTGAAGTGTCCAGAAAAGTCCCAGATGTAAGGAAGGGCTTGTATTTCCCAAATATGCCTGTTTTTTCCAGCTTGCACTACATGTTGCTTCTCCTTACATATATATTACATTCTTAGTCCCTTGTGGCTGTTACAATGAAGGCCCTACACCCTCAGTGAGCTGCAGGTTGCAGGAATCGCTTAAGTGCTCTATCACTTTTACACTCAATATTCATTGCTGCTTAGGTTTCTTCTGTCTTTACAGAAGATTAAATGCTTTTATTTGAATGTGCAAAAGACAATATGAAAGCATTGCCTTCACATTTACTTTTGGACTCTGGCTCCCTTGTGGATCTGATATAAAAGGCAGGACTGGTGACAATTTCCAGGAGGAATTCCTTACCTGCTTTGCTGTGGAGATCTGGTGCAATTGCCTAATAGGTTATGGTCTGAAGATGCTCCACTGGAAAATGGCTGATGAGGTGATAGAAGTTTGTCAAACCTTAGAAAGCCCTGGAAATATACCTTGTTGTTTGTTCCATACTACGGTGAAGGATATGTTTCTGTACTATCCTTGAAGTTATAGATGAAGAATAAAATAAGAGCAGAACTGTGATTTCCCAAACCATTATGGAAATGGATAGATGGCAAGGACAAGGCTGAGCAAATGTACGAGAGTTTAAGTAGTTCCAGCTGAAAGGCAAGGACAGAGAATCACTATTTCTAAGAAAAACCTGTCAGTATAGATTATTTTTTAACTCACTCTGAAAGTAGAAACCTGCACATATTTTGGTCTTATTGTTTGGTCTGGCTGATCTAATTTTGATTGTCAGTTTAGTGAATCCCAAGCATCAGAATCTTTTCCAAAACTACATGTCCAGGAGTTTCTATTGCCCAGAAAAAATCTGGGTAATAGAAATTGAATAGAAATAGAATTGGTGGCTAAAACCATTGTCTGCAGGTCTGCCTATCTGACAATGTTTCACTAAAACATGCTTGAAAGGTGGCTCATTTCACAGAACATTGCTTTCTCTTTCTGCTCTCTCACTCACCTCTTACCCATGTTTCTAATTGACATGGTTGCCAGGCTGAAAAATTAGGAACCAGATTTTAGAAAGCTGTTGGTCTGCAGATCTCAGGTGTGGGTTGTCCAACCTGACTTTGTGGCTGCGAGTGCACAGACCACTTGGGTGCGTATCTGGGTTCCAAGTTGTAACATCTTCTGTGTTTTAATACAGACTATCGTGCTGCTGTGTGGGGTTGAAAGAGTGACTGCAAATAATCCAAGAAGAACTTCTGAGACAGAAGGTAGCAGGAGAAACAGCAGCCAGCAGAGCAAAGCCCTGGTACAGAGAGGTTCCCTCTCTACCTGCGTGCAAGCACACCATTTACACAGGAGGCAGGAGCACAAGGTGCTGGTTGATTGATTCCAGTGTGTAAGGGTGTTTGATGGTAGCATAGACTGCAGGAAAAGCTTGAATAACTTATGAAATTATTCAATAAATAATGTAAATAATCAGAAATGCCACTGCAAACAAGCTTTATAAATAGTTTCTCACCATTATTTTTCTTTTTCCTTATTATTTTGGTCAGTGGGATACATTTGAAACACGATGGCAACAGTCCCTCCATTTTGATTTAGCACCTCTGCCTATATTTGTGTATGGGGGAATAGGTGTGAGGCATTCACTTATTGCCAGGCCATAGCTGTTTCTGTTACAGATGAGCAAAAAAAAAAATGAGATCTGCCACAGGAAGCCAAGCAGATGACTTGGCTAGCAAGCAGTTAATGCTTGAAGGTGGCAGAAGGAGGGAGCAACTGTGTTCGCTGAAGAACTGAGCAACGGATTGTCACTGCTTTCACCTCTGTGTGAGCACAGGCTTAGGAAGGAAAGGATGGGAAGTTGTTCTCAGAGGTTCTTCTACTGCTAGTGCACAGCAGAGCTGTATCTTGTTGGAGAGGGTGTTGACTCTGAAAATCCTGTGCCAAATTGCACCAGGCCATTCCCTCACCTGGGAATTACCCCCAGTGCAAAGGAGCTCTGAGAGGAATATCCATGTACAGGGAGGAAGGAGAGAGTTAACCACGTGTATATGCATATGTGGACAGTCACTGAAAAAAACGTAATTATATAATGATGAGGTTTTTTGAGAGGTGTGTGCCATGTTTTCATTCACTTTTCCCCATCCCACCTACCTTGAAAGCCTCATCAAGAAGAACGGGAGATGCCTGGACGCTGAAGTGATGTGAAGTGAGGTGTAGCCTGTACCCAGGGAAGAGCAGGAGTGTGTCCTGATGTGGACAGCTGAGGATTAAAAGGAGTTTCAGGTTTGAATCACTGTGGTACATGTACAACCGTGCTTTGAACACGCACATAGACTGTGCAGCTCAGAGAACTTGCCTCACTGGTGAGCACCCTCCCCTTTCCATCACTTACAGTACCACCTTTGTCCCTCTGGATGGACGGGTTTGTAGCCTCCTCCGCAGCGATGCCTTACCCAGGGCACTCCAGGCTGTAGCAAAGACACAAACCAACATTTCTTCAGGCAGGCAATGTGGGGGCCCTTTGCCATTTGGCAAAGCATGACTAAACTCTGTGGGACTTCATCAGGGTGACTTGTGTTTGATTTCAGCTTCAAGAAGAAATCACAAGGGTCTTATTAATTTTTCTAAGAAAATACAGGTAGAAAACCACCCCAAGGTTTGCTTTGGGTTGTTTTTTTTTTGTTCTTTTTCCCCCCACTTACCTATAAGCTCCACAGTGGATTTTGGTAAAGAGACATTCTATAGTTTCTTTAACAATACATTTGACAAATGTGGCATCCATTGTGGTGTGGTGGATGCAATAATTTTTGTCACTGACAAATGCGTAAGATTTGTTAATAGCACGGAAAGAAATATGAGGTCGTGCCAGTGTCTAACACTGAATTTTGGTGAATATTTTATATTAGCCAAGGTTAAGAGTTAAGAGCCAGACTCCAAGGAGGTCATATTATAATGTGCCCGTCTGTCTCGTAAGAGCTATTGATCGGGTTTTAGTCATAGCCAGTGGGAGACTATCATGAAGACACCACTGGCAGCAGAGCTCACCATTGAGATCCACTGCAGTCAGATAGCACTGGGGTTAATGGGGAGAGATTCTCTCTGACATCTGGATGCTGAGAACAAAAACCTGTGCTGGGACAAAGAGTGGCAGCTCCCAGTTCTCTCAACCAGCATCTATTTGGTACGTAATACAGCACTCTGTTTTATATATTAATTCAAAACTGTCTGGTACATCTGTACTCTCCTGAAAATACATTGTGGTGCCACCTGCAGCTGGGAGGGAAGATCCATCAGTTTTGGCAGTGGTTTTCTAGGCTTTTTTACATCTCTCTAAGTCTTTTACAACATCTATGTCTGAAGTCACCATGAGGCATGCACACCAATCCATCTGGCCACCGCTGCCATTTCTTAGATCCTGTGTGATCTGTATCTATCTGAAGAAAGAGAAAAAAAAGCCACCTAAACTGGTGCATATGCTTTCTGATATGCAGAAGACACGCTGGAATCTGCCTGCTGAACATAGGTGACAGATGATCTTCATGTCTGGTAAAATATTGCTAGAATCTTGGTAGATTAGGCCAGCCTAATCTAAGAGCTGAGTAGTTGTTAGATTAAGCAGCAGCTGCTCCCCGCAGTTAGACTGACTATCAATCCCCCGCCAAACACACACAGACCGCCTGACAGACTGTGTCACCTCCCTTGTGCAGAGGACAGACAAACGTAGGGGTCTTTCAGGGCTAGCTGCTGCACTAATCCTTGCCTGGCCTTGGAAGGACATAGATGAAAGCTGCTATGAAAGTTCCAAATATCTACATTATGAAATATTTTAGAAATTGAGGTACTGCCAAGCATTTTGCTTCTCTCAGCAGCAAGCGTGTTTGTGTTCCTAAAGCAGTCCTACCAGGCACTGTCCTGTTGGTTTCTGTTGCCCCCTCTGATTATTTTCTAGGGTCAGAAGACATTTGTCTGGGAGCTAGGCTCACCGCAGGGGTAGGGCTGGTGGCATGCACATTGCAAAGAATTTTCTCAGCTAGACATTAAGACAAAAACATGTTTAGAAAATTACAGTTCTAAGAAAAAAAGTGTAAGTTCTGAAATAATTTACCTTGAGCCTCTGCTATGGATGCTTTAATAAAATCAAACACAAGTTACACTGCCTGTAACTTTTTTTATATCACAAGTTGTCACTGTAACTCCGAATGGCTTCCCTGACAAAATCTTACGCAAAATGTATGGATGCTAAGGTGTCCTCTTACTAAGGTCACCAGTATCAGCAGGCATTTATCAGCCTACACTTTCAGTACATCGTTGGTTTTGCTCTGGATCAGCCAATGGATTTAATTTTATTGCATTCTAAAAAATGTGTCTTCTATCAATAAAGTCTCAGTTCCCGTCTTTAGTTTTCTGAAACTATAGTGTTCTATTTTTCATTATTATTGGACACATTCACATCCTTGATCTGATACTTTTCCTTCTTCATCATAACAAATACATGCACTAGATAGAAGAAGAAAGCTCTCGATATAAGGCCTGGCAGTCCACAATTCCTCCAGCTGAACTTTGATGTTGGAGTACTCTTTGTCTGGCAGTCTGCTTTGTCTCACCGAACAGTGAGAGAGCCTTCAGGAGGTCCCAGGAAGATGGTGGTTAAGCTTGCCACCACCATGTCTCCTAACATCAGTGCCCACGCTTTGTTCCACACAGATGGAGGTGTACTCTCTTTTGCTTTAAATTTCCACCATCCCTGCTCAACCTATGTGAAAAGGGATGAGGGAATGTGCTGCAAAATTCCCATGTTGTCTTTGGGGAAGGGATTTCTTGTTGTGACGAGTGATGGACCACATCATGTCTTCACTGGCGCTAATAACACTCAGCTACCGAGTCCATTTTTAGGGTATGACTGTGTTTGCAATGTATCTGTTTGCTGCTTACCTGTAGGCACTGTGATGTGATTAGAATGACAAATGAGGCTGGATTACTTTCAAGTATTCTATCACTGGATTTTTAAAAGGATATTAGAAACTTATCTGTAATGATCAATAGAAGCTGAACCTGTTTGGGGGCTACAGGATGGATCAGGTTGATCTTTGTCAGCACTTCTTGTTCCCCAGACCACCAAGTATCACCCTGTGTCATATTTTCACAATGGTTTTAATTTCAAAATGGGTTAGGTTTTGAATGTTGCTGTTTACACTTTTTCCATTTTTTTTTTTTTTGTTAGTCCCACTTGTCTGTGCAGGAAGTGGGGGGAGAGTCTGCGTGCTTTCTTTTTTTTTTTTAAGTTTGCAATTTTTTTTTCCACATTCTGATGTCTTGGAAACCACTGGAATCCACTGTTTTGAGGAACCTTCCCACCCATTTCTCTGATGCCGTGCTGTGAGATAACTGGTGTGCAAGGTGTTACTAAGAGATAATTGAGGCAACGAAAGCCGATCTTTGCTACTGATGACACATTTCAGCTCCTCCTAGCACAGCACCCTCCTAAGCACACAGAGGCACAGTCTCAGAAGTGCTGGCTGGGGACACTCGCTCTCTGGGAGGTGACGTGCTAATGTGTGGTACTTCTCACATTGCTGACTGCCCCTTACACTGTTTTGTCTGTCCCCATGCTTGAAGGTCCAATCTTGTTTAACTGAATACTAGGCCTCTGCTGACACTTCCTATGTCCTTTACCTTATACCTTGCTTCCAATCCCAAGTGCACCACCCCGCACTAGCTGCTGATTTGAAAATAAATGCTCCCAAAGCCCTGTGACACTGTTATTTTGCATTCATCTCAGTGCTTCTGAAGCATTTCGAGATCCTCCAGTGAAAGTCATTACATAACGCAAAGCACTGTATTGTTAAAACTTTAAATCATGACAGATTTTGAATACATATTTTTTATGACTCAGTCATGAATAATCACAATTTGCATGTAATATTTTCCTGTATTCAGCATACTCTCCTTCTCATTTAATCCTTCTGTCTCGTGCTGCTATGATAACTCTAAATCTGAATTACAGAAGCAACTGTGGATCATCTTCCTGGTGACTTGGTGATGAGCAGTCTTGATGTACCTATAGGCAGGAATAGTTGACAGTTGTTTGTAACGAGCAGGGAGGAAGTCCATAACCAGAGGAAACATTGCTCTGTTTATGAACAAGTGCATCTGTTGTGCTTTCTTTGTATCCAAAGATATAGTGGCGGTCTAATATGAATATTGCTTCCTTGGGCTTATTACTACAGTGCCAAGAGATGAACTAATATTGGGGCTTCACTTAATGAGGCTGTGGTGAAATGCTGAGAACAGGCAGTGATGCCCCAGCACACCTATGGTCTTAAGAGCTGAACAGGCAGCCGCTGAGAAGGTATAAAATGCAAGTATTAATGGAAAGCGATAAGGAATTCTCTCTTTGAAGTATCTTCATTTGCAAAAGACAGCTTAACTTCTCTTGCAAACACTATGCTGTTTATCTAATCAGCTCCTTAGCTGCCATTTTCGTTTCCCCTAAATAAATTGGCCAGGTGACAGCTGCAGTCCTGCAGAGTCCCAGCTGTGGGAGAGGAGCTGAAATGCCTGCAGCAGCCTGTGTGTGCCCACGCCTGTAGAGCACTGTCCAGTGAACTGGAAATCCAAAACCCAGCTTCACACACTTGTCCTAGACGTATAGGAACATAATTCTGCCATTGCATACTGGATATTGCAGGCAGGAGCCTGCTGCCTTCCAAAAGGGATGTGACCAGAGTTAGGACCTTATTAGCCAGAAGCCCTGAGCCTGCCATGTTGCTTTCCATAACAAACACCCACTGTCCTTTTGAAGGTCTTTGCCATGTGTCCTCCCAATGGGAGAGGAAATTGATTTCTGAAAATGGTATATCCTATGGCTCCTTTCATTATGGGGGATGTTAGCTGTGATGCCTTCTTGCCGGGGGAACAAATGTTTACTCTTGAGTAAAAGACTTGTCTCGCAACAAAGCTGTTTTACCAGCTGCTGGTTTATCCCATCCATCTCCTGCACTTGAATATATTCTCATAATGCTCATTTTTGCTGGCATAATCCAACATCAACTATGCTGACAATCCCACACGGAGCTATTTAGAGTAGCTAAGAGCTAGTTTGGGTCCCAGAGCCCACAGGCTGGTTCTCTTCCCCTTTTTTCCTTCCTCCTTCCTTGGTGGGGTTTGGCAACACAGTTCAGGGTGTGCATTATTCCTTTTTTCATTAATTTTATGGCATTCGAGCATGATTAGCTCTCAGCTAGTACAGGTCTAGTCCTCCTTATCTTTTGAAATGTAACTCAGTCATCAGGCTTTCATTTCACTGTTTGAATCTGGAAGCTGAGCTCACCACTGCCAGATTGGAAAACAAGCCACCACACAGCTGCAGAAAGAGAATAATTACACCAAAATGATTTTGGGTGGAATAACTTTGGGTAAGCCAACAAACTCTCCAGGTGCATTTTCACATGCTGGCTTCAGCGGGGTGACCTGTCTGCACAAGCCATCTGTCTGCAGAGGCTTTCTGGCACCTTCAGTTCTGCTGACATCCTCTGTCTCTCACAGTTCAAACTCATTTCTAGTAACTAGCTCAAGTGCAAGAAAAGACTGTTTCTTCTCTCTTCACAACCAGTTTTAGCCAGAGCCAGGTTTCAGGCACGTTTTAGCTTTGGCTTGATTTAAGCAGAGTTCTGGTGGCATGTCAGAGCCCACCGGCACCTACAGGGTGTGAAACTCCATCAGCAATGGGCACTCTGCATAGTTTCCTTTTGGAAAGGGGGAAAAATTGTGTCCAAAAGTTTTTCCAGTGTCAACCATCTGCTTTCAAGAACATCTTTCTTTGTGCTATTTCCAGTCTGAACTGGGGGTTAGGTTTAACCTTTTTTCAGGTCCTCGCTCATGCTTGATTTTCATTTGTTTAAATTACAGTCATCCATCTTTTCTTTCAATATATTGCCTTGGTTACCACAAACTTAATAAACTCCTGTGCCCATAAACACTAACACTTTGGTCCATAACTTGTCTCACATAAATATGCTCGTTAACTTTTCTACAGGATGACTTGCATGAGGAAGATGACATATGTGCTCGCTGGTAGGAAGATAAGAGTCTGAGGTAATTGGATTAGCTGTAATAGAAAAATGGGCGAGCTGCAGGGATGGAATTTGCCCAGGACAGATTTGGAGCACAGAACATCAGTGCTGCAAATCTGATAGCAAATGATGCGTGTTTAGATGGCAGTTCATCCGGCTTTATAAGTGTATATGTAGCACTGAATACACGTATCATCTATAGGATGCAGGGGGCCATGCACTTGCAGATACTTGCATACAACGTTCTTTGATGAAAAGGGGCCCTGATGAATACATTTACTTAGGTTAAGAAAAAGTTAGGAATTTCACCACATTTCATAATCCAGTAAAAATAGCCACCCCAAATTCTGAAACAGCAATGTATTTTGCTTCTCTTTTCCTCCTTGCCTCTAGCTCTCAAATCTGGAATGACCCCTGCTCCATCCATGCCATCCCATTGGCGTCAGCTGGAGGCACTGCTTGCAGGCAGTCCTGTATGATTCGTTATGTGGGAGGTTCCTCAGAGCTAGCATGAAAAAAACCAGTATTGACCTTTAACCCAAGAAAGGGCATTTAGAAGCGTTTTTTAATAGGAGACACAAATAATGTGATTCTCCCAGAAGGTTGGCTGCAGAAAGATAGAGCTTTGATAACTCACACATAGTGTGTACGTACCCGTGACTCATACATGTAAACTGGATAAGGTGAACATCGTCTGTTCTGCTGACCTGTGATGACTGATACTGCCTTGTGTCACAATTTAAAGACTCTGCTGTGTCCCTATTCCCTCTCTCCAATGACTCGCTCCTCTTCTTGGTGACAAAAATATTCAGCTTTCCTACCAATCTCCTTTCTGGAGCAGAGATAATTATTCCCTGCAGTCATCTCCAGGACCTGCATGTGGCTAATGGAGACCTGAAGTTTCATGTTCAACCTTGTCAGAGGTGATGTAAAAGTCGGTTCTCTGGGGCCTCTTGGCAGCTGAACTCAGCCGGCATTGCCATGATGTCTGCCCAGTGCTTGTTGCTGGTGATGGAGCTGTTGTTTCCAAACCCTCCTTACCCTGTTTCACTTTCATTCAATTTATAGTTGTGTCTGATAGTTGAGATTAATGTGGATTTTATTTTATAAGCAAGCATGGAGTCCATTGCAGGGTATCTATTGCTCCAGCCATATAGAGGAGATAAATCACGTGAAAGAAAATGTCCTATTGCATGCACTGGGTTCAGTAAGTGTCTAAACTCTTGCCGTTTAATCTCTGTATGTGGTTAAGTCCTGTGAAACTAGGACTGAGCAGTAAAAGAGCAGTGAGCAGTAGGCAGTACACAGGACAGGACAGGCCTGCCTCCCTTTTCCATGGGCACTCACCCTGATTTCCACAGGCTCTTATTCTGTGCTCAGTGGAGACAAAAACAACAGGCCCACAGCCCTCTCTTGAATGGAATAAATGCATATATTTATGATTTACTTAAATATATATATATATATCGATGCATTTGTTTTAAAAAAATGCCCACTCACCTAGAAATGGCTCTCCACATAAAAGGATCAAGATCTGCAAAGAGAGCTGATGATTTTGAGCAGCATTGTTGAGTGCTCCACTTAGGACAACAATGTCAACTTCATTGAGACTTTTGGGATATATCTCAAAACAGCGATGAGTCCATTCACCAAAACATTTTTGCAAATATCATTTATGTCTTTGGTGTTACACCAGGTCAGTACCAGTCTGACTGCTTACATTTTCAGATAATTTTCCACCCAAGCACATATAAATCTACCAATTTTCCTATTTCAACATCACCTGTGAGGTAGCTAGATATATATTGACATCACACTCTTGATAAGATAGGGCATTTTGGACTTGCCTTATAGTAAAATATTAATTTTACTGTCTATTATCAAGCAGTTTATTCCTTGTGCTTGTGCTGTATGGAGTTATGGTGTCCATCTAGAAGTGTCAGAAATAAATGTGCCTTGTAACCTTGCTTAGTAAATGTAGTAAGAGACCCAGCTGTGGGTCATCCAGTGTGGAAACTTCACCCACTACCTGTATGCTCATCCATGTATTTGTGCTTTGTAGTCTGTACTGCTTGTGACATACTTTCATGCAAAAAAATAGTTGCTGTTACTGCTTACACGGATCCAACAACTCCACAGGGCTCTTGCTATGCTTATAAGACTTTTCACTATATACATATAAGACTTCCCATTACAATGCTAAGTAAACACAAGTTTTCAAATAAACTTAATGGAACACTTTTATTTGTCAGCAGTTTACAATGGAAACCAAACAATCTTTTTATTTCTGAAATCTGTCATGTCTCCAATCCTGGGTATTGAAATATTGGACAAAAAACTGGTGTTTATTTTCAGACATTCATTCATTCAGCTGCTTGTGATGAATACCCCAAAATGTCATGTTTAATTTTGCTTTCAACTTCTCACAGAAAACCTGTCTGTTCCAAGGGGACATGTTGGATTAAATTAAATAAACATTGGGTGCAGGGGTTGTTTCACTGTTTCATTGATTTAGCTAAGCAAAGCAGGCTGCTTCTGCAGCTCAGAATAATAAGCATCCATCCCCTGCTTGCCCCAGGACCATGCCCATTCATATCTCTGGGTGTTTCTGGACACCATACATACTTGCAAAGAAGAGAATACTGTAACATTATTGCTCAATAGTATACGTTTAAAATGTGCATCTTTTCAGTCCCTCTGTGCTCATCAAAACAACTGGAGAACCCTGCTAGTTTACCAGATAGGACAAATAGCTGAACATAGTGTGCCCTGATAACCATCATAGATCCAAACCTCTGATGTGCTTACACTAAAAGTCAGAAGAGAAGGCACCCCTTCTAAAATAAAACAAAGCAGAAAACAGAACAAATATGAGCTGAAGTGATATAGAGGAATTCATGTGGAGAAATCAAATAAATGTCTCTAAATATTTTTAGCATGCTCATTTCCCTTTCAATAGCTCAGCAGAAGGTTCAGTGGTCTCACCTGGCATCTTACTAATGGTGCATTGATTGGCGAACGTGCAGGAATGGAGCAGTGCTGGCACCTTGGTCAATCGTGTCTTCCAGGAAATTGTGAAGATGTCACACAAGATACTACATAAATGGCGAGCTGAAGTTTTGCTGGAAAAAAAAAAAAAAGAGGTTTGTGTTCACAGCAAGTGGTCAATAAATCTAGCACTGTTATGGATCATCATAACATAGCTATATAAGTCAGTTTTCAAATGTTCCTAACCGCATGTAGTACCTGTCTTATTCTGGAGTCTGATCACAAACAATCTTTGCTGCAAATGAAAGATGGAGTTCCTCCTGCATTTGGGCTTACTTACTTTTCTTTAATTTGTGTCTTTTATTTGAGCTCTTCATTGGAGTCTGGTATTTCAGGAGACTATTTTTCATCAATATAGTCCTCCTGCAGTGCCTAGCAATTTTCTTATTTTGAACTAAAAATCTCTTTCATAAGCAATTCCCTATAGAAATGTTTCTTTTAGTCTTATGCACTGCTTTGATTTTTCCTCAGGGATGGAATGTTACTTTTCCTTTTAATTCTCTTTAAACTGCTGACACTAATGCTTTCTATAAAACTTGTGGGCCCTGTTCTTTATCTCATATATATTTGGGATTAAGGAGAATTTATTATCATGTGGTCTTAAAGTAGCTTTTTCATAAGTCTTGAGTACACTCTCTTGTCAGGTGAGTGCTGATTATATATCATAGGAGAAAAAAGGTTTTAAAAATAAATCCAAGAGTGTGAAAAATCTGAAGGCTTGAGATAAACAATTAAGAGAAACAAGACTGGGAGGAATCTGCGGCAAGAGAAAAATCTTAGCTCCCATGAAGGATGCTCACATGGATGATGCTGTTTCTTCTGAATGGAAGAAGCTGTGAGCTAGGAGGTGACCCAGAACTGCTCAACATCATGATGGCCAGACAATACAGGACACCTGAGCTCCCCTCCCACCAAAATATGGGATTTGGAATCTGGGATTTTGATTCCGTTCAATGGGGTCGGGGACATTCACAGCAGAAACAAAAGACACCTGCTCAGAAAGTCAATGCATAGGCACCCATACTGCATATATAAATTTACATGATGTTCTAGAACACGTATCAAGTTGAAAATCCACCCTTTGAATCAGGCTCTTTTCAGACACCCCAAATCAGGCTAATATGGAAATAATTATGGAAACACTAAATATTAAATATTAATAAAAACTAAATATGGAAACAACCCCAAACCCAATCCATTTTGAATGTGTTTGCCTGGCACTTCTGCTTTTGGAAGAGATGTAAACTCAAATAGCATTTCATGCCTTTCATTTAAGTGATTTCAAAGGCAATCATCATTGAGGAAAAGAAAAAGAGAGTATACTACTTCTCAGTGATCTCTAAAATACACAAATAAAACAAGTCTTTGTGTTTTGTGAAAGGGAAATATAAGAGGTTAAAGATGCAGGTTGCAGAGAAAAACACATTCGAGTGCAAAAATAAAGGTTATTCTAAATATTGTCCTAAAATTGCTAAATTACCACAAGCTTGGGAACTATTCAGAATTTATAACTTGATAACTTCAACTACAGCAAAATATAGGTAAGTAGATCAATTTTTAATATGTGTGACTGCAAATCTGACAGAGATAAACTCTTCAATGAATCACAGGCTCAACCTGTTTAAAGTCAATAGTCATTTCATTAGATTTGACTTCAAAAAAACACCTTGCCATGATTTAATATTATAAATAATGAACTATTCAAATTGCTCACTGAAAAAAGTATTGTTTAAAGATGTACTTTAAAAATAAGCAAATGCAAGCAAGCTGTATATTTAACAGGTTACACATTTCATTCCCAGGAGACTGTTTCACACTGGGAACTACCACACTAACTTGTCATTGTGATCTAGGGGTATGAGCAGGAGCACGGAAGCTGGTGGTTACGAGGCAGGGGGTATGTGACCTTGAGAAGACATTTCACCTCTGCATTGTTTTTTCACCTGTAAAATAGAGAGCAGGGGCAGGGGGAAAGTAATGAAGCTCTCCTAGGGTCTGCACTAAGTTACTGTTTGTAAAACACTTTGAGGGTTGCAAATGGAAAGGGTGCCAGAAAAGTGTTACAACTTCACCTGTCTCAAATTATTTTTTGTAAGCAGGGGTCAGATCCTCAGATTTGGCCTTTTTAGGTTGCTTCTGTGTTGCAGAGATTGTAAATCTGCCTTCATAGAACAGCTAGTGGGATTCCCTGCACACTGTAAAGCTGCCTTTCTGTTTATTTCTGCTGTAATTTGGTCCATACAGAAACATCCAGATCATTTTTTTAACTTGAAAGTTAATAAAAGACATGTGATGGAGGTAAAGAATTAAAATATTTGTAAGAAAACCAGAGTTCCTCCATTCTTGCTTAAACCAGCTTCCCAGTGTATCCAGTGCTAACCAGTGCTGTAGCTCACTCGTTCTTCTTGCACTATAAAAGCCCCAGATCATTAATTTCCATTGCTTTTTCTTAACTCCTTGACCTTAATAATTGGCACTGGCTTTAACACTGACTGCCTTTTTAGTTGACTTTGATTCATGCATATACAGGCAACCCTCAAAAACATTAAGCATTTTTAACGTCACCCTTCCCAGGCTTGCAGGCTCCAGCTATGTTTTCCTTTCCCAACTTTTCCATCAGCAAAATTTCCACCCTAAATGTTCTGTATCTCTGAGGCCAAATTGATGTACACATTGTCTTCTGGTAATGTATATATAATTCAGCTCCACTTAAAAATATATCTCCAGAGCACTGGTTTTTGTTCACATTTATCTAAATATGAGGTTTGGAGCATGCAAAAAATGTATGTTTTTAAGCATGACAGATCAGACGTTAATCTGAGTGTTCATAAATCAGTGACCAAAATTGTAGCAAGACCAGATTATGGCATGAAGAATATCCTAGTACAAGGAGTATGTGTTCAGATGCCTCGTGCAGTCTGCTGCCATGGAGCACTGCAATGCTGAATCCTTGTCCTTCCCCCGATTCCTCCTTGCTGTGGCTACTGGGGACC
>JAVJGJ010000060.1:41593629-41610090 GCA_035590215.1 Microhierax caerulescens | reverse complement strand
TCCTTGGGATGTACTAGAGATAAACACATAGCTCTCTCTGTAAGCACACAGGTTCAGTAAACTGTGGAGCAGAGTGAAACAAACTGGGGGGTTGGTTTGGTTTTTGGTTTTATTTGTTTGGTTGATTTTGTTCTATTTTGTTCCCCTGCCCAGTCCTTCCCCTTGGCAGGGGCATTGGTTTGGGATGTGAGGCAACTGAGGTTGCAGTTGCTATTCCAGTGAACAATTAATAGCTATTTCTGAGTTGGCTTTTTTTCTTATTTATAAAAAACCACAGCTTCATCAAAGCTGAGGAGTTAGATCAAAACTTTTCACTTTGATGAAAGCCTGCACTAGCGGAACATGCTATGGAGTGTAATGAGAACAAATGCTTGAACTTCAAGTGTGTCAGGGACAGAGTCCCCAGCCAGAAGCAAGGATATTTGACTTGGTTCACATCAGCAGTGGCCTTGGGGAACAGATATTATCTATCAAGGCTACTGCTGCTGGTTCTGTTGAAATTTCCCAGAGATGGGACCGGGGCAGGGAGGCATCGGGAGAGACACATGGCAAATGCTTGCAGCAGTTTCAGGGCATGTTAGCCCCTTGGCAGCACCAGCAGAGCTTGCTCAGGTTGCAGCAGTAAAGCTTCAGCAGTGCCATGAAGCCAGCAGAGAGCAGGAGAGCAAGGACAGGTCTTCCCAGGCTTGTAGTCTCTGTCCTTGGCCTGAGAGACCCTGCTTGGGCACAGTCTGTGGCAAGACTTTGCATCTACTGATTTACTCAACGTGCCCTGCCCTCTGTGGTGCTTAACAGGCCTTGTGGTCCCCAGGAGAAAATAACTTTTTATTTAATCTGGGAAATGCTCATACTTAGTAACTGGAAATACATTTGAATACTTAGAAGATCTCTGACTAGTCCTCCTGCTCTGCCAGCTGCCTCCAAGTGCAGACACAGAGCAAGGCCGAACGCTCCCTTCTTGTTCTGTGCCAGCAGCTGGGCAACCGATGCTCTGGGAAGGGCCTTGGTGGGGATGCACAGTGCCCTTTGCGGGCAGGAGTGACTCTTGCCTGTCCCTTCTCTACTGTAACAGCAAGGCTCAAGGCCCTAACAAAGTCACAGGCACCTGCTGAAGGTCTTAAATTACTCACTGATGGTATGAAATGAGGGTGGAAAACACATATGCATAGAGGAGAGCTGAGCAAGCTCCATCCAAGGCTCTCTGACGTGGTGTTTGAGGTGTCACCACCACTAAACTGGAGGCACGCTCGCTCGCACACCCATCTGTGGGGACATGGGAGAGCTCCCTAGTGTCCCAAGTGTGAGCTGAGCATCCTGACCCTGGGCTCTGTCCCTCACGCCACTCGGCCTCCCTCCCCGCACGAGGCCCAGGCAAGCAGCCCATTGCTCTGTGCTCCGGTGCCTAATCTCTGCAAGGCAGGAACGGCTGCGTACTGCTTTGGCGCCAGCTGGGCCACTCACCACTGCAGCAGGATGGGTCTCAAAGTCCCCTTAGCCCGGTGCATGCAGACGAGGCTGCATGTGTCATGTCATTGGTATCGGGAAGTCATTTCCAGTAAAGCTGAAGGTGATGGACTCCCAGGCGGCAAACTGTCACAGCATGCAGGGGCATCGCTCTGAGTCCAGGGAGGAATGGGTGGCATTTCTCGCCGAAGGGCTTCAGAAATGGGATAAGTCAGCCTTTAGTACACTGCAGCCTTGTTTAACTGGCAATATTTCTCTGCAGATGGATAAACCAGGCAGTTCTAGAAGCAATGGGTGATGCTTTAAATTGGTTGTTTGTTTTTGTAGAGTGGCTCACCACTATTTTATGGAACAGAAATGTACTTTCTGCAGCTGCTCTCAGTCAATGCTTTTGAAAGCTTTAATGTGGCACTGTCTGGTGTCTGACTACTCCCACAGATTAATCAGCCACCCTCTCCCCGCAGTTTTCATTCTAAAGTTCCTAAATACATTTTGGTTTCACTTTGGGGAAATCTCTTTCTGGGGGTTGTTCCTTTTCTTGTCATCTCATTTTGTAACGTTGAGTACTGTTGAAATGAATTTTTTTTCCTATGTTGTTCCTGTGCACTGTTCTTTTGAAATTATTCCATGCAGCTTCATACTTGTTCAAGCAGAAATGCTTAAAATCCCTGGCAAGGGGTGTTGTTATCAGGGGTAATCACCCCCCTGCGGAGATGTGAAGTACAAGGTGCAAATGAGTACCTTGGCTCCCAGAGGCAGTGTTAGCCAGCAACAGCCACGCTCCAGGAGCCGTCTTAGAGGTATTGTGGAATGTCTTGTTTTTCCACAAAAATCATTTAAATAAATTACCATGATGGCTGGAAACTGCTGGCTTGTACTAAAATGTCTTAAATGAAGAAACAAAGGTAAATCTTTCAAGCACTTACCATCATGCCATGTTCCATTAGTCCATTATTATTTAACTACAGGCAAGGGGCAATGGCAGAGAGGGGAGCCGGAGGTTGTGAAAGGACTTTCTCCTTTAGATAGGAGGCAACCAGAGCATGGACCAAGGGGCAAGCTGAGGCCACTACACTTTGAAAAGAGGCTGAAGGATGCTGGCATGCCTGCCCTGTGATGTAGGGGTATCCAAGGTGTTTTTAACCAGCTTGCTGGGTCAAGCTTGCCACTATGAAGACCTCTGCAAGGCAGTTTTGCTGCTGCTCTGCCAGCTCATAGTGCAGCTGCTGCAGATCTCCTGGCCTTGCTCCCCCCTCGCATCACAGGGCAGATGTCAGCCTCAGCTGCATACACAAGGCTTTGTCTGGCTCCATCCGCCTGTGAGATGGACAGTGGCACCTGAAGTGCATGGTGACTTTAGTCTGCCTGAGTCTGAAAGATGCACATGCTTTGCTTAATGTCTAGAAAAAAAGCACTCCCTTCTTCCCATCCTTCATCCTGGTGATAGGAAAAAGGGTCCTGAAAGACACTGGGAAGGCTTGGATGCCACTAACTCAAAAGCAGAGCAATAGGGCACATGTAGGGAGGGAGATC
Source organism: Microhierax caerulescens (assembly GCA_035590215.1). NCBI lineage: Eukaryota > Metazoa > Chordata > Aves > Falconiformes > Falconidae > Microhierax > Microhierax caerulescens. Next base: position 41,607,093 of record JAVJGJ010000060.1, on the reverse strand, counting down.
TGCTGAGCTTGAGACAACCTCTTCAAGCAGATCGCTGAGTGACCAAGCTATGGACAATGTGACTTAGAGACTGTGCTCAAAATGCTCCAAAGCCTGGGTCTTCCAGGTGTGGCCACTGTCTATGGGCTAGCCAAGAACTCAATACTTGGCACACCTAATTGTGACTCGTGATTTACAGCTAATAAAATTACATGGGGAGGCATATTCTGTGATTCATGCATCAGGCTGCATCCGTTGTGCTTACTCTTACAAAACAGTTGCAGGTTGTATATGATCAGAAGTGGTCTTCCTGGTAGCAGCATGCATGGGCCCTGCTGATGCTGTTCTAGATCCATCTCTTCCAGCCAGTTCACCCTCCATGATCACCCCTGTGGGAAAGTCACCTTGGGGTGGGGAAATTAGAGAAAATTCTGTCCTAATAGAAGTGTAGTACTACAGAGAGCTTTTTTAGGGTAAAACACAGCTGTCGCTTTCAGCACGGTTGGCATGCATGGAATCTGCATCACCACGGTTCCTTAAGCAACACGCCCTGCCAGCTCAGCATACGCTGATAGGAGTGGCGGAGGCTGGAACAGAGTGGGGGCACCGTGGCCATGCTCTGTTGTGCTCTCTGCAGGAACAGGAACTTGATGGCACCACACAGCTGATAAGCTGCATACTGGTTGTCACATGAAGAATCCACGAGATGTCTGTGGCTGAGTCAACTGTTGTGGTGAAATGACTTTCCTCAGATGAAATAATCTCATTGTAATACTAATGCACACCTCCATCTCAAAGTTACCTGGCTCCAAGGTACTACTACATCTCAGCAGGAGCACTACACCAGTTAGTAACAACAATATTTATGACTGGAGTAGCTCAAGTGGGTCTGAAGTGTCTGCAGTTGCCACAGCAGTAAGGTCCGGTGAGGAGCAATTCAAGAATCAAAAGGTTTTTGGAGGCAGGGAGCTTGGCACCTGGGACTGAGGGTGGACTAGATGCCATCAGCCCCCACCACTCCCTGCCAGTGACAGCAGCAGTGTTAGGCCAGGCCAGGGCTCATTCTACATCTGCAGACAGCTCTCTGCCGTACACCATGGCCGTCTGCAACTCCTCTGGACCAGGCATCTCTTCTTCCTGGGTTTCTTTCATTTTTTTAAAACTTTCCCTGCTGGGAAGAGGTCTGGATTGGGCCAGGTTCAGCTGTAAAGGGAGGACGGGACATCTTTGGGGTCATATAACTGGCGGTCAGAACTTCTTACGCCAAACCAGGCCCCTGCCACTATCACTACAGGACACTCCGTGCAGCTTTATAGGCTGCCATGGAGGAGACAAGTTTTACATCGCAGAGAGCCCCGTGTTGCAAGCCAGGAGCACACCTCACCCTATGCTTGTGGAGATGACCTTCTGTTCACTAAAAGGAGATAAAAAGCTTAAGTATAGGTATAAGTAAGCACAGAAAGTGTGTCTAGTGTGTAACTTTTTGCTTTCTTGTAAGGCTCCTCTGCACACACAGGGACAGTTTTTTTGCCACGTTAGCGTAGAGCAGTGTGTGTCCAAAAGCTGTAGTGGGGCATGTTAAGGTCCACCACTAGGACAAGGTGGTGGTGGAGCTGAAAGACTTACATTAAAAGGTAGCCATATGGGAAGCCTGTTGGAAGAAAGAGCCATTGTTTGCTGTGAATCTCACCAACTGATCTATCAATACACCCCCTCTCCATGCTTGCAAAAGTCCTCTCCCAACCTTCCACCTTCTGAAAAGCATTATCTATCTGCACTGAACAGTCTGTCATCCCTTCCACTGTTTACAGAAGGTTGGTGGATGGATGAATGGAGTGAAAGACACAGCCCAGAAACCCCCCTGCCCTGCTGTAGGGCTGGGTCCCTTGGGGAGCTGGGCACAGACTGGGCCGGGGGGCTTGCAGACAGAGCCACGTAAAGCACCTCTGCTCTGCTCCCCACCCCCCAATGTGGCTGGGCCCCAGGATCCCTGGATTAATCCCTTGGAGGTTGCTCAACAACGCCAAACAGTCCATCCTGAGGCGTCACCCTATGTGAATTCATTGAAGTAGGAGGTTTTATTCTCTCATAATGGCGGTGTGAATGGGGTCAGACTGATCCTGAATACCTTCATTTTGATGTGCAAAATGAAATGGGAGCTTTCAGGATTCTGCACTGAAAAATGGCGTCTCTGTGTATTTAAATGAAGTAGGGTGCATGAATTCATTATGATGTGAAAGCTCTTCAAACACTGCCTAAGTAGGTACAACAGCCTCAGATGAGCCTCAGGACTGTTGCTAATGCATGTATTTGAGAAAGTTTCCTTGGATTTTTCCCAGTCCTTGCTTACCGCTGCAGAGCTCCAGCTTGAAAAGAGCATCCATGCCAAAGGAGGTACACTTTGAAAAGAAGCCAAAAGCTGTAAAAATATCTTCAGCCTAATTTAACTCTCAGCTGTGGGTCTGCAGCTCAGGACTTCCCCTCCACTATGTAGACAGGAAACAAACTGCCTTGGTTTAGGCATCGCTAGTGACAATGATTAGAATATTGCTGTAGCGATGAGCAGACATTTTTATGTTGCACAGAAGGCAATAACCTTTCTTAAGCACCATAATTTTAAAGTTTGGAAGGTTCACTGTGGTCATAAGATTGCTACGATCATCTTCGCTGACTCCTTGGTTTTATTTTTTGTTTGGTTGAGGTTTTTTAAACCATTTAATAGAAAATTATATCTTGCTGTAATTTTGATAAGGCTGCAGGCAATAATGCTGCCATTGCTATTTCTTACAAGGAACCCGAATCAGACCCCAATTTGTCAGATGATTTTTTCTGTACAGGTATATAGGAAATTAAGAAAGAGCCCTGTAACTGTGATTAAAAGATCTCCACCCCCTTGCTCAGCTGTGCATGTTGTTTTTATAAGTTTGTGTGTGGAGATAACATGTATCTTCATGTAATTTTTCATCTGTGCTAAGGAATCGTTTTCATCCCCTGCACTGAGTGCATGGGTTCCTCCTCAAGCAGAGCACAGGCTGCAGACTGCAACAGTTTGGTGGATCTGCAAAATGGGGTTTCAGCTTTCCAGGTGCTTGTGGCAGCTACGGGGTTTTCAAGTCCATTAGTGGGACAAGCTGGTGGCAGCATTAGCTCTCAAAGCCTCCTGGTGGGTGAAACATTTCCCACCACAAAATGCCAGCACAAGGCACGCTGGGAGGACACCAAGCTAGGCACTATTGTCACCTGGCACCGGGACAGGTCCTGCCCTGCAGTCCTATGGTGGAGCCTGCACTCGGGCTCTAGCAGGTCTCCTCCAGCCAGCCAGCCCTCCCGCTGTCACTAGCCTGTGTTGCAGAGTGCCTGGTGCTGGGCACAGCCGAGCAAGGTAGAAAATGCAACTGCCTACCAGTGAACCGTCACGTGTTATTTCTGACCCCGACTGAGCAAATCCCCATCTCCCCTCCCTTCGCAGGGTAAGTTCTTGGTCCCAGACCAAGACCCTGGGAAGTGAAGCCCTTTCAAGTCCTGTTTTCAAGAGCAGCTCAGCTCACTGCGCATCCCCAGACACAGGCAGAACATGTTTTAAAGACAGTCCTTCACTTCTAAGAGGAAAAGGTCATGAACATCAGTCACTCTCAAATTCAAAAGGCTGCTTCTTCCTAATCAGGGAGATGAAATGTCGCTGGCTGTCCTCTGCAGCCAGTGCTCTGCTCCGAGTGTGTCAGAGGTGCTCAGTGTTATCATAGACACCCACCCACACCCAAATGAAAGGGGATCACTGGCTGACCAACAGCCCCCACCGCCTGGGTCTCTTACTGTGAGTCTCGCTGAGGACACCAGGCAAAGGTGTGCTTGTGTCTGCAGTCCAGTGCAAATCACTGGTGATAAAAGACCAAGCGATGGAGGAATAAGGGACATATCTCAGGCCCTGTCCCTACCCAAAATGTGAGCAGTAAAACAGTACTGCTGTGCTGGCAGGAGCTGAGCTGTCTCGCTGGAGCAATACAAAATGAGTGAGAAAGAGTGAGAGAGAAACTGAACTGCCTTTGATCAGCAGCCAGTGGTTGATGAAGACCCACCACTTGGGTCTCCCAAGTAGTGTAGAGCAGATATTTAATTTTTCTACTTGCAGTGCATGTTTGCACAGAATAAGTACTTGATGGACATGCTGTGCAGCTGGATCAACTTCAAGGTTAAACTTGTGGCTGGTCCAATGGTTTCTCAAAATTCAGTCTCTTACTCCTGCATTGTTGGGGAGTAACAACAGATTCAGCTTTAGAAAGGATTTGACTGCCTTGGAAAGAAAGATAGAATTAAACATAAGGATAAAGCCTACTTGTGCAACTGCAGTGGGACTCAGGAGACTTATGAAAAAGGAATTAGAGAAAACATGGTTGTTTTCTGCTCCTTGGATGCTGAGTGCTGGGACCTTCCACAGGGCAGCTCAGCTTAGCCACTGGAGCTCACTCCTCCCCTATCACTATGGGGTCATTCCCTGTTTCCAAGTGAGCTTATTCCCTGTTTCTCAGCACCTCGAATAGGTCCTTGGAAGAGGATTTATCCCCATGGGAACTAGGGAACAGAACTTTGTTGTTTCCTGGCTGGGAGGCAAAAGCCACTTCTTACCTCCAAGGGACTAGTGTGAGTCTTGGAGGAGCAGGAGATGTGCAGCCACGTGCAGGAGACCTCACGAGCAGAAAACCAGGTGGAGCTTCCTCAGCAAGAGCAAGCACACGCTGTTTGCTCACATACTATTACTTCTATTGTTAATATTACTTGGTATCTTGCAAAGAAGAGATGCAGCCCTCAGCTATACCCAGAGGCAGCTTTCCTCTGCCTGACTGTCCCTTGCTCAATCCAAGGCAGCCAGGCAGATCTCCCTGACCTTGGCAGCATTACAGGGATCTGAATTTCATGTGGATGGACTGATCTCACACAGCTGCTCCCGATGTGTGAAGTGTGAGCAGTTTCTCTGCCCCAAACACTTCTTCCTCCTGAAGGCTAGCAGGCTGCCGGGGCATGGGCTGGGAGCTGGGCAGGGTCTGCATGGCTGTCTGGGGTCTTGTGCTGGAGCCACCGCAGCCTATGTCCAGCTGAGAGCTAGGCAGCTAGAACGACACCTTCTTGAGTTAATATTAGCATAAGTAAATTAGGAAGGTAATTACCTTCTACATCTTTTGCAAAAATAATGAATTTGAAATGTATTTTGAGGCTGTGGATAATGATTTTATTTGTGTTTTACATTAGGCTAGCTTGAACCAGATAACCCATGATCACCAGACAGCAACAGGGATCTCCTGTTTGAGAATATGGCAACCCATGACCAGGGCACCTTTACAAGTGTTTTAGCTCTGCCAAATGAAGGTCCCCACAGCAGCCAAAGGGCAGCTGGATGGGCAAATGGCAAAGCCAAAGGGCAGCAGCTTTTGTGGCATGAGAGAGAGATGAACTGGTATCGCAAGGGTGAGGAGAGGCAGAATTCTTTTCTGGGGGTTGCCCTGGATGATGAGACCTCAAAGGCACCTAAGGGGTTTGCAGCATTTTAGTGTGGCCTGGGTTTCAGCTGTGAGAAAAAGGGAAAGGCATGTGGGAAGCTACAGCTACTGAAATTAGATGAAAGTAAGGCAGCAGCTCCAACATCTGGGCCAGGCTCCTCTGTCAGCAACAGTGGGAGGAGGGCATCCCTTAACACCCCAGTAATACACGTATCCAAGACATCTGAGGAGGCCCAGCAAGGCCTCATGTGTGGTCTGGTGCCCCCAGGCAATGGCAAAGGGAGGGTGCTGGCAAGGGAAATGCTCTTCTCCTGCCAACCACCATTACATTTGTCTTTGTCGCTTAAGTTGGAGCCAACCGTGCCCTCTGCTGTCATGCTTCACCTTCCTGGGCAATGATTAACCGTCTCCTTCGCACAAGGTTTCCAACCGAGATAATACAGCATCCATCCCCTGGGGCTCCCAGCTCCTAGATGTCAAAACAGCACTAAAATGAACAGATGGAAACCAGGACACTGAGAGGGAAGAATACTCTGCATCCCTCCTGAACGGGCCTTGTGGGACAGGCTATACGTGAGAGCCAGCCCTCTGTAGCTGTGTGCACAGCAGGGGAAGCAATAGTGCTGCTGAGACCTGGGCACGGCTGGGTGCTCAGGTATGTGCAGTGTGTATGCACAGTGATTCAGATGCAAACAGCATGGCCTGCATTTTTCTTTCATCACTGTCCAAGAGCATCCTTGGGGTAACGCCATTTCCCAGCACTCCCAGAAACCTGAGAGACATGAGGGTGCTGCTGCCCTGCTCCCCCTGCATGGCCATCAGCCCCAGGAAGAACTCCAGCCAGTCTATGCCCCAGCAATCAGTAGGGACTGAAAGTGAACCCAGTGCTTGCACCACCAGCACAGAGGCAAGAAGAAGAGATAAAGATGCTCTAACACCTTTCACTCCACCCCACCAGGCACTCCAAAACTGCAGCTGCACACCAATATGTGACTGCTGAGCACACCCAGGTAACTTAGTTTTGGAGGGCTCTGGCAGAGGGTCTTAAGCAGACTTTAGTCTTGTCCTCAAGATGATCTTCGCTTACCTTCCTTCAGCTTTATCTGTTATGGACTTTGGTTCCCAATCTGCATAGATGTAACCACTTTCTTCCCTTCATCTTGAAATAGGGAGAAAGTGAATCACAATCCAATGAATGTGGTTTTTCTGTACCGAGTTTTTTGTTTTAGTGAGACTTTGCAGCATCCTCAGTGAGATGTTCTTGAAGTTCTTGCATTTTCCAGGCCCTTAAAGACACCGTGAATTATAATGTAATTGAAAAATGACCCTGTTGTTAGAAATGAAGTGTAACCAGTAGTCCCGGTCTGCTGACTTAATAGAGAAGCTTAACATTATTATATCTGTATTAATAACAAGGCCAGTCAGCCATTAGCAAGAGGACTTCATTCATTGCATCTCTCTGATGCTTTCCAGCTTGCTTTTTTTCATGGTAAATGAGTATTGCTTGTGCTCATTTTCTATTCAGCTAATTCCCATTAGCAAGATAAACATGGGTGGGAGATCCTACTTTATTCTACTGCTAAACAAGATCTGCTAGCAAGATCATGATAGAAATAATATTAGTCTATGACAGAAGAAAATACAAAGAGAAGAAGGACCCATAGAGAAAGCAGTACTGGCAGAGGGGAGCAGAGGAGGATCAGGAGGAGGGACCTGGAGCCCTGACCCAGAGCAGTTGAAGCCTTTTTAGCAACTCACCCAAGTTACAAGACACTTGTTAATGGACAGAAACACTAAAGGGCCTGGGACACAGAGACAGACAGCTGAACTCACTGGAAGCTTGTTGTATTTAGCTTTACAGCGAGCTCCTAATCAAATCAATATTAGCCACATATATTCCCACTGGTCTTCATCCTGCCCCACAATCTTGTTCTCAATAAACATCTCAGCATTTGAGAGACATGTCAGACAGCTTGGATGTGTTTCATTGACCAGATACACTTAATAGAATCTGCTTGATATAACACTGTGAAGGATCTGTTCCATTTTCCTTGTCAACAGCAGATAATGTGTGCTCAACAGGTTAGCTCACCTACCTAAAAAAAAAAATCACAGCTCTGCTGCAGTTAGGTATTACCAACTCAGCAAAGACATCAGTTCTGTGGTATATAATTATCTCCTGTCTTCCTCTCACAAAGCTCCTCTGGGATCAGCTATTTCTTCCTGGGCCACAGGACTTCATCATCCCTCCTCTTGCTCCGTTCGCCTGCTCCATGCGTACCAACCAGCCTTTGCACTGTTGTTTAATCGATTACCATAACTAAGTTAAACTTCACTTGAAGGTTGATGCCTGTTCCAGACCCAAAGAATCATCTCTGTGTTCAAAAGCTTACCTGCTTTTCCCAACCGCATCAGTTGCACTGATAAAATTGATTTCTATACCCTTTTGCCTCGCCTCCATCTGCCTGAAGCAGAAGTGTGAAGTCTGGCAAACGGCAGTTTTTAAGGAAAAGCTCTTCAGCTTCTGATGTCTGAACTGCAGATGCAACTAAACAAGGTGCGGCCTGCTTTCGTGTCAAATACACAGCAATCAGAACTTATTTTTTCTACAAGCCTTCCTGAAAATGGATTACCTAAATCTTCTGCCTGCAAATCAATATTCCCACTACCAAGCAATCTCTCCAGAGCCAACAAGCATTCAGGCTCTTAGTGCTCACCACAGTTGCTAAACACCAGGCTGATGTGGCTTTTGTACTGGTGATTAGGGCTGCCTGCACTCTGCAAACAGTGTTTGTAAACATTTGTGAAAACCCCCAAGCACTGCTGGATTCATCCATGTCCCTGATCCATACCCTAGTTACTTTTTGAGCTATTTCTGGAAAATTCCACCCTCCTCCTTCATAATTGTTGGAGAAATATATTTTCATGACTGAAGCTCAGCCTGTACAGAAGTCTAAAGCAAAGGACAATGAGATCCTGGTATGTTAAGGCTTCTGTGCACCTGAGTTGCAAAAATAATGCTGAGTGGCTGATGGGCATGCTTGTCCATTAAAATACAAAAAGCAATTTTAGAAAAAAAAAATCCTTTGGAATTTGTTCAATTTTCAATTGTTCAATTTAAAATTGTTTTACTGTGTTTTCCTTTATTTTAAATCATTTTTTGGTAACAGCTATTCCTGGGAACAGCATTCACATAACAAAATTCAACTCAGTTCAGTAGTGACAGCAAGTGTTTAAAGGTTTTAGAAAGTCAGTGTTGAATAAAAAACCCTAACAGATAATAGAGCTGATCATTTGGTAGGGCCAGTTAATTTTTTTTTCTACAAAAGCTTTGTAGAAGGGGAATGTTCCATTCAGAGCATTTGGACCAGGTCTACAATGGTGTTTTCAAACTCCACTTATTCCCCGTGCAGCTGGCGTGCTGCATTCACCCCGTGGTGGCTGGCTGCACTGGCCTGGATGTAATCTTGTTTGTGTAGTCAGTCACACACAAAACCAGGAATTACTCTACTGTATGAACAGGGTATTCATTACTTGCTACATCCCATTTTAAAGGTTTCATTCACCCAATCAAGAAACAAAAATGATACAATGTGACACAGCTGAACTGACGTAAAATGAATTATCAATTAGTTGGAACCTGAGTTACCTAAATGGTCCAGGGAATCATAACTGGATAATTAATGACTACTTCTTAGAAAGAAAAGGAGCTTTATCTTAGTTTCAAGGAGTTTCTAACCAGTGTGCTTGCATGAATATGAACTAAAGTAGTAGCAAGAAGAGAAGGAAGAGGCTAATGTATCTGCACCAAGCCACCAAGGCTACCATGCCAGAAATCCTTGGTAGTATTCAACCAAGCCTGTCCTAAAGGTGGCACAAAAAAGTTAAACAACAAAAACTATTCAGAGGCAGTTTTGTTCCCAGATGTTCTGGGATCACACCAGGCCAATTCAGCTGATAGACTAAGCCTTGCCAAACTCTTGATACATCTATTGCTTCTTCCCTCCAAACACATTTAGCAGCATCTCCAGTTTGGTCCGCTGAGTTGCTTGCACTTGTGGAGACCCTGCACAGAGAACAGGGTCTACTCCAAGGTATGGCATGGTGGGCCACCCCTATCTGAAGCAATCCTGTGTGGTGACAGAGGTGGGACACTCACATATCTGTGCTGCTTTTCTTTGCAAGTATCTTGATGCAATGGCTGCTAGATTGCACAAAATACCAGGCATGTTCAAAATCTTGGAACAATCCTCTTTGTCAGAAATCCTTTTGTCAGCTTTGCCCTTAGAGTGACATTGCAGAATGACAGTCTTTAACATGTTGTAGATTCTGAAAACAAACTAGGTTAATAATAGCAAATCCTTACAAACTCTTGAGTAAATCAAATTCGTGAAGATTATGAGAAATTCCATGGAAAATATAGATTCTGCTGAAAGAATATGTTAACCTACAGACTGCTTTTACCAAGCCTTGGCTACTCATGCTAGTGAACAACTCTGGTCTCTTCTCAACACTTCCATACCTGGAAGAATGGCTAATAAAATTCCCTCTGATCTGACAGAGTCCTCAAGTCTTAAACAGTACAGAGAAATGCACATTATTTCATCGTTATTACTTACTTCTCTTTTCTCTCTCTTTAGTGAAAGTTGTGTCATTGCATAATCATTCCTCTCCCTTCAAACATTCGTTTTAAGACTCTGCCAAAGTCCAGCTGCAGAAAAAGACAGGTCTGTGAGGGAGTGTGTGTATTTGGAAGGAGATCTGACAGCTTGTAAGTTATCTAAGCCTGAAAAGCTGACAATTGGGTTCTAATGTTTGAAATTAATGTTGCTGGTTTCATTACCAAATACATCTTTGGAAATGTTCTAGGAGTTGACGGGGTTCTTCTTTTTGTGGACAATATTCCTCCTGCTTTCCTTGCCCTTCATTATTTTACCTGCCTGATACTGTATCCTTGATGTTCCTGGTGTTCATTTATCAGAAAACAGGGAAAGGTTACTTCTCTTAATAGCTTTTTAATGTTGTGTATGGTAGAGTGCAAAATGACTGCTTTTTGGCCGGGAAAAATAAAAATTTCTCCATTGTCACAAATCACTGTCTGCATTTTACGATACTGTATCTCTCTGAGCAGCTGCAGTCTAGCATAGGGATTGCCCTTCTTCAGCAATGCAAACATGTCTTTAAACAGCTGGAGATAAGCACATTTAGAGCCTTACTGAGAACACACCATTGCATTTCCATTGGTAATGAGCAGTACTTTCCATCCGAAATGAGGTTTACTGTAAGCTAAAGATACCAGCAACCAAGAAAAAATATCATGTCAGGTGTGCAGTGGCCTCCTGAAAGCACAGTGGCTCTTGCCCTTGCACATCAGCTATCAAATTCATCCCTGCAATACCTTCATTAGACACAGATGCTTACTTGCCCCTACAAGGGAAGTTTTTCTCATTCCTGGAGTTACAACAGAGATGATTTTGAACCAGAGAGACATGTAAGACTGTAAACAGCAGGAGCACTACATGATATGGAGCTTTAAGAATTACATGGTTGTTGTATACAGATACCTCTATTTTAACTTTTTTTCCCCTCTTTCTTGATCAAGTTCTGGTGCCTGTGTTTACATGACAAATTTGTCAAGGACTGCGTGAGACAACATGCTGTGATGTTTCTGCTATTGGACCAGGGCTTATGGCAATCTGGGTCCAAACTTCTCCCTGAATCACTGGGTTTCTGAGCTGCTCCTTCAGGTCAAATACCAGCTCCTGTGGACAGCTGTGGTGTTGCTTCAGGCTCACAGAGCTGGGGCAGGGAATGATGAGCGCCCTCGGCCACAGCTGGGCTGCCAGCACAAGGAAGGCAGGCTGGGCCCCAGCCTTCAGGGATAGGAAAAGGACCCCACGCTCACCTGCCTCGAATTTACTCTTTATGCAGGAGTTAAGAAAAAGATGACTTGAATGTCATTGTGCTCCCCTGATCCTAGGCCATTTTGGTACTAAAAGCTCCTGAATTGGCTTTATTTCGCACTGGCTACAGTGGTGTTGGTAGCAGACAAAGAGCCTGCTGAGCAAATAACTATGGCTTCTGCCACCTCCTTGCTCTGACAACCTCCCATGTGGAAACAGGGCTGGCTGGCTGGAGTAGGAACAACACTGCTGAGTTGAGGCCCTGCAAGTGATTCTTACTAGAGAGAACACTAACATGAGACATCTTTCCAGCTGTTTTTTCATGCTGAAGCAATACAAAACCACCCTCTGCTCCATCCCTTTTGTTAATGTACCTGTGGTGTTTGACTCACTGATGCAGATGAAGTGATGCTACAGCCAAACTTTGGGCTACACAGCCAACTCTCACAGGCGTCACTGGCCATTTTTCCTTTGTAGGCACAGCAGCACTGGGGCTGGGCTGTGGGCTAACCAGCTTTCTGGGCTCTTCAGGTCCACTGATGCAGGAAGGTGCACCATTAACCTCCTCCCTCAACAACAAAGTTCCCCAATTCTGGAACTATGGGATCAGCCTCCACAGAGGTGTGCAACAGGGGGAGTCGAAATGAGGTTTCTGGGTGAAGCCTTTGCTCTCTCTCTTGTGTTAAACTGCCCCCAGTGCCCCACCGCCCCAGGGTCCCCAGAGGAGGAGAGGCACCCCTCAGTGGAGGAGACAGGTTGATGGCACATTTTTTATTTGTGATCCCGTTGAGCTAAAATGGGAGGTAAGGTAATAAAGCTGCATCTGGATTTACATGAACAAGTCACCCATTGAAAAGCTTCAGCATTTTCAAAAATCCTGATTAAAAAGTTGGACTTCACTTCTAGCTCCAAGCAGGCAAGGACTGCAAATAAGACATTGCCTCTCTCCTCTCACTCTTCTATTGGGAGAATTTTACATAAATTAAAATTAATGCATTTTTTCAACTAGGTCAGTGGAATGTAAATGTTCTGTTCCAGGGAGGATTATACTTCATAACTCAGTTAAGGGACACACAGCGCAGATCAATTCTGCTGCATTTATCAAAGCTGAGCTGTTTGGAACAAAAAGCAACCAAAGTTTTTCCTACCAAACACTTCATTGCAGTATCTGAAGGCTCGTGTGGCTGAGGATGGGTATTTGTCTCACTCCTGGGAAATCTCAAAATCTTTGGCTTTTGGCTATGTATCAAGCATGTCCTCAAACGTGGTCATGAGATCTGTGTGAATAAAATGGGACAGCAGAAACAGCCCCATCTCAGTGCTTTTCAGCTCCAGTGGGAGCATGGCTCCCCTGCGTTTGCAAACCAGGCAAAGCGGCTTGAATCTCAGCAGCAACTTGAGCAAAATTGGATTTGTGCTGCCCCATGAACATAGAGCATGGCTGCTCCTACCACCAGGACCACATCTGGCTGCTGCCAGCTGTGATTGCCCTCAACAACAGCCCACTTTGTTTATGCCTTAGACCCATAGTCAGCCCTGGATGCAGACACTGTGCTACTAGCGTATCTGAACCCTTGATGAGGTCTGCAAATCAGCAAACAAGAAAGAATGTAATTTTCTCTCTATCTCTCTCTGACTTGGATTTTCTCCTGGGCCTCAAATCTGCAAGTACTTGCACATTCATGTGTATGGAAATGTATGGCCATTCTGACTTCCAGCCATGCTGGAGGGAGGCTTCAAAGGTAAGCATGTCTGTGGCTGTTTTCAGAACTGGATGGGGGCTTTTGTTTTGATGGGCTCAGTACTGTATATTCTGGTGTAAGAAAACATGCTGTGACTGACACCATAATAAAACAACTGAAACAAAATTAGACACAAATAATTTGGAGGTCCAAAGAAAGGTTGAAAAGAAACTAAGCAAGGTTAAAGAGGATTGTTTGCCTGAAAATGACACACCAGAATATGTCACAACATGAATGACAAAACCTGATAGATAAACAGCAGTGTTATCAGACTGACATCTCAGAGTTGGGCAACGAGATTAGAAAATCATATGGCAAATATTATTCAGGTTCATGCTTGATTTTACA
>JAVJGJ010000060.1:41567694-41585778 GCA_035590215.1 Microhierax caerulescens | reverse complement strand
TCCTCTCCTCTCCTCTCCTCTCCTCTCCTCTCCTCTCCTCTCCTCTCCTCTCCTCTCCTCTCCTCTCCTCTCCTCTCGCCTCGCCTCGCCTCGCCTCTCAACACAAACAAGCAAAACCTCTAGGGAATTTTAAAAGAAAAAATTTTGACCATTGTTAAGAAGTCTTATTTTGCAAGTAAAGATCTGAAAGGTTTTGTTTGTTTGGTTGGTTTTTTTAATTAATGGAGATTACCTGGTTTTAACACCCATAGGGAAGAGATGCAGATAACAGTGCTTGCCATACAGACACATACCTCAAACAGCCATCCCAGACTGGGAGGGCAAGAAGCCATCAAGAGCTGATTTAAGTCTAGGCCTGTCCAGAAAGTGTACTATGCCTTTTGCAGTTGTTATCCTGACAGTGAGGTGAACCCTATGACAACATCTGTATCTCAGGCTAGGAGAGAGAAAAAGCTCTGTTTTAGGGGAGGAAAAAGAATTTCTAGTAAGTTTAGTGTCAAAACAGTGACTTCTGTATCATCTCTGTAGCACTCAGCTGTTCATTGAGCTGCTCTTTGCTTTACAGAGCATTAAAATAACAGCAGTGATTTGGGTGTTTATGCTATTTGAACTGCTCAGAGCACTTCCAGTGGAGGGATTCCAACCCAGTTAATGGTGTGCTGGGTCTGCTTGCACAGTCCAGGCCGGCCTGATACTGGAATATGTTTGCTGTAAGGGCCTCTTAGCTTGGAAATAAGCTGTGGGAGATTTTGATGTAGAAGTGGCTAAAGCTTGACATCACTTACAATGAGTGACACTTTAAAAACACTTTGCAGGTATTTTTGTGTAAGAAACTCTTTTTTTTCTCCTTTATTCAGTCTTGAAGGAAATACTGCGTGTGTAGGAGAAGCCTGTCTGCTACTTTGAAGTGATATGAATTCATTCTTGTGCTTTACTTAAAAAAAGGAGTTAGAAGCTTTGCATACCAAAAGTTCCCAAGAAGACAGCTGTCAGGGGGTGACATGTCGGATATGAAGTGGCTCTCCAGCTGGTCCCTGTCTGCATGCTGGGAAGGCATGTGGAGACATTTTTTCAATTGCTGTACTAGTTTGACACGTTCACAGTGGAAAATGATGTATCATTCTTGAGCCTTTGGTTGGTGGACACTTCAAAGTGCATTGGATCCTCAGAGAGGAGTGCCCTATTGTTAATTGTTCCTTTCACATGTACATTGGGATGAACATGGCAAGAGCAGCGAGGAACAAAAGGGCTCCGGTGGCCTCTTAGAGAAAACCCTGTGCAGCTCAACCTGAGTCTGACCTTGGAAGGGTGGGTTGCTCTGGTTTTTAAATCCTGCTTGCCAGTTCATTCCCCTCAGGCTCCCCACCGTTACCCAGCTGCAGAGGGACAGGATGCCGGAGCAGGGAGTGCAGGGAGGCATGGGGAGCCCCTCTGCTGCTGCCATGTGGTGCCCAGGGAGCCACATCCTGGGCAAGAATACTTCCATGAGGGGATGGGCACAGCTGGACTCTGGGGGCTTGGAGAGGGTTTCTGCAACGGGTGTGTTGGAGGGGTGCTGTGTGTCCCTTACCTTCTGATAAGCAGGCAAGCCATATCCACCCTCCTCAATCTAACTCACCCACTAGCCCTCAGTCTCAGGGCACAGCCCAGGAGTCCTGAGCCCCTGTGATTGAATATAAAGTCTCACAATACAAGGCATGAGTTTCTCAGGCCACTGAGGACACAGTTCATTAACAGCCTGAGACAATCCTTTGCTCCCAGGCCCCTGTCCCATGTCCCCCTGTCTCTCCCGCTCACCGCCTTGGGCAACCAACTAGCTCTATTGGGAGATTGCACTGTGCAACATGGTGTCCAGGTTGGGTTCAAAAGCTCAGGCACAGGAGGCAGGTTGTTCCTGCAGACGTGATCCCTTGGTGTGCATCTCTTCCAATGAGCTAGGCAAAACCTCTCCCTGTAGCCTGAGCTGCACAGAAGGATCTGCGTCAGGTCACAGAGCGGCCAGGCCCTGGCTAGCGCATCCCGCAATAGATGCTCAAGCAGGTGACTGGAAATTGCCCCTTGCAAATGATCTCAAAGGATAAGATTGCACAGAGATTTGCATGTTGGCACAAGGTAGGTGACATAGGATGCAGGCAGAGCTACCTGCCCCAGCTCTCCCAGGGAGTGAACTGCTTCTGAAAAAGAAACTAGAAAAGAGAGAGACACACCTGCAGTCACAAATTCTGCACATCTGCTGCAGGATGTCCTGGCCCTGGAGTCTCCTTAGACCTGAAAAATGAGGGTCTGGGCACCAGCATGTGTCACTCAGGCCAGACTGGGAGAAACAATGTGAATAGGGATGGCCACATGATGTGAATAGGGTGCATCAGTTCAGGGACACTGAAGAGTAGTCCCTGAGACCTCTGCCCCAGGTTTGGTGTAATGGCACAATCTGGATCTTTTCCTCCTCCAAGGAAAACTGAAGTAATAGAATACAGTAAAATAACCCTAAAATGTAGCTGATTTCAACCCGGAGTGCTCAGGCCTTTGGTGCCTCAGGTCAGTAAGATAGATTTTACTTGCAAAATGGCTTGGACTTCTGTCCCTGCTTCCCCTGGGGCACACTGTGTTCGGTCCAGAGCTAGCAGCATCTTCCTGAAGATGAGTGCGCAAGTCCTGGGCCTCTCTCCACTCTTCCCAAACCCAGGGTGCTGCAGTCTGGAAAGCAGGAGCAGCACTGCTCCAGCTGTGGGAGGCAGTGGGTCCTGGACTGGCACACAGGCTGTTGCCAGCTCTGTGTCATCGGTGTGGCCGATGCACAACGAGGGCAGTCCTTCTGCTCTCCTCTTCCTCCAGCTCTTGTTTTTACTGCACTATTAAGTTATTGCCACCCCTTAGGGACAAGCCTGTGAGAAGGCGGAGGGCTCACATAACTCTGGATCAGTAAAGGAAGCAGCTCAATTAGCATTTCACACGCCTTTTCTTCCCTCTCTTCTTACCTTCCCTGCAGTGGGCATGCTTTCCCCTTAAAGGATTGTCCTGTTTCTGCTCCTTGCCAGCGTTGGCAGGGTGACAGTAGTCGAGTGTGCAAACTTGTGCTATTGTCCCCAGGCCAGGGGGAGTCATGGAGACCCACTAATATGACACAGGAAAATGTTTGCTGATGGCAATTCTATGGGCTTTGTCTAACTCTTTCTCCATCATGACGACTCGATTTAAGTCTCTAACTGTTTGACTACAGATGCAAGAGTACTATCCAACTCCATCCTTTTGTCCGGGTAGTTTGAATGGGTAATTCAGCTTTTGTGTAACTCAATTGAGGGGGCAAACATAAAGACAAGATTCTTGAGCGCTCAAGCTCCCTTTCCATGGATATCTGCACATCTCTTTAGAGATTTGTTCCTTTCCTCCCTTTTTCTGACATCATCCTCCCCTTAAAAAAAAAAAAAAAAAAAAAAAAGACTGATGAGGAATGGTTAAAAGTAGGCTAGCCTGGTCCCCCGTATTACATTGTCCTGTGCCAATGAAGCATGGTTAGTATCAGCCCCCAGCTAGCTTTGGGGAGTGCAGAGAAAAGGGTGTCTAAATTTCCCTAACTCATCCTCAGCACTTTCACTTTGGATTGTGTCATTTTAAAAAGAAAGGCCATGGTAGGGGTGAAGAGGATAGGGAGAATGGTAGAAATCGTGGGGAAATGATTGTATTTATTAGCTGTCTTTCTGTGGCTGTCCCCATGGTGACAATTTGTGATGGCAAAGAATGCGAGGAGGGGAGGCTGATGCCTGATTGGGATGCTTTGTATTTGGCAAAGTGGCTTCTGATTGGCCTGGGAGAGCCCCGAACTCGCCGGAGTCGATATTCATTCAGCTTGCTCAAGTGCTTGCTAAACTGCGTCCAAACACTGGCAGGCCCCGGCCGCCTCCGCCGAGGTTGGCGGTGTGTAACCTGCCTAACGAGATTAGCGGGGAAGGGGCTCTTCTTCGTGGCGTCGCTGCAGCCGCCAGCACCGCCAAGAAAAGCCGCTGCACGCCGGGTGAGTGTCCGCGCTTGCTTACAGGGAGGCAGGAGTGGCAGCCCCCGCTTCTTTCCACCTAAGCACTATCTAACAAGATTAGGCGCTGGGCTGGCATTGGTGAGCCAGGCCCCGTGCCGGTGTGCACTGGGGCAGCAGCGTGGGGCGCTGGGCTGTGGGCATGTGGCGGGAGTTTGCTGGCATGGAGGAGGGCTAATGGACAACTTGTTTGCGTGGCTGAGAAGTTTGACATGTCCCTCCAGCCTCCCTCCATTTGATGGGTGCTATTTGAACCGAGGCTTCCCGCTCTTAAAGTCTGCCTGTCACGTTTCGCAGGTTTGCCAGCGTTTGACTGAAGGCGGATTATAAACTTTTAATGGGAAATTCCGTGTGGCGCATTCAGTGAGATGGCATCGGACAGTGAGGTAAAAACGCTGCTGAACTTTGTCAACCTGGCCTCCAGCGACATCAAAGCGGCTCTGGATAAATCGGCTCCTTGTCGCCGGTCGGTGGACCACAGAAAATACTTGCAGAAGCAGCTCAAGCGGTTTTCTCAGAAGTACTCCCGGATCCCACGGTGCCACCCCAGCAAGCCCCCCGAGTGCAGCTGGCGCAGGGGGGCAGAGGACCGGGGCCGGGGCCCCCAGCCTGAGGCACCTGACCCCAGCCCCCCTGGCGGGGCTGCCACCGAGAAGGTGCCGCAGACTGTCGAGGCTGAGGAGAGTCTCACCGGGGAACAGGTCTTGCAGGAGCAAAACCCCGAAGCCACCAGGCCAGACCAGGTGCCTATGAGGAAGCGACAGCTCCCCGCTTCCTTCTGGGAAGAGCCACGGCCAGCCCAGAGTCTGCCAGCCAGGGCCTTTCCTGCCGGCCCAGAGGGGGTCCCAGCCCCCAGAGACCCTCCTCCCTATGAGGGGAAGAAAAGCAAACGGAGCCCGGATGCTGCTGGCCCAGAGAGCCCCCCTGAGCCTGCTCCTCATGCTGGGGAGAAGGACCCTGCCGGGGTCCTCTCAGGTCGGTTGGGTGCCTGGACCTGCTGCCCCTTCCCCTGCCCTGGGCTGGGGGTGTACCAGCCCCCCAGTGCGCTGCCCCCATCGCCCTTTCCAGAGCTGGGGCTGTGGAGGAAGAGTACAGCTGCGCTGCCAGCGGAGGTGCCACCCTTCTGCAAGGAGGCCGAGGGCACGGGGCAGAAACTCTACAGGCCCGTGGTTTTGAAACCCATCCCCACCAAGCCCGCCGTCCCCCCGCCAATCTTCAATGTTTTTGGCTATCTTTAGCCAGGGGGTGTCAGAGTCACGCTGAACACGACAGCTCCTGAGAGGGCTGAAATGCCCAGTTGGGCACCAGGCGTGAGCTGCTGACAGCGTGGAGCAGCAGTGGAAAGGTCAGCAATCGCACCCTCTTCCTCGTGGGCGGGCTGGAGCGAATTAGTAACTGTTGGGAAGCTACTTGGGCTCCACTCTCCTCTTGGTACACGTGTAAATTGGGAACAAGCCTTACGAAGCTGGTGGCACGGAGCATGAGGCAAACCAGGGCTCTTTCATCAACAGGCATTGTCTGAGCTGTGGCGAGCGGGGCTGCAGGCCATTCATAGCCGCACTTGTAACACCTAGGAGACCTCCTCCATGTGGGAACATCTTTCCGGGGTTGCCCTGCAGCAGCAACAGCAAAATGAAATGAATTAAACCCATTCAAAGAGTTTTTGTTCTTTAAAGTAATTCCAGAGAAGTCAAGATATTCAGGTCACTTCCTTTTGCATGTAAGAGACTGGAAGAACAGTATTTAATGTAGGAATCACACTTTGGAAATTGATTTAAGCTCTTCTTATATGTAAATAGTGAGAGAATTAAAAGAAAAAAATAAGGGAAGAAAAGAGGTAATTTTATTTTGGTGATTCTGCAAATGCAGTCTGTTTATTTTTGCCCCACTGGGTAGACACAAATTTGATTTGCAACTGGTGGGTAGGTATGAGGGCTGAATCTCTGCCTATTCAGAGTGATGTAAATTGCAAATAATTTCTCTGGAAAATTAGCTAGCTAAGCTGGTGCAAATGGAAGCAGCATGAATTTTCACATTAGAAATTGTTCGCATTCAACAGAACAAATGACAAATTGTATTTGTTGAATACAAAACCATAAAATATGATAGAAGAAAAAAGTGCATGGAATAGCCTGCCTTGATTTCTGTCTCACATTCATCTTTTATTTTGCCTGATTTTAAGATATGATCACAAGACCTGGCTGCAAATTATTTGCCTGGTGTTTTCCCAATTATTTTAACAAATTGGTGTTAAAAAAGTTAATGGGACTTTTCTGAGTTAGATTTTTCTTATGTCCATGAAGACAGTGGTGCTATGGCACAGAACATGAGATCTGAAAGGTTTAATATTGCAGGCGTGTGTATCTATTCAGTTATACTGGAATAAATCACTGAGTTCAAGAGAAGTGTATTAATGGGGGGGAAGGGGCGAGGGAGTGCATGCCTGTGATCTCCCAGGGCCTGAAGCTTCTCTTGCTGAAGCTAACAAGAAGTTCTCCAAGGATTCAATAAAAAGTGGCCTTGATCAGCTTGCTCTCCGGTTAGTGTAGCTCCCTACGAATCTTGGTATCTCCACAAGGAGAAAACCAGGCAACACTTCTTTCGAGTGCATTGCAGTCATGAAAAATTAGTAGAGTATCATTTTCAATATTCTGATGGGGCTTGGTCTTATATAACTAAGTTGCAACTTTCATTAAGATATGAACTATTCTCAGGCTACAAGTAGGTCATTCTTTCCCCAAACCTCAAAATATATCCCGCCAGTGTTTACTTTTATGGAAACAACAGCTGTAATGTGTTAGTCCAGCAGATCAAAATTAGAAATGGAGATTGCTTTCATTGCTTTCTCCCTGCTACCAGCACTTAAAATATGTATCAAGCCTGTATAGACTATGCCTATAGGAGAGAGAGCAGGAATTGGCTTTAGTAGCATGTACCTGCAACTACATGCAGGCTTGATAAAGAGCTGATCTAAGGGTTAAAGACATCATGTTAGCTCTTGATCCAGAAGTGAAGATATGAATGTACTTAGATGTCTTTCCCTTTTTGTCTTTTGGGGTGGGAAAAAAAAAAAAAAAGGTCCATTGGGAGACTGTCCTCCTCCACAAGAAGATGAACAGAAACCAGAGGCAATACCCCTGTTTAAATTAATGGGATGAGAGCTATGGCTCTTAATTTGCAAAGCTGTAGGCAAGATAGAAATAAGGATGTTTTCTCACACCAATAGCTCTGTGTCACTGTTGTGATTCAGCTGAAACCAGATGCTGAACAATATCTCAGTGCTGTCAATGCAGAGCAGCATCCTTGGCATAGGTCTGGATTTCCATCTGGGTGACCAGAGCAGGTCGTGGAACGAAGCCCAGGTATTGCCATGATTGCCATGGGAAGTGTTCCTGCATGCGTTCAGAAAGGAAATTTGAAAATGCTGTGTATCACACCAGAATATGAATTTCTATCAAAATTAAAATATTTGGCAAAGTGGATAACCTCTGTAGAAATTCTGTTTCTGAAGAAATCCAGAGAAAGAGGAGAGTTAAATTCAAATTTCTACTATTTTTTTATATTAAATTCTTTTGTTTTCTTTTTCTTCTTAACTGCTTCATATTTGAATGTGTATTGCTGTACATTTTTCACGTAATAGAATAGCATGCTTTTAAGTTATGATGAAGGATTGAACAAGACCATTTCAAATTACCTCTGGCACATAGATACTTATGCATTTGCCCTCAGATTTAAACTGATGTTACTTTCGAAAATCCTTAAAATCCTTTGTTAAATGCAACCTCCCTCCCCAGTCCAGGGCAGACGGTGGCTCTTGCTGAGGTTCTGAACTGGAGCAGCAGTGAAATAAAACACAAATGACCAGAAAACAATTGTGAAGTATATTCAAAATCACTGAATGGGGATGTGTGAGGCTTTCCAAAGTTACAAAGAACAGCAACTCTTTCTCCTCTCTAGCAATACTTACTGTTCTCCCACACCTGAGATTAACATCAAAATTATTAATTTTTCAGTCTCGGAATGATTCAGACCTTTCCTGGCTACTTTTGTGTTTGCTTGTTTTGTGTTGCTATTCAGGACAGCTGATAGCCCTTCAGAATCTACTTGTTTATTCATACTTTGAAAGATGGAAACATAACATTCAAAAGCTGCTATTTACTACAACAATGCAAATTTAAACTGTTAAAACCACAACAGCTTTTATAAATAAGGGGAGGGGAGAGGTAAATGAAAAAGCTTTCATACAAAATGAAATAAAAAATCAAAAAAGTGCACAAGAACATCAAGTGAATTGCACATGTTGCAGTAAAAAAAAGTACAGTAACCTGGTCATGAAATATTCCTAGAATATTTCACATAAAGTCATCATTTCTGAAGGAGTTTATCTATCACACTCAGTAAAAACAAGCCACACTTTACCTTGCACTAGAACTACTGATCTGCTTACAAAGCCTGGTTTGTTTGGGGTTTAGGGTATTTGTCTTTTCACAGTAACTTCTAGATAGATGCGTCAAATGCACATGAAATTTGTACAGATTCAGTATTGTGCACAAAATATTGTGTCAATGACTGGAGTGGAGAGGTAGCAAGCTCCATTTCAGTGCAAATAAATGTAAACTGAACATGTGAAGATTTGCTCTAAGGGTCAAGCAGAAAGGAATTAATAACACTGCAATTACCAGATTCCCCCTCTAACAGACTTTCCTCTCCTCAGTTTCTGTGCAGAGTGTGCACTTATGCTTCCTGCAGGTGTGGTACATTCCCACCAGACCAGTGCTCTGCAGCTCAGGGACTCTCCTGCTCAGGACAAATGGTGGAAAGCAACGAGAACATGGGTCTTCCCGTAGAGACATAAAGGTGTCTTGGTTGAAAGAAGAAATGGACTTTCTGTATTTGCTCCACTCAAACCCAGTTTCAACTTCCCAAAGGACAAAAAAAGAAATTGCAACTCAAGAGGCTTTTGTATACGTAACTCTGTTGGCTCAGGGGAAATTCCCACTTTGGGATAGCTTATGAAATCCCAACCCTGTGGTTACAAATGTAGTTTGTGACTGTGAATTCTTCAATCAGTCAGCTGTCTGCAGGACTGTCACTGCATACCAAACAAGCACTTAATGCTTAAGGCACTTACATGGTCTCCACCAAGTCGTGTCTGTATCCATCAACCTCTATAACCCTGCTCTGTTACACTCACTTAATTTCAAGGAATTTTATTCAGATTTATATCAATATGAGTAAGACCCAGACCTTCATTGCTCAGCCCCATAAAGTGAGAGATGCACAGACTCCACAGGTGATTTTCTCTCTCTGAAGCTCTTGCTTATCAACACAGGGCCTTCACTGGCAAAACTGGGCTGAAGATTTCCTGTTCCCCATCACTTTCTCTCCACCCAGTATTTTTCCAGTCTGAAGCAATTCTCTGTTGATGTTGCAGGAGACAAGGGGGTAGATACTAAACTGGTAGTAATGGAAGTCACTGGACAAAATTTCAGCAGTTTCCACAGCTTTGCAAGAAGATCCTTGTTCAGCGTGAATTGAAACTCTGTTGGTTTTTCAACATTTTTGTGTTTGGGAAGGGGACAGCTGTGGACAGAGTGCCCATAGCTATAACCAATTCTTCTGCTCATGTCCTGTCCCACAAGTGCTGAACACATTTCACACAGAACCATCACAGAATGTGAACTTGTGTGCCCAGACAGACTTGTATGTGTGCAACACACTTTTAGTCCTGTGTTAAGGTATAAAATTTGGTACAAATAAAATCTGGTGCAATGCATTTTCCCTACTTACACTTCTATCTGATTCCATGGATGGTACACAGGCCAACAAACAAAATCAGATCTGTCAGGTCTCTGCTGGGGAATCCAAACAAACCATGGTGCACAACAACTCTGTCACCTATGGTAAGAAGGTTTGTGCTTCTAGCATAAGATATGCAAAGACATAGTTCCAAATTTAGGCTCTTCCATCCTTACTTAGGTGCTGAGTCAGGAACAAGGCACTCATCAAATCAGTTCAGCAAGTCACACCTATCAACTGAGCTGTAGTTGCTGCCAATAACCATTCATGGGCTCCTCGGCCTCCCCAGCTGTGAGGGAATGTGACTTGTTAAAAACTTCAATAAAAGAATTTCACGGACAATTATAGCAGTTCAGCTGATAGATGGTAACTTGTTAAGCTGCCATAAATCAGTTGTGAATCTGAGCTGTAAATAGGTGACCTAATTTTCAAAGAAGCTGAGATAATAACTTTCATCAATGTCAAAGGGAGCTAATAGATACTTCAAACTTCCAAAGTCAGGAAATTCAGGGCTAAATCCTAAGCCTTTTATTCTGCCTCAGTAATATCTGACACCAAATGTGGTCCTATTGGCTTAAGTGGAACTACACCTGGCTCAAGCAAGCTGGCATTGTTTAGGCACCTGAGTAAGGATTTGGAAGCCTAATTCTGCATATCCATTTTCATACATCTCAAAGTCTGACTTCCACAATTTTGAAATAATCTCTCTTTCATCCAGTGATGATATTATTATAGCCACGGAGGTCCAAGGAGGTAAGAGAGGCTGGGTTTTATAGGGATAAGATCTTCATGGGAGGAACAAAGAAAATTGGTTTAGCAGTGTTGCATTTCCCTATGTACCTCTCCTCTCTCCATCACATCACTTTCTGTTCCTGCGCCTCTGGGGCTTTGTTCTGTTCTGACACTAGCTCCATGACTGAGTAAAGCTACTGTTTACAGTGCAGCTACTTCTAATTTACACCAAAAAAAAAAAAAGAAAAAAGAAAAAATAAATCTTCCCAAGCATAATTTCACCTATTCCTTATTGCCAATGTAATACAAAATGAACTGTATTCACTATGTGCAGATACAATTGATACATCCTTAAATAAACCTTTCCTTGACTTTTAAAGGAATCAGAATTTCTGAATTTTAGTCTATTAAAAAGATCTGAGATTTGAATATTTAAAATCAAGTATTCTACTCAATAATAAAGGTCCAAAAAATGAAAGTAGAAGTGTTAGCAAGATGGTGTCAATGCATCAGAGAATTAGCAACCAGCACACTTAGCAGAAATCCAAACAGTACAAAAGAAACTAAAATAAAAATCTCATTCAGTGAAGGAAATGTAATTTTTTCCCCAAATAAGTTGATTCTCGATAATTTCTGAATTGTGATCGCAGCAAGGATACTAAGCTCCACCACAGCCCCAGGATACCTTTGAATTCCTCACTCATACTTGCTTCAGCACTACTAATTTTTCAGTGCTGGCTTTCATTTCTTCTTCTTTGCAGACCAAGCTCTGAGGTGAATCATACGTGTTTTCTCTTGGAAAACCTAACAACAGTCCCATGTTTAGCTCTCTGTCTCCTCCATTTTCTTCTCACTCATGCTTCAGAAGCATATTTCTCTTAGATTAATCATTGGAGGGCGCTTGACCAAGCCGGCAGCAATTCCTCCCCACCATGCACAACGTGCACCCTTGCCATGCTGATGATGCTGAGTGCCATGCCGGGAAGCTGCTGCATGTCTGGTGTGCCTGGGGTCACTGTGTGTAGTTGTGCTGTAAGTATCGAATCAGTCTGTCTGGGAGAGGCAAGGTATCAAGAAGTTTAATGCGGTTTCTTCCAACCAGGCTTCGTACCTTGATGCGGCAAAGATGGGAAAGAGGTCGTGGGGGTTCTGAAAAACAGGCAGGTCAGAAACATGAGCAGAGCAGGTTTAAACTTGAGAGGGACAGCTTGGCTTGGCCAGGTCAGTGCCAAGAGGAAAATGGGAGGATGAATGAAAAAAGGGGGCTTTTCCATAATAGAGGGATGATTCATCTGGAATTGGTGGCAGCTCATCTATTCTGAGTTATGACACAGGGCAGGAAGCAGGGCAGGAGGATGGGGTGCTGTATCCCATCTCAGCCTTAGCCATGGGCTTTCTAGGAAGATTTTAACAACCTGCTTCACAGTACTCAGCCTTCCCACTGAAAATAAATGTAATATGTACCAAAATTAGCTTTGTGCCAGAAAATTAATGCTGATAATGTCTATGAAAGACTTTAGATCCTGAGGGAAAGGATATTTGGGAGAGCAGAATGTTAGCTGAAGTTTTAAAGGCCACTGGTGACTGCTGGGCTGCTGTGGAGATGGTCATGCTACCCACCAGCTCTGATGACTGCACCCCAGCTGTGGCCAAATGGGCCTTCCCACAGTGGCAATGCTCCTTCCCAGTGGGTCAGATCTGCAGCTGGTGTACATCACAGACCCAGCAACACTCAGCAATTTCTACTGCCTTGTGCCTGGTCCAAAATGTAATTCAGTCTCAGCAGGGAAATCCTATCAAGTTTAAGGGGTGAATACTAAGAAGAGGTGGTGACTGAGGCTTTGAATCCAGCAGCGGGACTATTTGTGTCAGATTCTCTCCTGGGTGACCATACCTGCTTTTTCTTTAATGACAGCCCAGTCCTCATAGCTGTCAATATGCTCCTTGAGCCGGGAACAGAGCTGCACGTTACCCACATAATCCAGCAGAACATCGATGATTGGCCCAGCCCAGCGACTTATCTCTGGAGTAGACACCATTTCACAAAACTTCAAGGAAAAAGAGATTGACTAAAGTCAGTGGGACATGAATGCAACCATGGAATCTGCATCGATAGCAACAGGGCTTTGGTGGTCCCACCCTTCTAGCGGCTGTGAAGGCAGTTACCAGATTCCCTTCAGAAACTTCAACTGAGCACTTTTTTTTTTTTTTTTTTTGCAACTGAAGATAGAATCCCCTCTTCGTGACAGTAGGAGGACACAAACCTCTGTTGAAGTCCTAGCTCTGGAGCATGGAAAAGATGCTGAATTGTTTACAGGGTCCTAGTTCCACAGAAATGTGAGGGCAGAGGAGTTTTGCCCCAAGCCAGTGAGGGAGCTGCTGAAAGGGCCATGAAGCCTAGGGCACTGTGACCCATCATGCTGGGTCCCTTTCCCTTCTTGGGAGGGGCTCTGTGTGGCAACTGTGCAGAAAGGAGGCTTAGGGAAAGAGGGAGATGGGCCGAGCACAGCACCTCCTGCTTCTTGTGAACCTACTAGTATCTGCAGCTTTTGGGCACGAAACACCTCACTAGAAACAAGTCTGGGGAAATCTCTGTCCAGATGAACCCCAGGCAGTTTTACTCACTCATCTGAGAACTATCCTGGGCCTAATACAGTGACGTCTTCCTTACACAGTCCTGGATTAAGCAAATTTTCTGTTGCCCCCCATGGGAGCTGCAGAGTGCTCAGAGCTGTTGCATGGAGGGCTGTTTATGGCGATACTGAAGAACAGACTTAAGGACCTGACTTTAAGCAGACTCATATCAATAAAGTAGTGACTTCTCTTTCCACTTTAACTAAGTATAATCCACCAGACAGCTTCATCTATCTCTGTTAAGGTGCTGCATATGACGAAGATAGCTGTGGATGTATCTGCATGTGAGCAGTCAGAAAATTTAACATGAATTGCATCATGCTGTGTGGGTAAGAACTCAGGCACATGGCCAAACCCAATTGAATGATGGTGGCTTAAATGCCATCGGTCACTTTAGTCACTGAGACTGTCTGCAAGCACCCTCCAAGCCCACCACAAACAGGAAAGACAATGCACCAGCTTAAATCTCTTTCAGTTTAAGCTCCTGTAACTATCTAATCAAAAAATCAAAAATCAAATTTTATTATACGTGCATGAGCCCTAACTCAAAATGCATTAAACTTTTGTGTGGATACTCTTATTCAGAATTGAAGTTATATTACCTCACCCTGGAAAGAATAAAGCTGCAGAGAATTATAAGGCCATTTTTTTCAAGGTGACAGCATTCACAGAGGTGTTTATTACTCTTCTGACTGTTGGTTGGTTTTTTTTTTTCCACTGAGCACCCTGTAGTGTTTCCCAGGAAATTTAGATACAGTAATGTTGGGAGGATCCCAGTGGACAACCTACAGTTTCCTACCTGGACCACTTCCAGGAAGTTTGGTTTAGAATATCTGGCTGTCATTCTCCAGTGCATATGCCATGCAGTTACTTATAGGATGTACAAGCTGGGGATCTGCACTACCACTTCCAAGCAGTAACTCCACATTATCGAGTTAAATGAGGACTCGTGTAGGGCGGTAAAACATTGAATCTCACTGCTTTCCTCTTCTTGTTTCTGCCAGAGACCTTGCCTGCCTTCTTCTCTCTTGCCTATTCACAAGCTCAGTCTGCAAAAACATTTTCTGAAATAAAAATATTCCAAAACGTGTTGCAGGAAAAGAGGCACAACAAAATGAAGCAAAATTATGCAAACCCGCAACTACAGGCAATGGGATTGACTCAGGGACAAAGTGACTCTGAGCGTGCATCTTGGCAGGCCCCCGAATGCCCTCTCGCGGCAGTAGGACACCTCACCCTCCGCGTTCATGGTTTTGACACCGCAATTCTGGAAACGTGGTAGAGTGAGACCGCAACCATTTCCCTGTGTTTGCTTTCTCCAGGACACATTAATTTAGTAACAATAGTAATGATTTATAGATATATATTTTTCAAATCCACTTCCAGTAGCTCATAGTCTTTGCTGTGTAAAGTCCAAGCTTTCAGATTCATTATCCTTCCATAATCATATACAAGAAAATAAAAAATGCACACACTTTGTGTGGAAAAAGCTATAGTTTCATAAGATACTTTCTATATTTTGGAATACAAGCCATATCACAACTATATTATGAAGCTATACCACATAAGCCTTACTTTCATTAGCCAAATTGCTAGCAATAAAGGAAGCAAATTTAAAATACTGTTGACGGGAAGGGATTGCTTTTTCTCCGTATGCATTTGCCCCTCACTGATCTCTTTCTAGGCACAGACATGATTTGATACAGCTTCTGCTAACCTCTGCTTCACATGGTCTGACCATTGAGGTGATGACTCTGTCAGTGACCTAATACATTGTTAGGCACTAAAAGTAGTTGTAGGTGAGATCCAGAGTAAAATAATGTGCTTATGTAAAAACAGAATGGGTTTTGAGTGGCTAGGATACAATAGAGGGCTACAGCCAAACTGTCCCTCTTTGCCATGGAATTTCAGCTCTCCATTCACTCTACATGCTACTGTATCATGGTTCAAGAACTGGAGATGATGTATTTTATTATTTTTTTCTTTGACAAAAATGTAGTATCCTGACAGAATTTTGTTGTGACAAACACTTTCAAGGAGAAGTCAGCTCTGTTTGGTATAAGAGATTATTTTGATGGACTCTTACAATCCTCTTTCTAAGATTTCCTTTTATTAATTTTTTTCCCAGACACATTACTAGAGAGTAAAGTCTTTTGGAAGACAGGACTAATAAAAAGGTCAAGATTTCCTGTGATCTATTAACGTGTTCCTTTATTCTTTCCACTACCAAGGAGCATTTATTAGTGACAACCTCTTCGGGCTAAACAATGCTTTCTTCTGAATCCCTCAAAATTACACTTAAACTACATAGAAGGTGATTCATTTTTTCCCTGCTTCTTTGCAGAACAGAAAGACTGCCATGCTGAGATTTCTTTGTTGTGTTGCATGTTGAAGGGTAGGAAATTTTAATTGGAGTCAACATACAGAGATCAGAAAAAAAAACCCATGTAATCTGAGATTCTGCAAAGTTCTTTAAGGAATTGATAGTTCAATTCCAGCCCAACGGAAGCTGAGCCCAGCTGAGATTCAGAAAGGACTGCAAAGATACACGTGTAAAGTATGGATATCTAAAATCTGTAAGGGGCTTTGAACATATGAAATCATGGATCTACATCTAATGTCTTTTGAAAATTTCAATTATAATGCACAGTCATATAGCTAATGTAACGATTTATGCTCTCTCACCGTGGCTGTTTATTCAGTAGACTTGGAAATTACAACTATTTACATTCATTAGTTTACCCTCATAAAGAGAAGCACTAGACAATTCTAATTTAACTAGGAGCTTAAATTCCATATCAGGCAAACTAAATCTTATAGGGCAAATAGAACAAGCAGGTTTCTACTGCACGTATGCTACTGCCCATATGTTACTGCCCATATGACACTGCCTGTCAAGAAAACATGCTTTATTCCTGGCACCTCGGGTCCCAAGGAAAAGAATATTGTAGATCTGACAGCAAAGCTGTCAAGATGGCTATAATTCACTGCAGATTCAAGCTAGGGCCACAGCGGCTGTTGCCTACCACCCTGCTGTCATTGAACATGGACTTGGAACATTCGCAGACTCTCACTGAACCTTTTTTTTCTGTTAATAATGTAGGAAGGAAGGCATCTTCTATCACAGGATATCTGGCAGAAAAAATACATTAAAGTTTGCAGGATACGTGGGTAGGAGATGTTCTCAGAAGTACTGTAGGTAGACAGGCAGTGCTTACCTGTACTATGGTTGGCTCCTTGGGCAGCTGAGGATCGTTAAGTCTGTCCCGTCTGTAATTTAGTGCAGGGTGTGGGCCGTTTCCATACTGACACTCAAAACAGGAACCTGCATCACAGCCCAGATCCAGGAGATACTTCAGCACAGAAAGGTACTTCATCGAAAACATGATGGTAGCTGGAAATGTGGTGGGATGGCTTGATATATAGGCATCAATGTTCGCTCCATGGTCAAGGAGCAGTTTCATGGTCTTCAGGCAGCCATGGCGGATGGAGATGAGTAATGGGTTAATGAGGTCAACATTGGGGTTGGCTCCAGCTTGCAGCAGGAGCTCTGTGGCGTAGATGTTGTTATTAAAAACAGCAAAATAGAGAGGTGTGGTACGTCTGTCCTCGTAAAGGCAGGACCGTTCATTGGAGAGGGTGGTGTTGACATCATAGCCAGCATCAATCAGCTCTTCCAAGATGTCATCGTTGTTGCGTTCAGCTGCTAAGTGCAGGGGGCTGATGCCACTACGCTTGACACGGGTGCGGCTGGTCACAGGGATCAGCATGGAGACAATCCTATCGGGCAGAGAGTCAATGAACAGCAGTGAGCTCTAGGGGACCTAGGGGATCTACAACCATACAGCAAATCATAGCTGTATGCTTGTAACCACCAGAGAGAGCCAGACAGCTCAGGCACAGGAACAAGTCTCTCTGAGAGAAACTAAAGTGTGAACTTGAAACCTGTCAGCAACTCCCTGTGTTCCTACCTTGCCAAAAATGTCACTTGCGTGACTCCTTCTTTCCTGGAGGAACAGGTGCTTTTTGAAATTATCTCCCAGTTTCTATGAGGTAGTGGCAGCTACAGGGGGAGTTACGATGGAAGAGATGATGTGCTGGCACTCACCTACCCTGTTGTAACTTGTCTTAGGTGCCACAGCCCAAAAGGCAGACACCCAGCCAGGATCTCCCAGATATTCTGCACCTTCACCATCATGCTGTGGTAGGACTGGAGGAACAGGTGCGTAGCCTGAGGTGCCAGCAGAGAGGCTGTATCTCCCCACCTCCATCGGCATTATTTTATTGCTCAGCAAAGAAGGGCACTAACACAAGATGTTGGCAGGCGTCATGGGTCACAGCCACAGCAAGAGGCTTGAGACAGAATGGGGTGAAATCAAACATTCCTCTGCAGGACTGAGCTAGAACAAGCTACATATTCAGTTCCCAAGCCTCCCTGCCCAATTTTACAATTCAGTTATTACCCTGGCTTGATCTCCATCCTGGAGGCCCTGGCTGTGGCAAATTCATGGGACTATCAACACCCATCTCAGATCACGGGGAGCCAAAAAGATAATTAGGAAAGGGCAGAAAAAGAAATAAAAATATTTTCCAGGCTGGTTTCCATGCTTTAGCCCAGGGAGAAAAAGTGTACAGCCAAGTCCTAAACCCCAGTAATCAGGGGTTGCTATTGGAAAGTGTGATGTGGCCTCAAACACAGCAACATAAATCAAGCTGCTCTTGTTATGTAACATGAAATTCAAATATATGATGTGCAGGAGCCCCACAGTTGCAAATCTGTGATCATTTTTATTCTCCATAGGTGCCGTTGGAGCTGCATGGCCAGCCCTTTGCATTAAACCCTCATTTCCTGTGTGTAAAGTTGGATGGTTTAGCCAAGGCACTAGGCT
>JAVJGJ010000060.1:41530602-41560290 GCA_035590215.1 Microhierax caerulescens | reverse complement strand
TACTTTTTCTTTTTGTTGTTGTTGTTGGAGGATAGACCAGAAAATTTTGCATCAAGACTAGCACATCTTTAATAACAGTTTTCCTCTGGCTAAACTGTGCTTTCCTATTACACTTGCTGTTATTATTAGTAGTATGAGCACTACTATTACTCCTACTACTACCACCACTACTTTGTGCTAAATGCACAGTTGAACAGCTTTCCTTTAGCAGACTATAGGCCAGAATTTTAAAACAAATGCATTTTAAACTGAGCAGCTCTAATGTCAGACATCCAAATTTGGAGGCAAGATTACTGTTTTAACCAGTAATATGTGATTTTTAATGTTTTAGAGCGCTAAAAATAGTCATGACAGGAGCAGTCAGTTAAAGGACATGGGCATGAAGGTGTGAGAGATCATCTCCTCCTCTGAATCTTTGTGATATTATAATGTAATGCTGTTCTGCTAAAGAAAGTGTTCTCTCTGACCAGCAGCAAAGTAAGATGTTCACACTAAACACTTTACCTACCTCACTGAATTGTTTACAACCTTATGCATCTCCCACAGCACGCAGCCTGGCCTGGCACACACAGTATAGGAATCACTGGCATGTCTACAGCTATCATACTCCCAAATCTAACAGGCCCTACTTGTGTAGACAAGCATACATGTTCCTGTACAATCCAGCTTTCCATAAGTTTGGGACATTGTGCAGACACCCTGTGCTTGGGGCCCCAATAAGCATCACCTACCCCACACTCAGCCCATGTGGCATCCTGCAGGGGCAGCTCTAATCCTGCCTCTGATGTGGATGAGAAGAAAGGCTGTGGCATGGCAGGTCAGACATAGTAGACAGGGAAGGTAGAAAATAGGAGCTAATCACAGTTTCAGCCTCACATCACCAGCCATCCTGCAGCTCTGCCTCGGTGGTGCCAGAAGAGCTCAGCATCCCTGGAAGGGCAGCCGCTTACCTTTGTAGAGTGGCGTTTCTCTAGCTTTGTTGGAGATGTCGGGCTCTGCCCCAGCCTGCAGCAGGGTGAGCAGGCAGTCCAGGTTGCCCCGACTGGTGGCCAGGTAGAGAGCTGTCTCCTCATTGAGGGTGCGCTGGTCGATTGTGCCCGGGTACGCTGTGAAGAAATGGGAAGCCCAAAGCCATTACAGCACGTAGTGCACAAGTATCTGCAGCATCATTACCTTTCCAGATCCTCCTAGCTTTACGTGACTTTTTGTTGTTTATTTCTTTTCTTTTCCTTTTCCATGAGCAAAGCAAGTTAAGAATATATTATAAAGTTACTGTAACTCAGATCGAGCACTTTAAATCACTGGCCAGCTTAGATTGAAATGTTCAGCTATAGCCACTGGTGATGCAGTAAGTTGTGGAGTAACTGCTCTTCAGCAACAGTTTGAAAACAAACTGTGGTAGTTAACCACTTTCAGAGATAAGCAGAGAGGTGCTGGGCTGGATCTCCAGCCAGTGGGAAGTGGGGTAATTGCTGTCAGCTGTGGCAGCCAAGCAGCTCACAACAGCTGAGAGCTCAGCTACAAGGCTTTACTGTGAGATGTCCAGGACTTGGCAAGATCTATCCAGGTATCACTTTCTCTGGAAGATCCTAACTTTTAGAAGGTTCAGTATGGGAACCTATTCTCAAAGAGAAGGTGAAATTAACATACACTCAGAGAGATTGGAATAAAGCTTCACAAACAGTCCCAGACCAGCTTGGGTTTCTGCTAATTCTTCTTTTTAGTTTATTCATATTCTTCTTCTCCTTTTTGTAATTACTTAGTTTTAAGTTCACTGACCTTTTTGCAACAGGCTCAGGCAACCCACTTGGCCATAGTACGCAGCTTCATGGAGGGGTATCCAGCCATCCTTATTAGGTTCAGAAAGGTCTTTTCCTGATTTCATCATGTTGCATACTGCTTTTTCATCTCCATCCTTGATTGCTGCCACTACAGGGTCAAGCTCTCTTTAAAATAAAATTAAAACTCCATTACTGAGAAGCTTTTTGCAGCAACATCACTGTATCGTCTAGCCAATATAGTGAACCCCTACAGCCTATATAGTATTTATCATCCTAAGGTGTCTTGCTACAGGACCTGTAGAGGTAAAATTTGTCTTCTCTGATTTGGCCATTCACAACAGATCAGAAAAAATTACTGTCTGGAGGTGCCAATCTCTCTCCTTGGAGTGTGAAGAAGGTGAAAGTGTGACTAATCTCTGACATAAACACTTATATTTTAGATATCTGGACCAGGGGGAGACCAGCTTTACCCTTGCTCTGTACACTTCCATGTGTGTCCATGGTTGTGATAACTACATCACCCTGCCATTTGCTGTCCCATGTGGGGCATGTGTTTCCATATGAAACCTCTTTAAGATCCGCTTTGAAGAGAATTTCTTCTGTTCATCCCTGAAGAGAATTTTAAATTTGATTTGCAGGTGGCTTAGCCCTAAAACAGAAATTCTCCACAAATCTTATTCTTGTATCTTAAAGATACTTCCAATTTCTCTTACACAATGCTGTTTTCAGAAGTTAGCTAGTCCAGTTATGAAGAAGGGAGAGCTCTGGTTAGACTGTGTGAACATCAGGATGTTGATCTGGGCTTTCCTTTCTTCAGCCAGGGAAGATTAAAAAAACAAATCTACCCACCCAAATGAAATTCTGCACTGCCCTTCACAACCACGCCCCACAGGTCCCCAGCTGTTATTTCAGCACTGAGTAATCAAATTTTCAGAAATGATAACCACTTCAGAAATTATAGACCTTCAAAAGTGTGCATTCAGTGTCCCAGTAAGACAAGTTAGGTGCTGGACACTTTTAAAAACCTGGTCTTGAGAAGCCTGCTTGGCTTCTCAAGACCTGTTAGCTCTGTTGACAAGTCCACTCTTGCAAACCTTTTAGCCAAGTTAGCAATTCCCCAAGAAACTGCAACAGTCAGGGGCCTCTGGAACCACAGCTGGGACATGGTGTCAAGCTGTGAAAAGGTTTGTGATCTGGTCCATTTGAACCCAGCAAACCACTGTCAGACTCCACAGGGTCGAATACTTCTAGGCACAAGGAGTCAAAGGAATAAAAAAATTATTAGGGAGGGAGGGAGGGAGGAAAGGAGTATTTTAAAGCCTCTACAGAGTAGAACATGATTGAAATGTGTAGAATCACTGAAAAGTGTTTCAAGTAGTATTTCAGTGTTTATCACAGAAAACAAAAATAACATGACAATCATCTTCTTTTGAAGCTACCTAATTCTGAGGCTTTCAAGACAAGGTTTACTGTGAAAATCTACAAAGAGCATGAAGTGTGCTCCATGCCACCCAGAAGTGAGACAATGAGCAGCCTTACAAGTGTGCTTTGCTCTGCCAAGCCTTCCCTTTGCCAAGCCTGTGTTCTGCACAGTCCCATTTCTCCAAGCTCTGTAAGAGCAGGGCTGACTGGGCACACCAGTCCTGCTGAGCAACAGCAAGAGCTGCTGTGGGACTCCCTGCAAAGTGGGGTCACAATGCTGCCTGTCACTGTACCATGGACCAGCAGTGCCCGCGGCAGGGCCCACCACCCTCCTCCCACCCCGGCTGAGGCTGCTGACAGCACAGCAGAGGCAGGGAGCAGGTATCCTTCGGCTGATGCAGGCAGGACCCTTGCCCCTGGCAGGCAGTGGCTCTGTGCCTGGTGGTGGGCTGGCTGTGCCTTCCAGCGTGA
Organism: Microhierax caerulescens; assembly: GCA_035590215.1. NCBI lineage: Eukaryota > Metazoa > Chordata > Aves > Falconiformes > Falconidae > Microhierax > Microhierax caerulescens. Next base: position 41,556,616 of record JAVJGJ010000060.1, on the reverse strand, counting down.
GCATCTGCTCATGCTCCTGCTGAGCCGTGCTGGGAGAAGGCAGCCACTGCTTCCTTATTCTGAGGCACCAAATGACTAAGCACCAGGACAGAAAACACCGCAAAGGAAGGAGCATTTTTCCAGTTCTAATGGGGACTTGCAAAAAATGAACGTGGACTATATTTTCAGAGACAGAGAACAAGAGGATGTTGAAAACATAGGACAGTTTGTGGTTCAAACTAACCCTAAAGAGACATCTTGCAGCCTTGAAAGCGGAGACCAGGAAGGGAAGTCTCAGAGAGACTTTTAGCATCACCAGAGTAGGAATACAGTGTACAGTGACTGTCATGCAGGGCAGTGACAATGGGAACAACCAGAAGAAACTCCAATTATGGCAGAAGGACTAAAATTCACAACAGAGTGAGATCAGAGACAGAAAAATAGGGGCAGCTCAAAGCCCAGGAGTCCTCAAAAAGCAGATCATTGGTACAACCTCTGCATTTAGTGCAAGTTACAGGAGCAGCCCTGGATTTTGTTGCCTTGCAGGGGCTGGGCAGACTGACAGCCTGAAATTTACGCAGATATCATTAATTTCAGCCTGCCTAGAGGTACCAAAATCTGTGCCATAAGCACTAATCCTAGCACTGAAAGAAAAGTCACCAAGCTGCTTCTGTGAAGATAAACTCAGGGACTGGAATGGAACAGGTGAACATATGTGTGCCAAGGAATGGGAAAGACACCATTTCCCAGGTGAAAAAGGACCTAGTACCACCTGCTCCTTTTCTATAGCTGGAAGTAGTGATCTCAAGACACCAGGGTCACAAAAATAGCAACGCTGGCATGGAGGGAGATATGGGACACAAAGCCAAGCATTTTGCTTGAGGAGATAACAGCTAGAGCAGGCAGCTGCCTTCCTGGCCACAGCCCACCCAGGAGAAATCAAGTGACCTTCTGATAGCTGCCCTGCTGAGGTCCCAGGGACACTGTTGTATCTCCACACTATTTAGAGTACCCTGGGGACTAAGCTTAACATTGCTAGTTTTGTACAGATAACAGATTTTTATACAGGAGTTTTAAATCGGGCATTTTGTTGAAAGTCTTCTAACAGCAACAATTGGCACGTTTGGCTGGGACAGGAGGTGGAGGACCTTCGTCTTTAAAAGCCTCTGGCACAAGGCTGCTGAAACCATCTGTCGTTCTATGCAAAGGTTCATACTACACTTGCAGGGCTGTTCACTGCAACTTCAGGATTTGGGCACACGATTGCTACCAGCACTTAATGGGTTACTGCATGCCAGATGGGCCAGGGCAGGAGGCTGTGCATGGGGCTGGCACACAGCAAATGCAGGGTGAATTACATTTAGCTGAGACCTCAGTGAAAGCAGAGGGTACCTTGGATCTGTGGCAGGGTTAAAAATGTGTGAAGAATCAGTTACTACTCTGCTTAAGCCCTCAGATGCTGAAGGAAACAAACTTCTGTTGGGCTTCTTGACCTTAAATGATTCCTGAGTAAGATGAGGGGGTTTGCTGGACCAGGCTGTAGGTGCTTTAGCCAAGCAAATTCCAGATCAGTACAGAAAGTTCAATGAGTTTCAATGTGCAATCCTTGTTTTCTGCCTGGCTCATAATTGGCTGTTCTAAAAAAACCCAACACATTCTACAGCTTGGGTTTTGTCAGATACAGAAAAAATGAGTATTAAAACTACAGAGGAAACCTGAAGATCTGATGAAATCTTAACCTTACAGGCAAGTCGAAAGAATGAAGGCATTTCAAAGGCCAGCAGCCAAGATAATAAATAATAAAAAAATAATAATAAATGATGAGGTCAATTCTGGGTGCTGCAGAAGAAGCAGTTCAGTGGAGCACAGAAAGGTTCAGGAAGCTTCTCCTTTTCCTGGCAGCCTGGCAAGATGCAGGCAGAATGAAGGAACAGTATCTCCCCAGGTAAAGCCAGCTATCATCCCTGCCTGGCTCTGGGACCAGGGCTATAAAGCAGTCATGACATCATGCTCTCAGGTGGCTTCCCAAACACGTTTTTGCTTTCACCTGGTAGCAGAGGAGCCCTAAGTTACCAGCTTTATCCCAGCCTTCTTGTGGACTGAACCCTACTGAGCTACCTAATGCAGAAGAAATGCCTGCCCTCCAGTCATTGCAGCCAGAGCAGCAGAGAGGCATGCAAGGTGTGCAGAGCACTTAATGAGAGGATGTGACCTCAGTGTGGCCAAGGGGCACTGGCAGGTGACAAGGTTGAGGGAGGCTTCATGCTTCAGCAGAAATAGGTTTTCACAATGTCAGGGAGGGCAATGTCAGTGGAGAGCCAGGCACAGAGCCTGGGTCAGCTCGGGTGCAGGGTGAGGTGGGGGAGATCGTAGAGCTGGGTGAGGGATGAAGGGAAAAGTGGTGGTGGGGGTGGTCACTGCAACCATACATCCAGGGAGGGACTTGTAAGATGAACAAAACAAACTGGATTTGAACTGGGTAGATAAAGGCAGGCAAGAATTTTCTGCAGGACACAGAACGTGCTGACTTTCTTCTCTTTCATCTCAGCTAAAGGCAGGTGCATGCATCTCTCTGCCTGCAGGGAGCTGTAATAAACTCAATACGGTCCGGACGTTTTCACTACATAAGGCACTGGGGCAGAGCATGGGCCACCTCTATCCCTGTCTGCTTTCCTCATCCATGACTGTTTTCACCTAAGCTTATTTACAGTCTCTGCCAACAGCAAAATGTGGCCAGAGGGATTAAAGTCAGTGAAGCCGGTTTCCTCCTTGGGCAGGTAAGATGCGGTATGGCTCCTCAGCAGCCCTCCTCAATGTGGAAGAACAGTGCTGGTATTGCTCGGAACAGGCATGGCCTCTTGGGAGTGTTTATAAAACATTTATTTCGAAGGATTGGACTTTCTCTCCCTGTTTATATAAGGCAATAAAATGTTTGTTTTCCCCGCTCTTCCCCATTGCTGAACTTAATACCAACACAGTTACTATCAGCACCTGCCTGCCCCATCTACTGTGTTGACTCGGGAGCCAGCCTATATAAATAAACCACAGAGCAGGCATCCCTTCCCTACCATCCTTGTCCCCTCAGAGCTACCGAATGACCCAGAGTCCCCAGGACATGTGCGCTGGAGGAATGGAGAGGGGTGAAAGGGGGTGAAGAGAACAAGGGAGGTCTGAGGTGGGTCACCTGCAAGAGCCTGGACATGGCCCGGGGCAGCTGGGAGGTCGGAAGGAAGAATGGGAGGGCAGTGACGGTGCGGTGCAGGTATCAGCAAGACCTCTTCCAGGTGAACACCACCACTTCCCCCCACCAGATACTGTTGCCACCCCGAAGAACTGGCTCAGGGGGAGAGTGAGTAGCAAGGCTTGTTTTGGCCGCAGGGAAAAGCAGGAGAGGAAGGCACTTACACAGGCTGGGATGTGCTGAACAGGCTGCCATCGTACCTTCGCCTGAACCCCCAGGCTGCCCCCGAGCTGGACGGCTGAGCACGGCCTCTTGGCTGGGCCACCGATCTGGAGTGGCGATGACATGAATGAAATAAAGAGAAATACTCCGAATAGGAGAAACAGGTCATGTTGAGGCAGAAACAGAGACACACATCCGCAGAGATAGAGCGAGAAAGCCTGCCGGTCAGGGCTTTGAATAAAAGCAGATGGCCACGGCTTGCTCGGTGCTGGATTCAGCTGCTCGCTCAGCTCGAGATTATTTTTGGCCCTCTGAGGAAGCGTCAGGGGATTCAAATGACCATATAAGACAGCAGTGAGGTTAACCCTACCACCACCGCTCAGGAAGCAGGGACGAGGCGAGGTGAGGTGAGGTGACACTCATCACCTCCAAAGCGCCACGCAAGCAGGCAGAGGCAGGGGTGGAGGAGGACCCAGGGCACCCGGGTGCCAGCTCCATTTCCAGCTCAGCTCTCCTGGGTGGCAGAAGAGTACAGCAATGCTACAGATCCAGAGCTACAGGCTGCACAGTTTTTCCCTCCTGTGGGAGGTCAAAAGCTGCTCAGCTGAGGCAGAAGCAGGACAGGTTAGAGCATGGAACAGCAGAAGCTGTCTTTTGCCAAAACAGCAGGTGTCAAAGGACCCCCAAGGAGGACAAGACCAAATGGCCAGAGGAGCCCTTGTTCTCCCCCGCATCAGGTCCCTGTGGCAGAGCTGACAGTACAAGTGCACAGTAATGATATCAAGAAGCCACGACCTTTGGTGGGAGCAGAACAGCCTGCGGCACAGCATCCTGATTCCGCAGCTATGAAACACGCTTACTGCTCATCAAATTGTTCCCAGTTTCCCAGCCTTGGAAACCAAACAATCACAGGTGGTAGTGAGTGAGGTGTCAGAGGAAGGTGGAGTTATGAGAATGAAGGAGGAACAAAACTTCAGTTACTCCCAGCTTATTTAAAAAAAAAAAAAAAAAAAAAAAAGAGTTTAAAAGGATATTTTCCCTTGGCTTTGGAGTGACTTTGTAACCTCTTCCCTCCCCATTTGAGAAATCTGTGTTTTAGAAAATGAAAGGAGAACAATGTCTGGGTTTGAAACTGCCAGCAGGTGTCTGTAACCCACAGCCCAGCACTGCAGGGGAGGGGGATGCTGCCACTCTTCGGCATCTGGAGCTACTCTTGGCTGAGAGCAGTGTGCCTGGGGTCAGACTCCCATCTGAAATAACTACATCCCTTAAAGACTGCGGTATTTAGAAGGTAGCCGGCTCACACTGTTTTATGTACCTATTTTTGGCCTCCCTCCTCTGTTTTCCCATAACAAATGCTGTGCTCTGTCTCTGGCAAAATCTAGGCTCAGCATACAGCGTGCCCCCATGGGGAAAGGAGCCACTGGCTTCAGCAGGGCTGCTGTTGTTCAGGAAAGCTTGTAGCAGTGCCCCTTTTCTTGTTTTATCTGTTGCTTACAGCAGATAACATCAAGCAAATTCTCATTTTGCTGTGAGAGCGTAAATTGTTGACCTCATTGGATTTATAGCAGACTGGCTTTCAGACTAATGACAGACTCACAGAGCAGCCGCTTGGTAAAGCTAATTAAAAAGCATGTGTTTTGACAGGGGAAGCTGTTTTTCTCTTCCCGGGCAGGGTGTTTTTCTGGGCCAGGCAGCTCAGGCAGGGGCTCACTCACCTTTGCCAAGGGTAGATGCGGTAGGGCGGGTTGTGGCTGCTGGCGTGGCTGGGGGTGGCTGCCTCGCTGGGACCTGCCACCATTGACTTCTGGTGGCTCTGGGCAGCTGGCTGACCCACGGGGTCCTCTTCCAAGCTCTGCTGGATGGCCATCTTTATCAGCTCATCTTCACTCAAGCTACTGTACAGACTGTATTCCTCGCAGCCTATAGTTTGTCTTTGAGTATTTGCTGCTGTTGTAGCCATTTTTAATTTTTTTTTTTTTGGGGGGGGGCTTTCCTGTAAAAGGAAATTGTGATCATCAAAATTTGGAAAATGAAACAAACTCCATTATCTTGTGCTTTTGTTCTGCTTTGCTTCTTCATTAGACTGACCAGAAAACCCTTCAGAAATCCTCCTCCCGGGGGGGAGGGAAGATTATCAGCTAAAATCTGCATGTAAATGTAATGAACTAACTCCTTTCTGTCACAGAGAAGTAATTGACTTAGCTGGTGTTTAAGAAAGGGAAGGGAGCTGCTGCAAGCGAGGCAGGATTTTATCTACTTATTCTGGTTACCACGAGTCAAAAGAAAAATAAGTAAAAGAAATCCCCATAAAATTGAAGAGCTACAGCTTTGAAATGAATTTATTTAGGAGAATGCCAATGGGTACCTCTTTGTTGGTTTTTGGGGGTTTGTTTTATTTCTTGCTCTAACTGCAGAAAATTAAGGGAAGAGGTTTGTATGTTTGCTGTTTCTTCTTTTTTATATGGTTGTAGGTTCTCTGCCACAAAGTGTATAGAACTTTGTGGAGTCATTTTTTCTACCTTATCTGGAGATCTCTCGAGCAACATGCAAAGCTGTTCTTTGAAGTGCCTTTCTTTGTTTCACTCAGCTAGGAGAGCAACACCACACTGCTCAGTTTCACTTCTGCTTTTTTGCTTTCCACGGAACAAAGTTCAAGGTCATAAGCTTTAAGACTTATAGTCAGGCTCTCTTCTAAAAACTGGTGGTTGAGAACTGGAAATGAGATAGGGGGGAAACATCAAGGCGCACTCAGCAGTGACAGAATGACTGTGAGCCCTCACTGCAGCATGGACTCAAAAAACCCAAAGACGAGCCAAAATACTGTGGTATTTCTGGCAGTGATAGGCAAGTACTAATGTGTTGAATTGTACAGTGCTCTAGCACGATCCCGTTTGGATGCCAGAGAGCACTCTGGCCACCAGTGTTCAAGGGCCAAGGGCTTATTTCATGAGAGGAGATGGAAAAGCTTGCCTTTTTTAAGAAGATGACAGCCAAGGACCGAGTAAGGACTGTGTAAAATAATGGAGAACACTGGGATGAGGGGCAGCGGGTACAAGCCGCCCAGGAGGACATAGCCAGGACAGGGGAGGAAGGAGAGCCAGCCAGCATCAGGAGTGCACCAGTAGGGCTGCCGACAAAGCTGCCAGCCCCCACCCTGGGTGCTGTCAGTCCCTGTCCCAGCAACACCACAGCCGGGCTGGTCTCCAGCTCCACAGAGCCCTGCCCTGCCCAGCCATGGCTCCTGGTGAGCTGGACCACCCAGCAGAGCCACAGGCATGAGGATGGCAGAGCCACCCAGACCCCCCCTTTCTCAGGACCTGCCTCCCACCAAACCAGCACCGCTGGCAGAGCGAAGCCTTCAGCCCCTCTTCCCTGCGCAGCTGCTCTCACCGGCAGGCTGGGGCTCTGCTCCGGCTCTCCGGGCGCCTGGGGCAGCCTGGCTTCCCAGGGACTCGCACCCACATCGGTGGAAGCAGGGTCCAGCACACCACAAGCCTCCTGCCAGGAAATGGTAGCTCCCAAATGGCAACAGAGACGTATCTATCAAGACACTCATGTTTGTTTCTTTAACCATCATCTTTTTTAAAACTACTAGACTAATAAAGTGTCAAGAAATTGCAAGAGCTTGAAGCAAGCCATAACTAACTTAAAATCTAGGATTTAAGTTTTTCACTTCAGCAATCTTGGTATCTCTGACGTCAAGAGCCACCTCAGTCTCCAAGCACACCCCAGAAGTGGGAAGAGGTTGGGGTAAAGGAAAGCCCAGCAGATTTCAGATTGACATTATGACTTTTAACAACAAAGGATGTACTTTACAGCCATGCAAAGTGCCAAAATAAAACGTTCTGTTGCTCTAAATATCTGTTGCTCTAAATAGTGCAGCCGAGTTTTGATGTTTTTTCTTTTTTGTATTTTCAGCCAGATTTCTCACAGCTGTTGTTGGTTACCTTCTCCAGAGAGAGCTGCTGTGCCTCAGCTCTGCTATGACCCTCGGCTGTCCCAGGGAAGCAAGCCCAGGCATCAAAATGCTGGCAGCTCTAGTGCGGAGCCGCTGCCTGCCCCATGCCCCAGCCGCTCCAGTACCTGTCCTTGGCTGTGCTCCAGCCAGCGGCTGGCCAAGAACCATGACACAGCTCTGTTTTCCCAGCAGCTTCTGCTGCTGCTTGGCTTGTTCAACTCCTGGCACGCTGGGCAGCACTTTCATAGTCCATCAGCCTGGGTACTCACTTAGTAACTGGTGCACTGCAGGTGTGTGAAATCCACGAGCTGGAGTCAGAGGGCTTGTCTGCAGCATCCAGCACTGCAATGCCTAAATGTAGGGGCATGGCCCCAGTGGTGACTCAGAGACCTCAACTAAGCAGTCAGTGGAGAAGGCAGGATCTGATCGTAAGCTCCTAATGGAGGTGATGCACAGTGACTCTTTGGAGGAGGCAAGAGTGGAAATTTAACTGCTCCTCTCTGAGGGCAACCTGAACCAGCGGAGCCTGAGATACAGATCCCTCCTTGTGATCCTCCCCAGCCCCACTGTTGGCATCCTGATGGGAGGCAACCAGGCAGTGGGTCCCTTTGTGGGCAGTCAGGGCTTTGAGGAGTGTACAGGAGACCACTGCCAATGTGACTCCACGCTCTGGCACAGAGAAGCCAACTGATTTAGCTGCCTCCCTAAATCCCCAATGGATCTAGGTAAAAAGGCCATTTCTGGGCACCTCCCCCTCCCTCTTTCTTTGCTGTACACCTTGTTAAGGCACAGGGAGGGAAAAGGAAGAAGGGATCATTCATACTTCACCCTCCTATTCTTTTATGGGCTAACTGGGTCCTACCTACTCACAGAGAAATGGGAGAACCTCCCCTGCATGTTGGTGATCCTCACTAATCTAAATATTTTGACCGGAGTCCCATGGAGTACAGAAACAACAGCTCTGGCTGCAGCTCCCACCACTGGCTCATCCTGCAGGAAGAAACTTGGTAGGGCCCAAAATAGAGAAAGCTTTCAGTTCTGCTCGTCTAACTGCCACAACAGCGATGAAGGTGTAAGGGTCACATCCTGGGGCTGCAGGAAGCTTTTGGGCTTTTGCGTCTGTTCTTACAGCCAGGCACAGCCTTGGCTGCCCTGAACCCTTGCAGAGACTGTTCTATTGCACAGAGCTGTTATTGCATCCCCTTGCCTGTCTCCCCTTGGTCAGACTGACTGTGTGGTGTGTCTGAGTTTGGCTGGTCATGAAGTGTGCCTCCTCCCTACAGCTCCTGTGTGATGGTCCCCAGTGGAGCAGAGCAGAGCCACCACCCTCCCCTTCCACCTGGAGATGCTTCTGTTGGAAGCTGCAGAACCACAGGGCTCAGGCCCTGGATGAAGTTATTTCTGTAACAAGCCAGGGTGAGCCAGCTGGGCTCATGTCCTCAGCTGGAGGCTAATGAAATGCAGCCTGACTCAGTTTAACCTTCTCCCACTGTGGCTGAGCTCTGCGGCATCGTCTGGTGCTGCTGCAGCCCACAGACCTACCCTGGCTCCGCTGACACAGCAGGGCTAAGGATACCCCATCTGAGGCCGGTGGTGAACTACCAACCACAGCCTTATGAAAGCCCACTAGACTAATGCACTATAAGCTAAATATTTTCCACCTTCTGCAATGAAGGTGTGAAAAAAAATCAGTCTTTGTTGCTAGGAATGGTTGAACCAGTTTGGATCAGTAAGATCTGGCCAGTGACCTTTCTAGATGCAGCTTGGATCTATTTGCTTGCTCTAAGCCTGTTTACCGTAGGTTTAAAGTATTGGAATCAGATTTATAATTGCTGTGCTTACCGTTCACCCTAAATTCAGGTTTATGGAGGAGTTTTAGTGTTCGGATGTTCCCTGCATTTCCCTGGCAGCCCAAAAGCCCATCCTCACATGCGGGTAGCACACGGCATTCCATCTACTGTAAAAGCAGAACCTGGTTTTTAAAGCTGTGGGTATAGTGGCCATGTTATTCCCTAGAGATTGTTTTCCGTTCAGGTCTGAATGGCTTCACTAGTGATCTCTCTTGGCAGAGATACCCCTTAGGATACTGCTGCCTGTGCTGCCACTTCATAGCTCAGTCTGGCTAGATCTACCGGATCTAAATTGATCATCATTTCCACATAGGTCCTGATCCCGATTCTTAATTTTGCCATCTAGATTTCAGTGAGAGTTTGTTGATTTAGATGTGGAAATCAGGCCTGTGCCAGGTAACGTAGGTGCACCCAGGGGCCAGGAGGTGAGGGATGAAATGCCAGAAGATGATGCTCTGCCCTGCATCAGTGAGCAGCTGTACCTGGCACAGCTCTGAGACCAAAGCACCAGGGTGACTACTTAGTAACCACTGACACTGTGGCAAAAGCCACAGACAAACACAATTAGGTTGCTATTATATTTGGACTACAAGCTCTGTCAACATATAGTGTTTAGGAGAATGGGCCTCTGATCCCTGATGCAACATAAACAAACAACCCGGATTAGAGCTGGCTTTGAACATGCAGAACCGTGCTGTTCAACACCATTAGCATCTGAAACAACTGGTGCCCATTGATAGCTTCCTCAAAGAAAAGCTTAGCAAGGCTGCCTGTCCTCCTTCAATAGATCCCAGGCAGCAGAATTAGCAGAATTAGTGCTGTCAGAGGAGGGTGGCAGGTGAGTGACAAGGTCATTAAGGGAGCAGAGCCAGGGACTTTGCCTGCCTTCAGAGTGAGTTTACCCCTGTCAGCCTGTAACTCAATACGGGACCTCAGTATTTATGGCTCAGGGTGCAAAAAAACACATTTCTAAAAACAAAACCAAGTATTTTGAGGCTGCAAAAGAGCGAAGAGGAGCGGCTTGCTCATTCTGGTTTTTGCAAGGAACAGCTGAGCCCCAGCTTCTGCAGATACATGTTTGCCTTTTGGTGTGTTTGCCTTTACTTCTGAAAGCAGCAGGAGCACGCACAGGGGGAAGGTAAACATGGCTGGAAGACTTCACAGTAAACGAAGCGAAGCCTCCGCTTCAGCCCTTACTGCGGCACCTTTCAGGCCAGATCCTCTGCTGGCAATGGAAACTGGGCCAATTTGCAGCACTTGAAGGATTCACATTTTTGCTGTGGTTTAGATCAGCTTCCAGATAAGCCTTTGCAGTTCTCCAAGGATATTATATTGGGTAACTACTGCTAGGAAGCAAATGATTTTTAAAAAACGTAATGATTGCAGTGCCCATCAGACCTGCCAGCGCTAAGGCATCAGAAGAATGACACCCCGTGGTGTCCAGCTGCGGCAACAGACAAACACACTTTTTAATGACAGCTTATGCAAACTGCTCAAGTTCTAGCCCTGTGCTGAAGGAGCAAAGCCAGGCTTCCCGAAGGAATCCTCCAAGCAAACAAATCCCCTTGTCCAGCCCCAGCTGTCAAAACAGGTCACCGATCAGTGTGGCATGTGTTATCATGCCATGAAATCATGGTTCTATGCAAATTCTTTACTGGAAATGAATACATCTGCATGCTTTTATTTCTTCTCAGAAAGTATTAATTCAGACAGCAATCAGTGCAATATTAGTTTCATGTCATACTAGCTGGAAATTTATAAATTTTTATATGAATATAAATTTATAAATGAAAGAAACTTTGCCTTCATGCTGTGCCTTACACACTACATTTGCCTTAGCATGTCTAACTACAACAACCATTTCTGAGCAAGCTATTCTAGGGACAAAGATACAAGTATCACCTGCAACTAAAAGAAAAATAAGGAAATGACAGAGCTACAGTTCTGCTTAACACCAGTGAGCGTTTTATGGCTTATTTAAAAAAAAACCCACCAACCGAAAAGCAAACTACGAAAATTCCCAAGACTGTGTCAGGGCATTAGGTTACAAACTACTATAGGAATAAATATTTGCATAGACATTGTTAAAGGAAAAACATTTTCTTTAACAGACATAGTAAACTGACAGATTGAAAATATTAAATATGTTCAAAACATGCATATTGCATTACCTTTTTGTCCTGAAATAAAAGGGTAATAATACTGCTGAAATAGGTTATCTCCTTGATTAAGTTTTAATTCAGAAAATCCGTGCTGGTATTCGTCTCCCTGCTTTGCCTGGATGTTTCGATCAACTGCAGGACAGCTTTGAAACACTCTTGCTTTGAAGCCCGGAGTTTATTTCTGGATCACCCCATGATCAGCGAATACAAGCCAAAATATAAGTTGTTCTGAATCTCAGATTTCCTGTTTGAAGATGAACGGCAGAAACTTCTACCCATCCTAAAGTTCTTCTTTGTTGCATTATCTGAAGAACTTCACTTCATCAAGCATCCTGTAGCTAAATGACACAAAGCTGACCTTTCTATTACATCATTATTTATTGTCCCTGACAAGTAGACCATATATGGACATGTTTCTGGAACCTACAGAAGAAAAAAAAAAAAACCTTGCCATATAATTTTGAAGTAAAATACGTTGTCCTGGAGAGTTTTATTTACTCGGGGAGAAGGGAGCTCCATTTACTTTTCTTTTAGCTGCTGCTTGTTAAACAACACGACCAAACATTACGTGGGTAGTTACTGGTGGTTTAGAGCGGTTTGTGTATTTTTAAGGCTGCAAGTTTGAGACTTCATGATTCCAAAAGATGACAAAAGCAGCTGTGAACTTGTTCCAAGTAGTATTTGTAAGAGCTTATTAGTTGAAAAAACCCTGCTCTTACACCATGTAAGTGTGAATGACAGACTCCTCAAGGCCATAGCCGTGAAATGGTAGCCACCTTCCCCACATGTGGCAGAGGGCAAGCTGGCCAAGGCAGAGATAGCACTGATCCAGGGGTGAGCTAGAAGAAAACAGTCAGGCACATACAAGAGAACTGACACTTGGATTGACTGGAACATGGGGATAATAGTTCGGGAAGGTTTCTGTGTACTTGTCCAGCTAATATGATGAATGAAGGGAAGCTATAACACACTATCACAATGATGCCTATGCTTTTTCCTTCAGTTCCTGCTTCACTATTTGCCATGGCAAAACATTGCATGTAAAAAGAATAAAACCTAGATTGCAATGGGTCCGGTTTGCTTTTTGAGTACCTTGTTGATCCTCAGGCTAGCTGTACTCACCCTGTCAGTGCATAAACACTCCCATCTAAGGCTTAGCAAGAATGATCTTGAAAAGAACCCATTTAGCAAGACTGTATCATCCACTAATATGTGATTCCTTCCAACTCACCTGCTTTGCTTGTAGTGTCTTTCAGGACCAGCATCATTCCCTTTCCATGCTTGCTTCTCCATCCAACTTACTTCGGCGTGACGGGATGACCAGTACGTGACACGTCCCCCTTCCCTGCTGCCCACAAACCCATCTGCCCCTCATAACTAGTGCTAGGGCTGTTGTTTTGCCCAAAGTTAAGGACATTCAGCAGTTACTGAGGCAGGTAAAGGAGCCTTGGATGTCGTCACCAAGAGGGTGTGAAACTCTTACGCCCTTGACAACATGTCAGCCAACCCTCCACGACTTTTAAACAACACCCAGCACTTTTTTCCCTGATATTACTTAAAGATTGTAACCAGCCTTGGCTTAAACCCAGGAGTGAATATCTCCCATATTTAACCCTTCTCCTTGCCTTTTGGCAGTCTCTCATTTGATCCACACCCTCGGCAGCACCCTTACGGCCTGCTTAATGTGCCACTGAACTCAAGGAAAAAAAACAATACTGTGATGCAGTCACACTTGGCAAAGGCAAGGGTGCCTATGTCTTCCAGGATGGACTGCTTGATTAGAAAAAAGATGCTGGGGCTCAAGGTCCCATCAGCTATGAATGTTGCAGGTGGTTCCCCATCCATTCACACCAAGCACACTGCAATTCCCTTCCCTCCCACATTCCTGGGTTTCCTTGCAAAGCCCTGTGCGCCCCTTTGATACATTTGGAGCTCCCATGAATGTCAACGCACTATTTTCCAATAAAAGCACAAGACTCTGCTTCAGGAGACCTATTTTCAGATATCACTAGTTCTCCCTTTTGTCTTGAGTAAATCATCTAACTCCTCTGTGTCTCATTTTCTACATTAGTAAAATGGGAATAATCAAATGCCTTAAGTTCAGAGAAAAGTGCAAAATTCCTTGCAGATGGAAAGCCAACAAGAGTACTTATATGGATAGAGATTGCTGAATAAGACCTCATTTAATTAGTATCTGTGAAATACTTTGTATCCTCAGAGGAAGACGTCATAGAAGTTTGAAATATTAATTACAGAAATGTTACTATACAGGAATGAAATCATACATTTGGGGGTTGAATTTTTTTCCCAATAAAACAATGTTGTGGCTTTATTACAACACATCCAAAGCATAATAATAACAATCATTATGTTTTATTAGCATTGCATCAGATTTGCTAATATTTCCCCTGGAGCATGCACAGTTATAGATCAGCATTTTCAGCGTAACTCCAAGACATTCCAAGAGATTACAAAATGTCACCTGCAAAAATAAATAGATAAATTTCTGCTATTTTCTGGGACAGTTATCAAACTTGGACACTGCATATTAGATCTGTTTGCTTTTTCTTTAAATAGAAAATTATGGAAATAGCCAACTCATGCTGATGGTGGAGTCTGCTAGGGTCTCATAAATGGGGTGCAATAAAGAGATTTGAATCTGAGAGAAGACAAAGGATGACCGTATGAAAATAACATGTTCATGTTGCTTTTATTATCGCTGTTCATGCAAAATGAGCAGCAAGATTCACTTTAATCTTCATGTTTCCTCAAAATAGCCAGCAGAAGTCAGGCTAGGAAAGCACATGTAACATTTCCTTGATTGCTGGATTTGTTCAGAGTCTCTACTTCCATTAAGTAACCCTTCAGCCCTACTAAGCCTTTCAGCTGTACTAAGCTACACAACTGAATCAGGCAACTGAATGAGGCTGGTGAAAAAAACCAAAGTTCATTTGTGCATTCCAGGACACTGATGAGCTTATTACAGGCTCGTTTGGTGCAGAGCTGTCACAGATGTGCCATCACATGATGAAATGCAGGTGAAAATGGACTTTAGCAAACTATTATTTTTCATAGCCTAATACCACCAACAATGACTAACTCTACTGCATCCAAACGCTTGGCTCATGGGTGGGTGTTCTGAAAGGAGGGAAATACTGATTAGTTGTGGCAGCAACAGTACCTGGACAGAAAATCCTTATAATCCTTTGCTACAGAACAGCATACTGCTTTGTGCACCAATTACCTGGAACTGTTCTCTTGTTACTTAGATCTTGTTTGAACAATTTTTTTCCCTGCAGAAAGACAACAACATGCTTTGGGTGGCATATTTCACTGAAACAGACCTAGGACACACACCTCTGCACTTTTTGCGATCATATTCCAGCGAGCAGAGCTTGGCATTCAGTGTTGCCATGCTGCGCTTCCATCAGACACTCCCAAAACCTAAGTGCAAACACCAGAACCAAAAGCAACTCTCCTGTGCCTCCTGCTACATAACTGATGTTCAAATAACAAGACGACAGAAACTCCCACAGGGGAAGATGGTTTCCATTTCCTTTGCAAGAACTAATGATTGCTTTGGCCACAGTACCCTGAGAAAGGCAAGGAGCCAGAGGCACTCGTGTGGGAAAAGGTGCAGGATGTCACATGTGCCCAGGGGTAAGGACTAGAGAATACATTATTTCTTGCTGACTCTGCTGCCGAAATACTCCAGTGCTGGAAAGATGGAGGTGTTTTGAGATCACTCTGCTAAGAACATAATCCCCCTTTCAGGAGGAATTTAACCCACCCTGATGGCTGCTGACTCACACCCCCGAGTCAGGGTGGACTTTGGCTCAGCGTATGACTTCCACCTCTGCACAGTGGCTCCCCACTGAAAATTTTTACCTTTCAGATACAGTCAAAATGCAATCCTCACTCCTCTGGAAATATACCATGAGCACAAAGGGGAACACCCAGTATCCAGGGTCCTAAGCCCCATTTCAGGTATCTGATGACTCAGCCCAGATCTGCCCTGCCAGTGAGCTCTGGAAGAGCGTATAGCTACTGCAGTCACTGCCTCTCTGTAAATGTCATCATAAGGTCACATCCACTGGCTCAAACTGAAAGAGGAATCAGTCAGAGGGAATGTGAAATGCTAATACAAAGTGAACACAACCCAAAGACTATATAAACAAATACGTGTTCCTTGGAGGAACAGGGGAAGCATAAACATTATCATTTAGTTACTCTTCGCTGTGCAAATATCATTTATATTATGTTATAATATATGTTGGTAAGAATTCTAATGAAAGACTTGTCTTTTTCTTGACCTTTACAAAATCCACAAAATTCAGAGATGTTGCCGCAAGCCCATTGCTCCAAGGCTCTTGCAGGGGAGCAGGAGGATGAGAATGGCAAGAGACACAGGCTGCTGTGAATAGCAAAGGTCCTGAGAAAAACAGCAGTGATGGAAAAGTGAAATTGATTTTGATGCACAACAACCTTTCCAGAGTTTTTTCAAAGCAGTCTTAGAAAATATACAATGGCTGTTTTCCTCTCCATTCAATCCCTTAGGCTAGTTTATGATCAGAGTCACTTTTGATGCATGTCTCTGGTACCCTCTAATTCCTTTAAGACTGATTTGTTTGTAACTGTGGTGCCTGCTGTATGCAATAAGACCTGTTGCATCGCTCTCCTTCCCTTCCCTCAACAACATGAGAACAACAGGCTTTCTAGATAAAAACCTGACTTTGCTTTATTATTGCCGCAGATAAACAGACCTCAAAAAAAACCAAAGATGCCCCTACCTAAATTCAGAAGGTTGCAGAAATGTCAGTGACTTTGAATACAATGAAGTGCAAGGAATTACAACTTTCTTTATGCTTGGAGCTAAACTAAGGCTATCAGGTGCCACCAGAGCAGCAAAGCAGCGCAGGACCCTCCTGTGGACAGCCCCAGGGAGAAGTGGGCTGTTTTAGTTTTTGAGAGATGGGCTCCAGCCTGGCTTGGGATGAAGGCTGAAGGCAGCCTCTGGCCACCCCCACTGGAATTGGGTTTGCTGCCATGGGGCTCAGAAACTCCAAGCAGGGGGATAAGCTGTCATGCACATTGACTCCTGCCGCGCTACACTGGCCTACTCCCCTAGTGAGCTGGTCAGACCTGAGACATCGTCAGCTGCTGTGCTGACAAGAGCAGCAGAAGAACCAGAATAGACTGTGCTAAAGGGCACTGCACCATTATCTGTTTACCCAATGCTGGTTTTGCTGTGCGGTCAAATTCATATGTAATAAATACAATATCTGAAGCCCCGATCAAATGAACTGTCCTTCATACTGCCCTGAGAAAGCCTTGTTGTTCTGCACGGACTGCTTCGAGCATGCATGAGAGAGGACCAGAGGTTTATGCCCCCTTTAAGTTCAAATCACAATGCAACAGGTTTGTTTTACAGGACTGACATTTAATTATTTGCTCTACATCTCTCAGGTTAAATGTGGAGCTAAATTTAGGACAAGTGTCTGGACAGAATGTCATGACACCAGTGTGTATCTGTTGCACAACATGCCATACGAATATGTAATGTTCAACTCAGTTATAAATAACCGTACACTTACCTAATTCAGCAGGCTTCTGGACTCTATCTACTGAGCTGGTAGGCAGGCAGTGCAATAATAAGTCACAAGTATACTGAGGGAAGAAACACAACTAAAAGCAAGAAGACAGAAAAAAAAAATTTTTCTGCATTTGTTCTCCTTTTTTTTTTAATCAAGTAGTAATTACTGTCCCATAGAAATATATGTATTACAGTCTAGATTATCTTAAAAATGGACAGGGATAGATACAGTGGATTTGTGAAAAGAATTGTAGAGATTTTTTCCCACCAAAGTGAGAGATGTCTGATTCCTCAAGAGCAGAGTTAAATGGCTGTCAAAACTCCCACCCTCAGCCTAGAAGAGGACAGATTCTTTCACAGTGAAGAAGCAGCTTGCTAAATGTATGATTTCTTCAGCCACAACAGGGCTAGATGAAAGCAGTCAGTGTGGCTGAGGCAGGGAGACCCACACCTCCAGACTAAGCATCATTAGCTTCCTGAGCTGCGCTTGGAGATCGTAGCTCCAGGGAAAACCTGAGTGCAGGAAAAAAACAACTGTTACACAAGTGTCAAAACCACAAAGTGAGATGGAAAATCTGTTTAACACCTTTACGGTAAGATGAGAACAAGCACGACAGCAGAGATGAAGGCTGGAGTAAAGAGCTGAAATTCAGCTCTTGATGTTAGAGAGCTGTGATAATAAACAGGATGTGTTTTCTCCATTTGAGCTGCTGCAATGCTTCGGTCCTTTGGCATTCATCTAGACCCACTTGTGGAGTGTTTTCACCAAGCCCTGGATGGTGAGGCTGTAGGAACTCTAGCCACGGCTGGGTGATGGCCATCAATGCCAAGCTCTCCTCTGCTGCCAGGAGCTGGCAGCCTCTGTGGCTCCTTGCTGCAGAAACATCGTTGTAGGTCCCCAGCTGGTGCGGAGTCCCCATCCACCCGTGTTCCTGGAGCTACAGCCTGGCAGAGGGAACGTCGCTGGGATGAGACAGACAATGGTGAATGTTGCTGGCCATAAGGCAGAGGGGCCAACAGCTGCGATGTGCGAATCAGCTTGGTATCAGGGCGCACTGAGAGCGCCAAGGCAGCGTGCATTGCTGCCGAGCAAGCTCTGGGGGAGTGTGGGGAACTGAAGAAGGGTTTTTTTCCAAGGCATTAGAAATGGGATGCAAACAGCTCCCTGGGTCCCTAGGATAAAGCTGATCCAGCCCAAGTGGAGGAGGCTGATACCTGACAGTTGCCCAGTATCTGATGGGAGCACATGCAAGCTCAGTCTGGGTGTGGGGGATGGCGATCTGTCACTTCATGGGCTACAGTGGGTACTGGCTGGTCCTCTCAGCAAAAAAAATCTCACCCTTAGGTGGGACAGTCTTCTGGGACCTGAGCGAGGCACATTACCATGTCAGCGTAGGGAAATCTATCCCTTCACTTTCTGCTTGCTCTCCAGATACCAAAGCACTTTGCCATGAGGGCATGCCAGCACAACGCCTTTCAAAAGTGCTTAAATCATGTTTAGCATTTTTTCCTTTAATGAGTGACTTCCTATTGACCTGAGATTGTGAGACAAGTTTAAACTTCTTAAGCTACTCACAGTATATATGAATGTAGGTGGGTGCATGCAGAGTGTCAAAGATATTTTTATTAAAATGCTGCAAAGATTGAGTCATTTCTTGGTTGGCACATTCTATTTTTCATGAAAATGGTTTTGCTTTCTCTTCTGCAATTGCACATCCTGTCTGTCACATCCATTGTGGTCACAGTTATGTATCATGGGTTAATCTCTGATACAACCTTAGTTTCTGTTGTTTAGTACCTAAAAATCAATTGGGCCAGTGGTCAGCTTAAGCAGACCATATAGGCTGACTCCAGCAATGGTGGTTTAGGAGCATTTGCAAGAAACTTCTGTCAGGATAAATAGTTCCACGCAGAGACATCCTGCAAGCTCATGAATACTGGTTTAAATCTTCAAAACTTGGCACTTTGCAACCTAACCAAATACTTTTCTGATTATTTCTCAGCAGTCCCATTTTCATGTAACACTGAACCCAAATTTGAATCTTGCTAAATTCTTTATCTCCATGACATTTTTAAGCAACAAGTCCCAGAGCCACAAATAGCACATTTCTGTGCTATTGTTGTCAGACTCCTGACAACCTCTTGCTGTGCAGCAGCAGAGACCCACATGTGGCTTTGAACACCAGCAGCAAGGACCTCCATCCCCATGGATGCTGGCTCTGTGAGCCAGACACTAGGGGAAAGCAAGGCTGCACACACCAACCTAGATTTTGACGCACTGAGTCACACAGAAAGGACATTGGGGCATGCTGTGAACACCGAGGTCAGGTTGTGCAGGGAACTGTGGTTAGCTTTAAAACATAGTCAAATTAAAAAAAGAAATCCCAAACTTTGTATATGCATCAAGACTTCACTTCTGCAAGCAGCTCCTCTCAGTGAACGTGGCAGCACACTCATGGGCAGCCTGTGCAGCACAGGGCACCAGCAGAGCTGTAGACACCTTTGTGGCTGGCAAGAGCCAAACCATTCCTTTCAGAAAAAAAGTGATTGATAATGTAAGTTTTCACCAGTGTTAAGAAAAGTCTCTGGCTATTGGTTCACTGCTCAGGATGTGAATAGGAATGGAGTGTTTCATAATAATTTTATTAATAATTTTATTTTTTTAGGAGGGGAAGAAAAAAGATTTACCAGAAACCACTGGAGTAATTGGAGGACGCTGCCTTCATCACTGATTTTTGTAACCACAATCCGTACCACATGTTTGGCCTCAGGATCAGTTTGTTTCTGCTCTGCATCACATATGTATAACAAAGCATGGGAACTAATATTCATTTAGTGCTGTGCTTGGTTATATTGGTTCAGTACCAGAGAAGCTGATGGAGTAACACTGGAGTAAGTGAGGACAAAGCAATCAGTCAAAACCCGCTCAGGTCTCATAACACACATAAAAATGCAGAGAAAGAATAGATCAGCCAGGCATTACCAACCTTTTCTTCCCCTAGTGTAATTGTACTTTATCATTTATGACAAAGTACTATCATCGCTTCTGACCCTTCTGTCAAGCAAAACACACACGTGAATAAGCAGTCCCTGTCTCTCGGCACATATATGTGCTCACGTACAGATATCTTACTGGAGATCTGCTCTACTTGGGTGAAGAAGGTGAGGTCCTGTACCTGAGATATCCTCTACAAATCAGTGTGGCAAGAGGGTAGCTGGGGAAAATACTGTGGAAGGTGCAGGCTTTCTCCAGCTTTCTTCCAATAAAAATTCCTTCATGTAGCTACAAGTCTGCTTCTACCTGCCGTTGTATGCTACAAACCTGACAGGCTGGGCCAGAGAATTCAGTCTTTTGCATTTATGCAAAGAATGAGCTGATACTTGGCCACTAGAAATCGGTATATCTTGTTTCCAAAGTAGGTGCAGCTCAGGCCAAGGAGCACTAGAAGCACTTCAGGGAGAGGCATGTATGGTCCATCAAGAGATTTTTAAAACTGTGTCTCAGATCTGTGAAACAATGTGACATGCAAATGGTATACACTGACTTGCCACATGACACTCTCATGATACATTATCACTTTTCCTTTTTTGAGCTCCAGGGTGGTAGCTTATGTCTGGTACGAAACAAACAGTAAGACTTCAGACTCTTTGGAGAGGAGTGAAAAGTTCTCTGCTGATCCCATATGGCTCAGGGTAACTTTCTGACAACCACAGCTGCAAATAAACCTGGAAAGGACCTGATGATGTACTTGTGCACAGAATCCACCACTCTGTCTGAGCATAGCATCAATGAAATATAAAAAAGTGGTGCTCATTATGCAGATGGTTGGGCTGACTTGGAGCAAGCAGGAAAAAAAAGTTTGTCTAGTTTGTCTTAGGAAGTATATGTCTTTACCATCATGGGTGGACAGGTCAGAGTTCTGTGCTGGCTAAGCACCCTCAGGGAAAAATCATAATAAAGATTAGCAGCACAATATTCATATTAGCAGAAAACCAAAATAAATTACATAAGAAGAAAGCTAAAATTACACATAACTAAAATGGTATAATCCAGATATAAGTGTGGGTCTGTACCTCTTTTGCTTATTCTGTAAAGTAAGAGCACACTTCACTGTGCAAATCAAACCTCTTCACTAAGAGGACTGTAGTTTGGAGGAAGACAAAAAAAGATAAACGTTGTCTATCTCTGCATATGCTGCAGAAGATGTACACACACACAGATACAAAGAAAGGACTGGGAACTGTGTGTGAAAAAGGACAACACCAAGCAAATAGTCAAATAGCTTCTGAAAAATAAAAGAAATCTAACGCTCTAACGCTTCAATTCTGTTTGCAGAATTTGCATTTTGGAGTTTTCCTGGAAACAGATTGTATTGAATTTGTTGCAATTGATTTTGAAGCTTTCAGGCTGAAATTGTCTCCAAGGTGTTATGCGTGGCAAGGAAGGGACATTTGCCCAGGTAAGGCTGTTAACATGACTTGTCAGGTCTCTGCATAGTGGCATGCAGAAGAAATATTTGCCAGGGCAAGCCTCGAGGCCCATGATCACCTGCCCCACGGTGGCCAAGGCTGCCAGGGGAACAGGGGCTGCAGCCATGGCTGGGAACGCCACTGCCCACAGCTCCCCCTCTGCTCAGTGGAGACTGACAGGAGGTTTGCATCCATCTTGAAATTTAGATTGCTCCAAATCATAGTTTGGTACAATTAAGACAAAGGCAGTTGGATTGTGTTGAAGCAGGCAGAGGTTGTTAAAAACTGTTTCCCCCCCAGCTCTGTTCCATCCTTTTGCAGAAGTCATCAAAATACACGTGGCTTAGGACGCAGAGCACGTGCATGTTGGGAAAGACTCCTACTGTGCTTCCAACCCACCATGAGGAACGGGGGGTCCCCAGCAATCTCGGATGAGGCATTTGTTGCAGCTGCAGAACTGCAAAAGTCAGCCTAACTTGTTTTGCTGACCCAGCTGGGTCAGTGCAGGTAGGTGACTTCAAAGCCCACCATACTCTTGAATATGAAAGAAGAAAACTTTATGGGGAACATGCTGGTTGGAGAATCTCAGAAACAGCAGTGTTTCTGATGAATTTAGGACAAAAAGGAAGAATAATTGAGTAGTAACTTTTCTGTACACGTAAAACAGCTCTATCTGTAAACTAAGTGCTGTGCATTTAAGGGTGTCATCACAGAAAATAAAAACAAACTGGGATGATGTCAGTAGGCACTGCTTGAATTTAAATTAGTCTTGCAACATGGGGAAGGGAGACTGTAGAAGGCAGGGAGATGATTCATCATTGCAAAATCAGAATTTATAGCAGATAATATGGCGTCCATAAAAATAAAAAGACAGAACAACGCCATGCATAATATGACACATATGTGCACAACTGGTTCAGTCAGCCCCAAAAAAGCCTAGGACAAATCTGGGAAACTAAGTATGTGCAGCTGCTGCTCACACATGAGTCCATGTAATCCATCCCTCAACCGTAATGTGCCCACCACCACGGTATCTATTTACATACTGCAGAGCTCTGACACATACATATGTTGACTTGCTTTACCTAAATTGCTGCTCAAACCTACTTGATCAGCTGTCTATGTCTAGATGACTTGCCCCATCAGCCTTCTCAAAATGGTACAAACGATCCAAGGGGCACAGTCCTTCCTATGTGTGTTGGGAGCATTTCTTTCCAATAAAGCATATCTTCAGAAGGATCAGCCACATATCACACAGGCCCATTAGTTTTGCCCATTTCAAGACCATTCTTTCGCAGCTTGCCCTTAAAGATCTCCACCTCCTGTAATAAAAGACTCTAGACTTTCAAAACTTATAACCATAAACAAATCAAATGCATAATATCACTTAAGACATTTTGTATGGGACTAATCCTGGAAGAGAAGCCTCATTTTTCACCCCATACCTGCCATCCTTATTGTGTGCCCAGTGGAAAATCAGTAGCTGGGACCGTTATCTCATTTTCTCATTTGTAAAAACTATGAGAACAGGTACTTCCTCCAAGATTTCAACAGTTGTGTCCACTGAAACAACCTCTGCAGAGGTGGCAGGACAAACAGTTCATCTGAAGAAAATCCTCAGGAGCTGTTTAGCATCCATCCATCCATAAGGATCCATTCCAGAGACCATCATGCTCTGAATCACACTGATAAATATGTATTAGTCTTGCCTATCAGGATCTGGGCTTGCAGGTTTATAAAATTTCAAATCTTCAGAGTTAAACATTGATGTTAAATTTAAAACAGAAGTGCAATACAAAGGCCGTCATGCCGGTAATTTCTGGGTTGAATTTTCCTGTTGGAAAACGTGCCTGCCTCCTGAATGCCTTTCTCCATTGTGCAATATGATGCAAAGTATTTGCTGCCTGGCCCCTGAGTGCACTGCTAAAGCATAATCTTTGCACCGGCTTGTCAAGAAGCTGGACAGGTCTGGTTTATGTTCCCTCAGTCTGCATTTAGTCCACTTTGTCCTCATAAGGAGCCCTGCTCATACAGATATATATATTTATAAAAACACCCATTCATTTTGTACGTAGAACATTTCAAAGTACAATCGTCTCTGTAAACACTGTGACCAAAACCCCTTTGGGGTTGCCAGACCAATGACAGAAACTCTTTTCTTTGTCTTAACTCAGTCCTTTCTTATCTTTGCTATCATGCACTGCTGAGCAGAGCCATGTCATTATATGCCATGACAGTGCACCACATATCCTTATTATCAGGCTCAAGAAACATATCAGGGAAAATATTGTATCACTGCAAGCTGATGTTTCTCATACACAGTCTGATTCAAAAAGCAAATTCTTGATCTTTTTGTAAACATGCAGTGTACCCTTTCTTTAAAAAGCAAAATCAAATAAAATACATCAGATTTCTTAATGCATTTCCATTTAACTTAATATTGACCAGAAAGAAATGTTGAAATCACAAAAATGACAGAAATGACCTTGCTCCATAAAATATAATTTTCCAAGTAGCGTAATTGTTTTTGAAACCAATCAAGCTGCGTAAAAATCAGAATATTAAACTTCCCCTGTCATCAGTCCATAAATTTTTAAAGAACTTTTCAAACCATCACTGCATTTAGTATGCTATGGACAAATCTACTGGAGACAAGGAGATGCATCCTGCCCTCAGCTCTTCTACCTCCCCTGATTGTAATACCAATGAATACAACTGGTTCCCTTTCCGTGTACATCAGCTTCACTGAGCTTATGACTTGGCCAAAGAAATAAACAATTGTGCCTCAAAAGAAAATCAGTAACCAGGCATATTATCAAAAGATATCTGATGAAAGTTGTTGGCTGGTCAATCTACTGGCAAATAAGTGATGCTAATTTTTTTAAAACATCTCGACTGAGTAATTTCCTGGCTGATGCAAACTTGTCCTACATTGGTGGTGTTACCTGCCAGCGGAGAGAGTCCAAGTCTGGAATCAAGATAACCAAGGCAAGCTACAGTTGTGCCCTGCATGGTCTAGGGGATAGACAGCACCATCAGTACTAACATATGGTCAGTCCCTTCCTCTGGTCCCCAGGGAAGGGGAGGAGAAATGGTCACGTCCTACCCTCTCTGAGAGATGAGGGATGGGTCTTGCTCTCCTTACCCTCATAGAGCAGGTATAAAGCCAGAAAGACTGGCAGTCCTGCATGCCACTCAGCTTTTTCCGTATATCCTTGGGTAAATGTTCTTTAACAGCTTTACACAGAGAAGGTCAGAACATTATGGACTCTTTTCTGAGGGCAAAACACCTGCTGAAGCCAAAGGCCATTTCACCATGTACAGGCAAGAGAATACCAAGTAAGAAACCCATGCTTTGAGTCATGCTTTGGTTCCTTTGATTATTGTGTATTTTTCCAGAGAAGACAAAGGTGTCACTCATGTCCCCATCATCCATGAGGTTGGATAATTCTCTTTGCCTATTTATGTGTATGTCAGAGAATCTCAGGGAATGGCATTCTCTCCTTAAATCAAAGCAAACCCTTAACTCTGCCCTCAGTGGACAGTGCATGTGTCAGCTAAGCTCACCCCAGGCGTTTTCAGCTATTTCTGTTGTCATTTGGATCCAAGTTTGGGCCCCTAGAGAAGTGAGTGCATGGCACTTTGTTCTTCAGGAAAATTACCTTAGTGCAATTATTGACAGCTGAGGTGAGGTGGTGTCGTGAGTGCAGGCAGCCAAGCATATGGTGGATTCAAAGGGTCTGTTCAAATTTGAGCTGCGCCACATTATTATACGGGGACTTCCCTCAGACAAAATTATGCATCAAAAAAATTATGCATCTTTTTATATATACAATAAGCCAAAAGCAGTTATTCGTTATCAGAAAAAAGGTAAAAAACAGGAATGAAACCAAAGAAAAAGCACATACTGTATTAAGGAAATAAATCTTAATACCAAGTGAGTGTTCAACAATAGCATCTGTAGTTATGCACAACTCCTGCTTGGTTCATGACATGTTTCAAGTCCTACCTCATGTACCTTCTCCTCCGTGCAGACAGCGGGACATGCCTTGGCACCCGCCCAGCTTCTCTGGCCAGATTTGTCCTATGTATCTGTAGGCACTGTGATGCTCCGCTGTCTTACCACCTTATACCCCCCTGAATCATGAGCGAGAACGACGGTACCTCCTTGGGCACTGCAGAGCTTGGGCAGGCTGCACTGGCTTTAGCAGGGGGGTGGATGAGATGGTCTCCAGAGGTCCCTTCCAACCCTGACCATTCTGTGATTCTGTGACCTCTCAGGATGTATATTTTTGTTCATCAGCTTCAGAGTTGGTTAATATTCTAACTTTAGCACCTCTTCAACTTGCCTAGAGACAACCAGTATGCCCTCTACTCTGGTAAAAGCCCCACACGAGGTTAGATCTTTCTGGAGGTTAGGCCCATATCTAGCAAGTTTGTCCCTCACTGGCCAGCATGCAACAACTTACTATTCATTTAAATCAATGTGCACCAAACCCAGCATAAAGACAGCACTGAGTGAGGCTTGGCTACAGCCTGGGCATTTCCCAGCTTGACCTAGGCAGCTCCATGGATGTCAGAGACTCCAAGGGCTGC
>JAVJGJ010000060.1:41486078-41530593 GCA_035590215.1 Microhierax caerulescens | reverse complement strand
CGTGGCCGTGTCCCACCAGCCTCACTGGTCATAATGGTACAAGTACAGCCCAGCCCACCACCGTCCCCTTTGCTGTGGCTTGGCTGCACGCCTGATCAAAGGGTCTCTTCCCACTGTATGCCTTTGGGAGCTGTGGCAGGATGGGACCTTGGGTCATGGTGGCTCCTAGCATGGCCAGACAAAGTCTCATAGTTTACTTTGACAAAATGGGAATTTCTTAAAACTGTCGCACTCCTGCTTAGGTTTGGGGTCACCACATAAAGTGTATGTATGTACTGTGAGGGTCAGAGGGTGGAACCTGACATTTTGGCCAGCCTTAGGACAAAGAGTTATTGTACTCTGACTTGGCATTATGCAAGCACAAGAGGATTTGCTGTGTCCCTTTACTGACTTGCAAAGCCAGTTCTGTTGGTTGGGCCCCAGCAAGATGCTGGAAAGCAGCGCCAACACGCTCCAGAAGACTCCACTTCTAAAGAGAGGTCAAAGTCAATCGTGTCACAGCAGAGCTTGTTGCCAAGAGGCAAGAAATTAAAGTGAGGATGGAAGCTGTGTCCCAGCAGAGAGCAGGGTGGCCGCCAAGCACAACAAGATGTAAGCATCCTTCTCTCTCTGTGCTAGGAGAGGAGAGCCCTGGCATCAGTGCTTAGTCTGGCTTCATCCCTCAGTGACTCTCTTCCGGCTGTTCACAAGGGAGCATTTGCACATTCAAACACATTGCAATCGGTAGGAAATTTAAGCAAGAGGCATAGTCCATTGGAGAAAGGGAAGAGCTGCAAAAGATAGTCTTTCTCCAAGGGAGAATACCCTACTGACACTACAGTGTGCTCACTGCCTCCCTGCCTTTCTCACAAGTGCACGTCCCTCATGCAGTGGCAGGAGTGACTTTCACATCTTACCATGACCTGTGAGTCACTGCTGAAGCCTGCACAGACTGAAGCCTGGGTCTTTGCTTGTGCTGTAAAATATTTTGAATTGGGTTCAGCAATGACACTGAGGGCAGTTATTACATGAGTGTCTCACCCCATGCTCCATTCCTAGTGTGGACACTTCAGTTGTTTGGGACTTGATCTGCTGGGAGCTAATAAATCTACCCAGGACACTGGGTAATCCAGCAGCTTAACATGTCCCTAAATGGGGAGCTTCATCCACCTGTTAAATGCATAATTTCATTTCTTTTGTGCCTGAACAGGAATCAAACTCTAAAGTTTGTTAAGATTTTAAGACTAATGGTGTGAAGGGGAAACGAGCAATCCAAACTACCAAGCAGAAGAAGAGTTAAATGAAATGACCAAGAGAAAAATAAACTGGTAGCAGAGCTTGAAAAATTGAGTCGGGTAAGGGCTAAGTTCCCCCTGCTGCAATATCAGATTGTGTAACACAGGGCTGCCTCTGTTTGCACACGGTCTCATCCAACTCCATGCATCTCCATTATTCACTTAATAAAACAAATTAGCAAGATAGCACAGTATTGGTAATAGAAGCAAGGTACTAAAAGGGACCCATAAGCATTATGTACAATCCTCCTTCAGAGTATAATGAGACCCATCAAAAAATGAGCAAGGAAATCTGAGCTAGACACAGTGAGGGGCTGCAAGAACCGTTGAGCTGGGCAGTGCAAATCTTGATTTATAGCCAAAGGAGACCTGAGATCTGGGAGATCAGGGGCCTTCTGCAGTCAGTGGGGATTAACCCCTGTTATCTACCCTAGCTGTCATAAGAAGCTGTGCAAACATGTGGGTAGTAAAGCGCTGCCTCCCCCCCCCCAGTCACGTTAGAAATGCAGTGGCTCTCAAAGACTATTACTAGGGGCTTGGACCTCACAGCCCAATGCAGGCTCACAGGGAGGGGCCCTCCAGGTTTAACCCCTAGGACATCAGCTGGTGATCAGCCACTTCTGCTGGGACTCAGGTATGAGCAAGAGCATGAAGCTGCTCAGCGTGTGGAGACACAGAGCTTGCAGCTCCCTGGAGACCCTCAATGCCTATGGGAGAGTGCTAAGTGGTTTAGGCACCGCCAGCATTCAAGGGGCTGTAGCTTGCAATGGCAGCGTGCAAAGGGCCAGTGTCCAACATGGCTCTAGCCCCAGCTCCCATTACACCCAGTGGTGCATTGGTCAAGACCTCTGTCCTCTGATTACAAACTTTCTTGTAATTGACTCATGACCCTTTATTTCTTTTGCTGCCAGCTCTGTCCTTTAGCTTAACTGGCTCTTCAGTCTCCCATGTGTTATGCCCTTGCTTTATTTATAGAAAGCACTGATATCCACTCTGGGATCCTTTCTTGCCAGTGTTAAGCCAGCCAAGTCCCCCTTGTCCCAGACAGGCTCCCAGTGCCCCTGCTCAGCTCAGCTCTCCCTGCCTGCACCTGTCAAGTCTGAGGTTGCCTTTCATGAACACTGCACACAGTATTTGGGAGTAGACCTCGTTAATGTCTAGTACCAAAGGATGTTAATACTTGCTATTATTATTACGATTATTAGCATTCCTCTTATTTCAGGAGGCCATTGGGAGGCTGAACTGTCAGAACTGCCAGATTTCCACCTCAAAGGATGGTTGCTTTTATATACTTCTCCAACATTATTGAAATCCTCTTCATGTGGCATAACACAACTGAAAGCTCCTTTCACACCAAAGGGTCCCTTTAACAACATACTTCATTCTCACTGTTTGTACTAACCCTTCTAAAACAGTCTTGGGTATTTCTTCATTTTCTTTGCAGGCAGCAAAAGCTTGAGAGGAAAGTTGCTAAGTATGGAGTATATACAGATTTTGCACTCAAAACCAGTGACAAATTGCCTGACAGCTCTGAGGCACCCGCTGGGTCTCTCTCTGTAGTAACAGAAACCGTCGTCGTCTCCCTTTGCTCCTGAGCTGTGGTCAGGTAAATGCGGCCACCAGCAATACCAGCTGTGCACAGAGGTGTGCTTGGGTCTAGCTGGCAGCTGGTGGCATGAACAGCAGGGAGCAAGTCAGACCCACGTCCCTGGAGTTGAGCCTGTGTGCCTGGGCAGCGCTGTCAAGCTGTAGGTAGAGGGCAAGGGAGCCAGATCCCTTCTCTGATAGCTGCAGCCCAGTTTGACCATGGGATCTGCATAGCCTTCTGCCTGGGAACCAGGAGCACACTCTTCTGCAGCTGATACCAGCACAAGGGACAGAAACACTCAACTTGCCAATACAGCTGTGCTTGGGAAGAAAATAAGCCAGGACTGCATAGTGCAACTTAGCAGCATCACAGCAATTAATTGATGATGTCTTTTGGAGAACTGGGTTAGGCCAAGGTGACACAAAGTCGCTGAAAAGATTCACCAAGTGTTTCATTTCTACCTTGCTGAGCTTGTCTGCTATTGAAGGTGGGGTCGAAATCATGCCTTTTGCACTGGGAGCTCTTAGACCTGCAGACTCCATCTGCGTACTGCGGTCAGCAGGGCTGCTGTGCCTGAGGAAGAAAGTAGTGATGCTTGGATGGCTCCATCACTATCATTGCAAGCACAAACTGGACTGAAAGTGGCTACGAGCCCCCTAAGCCTCCTGACCCCAGTGCTTCCCATTTCCATCGTTGGCTGTCAGCTATGTTGTACTGGCTCCACACAACCATACAACACTTGGGCAGAGCCAGCCTGAAGAAACCTGCCTGGACAAATTGCAGCCCATTGGGCATGCTTTAGCACTTTTCTCAGACCACATAGACACATCCTTGGCCCCCAGGAGTTTGGTTTTGACCATTCTCTCCCTCCAGGCAACTGTGGACCTTGCCCTAAAATGGCTTCAGAGCTCACACTTGCATGGGAGCATTGTGGATGGGAGACAGCTCTGAACTGCTTCCACCCTTTTGTGAGTGACAAAATCTGGTTTTCTCCACTTATTTATTAGAGGATTAGAGTTGCAGTAGAAGAGGCTCCAGACTGTTTTATAACTCAATGTTTTTCAGCAAATTGGTTGTGACCCCTGTAGCCCCATGCAAGGCAACCAAGATGTTTGTGATATGTTGAAACATTTATTACACTATAAAATGAATACAGTCCTGCTCCCTACCCACCCCTACCCCTGTCCCCCTCCTCTCCCCACCCCCGCCATTTCTAAGGTCAACTATGCTCTATCAGCTTCTCCAAACAAGCAAGTCAGTCCAACAAGCTTTGATACTTTTTTTCTGTTGCTTTTATAACAAATATACTGGGGTCAAGGGAATATTTGTGTTAGAATGAAGGGGGCCACCACCCAGTGGAGGCTATTAAACATAGATCCAGCTTGCAGAAAGCTCATTTGGTATCAAACCCATTTGTGTTTCCATGCTGTATTTAAACACTTAGGTGATGTTCTTTTAAGTAAATTCACTGATGTGTTGTTTACATACAGGTAAAGGACCTGCCTACCGTTACCAAACTCTCTAATCCTGCTGAGTTACACATACCTTACAGAAGATGCGTTAAATGCACTTTCTGAAATGCATCTCAAATCCTACCTGAATCCTTTCAAGCTTTCCAGGTCTTTGGGTTTTCAGTCCAGTCTCAGTCTGGAATGATAATTCTGCACCAAAAGTTTATCAGCAAGAGCTATTTAACACCAAGTCAGGTGTTAAGCCTATAAATAGTTTGTCTTGGCAACATTTAGACCTTGAGCTATGAAAAGTCACTGGCTTGTTGTCACTATGAGGTCAAGTCTGTTTGAAGGAATAGTGTGTTTAAAGGACACAGGATTCCCCATACAGACTTTTTTAAAAAAAAACCCAAACCCCAGCAAAACAAAACAAAAAAAGCCCCCAAATCAAACCAAACAGGTTCTCCTGAAAAACCATTTCACTTACTGGTGTGAAGTCTCACAGTGGATTAATTTCCTTGTTGGGTCACTACAGACTCTGGCGGTATTCATATTCGGTTCACGGAGCAAAACCTTACTTGGTGAAGAGTTTTCCTCCTTTCCATCCTTATCACCATGTTTTCCAGAAATTAGATTCCCCAGGATTAGAAGCTTAAAGCCCTCAGTAGTAGAGGTATGAAGTCCAATACATTTCCCTGACAAAACCCTGAAATGAAATCCATTCAGCCTCCTCGTTTTCTTACCTTTCCACATTCTCGGAGTAAACCAAGGTTGTTCCCTTTTGTCAGGCATCCACCAGCGCAGGCACTTCACATAACTTTCTCACACCTCAGACTAGCCGAAGTTTTGGACTCAACAGATTAAACAGTGGTCTCCACTGTTCAAGCAGGGATGGGGAAGGAGGCATGAGGTGTTTTTTTCCTAAGAAGTCTGTTTCAAGCCTTTTCAAAGTTGTAGGGAAAGAACCTGAAAATGTGAAACTCTCACATTTAAAAACTGGCAAGCATGAAGAGCTGCCGTTTTCTATTTTTGGAATTTGTGATTGTGGAGATGACCTCTAGATGTGGTAGAGAGAAATCTGAGTGCTGAGATATAAATGTTCCTAACTTGTCAACTTGAATCAATTCCCAGGAGTGCTAGACACACTCCCCAGCACTGATATTAGGCTGTTATGCCTAAGAGGGTCCTGGTCCTCTGTGGATTTTGGAAGGTGCAGGCACTTCCTCAGAGGTCCCTGAGCAGTCAGAATAACACACCCCGCAGAAAGAAATCTGCGCATCAGCAGGATTTGGCTCTACCATGCAAAGAAAGGACAATAAGGTATATGTGGTAGATGGTAGGTAGCACCTCTATCTACTTTGTAGTTCATTTCCCTTGTGCCCTTCTAGCGATTATTTGGAACACCGTGAGAGCTATCAACAGGAAGCACGAGGCTCTCTCAGCTACAAACCAGAACTTGATAAAGAATTTAGTTATCCTGTCAGATGACTACAATTAAAGCCAGCATGACCTTGAAGCTTTGCTATAGGAACATGATACCATAAAAACTGTAATGTTATTAAGCATGTTATTTATGGTTTATAGGGTGGTATTTAGGTCAACAGAGTCATGCCACCTAAAAATCAAATTCTTTGTGGTGCTGGCTGTCATCTTCTTGCTAGAAATCTTTTGGGCCCGGACTCACATATAACAGCTGAAGAGGGGGACATTTCTCCAGTTATTGCTGACTGTAAATATAAAATATAACCCCCTCGTTTGAACCGGCTAGAAAAAAAATCCATGTTGTCAAATGAGTGGTGCCAGTGGCCAGTGCACAGCCTGGATACCCTCCCTGTTGGAAGTCTCTCATGGATATCAAGTGCGTTCCTGGAGGGGAGCCAAGCACAATCCAGGCCATGGCAATACACAGATGTGGTGACTGAAGCCTAATTTTGAGATGTGTTTACAAGATGTTACTACTGAAACTGATTTCTATGGTTAAGAGATTACTCCTGATATTCCTGGTTAAATCAGTCATCCTCGCTCATTAATTGGGATAAATTGAGAAACTGTACCCTTATTGGGAAGAGAAAGCAGTCCCACAAAAGCCTGCGTCCTCAGATCATCACCCTGGATCTGATACTCCAGGCCAGGTCCCAAGGAGGCTCAAGTGCCACCCACTCCTCCTGGCGCCGACCTTTCTGCTCAGCAATGTCCAAGTGCTGACGCCGGAGCTGCGTTTTACCTCAGTGTCAGCGGTAAGAGAAGAAGGTGGCCCTGCCAGCAAAGCAGAGCTGCACAGCCCCTTGCAGAGCCTTGGTGCTTGCGGACCAGCCTACATTTGTCCTGACCCAGTCCCAGAAGCAGGCTTGGTCAATTTGCAGACACTTACAGTCACTTGGAAAGCCATTTAGCAACTGGAAGCCATCTCAGCCAGCCACCTCTCTGCAAGGGAGAAGCGCAACAGCGGGCAAGCTTTCCACTTTCATCATCCAGGTGCTGATGAGTGAGCTTTCCCTGCAACAGATGGGCAACAGCTCGTGGAAAAAAAAACCCAAAGAGCTGGAGCTACACATCACCCAGGAGAAAGGTCACTGCAGACAGCAGGTGAGCCGGTTGTAGGGACCAGCCAGAGTCACAGGGAGGAAACGGGGACAGGGACAAATGCAGCAACATCATTGGGAAGCTCCCAAAAGAAAAAGAGGATCTCCCAAAGGGATTTGTACTGTGCTGGAGCCCTGCTCTGTCACCGTGGTAGGAATGGCCTTTTCTGGGAACTTGGCAATGCTGCACTCACTGTGGCAGGCAGAAATTCATGCAGGACTTTTGTGCTGGGGCAGAGCCAGGCACAAGGCAGGCTGCTGTCAGCCACCCCATCACAGGCAGCCCTGGCGGGGGGTGGGATTACTGTCAAGCCTGGACATGAGGCTGGTAAGCAGCAAACAGTCTCTGGGCATGGGGGGGTGTGTGGCATTCCTCCTCAAGGGGCACGCACAGCCCCATGGTCAGCTGAGCTTCCAGCGACTCACCCCACTCCGAAGCACCCTGGCAGACGCAGTGCCACTCAGAGTAGCAGGTCTGCTGATGGCAGCAGGAGTGTCGCAGCTGTGGGCACTGTCTTGCACAAACAGCCAGGAACAAGGAGACTGTCTGTCCCTCTGCTCTACCAGTGAGTTATTTTCCCAGAGAGACCGGGGAAAAGCCACATAACACCATGCTTCAGTTTCCCCACAAAGAATAATATTTCTCCACTTCTCACATTCTCTGTGGAAGTTAATAGATGCATCGAACAACTGAAAAACTGAGGGGAAGGCTGCTAAAAAGGGGTATATGTCAGCAGCAGCACATGCACCTATGCATGTGTAGTATGCACAAAGCATTGCTTTTGCAACACCAACAGGGGTGGATTAGGCTCCTTTTAGGTGATGTGACAGCAGGCAGGATATACAGCCAGGACAGGGACACTTGTACTTCTTGTCTGAAATATGTCACAACATATTCTTCAAAGCTGATCCTTTCAGGATTCAGCCCCTGGGAATGTAAACCTGAGGGAGCAGAGCATTGCTGGAGAAAGCCACAGAGCACGCAGTCTGCTAGGATATATAAATCCACGTGGAGAGTGCCTAACTTTAGCTATATATGGACATTTCTAGAAAGTGAGAACTGTAATGATTTTTCCATCAATATTTCAAAGATCTTCTCCAGCCTCTCCCAAAGGCCCACATTAAAGTGGTTTAGCAGAATAATCCTGTCTTAGCAGAGAGATAACAGAGACACAGGGAAGTGCTCGGTCAGAGGAGGAGCCAGTGAAAGGGCCAAGAACAGCGTCCAAAAAAGTTCCCAAACGGTTACAGCTTTGTGTCTAACTCTGAACCTTGCCTCAGCTCTCTCAATCTTCAGTCAAAATCCTGGCCCTACTGAGACAAGACAAATTATTTTACCTTTCAAAAATAAAGAGGGAGGAAACGAGTCCAGCTGATTGTCTCAAAACCCAGACTGTGGACTAGTCTGCATCTATATGCATTTTATAGCAAGGGCAGGAAATCCTGAAGGTAGGATATGCTAATAACAATAAATGATCCCAGTACAGTCCAAGATTAGCTAATGGGCTACATAAACAGACTCCACTTTTTCTGATCCACTCTGCCTGCATTCCTGGCTACTGCATGTGCCTGCAAGGGACAGCTCAGCCCCACAAGGAGACTATGGGAAGGGCACAGGCTGAGGAGAACAGAGCTGTAGACTCAAATCCTGTAGGTTAGGAGGTAACTTGGGGCAATTAACGGTCTCCTGCACAGAAATCCTTTCCTCTTCATCACCAGGATTCACTTCAGAAAAATTCACATCATACACTTAGTGACACAGGCTGATGAATCTGAGAAGTTGCAGTCTGGTTTTGGAAACCAGACTCAGAGCAAGATGCTACAAAGAAGGCACAAAACAAGCTACCAGTGGGCAGTGGTGGAATAATACAACATGGTGTGAAAAAGTGGAAAGCATCCACATGGCACTGTTTTAGATTAATGTACGGCTGCTTCAGGAGAGTAAGATTGTCAACTGCAGCATCAGGCTAACTGGTTTTCTTACCTAATTCTTCTAATGCTCTTTTTTGTTTGTTTGCCCTGTATATCCAAGCTTGGTGAAAATAGATTTAACTGCTGAATAATGGAAACATGCTGGTTATAAAAAACATTGACATTACACTGGTCATGCTGGGAATGAGTGGGATCAATATATATTTTGGTGCACTCTGGTTCAGGGTATGTACTTTGAAATTAGTGCAGAAACCCTCATTTTAGTTCCTCCTTCTCTGGGAGAAAGAAGGCATTACAAAACGAACAAAGTATTACATACTGGAACACTGTGGGAATGGTGATGAGCGATGCTACTGAAATCACTCACAGTGCCCAAACCAGATCATGATACTGCAGAGCCTATTCAGTGCGGGGCTGCTGGGGTTCAGAGGCATTTGGCCTCTTGCTCTCACCATGTTAACTCCTCGCTCTGTCCAGCTCTCTTTGCCCATGAGGTTTACACCAGTCCCTCAAAATTCCCCCGATCCTGGAGTTGAACAAGGCTATGCTGAAGCTGGCCCTCCCCTCCCTTGCCTCTGCACAAAGCCCCCTCCCCAGTCCTTTATTCAAGGGTTGAGACCACCTGGCAGCTCTGAGAGCACCAGCAGCCAAAAGAGGAAAGTGAGGTGCAATTCTTTTTCACTAACCCTCCTTCCTATACTTCCTCCCTGATGGCAATCTAACCCTGGGGGCTCCTCAGCTCTGGGCTGAAAGACGTATAGGAGGGCATCAGGAGCAGAGGCTCTCCAGATCCAGATTATGTGAGCAGAAATGGAGGAGCAAGAAGGGGCAGGATGCAAACCCAGCATCACAGATCCCATGGCAGTACTTTGTTACTGGTCAGCAACATGCATGCTGCACTGGATTATCACAGCATCAATCACTCTCTGCAAGAGCTGATTCACTACCTACAAAAGACAGAGCTACTAATTTGTGCCTGGTTAACATCTCGCACAAAATTTTCAGTGTTGTAACAGCATGTTCCATTCACTGCGTGGTGCCAAATTTCTATACTAGAGCAAGCTTGCTGGAAAACACTACCAAATTGCAAAGGAAACATCCGACGTTGCTTTGCTGCAGCGAGCCAAGCCCTTGACTTCTCCCTCACACCAGTCCAAACAGGAGAGCTGGTTTCTAAAGTTTTATTTCCTAAGAGTCACTGAATTAGACACTCCTAAGTGACTCACCAGCTGATGAAGCTAGAGGCATTCATTGCAGGCAGCATCAAGTTCTTTCAGATCTAGCCTCAAACTCCTTGTCTTTTGTCTCAGTCCAAAGGTAGCATCAGTTTTAACAGCTCTGTCATCAAACCACTCCTCAGGACCAGCCCTCCTTGAGTCACCAAGAATTATCCAGCTAGTAAAAGCCCTGTAGGACAGCAGCTGAGTACTGTTCATGCCCCATTGCCAGACTCATCAGGAATGGCACTGGTGCAGAGGATGCAAACTTTTAGAACGTGTATGCAAGCTGTAGTACGAGCTAGCACTGGTGCCTCAGCTGGCAGGTATGGAGCTGGGCCCCAGAGCCCAGGAGTGGAGATTCACACGTGTTCTCCAAAGTGTTCCATCACCGAGCTGCAGATCCTGCTCTCTTCTTGCCCTATAAATCCCAAGCTCTGCCCTGGGCAGCTGCCAAAGCAGTGCTTGGTACTGCCTCCACCTCACTCTTGCCCAGGCACTGCCATGAGATGTAACTTGGACCTCTCAACCTCAGGACAGGGAAAGAGCCCCTAATTCATTTATCATCACCATGCCATTGATAAGAGATGAGCACTGCATCCCTGTGCTGCAGCACTTCGAAAAAGATCAGTGACTGCTGCTGGTTGTAGACTGCATGTAGGGCTGGGTACCAGTGGCCCTGGCTCCTTGGTGGAAACACCACCTCCCTTCAGTCCCAACTCAGCTGCCCAAGCTACTTGAAGACACGGCAGATCACACGACCTCTTTCCATAATGTCCCTAGCAGCAGCTTTTAGGTAATGCCTTCCAGCAATTGTGGGGATTTTGAGCAAAGGGAACTAAGTACCTGTCACAGCACTCTCCAAACTAGCCAGCTGCAACAAGGTCTTTTACCATCTCATACCAACTTACTCTTCATGCCAGTCCCTCTGCTGTCTTCTCATCTCACCTCCTCACTCAGGGTATGCTCACTTCTGCTTCTTCCTCGGCTGCTCCCTTTTCACTGGTTCTCAACCCCTTAACTTAACCAGCCACACCTGCACTTATCGACCAGCCCGCTCTCCCTGAAGCCAGCCCACAGTTGTATGTTATCAATACTAATTAACCCATCTACATTCTTCTACAAGTACCCAGCTCTGGGATTGGGTCCCACTTCACAGGCCTTTTTTTTTCTTCTTTTTTTTTTCTTCTTTTTTTTTTTTCCCCTCTAAATAGTGCTAAATAGATGACCTGGGACACTGGGGACTCAGACCTGCATTTCTCTGTTCCCAGTGGTTTGTTCCTCTCACAGGAGGTACTGTATTGTCACACACATTTGAAACCCCCTGTCAACTTAAAAAGCCACTAGCAGGGAACAACATAATACCACTGCCCAAAACAGCATAACCATGGAATCATAGAGTAATAGAATCGTTTGGGCTGGAAAAGACCTTTAGGATCATCCAGTCCAACCATTAACCTAACACTGCCAAGTCCACCACTAAACCACGTCCCTAAGGGCCACATCTACACATCTTTTAAACACCTTCAGGGATGGTGACTCAACCGCTTCCCTGGACAGCCTGTTCCAATGCTTGACAACCCTTTTGGTGCAGATATTTTTCCTAATATCCGATCTAAATCTCTCCTGGTGCAAACTGAGGCCGTTTCCTCATCTTGTTACTTGGGAGAAGACACCAACACCCACCTCGCTGCAACCTCCTTGCAGCAAATTGTAGAGAGCAATAAGGTCTCCCCTCAGCTTCCTTTTCTCCAGGCTAAACATTCCCAGTTCCCTCAGCCACTCCTCATGGGACTTGTGCTCCAGACCCTTCAGCAGCCTCATTGCCCTTCCCTGGACACGCTCCAGCACCTCAGTGTCTGTCTCACAGTGAGGGGCCAAAACTGGACACAGGATTCGAGGTGTGGCCTCACCAGTGCCCAGTACAGGGGGACAATCACTGCCCTGGTCCTGCTGGCCACACTGTGTCTGATACAAGCCAGGATGCTCTTGGCTGCCTTGGCCACCTGGGCACACTGCTGGCTCGTGTTCAGCTGGCTGTTGACCAGCACCCCCAGGTCCCTTTTCTACTGGGCAGTTTCCCAGCCACTCTGCCCCAAGCCTGTAGTGTTGCATGGGATTCCCACTGTAGAGTCTTCCTGCCCTCAAGCAGATTAACACTCCTGCCCACCTTCATACCAAGGTGATCCAAGAAAGTCACATGGATATGGGGACCCATGGTGCCAAGCACCTGAGTAGGCACTTGCTGGTGAGAGCCTTGTCCCTGGTCCATCCCCCTTCTCTCCAGTGATAGTGCAGTAGTGATGGCTCTAGTGATGTCCAGAGCTTGGACAGCTCAGTTTATCTGACTGACTATGCCATGTCTTGATCTTCTTTCCCCAGAGCAGCACTGGGCAAGCAGCCACTCATTTTCTGCTTTCTACGCGAAGGGGCTGTTTCTCCTTTAACGGGTTATTGGCAGAAGGTGGTAGGTGTGATGTCTCCAGACTGCTCTGTGTGAAAAGCCAGAAGTTAAAAGAAGAAACAGACTTTTCCAGGCTCTGGCGAAGCTGTTTGTTTTCAGTGCAGGCTTCAGGAGGGTGGCAAGGTTATTTGCAGAAAGTTGGTGTTAATGTTGTGTAGGTTCCCTTCCTCACCACTGCTACTGAGCCTATGTGCAGAATAACCATGTTTTACAATGTGCAGTAGCTACATTCCATGTTGGTACACAATACACTTCTGAACTGGAGAATCATTTAGCGATGCTGTTAAGAAACCACTGAATGTTGGCTTTACCAGTTCACTGAAATGGGGATATAATTTGGCTTCAATAGTCCAGCTTGGCTATATCTGGATGGATGCTTTGAACTTTCTCTTTCCTCCAAAAGTCAAGAGGACTGTCATGACCTAAGATGTGGTCTTCCCTTCCCTAAGAACAATAGTCTGCATGGCTAAGTTTAGAATATATTGGTGACTTTGGATACATTGGGATAAAAATGTATAATTGTCCTGATTTCAGCTGGGTTAAGAGATAACTATTCTCAGTAGCTGGTACAATGTTGTGTTTTGGATTTAGTATGAGAAGAATGTTGATAACACACTGATGTTTTACTTGTTGCTAGGTAGTGCTTACTCTAAATCGGGGACTTTTCAGCTTCCCATGCTCTGCCAGTGAGCAGGTGCACAAGAACCCGTGAGGGAGCAGAGCCAGGACAGCTGACCCGAGCTAGCCAAAGGCATATTCCATACCAAAGAATATCATGCTCAGTGTATAAACTGGGGGGAGGGGCTGATCACTGCTTGGGGACTGCTGGGCATCAGTAAGCAGGTGGTGAACAATTGTATTGTGCGTCACTTGTTTGGGGCATTTTTCCCCCTTGGGTTTAATTCCTCTCTCTCTTTCTCCTTTTCATTGTAGTTGCTATTTGTTGTTGTAGTATTTATTTATTTCAGTTATTAAATTGTTCTTAACCCGTGAGTTTTACCGTTTTTCCTGTTCTCCTCCCCATCACATTGTGGAGATGGGGAAGCTGAGCAAGCAGCTGTGTAGTACTTAGTTGCTGGAGGGGGTTAAACCATGACAATAACGCAGAAGCACAAAGCAGGCATATTACTTATAAAGTGCTCCCTATATCACATAGGCATCCATATTATAGGAGAATGACCTTATCGCCTCACACTGTGAAAGTAAATTGCTGACTTAAAGCTGCTGATTTGGAGGGCTAATTGAGTCCAGTCATATTTAAACTCTATTGCACGAACTCAATAACAACTTCAAGTTAAAAAAAAAAAATC
Organism: Microhierax caerulescens; assembly: GCA_035590215.1. NCBI lineage: Eukaryota > Metazoa > Chordata > Aves > Falconiformes > Falconidae > Microhierax > Microhierax caerulescens. Next base: position 41,516,775 of record JAVJGJ010000060.1, on the reverse strand, counting down.
CTATGTCCAAACATATTAAGTGACCACAGCCTCTGGAAGTAATTAAGCAACAACACAAAAGAAAAAAATGTGAAAGACTATTAACAGTATAGCAACGGGAAGAGGAGTCTTCTGTCCAGGTGGTGGCATTGCCAGCTTCCAAGGTGCCTGGAATGGCTAAGTGGAGGTGTGACTTTTGGCTATGCCAGAGAATAACAGTGAGCACCGCAAATAAAACCATGGTGTTAAGGGCTGTGTACCTGAAGGACTAGAAAACCTAGACAGGAATATCAGTTGGCCTCAGATCTGCCAAGCTAAGGTAGAACAAAATAATCCATTTACTGCCAATAAAGGCAATGTTCATCAATAAATTTTTACTGAAGCTGAGGCAGCTTGACAGGTCGTGGCCAGAGCACAGGTGCTCCTGACACCCACCCTGGGGCTGATGGACCCCGGTGTGCCAGCGGGTCTGCCCCAGCGTGGGGACTTGGAGAGCCTCCTGCAGCTGCCTGGAGCACTGGCAGATGCTGTTAGCAGTGGAATCGACAAGCGTGTCAGTTCCAGCCAGCCACACCACGGACTGGGGAGGTTTCAATTTGCTTAAAATTCACAAAAGTGTTGTTTCCCACCCAATCTGGATCAAGACCAGGTTTTTAAGAAAAAGAAAAGAAATTCAGAAATTTCCCACGACCTCACTTTTGGCTGGTTCTGCTTACTACTTATACGCATAGCGCTTCGTGCAGGGACCCTACCCTGGGGAGAGTCAAAGGCATACAGTAACATACCGAATACTAAGCCCAAGATCCAAGAAAGAGGCAAATGCAGATTTGCCTTAAATCAAGCAATTCAAATCTTGTTTTGTACTGTTGAAACTTAATCTGCAGCTCACTCAGTATTAGAGCAATGGGGTCAAACAATTGAAGTTTTATATTTTTTAAGCAAGACTGAATTTGTTAAATGAATATAAAAAGCCATCAGGAATATCTGAATCCTAACCAAGATTTTGAATAACATCTATCAATTTAATTAATTAATGAAAAAGGCCGCAGCAAGAAGACCGTGTTTTATTTTTACACTAATAAAAAGGCATCAACTGATGGGATAGCAATCTGATGAAGCTATATCTATTTCCAAAACTGTCTGCTTAAAAAAAAAAAAAAAAAAAAAAAAAAAAGTTGTATTCAAGAAGCAAGATCATCACACTCAAAAGAGATTTTTCCCATCGCGTACCGTGTTCTGCGTGGAACAGCCATATCTCTTCCACCCAAAACATGTTCTCCCGGGACAAGGGGAAGAGAAGGAAAGGAATGGGAAGAGAATAGGATAAAAATCAATCTCTCATGAAGCACACCAGATGTTAAGAACATTGTGTTTCAAATATTACTCCGATCTCTAACTTCTGGGATCAGTACGAGACCTCTAGGGAGGACTCCTTAACCCACATCTGCCTGTTGCCAGCTTTTGGTATTTTTGCAATATTCCTTCTCAACAGCTGCTTCTGACTGCTATCAGAGATGGAAGCTGGTCTACTGCTGCAATGTGCAATGGCAATTCCTAGATTTCACAAATCAGCCCATTGCCAAACAGCTATGGAACTGGTACATGTGTATCTCATTAAAACAAGATACTTATCACATCAACGTTATAGGATTAAATATGTGGAATCATAGTTCAGGTCAGTTTCCTAGTTGAAGAAACATCTTTGTGTTGACTGTCACTCAGTGAGTATCTTGCTTTCAGTGTTAGAATTAAATCTGGATAGTGTTTGATGTCACGGATTGAATTAAATCCAGCCTACTTCTGATTTATACTCTCACTCCTTTATAGGAACCTGAGGAGGAATTGTAAACTTGAAGTAGGGCTTCTGCCCTACAAACTGGGGAAATTACTGAAAACACTGAATAGTGACAGAGAGAGAGAAGTCCTTGCTAGGGTGGAATTAAAGGACAATTGTGTTCATCGTCTCTGGGACTGAACGGACAGACCAACACGAGTGAACAAGAGTAAAATGGATGCAAAATGCTGAGGATTTAAATGAAGCTTAACTATGTTTTATGGGGTTTTTTGTTTGTTTGTTTTTTTCTGAGATAAATGAGTTACCGAAACCCAGTAAGTTTGGGCAAGTAAAAGATGCAGTGCCAATACCCGAAATGTGCCGTGCTCCTAATTTCACCCGTGAACCACGCCGAGGAACATTTACAGACACCCTTGGCCTGTGACACCCCTTGCAGAGACTAACGAAGCAGGGGGTGCTGCACTGACGGTTCTCAATGTCCCAGGCCAACCCCCGTGTCCCGTCCCCCCGCCCCGGGTGAGTGGCTGCGGGGGGGAGGGAGCTGGCCCCGGGACGGCGGGGGGGGGGCTGCGGATCGCCCAGCCCAGCCTCCTCCTGCTTCGCAAGGCATCTGTGCCATCTAGCGCCTGCTCTGCCTCGCTACCCAAACGTCCCACGTGGAGCATCCCGTGGTTGTGGCAGACATTCTGGGAACTAGTTAGCTGGGTAACGCTGATGAGTTTAGCTGGGTAAAAGATATACCTGAGGCAGGAGACGCACAAACTCTGTGGCATCCACAGGCACGCAATCATCGAGTCATTACACATCAGGGAGAGACGAACGCGTTTCTGCCCTTTCTGCTCTCTTTTCTTGATACATGTGAAAAAGAAAGGGCTGCAGTTTTGCCCTCTGGGAACTATGCAATGAAATTCCACTCAGAAGGCATTCAAAAATCCCTCAATGTCTTTTTAAGTGCTTCAGAGTGCTTGGATGCGTCCCTCTGGAGAGAAAGCACAAAGATTCATTAAAACAGATGTTAGAGTTGTTACTCCAGAGGTAAATCAAGCATGAAGTGCCTTAGTATGTTTGCCTTTTCTCTAATTAAGCCCCTACTTAATCACAGCTTTCATAAGGCTCTATTCAGGTGGGTCTTCAAGAGCAAGATGGCCAATGGCCTCTGCTTATCAGAGCCCACAAAACCTTACATTTATTTTATTTTTGTATTTGCAACAAACTGAGGGTGTTCAGTACAAGGTGCCAAAGCTATGTGACCAGAAGAGAGCAAAGGAAAATGGGCATCTTTAGTGCTGGTGGTTTCTGCTGTAGCAGAGAATTTTGTAAGGGTCATTTAGAGGTTTTCATCTAAAAAATCATCATAGTCCACAGCGCAGAGGAAGGCAAAACCAAAAAACCCTAAATAATCCCCCCAACCCACCATTGCCAGTTAGCCTGACTTTTAGTATAGCTGTTCAAGCAAGAGTTCCGATTTTTTCCCCCAAGCCAACAGAAATAATAGAGCATTTTATCTGACACCACATCTGTACAGCTTCAGAAGACACAAAAAGGCTTCTGGATTACAGAAAAGTCCTTCCCTGATGTTTTCAGAGGACCAGTACACTCTCTGAAGCATGCAGCTTGCTGCCTCTCACAGGAGAGAGGATCCCAGCCTGGGCAGGTCTTTGACCTGGCCAGACCAGCTGTCCCTGAGCCCTGCCTGACATGCACAGGACAGGAGAGTCGCTTGCCAAGTGAAACTCCTGCAGACAGCACTGACATTTTCATGGGAACCTAAAGATCTTATCGAAGCTGCTATGTGCAACAGCCTGAAACATCTTTAATGCCATGTGATGTTTTTAGTATGGCTGAAAAAAGCCCCACCAGGCAGCCGTGTGCAGGGCCAGAGCAGCTGAGCACATCTTGAGGGCAGCAAGCAACGCGGCAGAGATGCAGAAGGTGAGCGCTCTGGCCAGATGTGGCAGAGATGCTGAAGGTGAGCACTCTGGCCAGATGTGGCAGAGATGCAGAAGGTGAGCACTCTGGCCAGATGTGGCAGAGATGCAGAAGGTGAGCACTCTGGCCAGATGTGGGAGATGCTGAAGGTGAGTGCTCTGGCCAGATGTGGCAGAGATGCAGAAGGTGAGCGCTCTGGCCAGATGTGGCAGAGATGCAGAAGGTGAGTGCTCCAGCCAGATGCGTTTCCCCATGCTGCTGCCACATGCCTGCAGGCTGTGGCTCCCTGTTCCAGCAGGATGGATCAGCTGCTTGACCAGACACTGTTCCCTGCACAGAAACAAGCAATGGAGCAACAGGCAGTTGCAGAAAATAGGATAAAATGTGGGCAAAGGGAATACTCTGAGAAATCAGTGAGTCTCGAGGAAACTTTCCTACTGGCACTATGACGTGACTAGCAGAGCACAATGTAGAGCAGAAACAAACCCGACTGTCCCAGAAACCCCCCTCCTCTCTCTTTGGCCTGTCCCAAGCCTCCCCCCAGCTCTGTGCCTCTGGGCGCGGGTGCAGCAGCGGTGGGTGCAGCAGAGCCCAGCGGCTGCCAGTGGTGTGGCCAGCTCAGGCGTGCAGCTAACCCTGTGTGCTCAAGTCCAGGGGTGAAACCTGGGGGGGTTCAGCAATATAAACAGCTGCTGCATTGACTTTGGATTAACAGGAAGAAAGGACAAGCTTAGGGCCTCTCAGCTCCCCTTAACGTGCTCGGGAAAAGGGCTGTGGGGGAGGCTCTTTGCACAGACGAGCTGACAGGCACGTGGAGAGAACTTTGCTTGGAAGGGGAAGATACTGACGGGAAATACCCAAACTAGGAACCCCCTGGCATTAGTGAATGGAACAGCATTGCCATATTGTGATATTTTTTTTATATATATAATATTAACTAGAGACATTTTAATTTAGATTTTGCTCCATTATTGTTTCCAAAAAGTGAATTATCAGCAATGTAGTTACTGTGAGTATTAATCATCTTTCAGGAGCTCTCCTTGTCTTCTCAGTCGCTGCAATACAAGTGACACCTGGCAAGACTTGGTTTTAGTGCAATAGCTGAAAAAAGAAATATGCAGAAATCTTCAAATGTAAAATGAAGAGAGGGACTGAGAGGGATTTATATATTCAGCCATGGTAGGAACCAACAAGAGACAGTGATAACTCATGCTCTGTTATTGTGATAATGTCTAGGGGAGCGGGGCAGAAAGGTGGGGTGATAACTATAGCCAGAGGTGAGGGAGACAGAAGATGCTGAAGTAGAACTAAGAGGAAAGCAAGGCTCTTACCATATTTATCTTACCATATTTAATCTCCTTCTTTCAAGCAAGAGGTAGGATTACACAAGGCAAATAACCACTGCTTGTGCAGCACCATCACAGGTGGTTAAGTTTTGTATGTGGGACAAAACAGTATCTCCTTGAGAGACCTCTGCATGAAACTAATACAGGAGTTAATGGCTGTACCAGCTTGTCCCTCAGTGTGTCCACTGCTGCAATGTGCCGTGCACTTTATAAATCAACAGCAAAGTGAATTTGTTTACTGAAAATTCAGCGCTGGCTAAGGAAAGATGTACTAGCAGTTTTGCCAGGATGGGTAAAGCCAATGGCTAAAGCAGAAAGACCTGATTACTTCTCAACGACAGCAGCAGCCTTTTGAATTTGAAGGCTTTCTTCCCGAACCTGAGAAAAGTTTTTGAATGATCAAGGCAATTTTGTGCAAGGGCCAAACAAACGCAATGCCTGATATTCACCATTCAACAGATAAAGCCAGGATCTTTTAATGTTTTAATTGAGAAAGATGTCTGCCCATTACCTAGACACAACGCCTGCTAAACTCCCAGGGTTTTAAAATGACAAACGATTTGACCCCCAAAGGGGCTCAGGCTTATGGAGGCTGGACAATCTTTTGCTTGATGCTTATTAAGTGACCAGCACACAGGAGCCTGGTCTGCATCTGGTGGTTCTGGCTATATGAATAGTATTGGACCAGTAACTCATGAGAGCTGTCAGGAACTGGCAAGCACCACTTGTCAAGCTGCCACTTGAATCCAGTCCCCCATGCCCCAACACTCTAAGGTATTTGATCATTTTTTCTAAATGAGTGTTTACTTTTCACATTAACTCATCTGAAAAGTTACGTTGATTGCTTAAAAACAAAGCAGAGAGAGAACATGCAGTTCTAGCAATTGCAAGGCTATAGAATTTTTTTTTTTCCTGAACTCCCTCCTCCCTAACTCCTCCGCTTCAGCCATTTGGTAGAGCAAAGCACATTCACCAGCCCTGTGTGTGCCTGTGCATTAGTCCTCTGCTGGGGAAACGATGCCATAAATTCAAGAGCCTGACTTGCTCTTCAGAGCATACAAAATGGCCATAAATATAAGTATGCTAAAGAGCAGGAATGTTTATTTATGGCATTGTTTGCCCAGCAGTGGAACCAGTGTCCTATGGCTGTTTGTTCTTGCACCGTAGCCCCGCTCTGGGAGGCTGTAATTCATCATGAACTGAATTCTGGTTTCACCCTCTCTGTATGAGGAACAGTTTAATTAAAATGCAGGAATAACAAAGACAGCTGCCATTGACATACAGTAAATAAACCTTTCTCAGTCAGACCGATGCCTTACAAGAGGCAGTTTTCCCAGTCTAGGTTTTTACTTTGTTGGTTTTTTTAAAAAAATAATAAGCCACTCTAGTATAATGAAGTATAATGGAAAATGCAAACATGTTCATCACTGAAAGCAGAAAGCTGCCCCTGGCTATTGGTAACATGCAGCCTTCTGTGTACTGAAGAGTGCTGGGGTAAATGATGGTACACTTTTCTAATAAAACGGCTGCTGATAAATGTTATTCAATCTTTATTTTTGTGCTGTCCTCAATCATATTTTAAATAGGAGAAAACAACACAGAATTTCAACGTGATAAAGCTGTCCTGGCTTTTATGCTCCAAATATCAGGTCTTGATTCCCTTCTTTTCCTTTTTTTGCAATGAACAAATGTAATTTTTGTTGTCCTTGGGTGGAAACTAGGAAGAAGAAGGGTAAGTCAGTATCACAGATCCTGTCTCAAGGCTTAAAGGAAGGTGCATTTTTTTTTGGCTGACATTTAGTTGAGATTTTCTTGTTTCTTCTGAAATGTGTGATGGCAATGTTTTTTCCAGCTCACATTTATGTATCATTTGGTAAGTGTATACTTCATTTCTTTAATGAATGAGACAAATCCTGGGGGAAGAGCTAATGACAGTACTTTGTTCTTATATAAATATATGTAATTGTATTTGCTAAAAGCTAGGTCACATTGTGTATACTCGTATACACATATGTAATTGAAGGATGCAGTAGAAAATAGACTTCTGAAAACTTCTATGATGGAAGGGACATATTTTCCAATCATATTTATACATGTATATATGTGCAAGAATAAACTTTTTCCCCATCCAGAACTTGGGAGATTTTGAGAACCTAGGAAAACAAGGAAGAAAACCGGTGAGAAATATTTCAGCAAATTTAATTCTCACATTTTTTTTACCTTTTCAAGAAAACCACACTGAGGTCATCTCAGAGTTGAGAGGATGGAAATGACCTCACTTGAGTCAGCCTAAAAGTAACACTATAAGAAACAGTCTGAAATGACTGCACCTTATACCTTGCACCTTACAACACTGCTATTACCAATACTGGTACAGAAATCTAATAGGTTTATATTTCCCATGTTATAGAATAAATCTGATTAACTATTCTTCTCTCTGAATAGTCTCATTTAGCATTAGTAGCTAAAGTAGGTGAAGCCTCAGGCTGCAAAAGCTGACCGAGAGTAAACTTTCTAATAAAACTAATGCTGCTAACACAGAACTAGCTGAATCCAGCAGATGCGAGTGGAATGAAGAAGAAGAATGAATGAGGAAGATAAAACTTGCTGAAAGCTCATCCAAAACTCCTGGGGCTTCACCTGACCTTATTAAAATGTCAAAATTGTGGAGCTCCTTCAGAAGGGATGTGAGCTTATTGAAATAGTCATAACTGATCTCCATAAAAACAAAGGGAGGAAAGCTCATAGCAATCAAGAACTATTAAATTCCCAGGGAAACATAAAAAAGTATTCAGAAACAAATTGACCCATTTGAAAACAGGAGGTTTATGATAATGCAGTTCCCTGTATAATACCCCTATTTTATCTGTATGCAAAAAAAGGCTAGGCAACGGAGATCCAGAATATTGGTTTGTACAGGACATCAGAGCAATAAATCAACGTGTGATTGTACCTCATCTGGTGGTTCCAGACACATCAACAATATTATTATGAATTCCAGCCTGGGCAAAATACTTTACTGTTATTGATTTAACAGCTGCATTTTTTTAGTATTCCTATAGCAGAAGACATCCAGCATCTGCTTGCATTTATGTTGAAAGGCCAACAACTCACGTGGACCCACTTGCTCTAAGGGATCACTGGGTCTCCTGCGATACTCTGTCATTTGCGTGAAGGTGGCTGGGAAAATATTGCATTACCTGGGGGTTCTATACTTGCACAACATGTAGATGATTTGTTACTTGCTAGTAAAACATGGTAATTGCTTGAAATATGCTATTTGTCCACGTACTGCTTTAGCAGGAAAAGGTCACCATGCGTGTCCTTCCAAGCTTCAGCTGTGTCAGCAGGAAGGAAAATACTTGGGATTCATATCAAAAGGACAAAGATTAGCAGACCCAGAGCAGGTCCAGGCTATTGTAGAAATACCTCGGCTGGTAACAAGGAAACAACTGCAAGGATTTTTAGGCGCAGCGGCGTGCTGCAGACCCTAGATACTGGGGCTGGGGGGGTTAAGGAAGCCATTGACAGAAGCTACCAAGGCAGAGGAAGCAGAGCCCATACGGTGGTGTCCAGAGAGAGCAAAGGCTTTGCAAATTCAGCGTGAGCTTTAGCTTTAGCTCCAGCGGGTGAATTGCTGGATTATGCCATGTCCCGCAGCTGTCGGCGCAGGCGGGCAGGGCACAGGGCACAGGGCGTAGGCAGGCAGGGCGCAGGCTGGCAGGGCTCAGGGCGCAGGCGGGCAGGGCGCAGGTGGGCAGGGCGCAGGGCTCGGGGCGCAGGCGGGCAGGTCTCAGGGCGCAGGCGGGCAGGGCTCAGGGCTCAGGTGGGCAGGGCGCAGGCGGGCAGGGCGCAGGCAGCGGCGCGCTGCTCAAAGCTGGGCGCACAGCGCCGCCCCGTGGCTGCGCGCTCAGCGCAGCGGCGGCCTGTCGCGCAGGGAGTCACTCCGGCCCGAAAGCGATGGCAGCCACAGAGACTGTCACAGAAGGGAGCACACCGTTAGTCCTGGCTCACCCAACAACCGTGTGTCCCCTGCATGAAGGACAGCTGATCCTTAAGCAACGAGCTACACCAGCACTGTCCCCAGAAAGAGCGCGTCGCTGTGGATTAATGATTTTAAACGCAGCTAATATGACTTCAAAAGATGTCACGCTTTGAATGCTGCAACCTTACTGTCTGTTCCCTCTGATCGTGATTGTGCTAAGGCAGCGTTTCACCCCAGCTGCCTACAGGAAGACCTGCAGGATCAGCCTCGAGAGAACCTAGATCTAACCCTGTTCTCTGATGGACCTTCATACTACGCGAACGGAAAACGACACAGGGGCTGTGCAGTGGTGAGAGACGTAGAGGTACTTGTAGCAGAACCTCTGCAACCCTTGGTGAGTGCCCGAGGGGCTGAATTAACTGCATTGGCCAGGGCAGCCTGGTAGGGACATCACCAGCAGGTAACTATTTATACTTACTCTAAACATGCTTTTGGAGTGTGTCATGCAACGGGTACACTATGGAAAGAACAAGGGTTCCTTACCTCATTGGGAAAGAATATTTCCAAAAGAACAGAACTCCAAATGTTGTTGGAAGCAAAATGGCTGTAGTACCCTGTCTAGCTCAAACCAAAGGATCCAGCAAAATTTAAATAAATAATTAATTGGCAGATAAAGCAACTAAAGCTGCTGCCCGCCAATGTATACATGGAGTGTACCGCTGTAACAGCTCACTCTGCTGATGACTGTCCAGAGATCAATAATCCATCCCAAATACAGGCAGAGATTACTCAGGAAGAACGGGCTCAGTGGGAAAGATGGGAAGCTGAGAAAGATGAAACTGGAATTTGGACTACTGGGGGAAAACCCTTTTTACCAAGAAAATATTTCATGACTTTGACTAGGTGGCTTCATGATAAAACACACGGAGGGATGACAGCAATTGTTAACTGGATTGAAAAAGTGTGGGCAGCCCCCAGAATACATATGGCAGTAAAAAGGATTGTGAGTTCTTGTTCCACATGTTGGAAGTTTTCCAATGCAAAACCCGAACAGGAGGTGGGAGGACAACCATGAGCATACTTCCCATTCTGAAGATTGCAAATCGATCATGCTGCCATGCCTCCTGTGAGTGGATTTAAGCACCTGCTGGTAATCATGGATCAACTCTCAGGATGGGTAGAAGCTTTTCCCACCAGGAAAGCTGGTAGTGCAGGATTTGTCAAAGCACTCTTCTAGGAAATCATTCCTGGATATGGAATACCTGAAACCATAGAATCCAATAGGGGTTCTCATTTTTCAGCAGGAATACTAAACAGTATCTATAAAAGTTTACTAATACAGCAACAACTACACATTCCATATCATCTGCAGTCCTCAGGAGAGGTGGAAAGAATGAATAGGACTCTCAAAACTAAAATTGCTTGAACTTGTAGTTGGGTAGGTTTGAAATGGCCTGAAGTTTTAGGAACAGTGCTATGGGATATTACAAAGACCCCTCGCCAACCTCTAGGGTTGTCACCAGCAGAGTGTTTGGGCAGGCATTTAGCTGTACCTGGGCCCTTTGACCCTGCTAGGACCAGCCTCTTAGATGGAGATGAATGAGTTACCAGATTCGCATTTGGGATACAAAAATACCTACAAGAAAAGAGGGCACAAGCCAGATGTTTTCAACCAGTACCAGCTGGAACGGCAGCATATGACATCCAGTCTGGAGATGCAGTAATGATAAAAGTCCACTTCTGCAAAACAAAGCTGGACCCTAAATGGGGGTGTCTGTAATATTGTGTTACGAACTTCTTACTTTGCTATAAAGCTTTCAGAAAAGGATAACTGGATTCACGAGACTCACGTTAACTGCCAAAAGAATATCAGTTAGATGGACCACCATCAACCCTGTGGGACTTTGTCAATCCTACCTTGGAGATTGAAACTGGAACGACTGGAGTTCATAAAGGCTGAAGGAAATCCCAGAACCACATCATTTTTGTTTTCCTTCTAGAACAAATTGGACCAGGGAGTCACCTGCTTCTTGACCAAGCGGACCATCAGATACTGTAAATCAAGGACAGTGTCCTGTTTGGTGTTTCCACCATCCTTATAGACTGAAAATAACCTCAGGCTCAGTTCCAAGAGGGAAGGATTTGAGATGGCATTAGCATGGCTTGATTTCATTATCCTGCAATAGTTGTGGCCTATGTCATCCTGGGTGGTGTATTAATAACTGTTATAAAGGTCATTGGGAAAACCATCACTGAGGATGGAGTTGGGGAAATATAACCAGAAGAGGCACAGCCAGATACATAAGCTGCTGCTGTGTATGCAGGTGGCACCAAGTGACCAGTGAAGAAGTGTTAGCCATGAGGCTCAATTTTTTATCATTAGATTAAGATTATCTTCTATAGCTTCTTAAATAGGAAATAGAATGCTTACCCTAGTTTTGGCATTAACCCTTCTTTGTATAGAAGTTTTGGTTCTTTTTCTTTTCTAGAAACCCAAAGACCAAGGAAACAATGTAAAGAGAATGAGGTAACTTCAGAAAGTGGTCAGCCAGTGACAGTGAAAACCAGTGAGAAATCAAGAGACCACCAACCAGCTCTAAGTGATTGGACTTCGGGTTTGGTTGCTGGGTGGTATGAATATAATTGAGGGGCACGATCTGGGGTAGGGGTCCCTCTCCAGAAGCACCCAGCTTGAGTTGTAACCTGAGAACGAGTAAAGAGGAATTGGAAACCTTCATTCAGACTTTACATTAATCAGCGGGGACCCTAGTGTCAGACCCTGTTATGGTGGCCGGTGCGCACAGATCCATAACACCTGTCAATACTAAAATTACTTATACTGGTGTAGGTACTCCCATAAGGACAGGAAAATAAATTCTACTCCTACAAAAGCATCAACAGTACTGATTAGACTGATATAATTACATCAATAATAAAAGACCATCAGACCTCTACTTAGCCCAGCGGTACCAAAGCCCGCGTGTACTTTGCAGTGCCCTTTCCCTTTTTCCAAGCCAGGATTTGGGTCTGTGTTCTGTAACTGCAGCCTTCACCTACAGAAATTTGGCAGTTTGTAACATCTAAAGTTGGTTGCTCTGGAAACAGCCTGCAATTTCTTCCAGCTTCACAGCAAGAGCTGCCGAACTCCAAGACAAACAAGCGTAGCATCTCTGCTCAGTTGCTTCCCCAGGCCAATGAATTTTCCTCAGGAGTCACAGATCATTTACTCCTTCTTACCCGCTCTGTGAGGCCAGCCCCAAGGGGAGATTTTGATTGACTTGAGGAAACACTGAAGCCTTGAAGTACCTTTCACGAAAGGAAGCTGGCACAGGAAATCACACAGGGGCCCAAAAAATACCAGACAACATCCACCCGAGTATCAGAAGGGGGCATGGAAGGGATCTATAGAGGATTATAGAATCAGGACCGTTCCCTAAAAGAGCCCTTCTGCTTGGCACCTCCCTTCTCCCCAGCCCTACGACCTCTGACAACATCCTACTTTTCTGTGAGGACTATCGGATGTTACTTACATGTTGCTTGCTTCATTATCAGTCTGTTACTAGTCACTGAGCTCATGGTCTTCTGAGCTCCATCCTTTACCCAGCCATTCATCAAAATATCTGGAATTGCTCGGGCACCCAAAACACACCCTGCCAGCACAGGACAAAGCTGTGGGTGTTTAACACCCAAGAAAGCACCCCGTTTCTTACCAGATTTTCCTCCTGGTGTCAGGCAGCATGAGGCGAGATCAGAGAGCATCCTTTTCCCATCTTCTCTCCCTCTTGGGGACCTGGATACACAGAGTGACCGTAGTACGCACGTGGTACCCAGCTCTTTCTTGGTAAGGTGCAAATTACCTCCCCTGCAGCACACGGCCAGCAGCGTGCCTGGCCTCTGGCACACAGCAAGGCAGCACGCCCGCTTCGGCTTTGCTAACTTCTGTTCAAGTAACGCACAGGGGAAGAAAGAAAAGACCAGGGAAACATCAGGAAACTGCTGTCTTATGTGCAAGATCCTGCCCAAACTATCTCCTCAGCAGATGTCTTGACCCACAGGGACTCTTCATTCTCTTGATCGGAGTATAACAGACCAGGAACTCCGTGTCAAGGATGAGGTCGACTGGCCCCATGTATTCACAAAATAAAAATGAAGGGTCAGAAGCTATTAGGTTTCCATTTTCTGTTACGTAGTACTTGTTGCTCTGTATGAGCTTGGCCCCTACCAACAGTTCTGAACTCATGGTTTTATTAATCTACTTGGAAGTTGCAGTGACAGCCTAAATAGACTTAATTAGTCCTTTAATTAATGGGTATTTTAGTAGACATAAGCTGTCACAAAACACCAGATTACTCAAGGCCTTAGCATAACTGCTGTGCCAGCAGAGCATTACAGAAACCATTCAATACTATGTATTTCATTAAATCCTAGAACGAAATTGCCCATATGTACTCGATGTAAAGATCTTCATGGCTAATTTGCACCAGTGATACACATGCAAATGATCAGAGCTGGAGAAAACATTCTCCTTTGCCTTCCTCTCTTCCTGCAGTAACCTAGTTCACATTAAAGGAGGGCAGCCAAGCAGTAATATTTTCCAGTTTCCTTTTAATAATTTGTTTAAATTAGCTAAAGCAAGTATAAGGTTTTTTCTTTAGGTAGAAGACTCAGAGTATCCTAGTAAGATAAAGACAAGGCAAAGCAGCCAGCCACAAGAGAGCTTTCAGTGCGAGACAAGTATTCTTTTTAAGACATTGAGATATTTTTAGGGTCCAAGCTCTGCTTGAGCTCCTGTGGGGGTGCAGCATCAGCAGATTAAGCAGCGAGAACTCATGCTAAGCCACATCAGAGGCTGCAGGAGAAAACCAGTACCAGAGTATGCCCCACAGGAAAGCCTGGAGGTGAGGAGGGCAGAAGTGTCATGGTCCATCTTGAGGAGACTTAGCAAGGCAGTGGACTGGAAGTGTGAGAACTAACTACATGGTTAAACACAGGGAAACAGAAGCAGCTGAAAAACTTCACAGCAGTGATGGAGAGGAAGTAACAATACTCACTGTTCTCCAATTGAGCTCTCCTCATGATCATTTGGAATTAGAAATTGCCAAAACTGTCCTACCTCATGCAGATTTTCAGACAGTGGAGGAGATGCAGAGCTCGTGTCAGAATCCAGCCTTGATTTTGCTGATGAATTGTAAGCAAAAATACATTGCAAGATGCAGAAAAGGTCCACCTGGTCTTCAATCCCTTCAGGGATGCAAACCCAGTGCAAGTTTCCTTTCCATAATGTAAGAATGTGATTAAAATGGCACAGAAAAGGAATGAGGGCATGCTTGCCTTTGCTCAGCTCCTTTTTCCAGCTTTCCTTATAAGTAAATTTCTTTAAATTCTTGGGTTTATTTTTCAGATGTCACATCAACCCCAAAGTGTGTCATCTTTTCACATGGGTGAGGAAACAAAAGCTTACCAACTCTTCCCCCAAAAAAACTTACCCCCTCTACTCAAAGGGCATGAGACAGTACATTGCAGGAGAGCTTCATGCATAATTGATAAGCTTTGCATGCTTATGATTAAATTATCACAGCTCTTCTTCAGTAATGCAAGGAAGCAAGAGAAAAGCCCTCCAGAGATGGGGGAGGGGACTTCACATTTACATAGATGAAAGAGCAAAGAGTTTGCTGCTCTTACACAACCAGCAAGTGGTTGGAGAGGGCACTCAACTCCACACATTCCTCTTTGCCCAGCTGAGCAAACTGGTGCCTCCTATCACGGCAGTGACACTGGTTCCATTCTGTACTGTATGAGACAAAAACTCAGCCCAACCTAGAGCTGGCAGGTGAAGGTTCCCTGTGCTCCCACCAATACAGAACCCACTGCTGTGTCTCAATCTTCTGGGTGCTTTTCCCCCTCTCCTTGACTGCTAAGTGCAAACAGCATCAGCTATGAGGAATTCAGAAATCTCAACTAATTGAAAACAGACACAGGCTTTGGGTTTTATAGCAGATATCATTTAACAAAAATTAAAAATATATTTTTCTGAAATATTTTTTAAAATAATTTTTAAAATTATTTTCCCAGGTCAGGTTTAAAAAATTTAAAAGCATAATTATCAGGAAGTACTCTTCAAAAGTGACATTTCACAACATCATTTTTTCCATTAAAGCAAAGGTCATGGTTCTAATGTGTTCAGATACAGAGTTAACTCCAAATATTAATTAAGAAAACACCAAATAGCAACACTTCTTCCTCAAAAATACGTGCATCTCCCAAGGTCAGCCATGGCCCATTGCCACCTTGACTTTTTTTTTGCACATACTAAAACATATTAACACAGGACAATTAAAAGGATATTAGACCCAGTGGAGAACAGAACAGGGAAATATTATCAGGGGAGAAAGAAAACTGGGAGAGATTTCCATAACCAGAACTGTAGACTCACTGGTAACACTACCTATATTTGGTGCCTTTCTCACTGAACTAGCTGCAGTAAAAGCCAAACCTCCCATTACCACCAGTTCAGATTCCATTCAGACTGTATACAGCCTACCTTCCCCTGTCCTTTAAGGACATGAAAATTCAAATCAAGTTTTATCATTACAGTATGCCCACAGTGAAATTTCACCCAGTAACTTTTATCAATCTCACAAAAAGGAGTAATAAACAGAATTATTTCAAAACTTACTAACTTCTATCAATACAGAGAGTAAGAAAGAATAAGCATGAACATAAGAAAACAAGATCCAAACCAAGACTCAATAGTAACTAACCGACTGCATGTTAACAGAGCCTTTTAAATCAACATTTTCCTTTGTGCCTGCACAACCAAGACACAGACAACATCCTCTGATACTACGTGCCTTCTAGCTGAGCTCCTCCATAAGCACTGACAGCCTTGATAAGGATTGTCCTTGCTTCTGTCACACTAAGTGATCTTGCTCAGTTATCTAATTTAATTTTATTGATTTCTTCTTCTTGGCTTGTTGTTTGGACACGGTACCCAGAGCAGATTCTGAAATGCCCACTGATGTCTGAGGCAGGAGTAGTTTTCCAGACTGTGTTGGGTACTTCGTTTTCATAAGGACTTTAAACAGTGGCTGGGACAACATATGTTTTAGTTGTTTTTTCATCCCCTTCAGCATTTTTTGCTTCTGGCTTTCTTCTTGCTCACTAGTTTTTCTTCCTTGGGGCAGAAATCAAAGATACAGAATGTTACAAAAAGACAATAACTTACATTGGCCTCTACAACTGGGCTTTTGTAGGGCTAGAGGCAGATGCTAATCTCATCTTTCTCTCTCTAACAAGGTCACTCAACTCCCATATAGTCTTCCAGTCATCTATGACACTTTCAGATCACCCAGGCTGTCCACAAGATAACAAGATCAAGAAGAATCCCAACTACTGAGTAACTACAGCCCAGGTATCATTCTGCTAAATCATTCAGTTGGCTCTCAACCCAGAACAGACTTGGGAACAAAAGGAAAGGGGGCCTTGAACATAAGGTATTAACCCAGGGCTTCCATCTGGGGCAGAAGATTCATCTGAGTATTTCATTCCTTTAGGCATGCCTCATTTCAGCAACTGCAAAACAGGATGCCCTTTGTTCCTTATACATAAAGAACAATTAGGTGCTCAGATTTTATAACATAGGAGAAAGAGGAACATGAGAAAGACTTGAGATAGTTTAATAGGGTCAGATGCCTGAACAGGAGAGAATAAATGAAATCAAGGTTGCTGTAATGTAAATTGCAAGGACATTTCTAAATCCTTTGAAACAGCAAAAGAGGCATTTCATTTATGGGAGGGATGACTGAGATTTTATTGTCTCCAACAAGCTACAGAAGAATCGGAGACTGAACACATTTTAAAGCATGAATTTGGCAAGATTCTGGGTGGCAATTACAAAGTGCTTTGCTTGAAAGCCACAATTTGGACTGGATGTGCTGTTTTGGAACGCATGCCAAAGCACAGCATACTCGCATTATGTCAAAACAAGACAGCAGAGTGCTAATTATCTGAGAGCGCCCCTGCAGTCTGGACAGAGATGATTACTGTTTGCTTGCAAAGTGGCTAAGAACAAACGAGTCCAGCCACGGGTTAAAGGAAAGAAAAAAATTATTATGAACATGCTTCAAAATGAAGGCATCTGCATATTTAGCAGCTAAGAGGTTAGAGACAGCTTAAGCTGAAGTGACCCAGGCAGCAGCCCTATTCAGCATGCCTTCAAAGAACTGGTAGGAAATCATACCTTTAGCTCCTAAAATTTGAACGCAATGTGGTATTTTACAGTGCATCTAAACATCGCAAATCTTCATGGCATTGAACTAATAGGTACCTGCATTTGTACAGCCCTACACATTCTCTCAGGCACAGCCTGCACAACACTGAATTTTAAAAATAGAAGAAATCATTTACTTCTAACAGACCACCAAAAACCTCAGCAACTTAAATATAAGTATTGGCCATTTAGCCCACACAACTCAACCTACATAGGGCTCAAATAATTTTTGGTGTTTGCTGGTGCTTTCTGTGTGTTCCTACACAGAGCTGTCAGGCTCCTGCCCTGATGCCTGACTACCAGAGGGGGTGGGAGAGATAAGCAGAACTGGAGACACAGCTTTTTCTTTGGCACAGAGGGGACATATAAGGCTGTTAAGATTACCCTAAAATATTTGCCAGAACCTAAACAGTTCTTGTCTTATGACATGTGGACTTGCTTTT
The DNA here is from genome assembly GCA_035590215.1 of Microhierax caerulescens. Lineage (NCBI taxonomy): Eukaryota > Metazoa > Chordata > Aves > Falconiformes > Falconidae > Microhierax > Microhierax caerulescens. The sequence goes on along the minus strand of JAVJGJ010000060.1, from coordinate 41,499,029 downwards.
GCCGTGCCAGAATTGTCACACCTCACTCCCTCAGCTCCAGGACTAACTACTGCACACCCACCCTGAAAACACCAGCACCACCACACACTAAGTAATGACACTCCTTTCCTTCCCCTTCTGCCCTGCAGGTTTTAAGAGTTTCTCTGTCATGGCGAGGCTTCTTCTGGATACCAGAAGCAGCTACGGGATCAGCTGAGCACACCCTTAAACAAGCATTTTTACTTGCCCATAAACATGTCATCATCAAGATCAATCTCAAGAGCCTCTGCAGCTTGCTGGAGCCAAGAGTTGTGCTGCTTTGCTCGACTGTTGAAAAATTCTGCCTTCTCAATCTGCCGTGCCAAATTCATCCGCTCCTGCAACAAAAGTACATTTTAGACAGTATGATCAGGTTTAAATGTGGGTCACTTCAGCAGAATCAGTGTTTCAGAACATGCATTCCAATGCAACTGAGGTACAGAGACACTTTTTGGTGTCCCAGCATGTCCCATGTCACAAAGACATGTCATCAATTGTTAAAAGGTTTTTCCTTCTTCAGATCCATGATAGAATCTGACTTCTAAAACATCTCAGCCACTAAATATGCCAGAATGTTAAGTAAATCATTGCAAACACTTCAGAAACATCAAGGACAAATCATGACTTAAATACCTATCATTTCCAAGTTACATATTCACATAGCACGGCAATAAAAGACAACCATTAGCTTCATCCTACTCTGAAGAAGTAAGTGCCTGCAGGCCACATGGAAAGAGTTACGTTCTCAGAAATGCACCTGCATGCTGTTCAGGCACAGGACAAAATGTCCTGTCCTCCTTCCCTGCTGCACACAGGTGGAAGGAACAAAGACGTCCAGCAAACCTAACCTGACCTGCAGCCTTCCAGCTGGGCCAAGCTGTCTCAAATAACTAATTCATTATGCAAAGAAAATCTGCACTGACAGTAAATAATAATGAACCAAAGTTCTGCTGTTTGTAATGTGCCTGCAGTTACACAAAACAAAGCCTGTGCAGTACACCCTGACCACCTCAACTGAATAGTCTGGTGCTACACAGTTAACAGCACCAGACAGAACTGCCAGGATAATGAAGATGCAGAGAGAGGAAATGAGAACATGCAGTGGTCTAATAAAACAAGTCAGTCACTTCTTACATCATTGCAAGAAACTTTTAGAGTTTTTCCATCTTTGTAAAACTTGAGTCCTCTTTCAGTCTCTCCTCTACCCTGGTTCACCAATTCTACTCTTAAGCATGAAATCCCTTCAGACTTTTCCTGAACTTGAATGAAAGCATGCAGAACCAGGGAAGGAATGTGCCAAAGGGACATAAAGAACCAGCATCACTATTGGTCCCAACTACAATGGCTTTGTGATTAAGCCCAGGGCAAAGTTAAATGAGACCTGACCATATGAAGGACCTAGGAGGCTGGAGTCCTGCAACTACAATTACAATGACATCTTTTCTGGGGAGAGGAGCACTATTATGGATAGGAGAGAAGATTGTGAGATGGTGGCAGGAAAATTTAAGTATGTAAACAATATTTATTTGCCCATTAATTGACAGAGCATGATAAAAGCCAAGAACTACTCATCAAGAAACACAGAAGGGACCTCTGAAGAAACACTAACCCCAACAGATTTATTTCATTAACCAGAAACATTTGGGGGGGGGTTGAGGGAAAAAAAATAAAAGCCAGACTCTCTTTGTTACTACCAAGAGGAGAAAAATGAGTCTGTGGAAGCATTTCTTTCTCTTTCAGAAAGCTGCATCTCCTGAAAGATTCACACTAAATACCCCATTTACAGCAAGCTTGGGCTCTGAAACTTGCTGACATTATCCCCAAGGTGAGGATACCACTGTTGCCACCAGGGCAGACCCCGGGCCCAGTCCAAGCCAACTGGATAAGCATGAACCAGAATACCATAAGGAAGGTATCTGTTGCATTATCTGGCTGCTTGCATTTTTCTCCTGTTCTCAGTGACTGTACAATATTCACACACTCCAAACCCAGCCAGATTCCTTTCAAATGCAATATTTAAATATGCCCCATGGCACATGGCTGATGTCACCCAAACTGTTAAAGAGACTGCTGAGACATAAGAAGTAGAAAAATCTGTGGTGACCAGATGCTTTCTGAAATACATTGTTTTCTAAATCCTAACTACTGCCTATTCTGTGAGTTCATGAATGACCATTAAATTCTCCTTAAAACAGGCAATAACCTAGAAAACCGAAACATACCTAGCTTGACAGGGTGCAGTGGCAGCTGTGGCCTCACAGTATAAGAAATTTTACAAAAGCAGAAAACTCACTACTTCAACTGAGAAGAGGCAGATGAAGACCACTGAAGATCTGTGGACCTGCTACTGTTCTCATCTGTTACTAACACAAGAGGCTATAAACAACATACTTAACAGAGCCATCCCTGCTCCCCAGCCACAGAACATATTCCTTCCCTGTACTGTTTGGGAATCTAGTCAGGAGAAACTCCTCATAATAACATTTAAGAAAAATGTGATGTTTATGTTTGAACACCTTTTTTGGGCTAGTTATTGGGGAGAAACCACAAATATTGCTTAAAAAAAGACAGTGTGATCAACTCCATTTTCAAATCCAGGTCCTGAAGAGTCAATTTCACCTGAAACCAGGAAAGAAACTGATGGGCAACACCATAATGTAAGCAAGCAAGCAAGCAAGCAACTGCTCAAGTTGCAAAGAGATTGTTGTTTCTTTACCTTGACAGAAGTCATGCACTTGGTTTCAACTGGAAAAAATGGTAGCTCTTCACTTTTCTGCAACGTTTTATAGATTTTCCTAAAATTCATCAAGTCATCAGGGCCAATGAGCAATAGGCTAAGGCCTTCATTGGCAGCTCGGGCTGTCCTGCCGCTTCTGTGTACATACAACTCAGAAGTACGAGGGACCTGCAAAGATTCAGAAAAAAAATTACGTTGGCCATGGAAAGCTAGGAGCAGCCTATTATGCTTTTGCCAAGAGGTTGCCAGAGAATACTGTTTTTTAATATACACATTGTACATTGCATTTTAACACAGCTGAAGGTAACCTAAAAGATGATGTCAGGACACATTTTTTGTTCTCTGGTCCAGTATTCTTCCTTGCACAAGCTTTTGTGAGTCTCTCCTAATTCCTGACCCTCTGTCATTTCACTTGCAAAGCAGGAAAGAATTGTATGTGTCCTCAGAGAGGAGTTACAGGGCTGAGTCATTTAACATCTTTGTATATTGAAGTTAAGCAAAAAACAAGGAGAATGGTATCTGTTATGTCATTTCTCATATATAATCACGCACTCATGAAGAGCTACCTACTACAGTCACTCACCACAGCAATGATATCCTTAAGTACAAAGCACTAAGGAGAGTTAAATTAATAATGATTAAATCTCTGTACTTGGGACTATACACAGGACAGAGAATCACAGCTTTATAGTGTTCAGGGTTTGAATCAGCAAAAGCTTATTTCAAAATCAAAACAGTAAAAGAAAAAAACATGAAAAATATTTAACCTGGTAGTGGATGACATGCTGCACATTGGGAATATCAAGACCACGAGCTGCAACATCTGTTGTCAGGAGGACACAGCTGAGAAAGTGAGAACACTGAATGAACATAAAACTGAAAAGTAAACCATTTGCCAAGGAACATGAAACACACCAACCTAGAATTCTACCACAGCATTTCAAAGAACAGATTTGTACTGTATCATCTGCTGGAAACATGCTATTTGTTTGCCTGTACAGAAAAGAGTACCCAGTATTACAGAGGCAGTCTTGAAACAGCAATTCTTAAAAGAAAAAAATGCAAACGTTACATTCAGCAGGTCTATTCTGTTCCCAGTAAAGAATTTCACTACCTTGCTTGATCCTGTTTTCCTATGCTTTTATTCTCTCCCAATTCACAGGAAGGCTAGTGCAAATCACTATTCAATGACCTAATCCAACAACCTGGAAGGCAGGTATGCTCACTTTCATTACCTTTTACAGTAGCCTACACAGACTGGATTTAAACGTATCTTTAGCCTGATACGACCGCACCATTAACAACACAGTTGATCTTTTGGCAGGACAGACAGGTTATTACATGTTTCACCAGCTGAGACAAATCACATTATTAACATTATAGATTTAATTAACAGCTTTTTGCAGATGAAATATCTTCTACCAAGCTGCCCTCAAATAAGTTCTCTCAGTAAATTAAAAGCTAGAAATATAAGGGGGGGGGGATTCTGTTCTGACAATTAGTATTTCTCCTTTAACCCTAGAAATTAAGAACTCAAAAGAAGTCATTCTTCTATATGAAGTCTACTACAGAGATTTAAGTCTCCCTAGGGTATGAAATAATTAGTTTTTAAAAAATCTCCCAGAAACTGAAACAAGTTACTTGTAGGTAACAGCAATTTGTTAATATTTTATGGCATCTGACAGCATACTCTATTGCTACAAGGTTCAAAGCAGAAATAAACCGAGAAAATTCTACTGCTTGCAATCTGCAGGAGGCTGTGATAGATGGTCTCATAGATTTCTTCTTGCCTTGAAAATCTGCAGTCTCTGAAAACACCCCATGTGGCCTAGGCCAATACTGTTGATACTACATTTTGCCAAGGGATGCTGCAAATCTGTCACTGAAATTCAACCTCTCTTCTCTCTGCCTAAGTTTATTACCAAGGTACAAATTTCCATGCAGTCAGACAGCACACAGCACTTCACAGCAGGACTATGCTGGGAGGCTTCTGGATTATGGAAGCACTGAGACCACGAACCTCCTCTCAAAAGCCATCCCAAAGCCAGCAGGAAACAGTAATTCTTAAAATGGCAGGATAGGACTGCCTGGGTAAACCTGAGTGCCCACTGCTCTGAAAGGCACAACTCAACTGCCCCTTTTCTTGCACTGCTGTAGGACACCTTGACCCACAGGAAGCTATTTATCTAAATAAACCCACAAAGCCCTAACCCAGCAAAAGGTGGTTAGTTTTCTGATGGTTTAGTGAAATGAAACAATTTACAGCAGGATCAAGTGAGCTGCAGAGACAGGGCACAGGACAAAGAGATGTGCAGGATGGTTATAAAAATATATGGCTGAAAACTGGGCAAATGACAGCTCCTTCAGCATCAATGAGCTGCCAGATGACCACAAGATAATTCAGGCTCAAAGGGACCTCAGAAGGTCTCTTGTCCAACCTCCTCAAAGCCGGATGAACTGTAAGACTGGACGAGGTTGCTCAGGGTTTTATCCAATTGAGCCTTAAAAAAAGCCTCGACAAATGAGCAGTCTGTTCCAATGCTTGTCTGTCTTCACAGAGAAAAAGTTCTTTCTTACATAGCCTGAACCTCACGTTTCAACTTGCACACACTATCCTTCATTATCCTAGCATGCACCACTGTGAAAAGCCTGGCTCTATCTTCTTTTAAGATATTGGAGGGGTGCCATTAGGTCCTCACAAAGTCTCTTCCCAGGTGATGTAAACCCAGTGCCCTCAGTCTGTCCCCTTGCAAAACCAGTGCTTCCTGACCATCTTGGTGGTCCCCCACTGAACTCACTCCAGTTCACCACCTCAACCATCAGGTTCTCATCCTTAATCATTAATAACCTGGGCTCATGAACAGGGTACTCACATCCCCAGCTAACTCCCTCAACCCGCTCCTACTCTGAAAGATCTGTTCCCTCTCCCCATTACCCTTTACACGATTTCTTTTTTCTCTACCAGTAAGTAAAAAAAACCCCTCACCTCTCTCGCTCAGCAAACCTTTCCAGGTTTTTCAGCCTTTGCTTTTGGTGCATGTTGGCATGCAAAGGAAGAGGATCACAATTTAAGATTGTAAGGAGAGAAGTGAGGCGCTTTATGCAGTCTATGCTGTTTGCAAAGACCATGGTTCTTCCTGGGTACTGGAGAAGAAAGTAATAGAGATAATAGTCCTTCTCATTTGTATTGCAGTGGATTCTGGTCTCTGTCAGAGTCTCAACAGTAGCCTCTTTCCTTGTTAAGTCTATTACTTTGGGTTTGCCCTTTATTCCTACTTTTTCCATTAACAATTCTAGTTTGGTCTTCTTGTCCATCTTTTTAGCATTCTTTTTCTGTAAAACTCTTGTGGGAGTCTGATGGACTAAAGTCAAAGTGGCAGAAAAAACAAAAGTCTGTCGTTGAGGGTTATACTGTGAATCATTTAAGATTTCCAACAACTGAGACAGCTCTAAGAAGTGACCTTTCTCAACCATTCGGTCTGCTTCATCAATCACAAGGCACCTGTCAAATAGAAAACACACAATAAAAATACACTTGTGCAGATAAACACAAATCTGCTATGCTCAAAAGGAACTTTTCCTGCTAAACATGTGAGGGAAGTTCTGCATGTAAAACCCAAAGGAGCACGAGGTATGCTGGGGTAGCTACAGCAGTCTTCCACATTGCCTTTTGAAAAATCAAGTTTCTAAAAGAAAAATGAGGGGTTTGCTACTAGCTTTAATTGACATTTCCACCTATCAAGATAACCAGTGTGCATGTTGATAAACACTCTGGCAAAGAAATAAGTTCTCTTACATAGTCTAAATTATTTAATCAGTTAGTAAATGTAATCAGTACGCAGTGATGCCCGCTTCAGAATCCAGCAGTTAGTCTAACAGGCACCTTTACCTGAGCTGCCGAAGATTTGAAAGATGTGGGTGTCTCTCTTTAATTAACTCCCACAGACGGCCTGGGGTTGCAATTACAATTTCTGGCTTCCGATTCAGTAAACGTTCTTGCTTCTGTGCAGCCATGCCTCCAACTAGAATTGCAGTCTTAATGCCTAGAACATATAAGTAATAGTTTTTATCTCACTAATTTATCAGTGAATGTCTTTACATACACCCAGTCAAAGAAGTATTTTTGAAGTCTATACCACAACTTTCAGCAAGCATTTTAGCCAGGAAATTTCAGGGGGGTTATGTAACACTGAACACACACACACACCAATTCCCTCAATTTTACAGAAAAATCCTTGTTAGTTAGAAGCCAAAAATATTCTTTTAGTGCACCCATCTCCCAATAGCAGGAAGAATCATGTATGTCCTCCATACCCATTAACTTTGTTTACCTGTACTTCATAATCTCCTATTTTGTCAATTTTATCTGCATGAACCAGCGTGTTCCTGTTATGAATAACAAGCAGGCCCCTCCAAGAATAAGACTGAGAAATGCCTGTCAAGCTAGTAACTGCTCATTTGCTATGGAACAATCCTAATAATCCGAACAAGAAGGCTCCCACCCAAGTAATGATTCTCTGGAGCGCACATTAGCACAGACCCTCGGTTAGCTTTAAGCAATTTGCTCAGGTACTAAAAGGTATTTAGCAAGAGAAGCACAGACTCCGCACATCGCTTATTTCACTCTACAAAAATACACTGGCCCATGACAACCTCAATGCTACCGTGCAGGATTCCTCCAGTACCCAAGATACCATTGACCTTTCCTCCCCACTACTTGTGGAACGCCATGCTTCCAGGTGGGGATTTTTTTCAAAGTGACTTTGAGACAATAAAGAAAGCCTACATCAAAACATTTTCTCTCTTGCTGCAACAATGATATATCACTTGGACAGCAGATTCTTACACACAAATACCACTGCTCCTATCAGAACCATACTGACATAGATTGATTATTTCAGGCTAGGAGTTAAAATTAGCTTTGTAATCAGCTGTAGACTGATGAGCACAGCAGGACATAGAGACACCAAAAAAAAGCTTTTAAGCACACCTTACACACTGCACAACATATCCCTTTCAATAAATAAGCAATTACTACTGTTGGAGAAGTAGGGAGCTGTTCCCCGATTCTCCTCAACTTGAACAGTTTCACATCCTCACTCACTCACTTAACAGATGTGCTGACCTCTGGTCTGGAAGAGAAAGGTACAGAATGGAACTGCTTTCATCAGGCTTGTCACCCAACAATATGCTGTGGCCCAACTGCCACATAGGTAAATCAGACAATCAAGCAGCGCCTTCTACCCTTAAAATTTATGGCCATAATTTATTTTTTTGATAGACAGATATATTTTTATATATATATTTATATTTTTGATCTATCTACTATCTACATAGATTGATATGTCTGTCAAAAAAGGATATTTTTTTTTAAATTATATATACATACACATAATGAAATTATTTTTTATAGATAACCTACATTATTCAAAACCAGGACAAGTTAGCTGTGGCTGGGTATCTAGTGCTGATTTTCTGTTGCTAAAGCACAAGTCAATAGGTATTTGAAGAAACATTTTAAAGCAGAATACCCCACATTAACTGTTTACTTCCACATGCATCTCATTGAAGAATCTTAATGCATTTCTCAAACACTAGTGACTATGAACCCTAACCCTTCAAAAGCCACCCCAGTTTTATGACACAGAAGAAGCTGTGGCACACATTTTGTCTCAATCCAAATGCCAAGATCCAAACATAGCATAATTTGGGACATGGTCCATGGGGTCTACGTACCTGTAAATTTTGCAACTGCATCAATGTGGTGTTTTACTTGCACAGCTAATTCTCTTGTGGGAGTAAGGACCAGTCCTAAAAGAGGTCTCTTTTTATGGGAGCAAACAGTATATGTCTCTTCACCAGAGTCAAAGTCAAAATTTTCCAGCACCTTCACACAGCCTGTTGTGAAAGATGCACCATCTTCATCTCCGCTACCTTCAGCCTGCTGATGGGCTAGCTTTTCCACTTCACCCTCATTTTCCCATCTTGTTTCTTCACAATATTGATGGGACTCTTTAGAAGCACTGTCATTTCTGCTTGTTGAGCTATTTGATTTTTGCCACTGCAGCACAGAGTGAATCATTGGAATTGCAAATGCAAGCGTTTTGCCACTTCCTGAAAAAACAAACAATAATAATACAGACCAATAAGTAATTTATTTGAAAAGATGAGAAAAGCAACATCCAATCACTAATCTTGAAACATGCAGTTGTAACAGACACAAACTCTTGATCTTTGTAAGACTAGAAACTTGCAGCAATAGCATCTTTTCTCCTGTTCCCTTTGTACATCTCCCCGAGGTCACCAATAGCATACTCCCTGGGGAACAGGTATTTTTCCAATCTCTAGCAGGTCAGGCAGATTCATTTGTTCTGAAACTGTTTTTTAAAAGCTGCAGTTGCAGCCAAGATATTTTTAAAGAACTGTATGCCCGTAAGGAGAATACCATGCCCTAATTGACAGTTCTGATCAATGTTCTCCAGATAAAGGAATAGCAAATGAGGCCAAGGGCAAACTGGAATGTACTTGAAGGATTCACTTTCATCTTCAGTTTACAGTGCCGTGTTTACAACTTTCTAAGAATCTGTTGTTTGAAATACTCCACCATCTAATTTCCTGATCTTTCACAAGCTCACATTTTCATAATCAAAACATATACATCTGATTTTAAACAGATAATCCACTTTGGAGAGAAGGGGGCTGTTAAAACACAAAAATGCTCCCCTGACTTTAATTTCGAAGGTTCACTGTCCCAAACTGCAAGTCACATCCCTGCCACATATTCCCTTCTGAACTATCTGTCATGAATAAAGATGTCAAGTGAAGTCTGGTAGGCACATCCATCCCAGTTAAGGTTCTCATAAATATCAGCTCATTGGTCACAAAAGCAGCATCCAGAGCACAAGACACTATTACACCACTCCTGTAATAGGCCACTGCTGCCAAGCAGTCCCCTGGAGATGTCATCTCAATTCCTTGAGCACTGCTTGTCTGTATCACAAACCCATTATGATTTGCCAAATTCAGCAACATGGAATTTTGCTTATTTAGGGGAGAATCTTAGTAATAGTTACTATACAGCTACACCCACCGTCATTATCCTGGCCAATACTGCTGCAAAGTCTCCTCATATTCACTTCCCCACCTTTCTGTGTGTCTGGGAGATCTCATGACTTCTCCGCTTGAAGCAGAAAACATTTATAATCTGGATTTGCAGAGCACTTAAATAATAAAATTCTGCATTACCAGAACATCTGTTTTTAAGGTGAAGAACACTGCTGATCTTGAGTTAAATGTAATGCAATATGGTTGGTGCAAGTGTCAGTACTGCACTCAAGCTAGATTATGGCTGTGATAATCAGGACTATTCTGCAGGCACTAGATTCACCCACAAATTAAGCAAATAATCAGCTCATGGGGCACATTATCTTCATGACACATGGATCACACACCACAGCCAGGCCTGCAAAACCAGGAGAAAAGTAAATCTTGGTATCTCTAGATATTACAGCAGCTCAAGCCAATTAATGCTCTTTGAAACAGTTTTAGATTGAAAGATTTTAAAATTTGGTTCCTTAACCAAAAACTTCACTAGTTCTGTAAGGTAATGAACAGAACCAGTCAGACCTACTGCAAAAACCACAAGCCTTGACATTCCCTGCATCTGATCTCCACAGGGGTCTACTGTCATATCAAAATCTTGCCGTTCTCCCCTACAGTGCTACACGAGAGAAGATGAATAGTTCTTTCACCTGACACATTCCTCCCTCTGTCACAACGTTAAGGGAGGTTGTAGGCTATAGAAAAAAAGACCTGGATAGTTTCAGCCCCTCCCAGCTTGCAGCACTTCCTAACAGACAGTTGTCTACATCTTCTCTCAAGTTTCTACAGGAACACTGATGATCCACCGGGCTCTCTGGAGAGAAGAACCTGGCTTTCTCTCACGAAAGAAGAAAATAAATGAGCAAAACATAGCCCTACTACTACCTTAGGGTAATGCGAAATTAGAGAGCAACAATACAACCTACCACCAACTGTGCCTTCTATTCTGCGGCTAGAGAGGGATTTGCTTTCCAGCACTGCCAAAATGGCACTTTTTGCAGTGCAAGAACACCATTTTAATTTTCAGTTCCATTTTCAAAAACATTCCCTTCAGGGTTTTCTAATCTTATTAAAGCTAATAGCACCAGCCTAGCTCTAATTAAAATAAAAATGCAAATGACTGCATATCTTATTAGTTACTATACCTTCATGCTCAAAAGCAGTAAATGGCTTTACAAGACAAGCAGTGAGATAAGGCAACAGGAACAGATGAAAAGAATGTAGGAAGCCTTTAAACCAAGGCAGTTTCCAATTGTGCTTCCTATTTTTAGTTTTTCTGGGGAAAAAGACGTTGCACTGCTGAAGATGGTAAAATTTCAAAGGTAAGAGCAGCAAAACAGAGGGAACATAATGCTTTGAGACTTCAAAGCATTAAGTAAAAAATGAGCTGTAACAAATTTCATGAAGGCTCACAATGCTCAAAGACAAAGGCATGAGCTGATCACGAGACGGACAAGAGACAGCACCTCTCAAGTGACCAAGGTAACACTCACTTCAAGTGCAAGCAGTGAGAAGGGCTGGTGACAATATACAGGCCAAACCGAGACAGAGCACAGGGTGGGCCTGTTTTGCTACAACAAATGCCTAGGCCACATTCATATCTAACACGGTCCCTAGTATTTATTTACTGTTCCAAGCTACTACTGAATCACCTTCAGAGGAACCTAGTTCTCTGCTTTGCCTTGGCACAGGGACATCCACAGGAGGTAAACTGCTTTAATGTTTGTTTCAGTAATTCTGGCCTTTGCAGTGTTATGACTTTGCAGTTCCCAAACTAGGAAACAATTTGAGAAACAACAGAAAAATAGACTTCTGTCAAAAGCATAAGAACTCATTGAGACTTCAAAGCTTTGCACATCGTGTTTTGTAAAGGTGGAACGTCCTGTGTTTCTGAGATACAAAATTTTAGTACTTGACAATGAATCATTGCTAATATGTTGGATATGCCAAAGATACAAGCTCTTCTCCTACATATAAATGCTTCTTCTGCTACATATAAAAACTTGTAAACGTGCATTTCAATAGGGCAGATGGGAAGTTCCCAGCATATACAAATGGTTTAACAGATCTGTACCTGTTTCTGCAGCACCAAGAACATCCATGTTATCCCGGATGGCAGAAGGCAAGGCTAAGGCCTGAATAGGAGTTGGAGCACTAAATCCCAGGTGGCTCAAGGCCCGCAACACTGCTTCAGGTACAAACAGGTTTTTCCATGCAGACACATCAGCTTTGTGATCAGTCGAGGCAGATAAAGCTTCTGTTGTCCAGTTTTTAACTTTTTTAGAAGTAGGTAGTGATGGAAAAGCTTCCTCAGATTGAGAAGCCTTTTTTTTAGCTACCTTCTTTTTCTTTGGAGCATCTTTTCTGTCTGAAGTGCTTTCAGCCACAGGTCCATGGGCCTCACAATCTGCTGCTTCAATTATTTTCTTAGATTTTGCCTCTTTATCAACTGGCATATCAACTTCTGCTGCGTTAGAATCATCGCTTTTATCTGGTTTGCTTCTCAAATCTTTGTTTTTCTTTTTCTTTTTGGGAGGGACGACAGGTTCTTCCTCCTCCTCCTTAACTTCTGAAACACTCTCAGCCTTTCTCTTCGTTTCTTTTACTTTCCCTACTTTGGAAGAACTTACCAATTTGTACTCTGTAAGTTCCTCCAAGCATACTATATCTCCAAAGTCTTCATCCCCAAATAGATTGGGGTCGATTTCCACCGTTTTCCATTTTCCTAGTACTTTAATGCCTTTTTGTTTTGGTTTAAAGTGAGATCTAAATCTCCCTCCTTTTTTGGTCTTCATTTTTACCTAAAAAAGAAAGTGTGGGGGTGGGGAGCAGTGCATCAGATCAAAAATAATCAGGACTACACCGATGGCTGTCAAACAAACGGGAAGGCACAAGCCTTTTTTTGTTTGTTTGTTTGGGGTTTTTTTTGTAATAGCATTAATATGAATGTTTAACCATGGTAATGTTAATTACTGACAGTACAACTTCCACAGGCCAGGCCTACAGCCTCGCCCCTGGAACAGCGCCAGGGATAAAACCAAACCCGCTAGATAACCGGATAACCGCCCCCCGCCGCGATGCGCTCCCGCCCTGCC
>JAVJGJ010000060.1:41446029-41462293 GCA_035590215.1 Microhierax caerulescens | reverse complement strand
TACATATTTTCTTGGTAATGTTACTTACATTGTTGGGCAGGCCTGGAGATAAAAATGCTGGATTTAAAAGGAGAAACAGAAAATATGCCATTTTCACTGCTGAAATTGTAACTGAGCTTTTTGAGGAGGAGGATTTATGTCCATATTAAATCGCAAAACATGAGTCACTGCCTCATTGCTGCTTGTACCAAAATTCTTCTGTTATAAACAGTTAATTTTGTTTATATAATTTCATTTGGAAGCTCAGGATTAGGATACCTATTTCTCTGCCATTTTGGGAGCTAGAAGTTATTTAGAGTATAGTCTTCAGGGCGAGATTTAGTTTTATTTTTGCTTTTTACAGCTGTATCAAGTGCTAACAGCTAAATCAATGGAGAAAATAATGATGACTACTTAAAATTAACCTGCTTCTTTAATATAGATTTTAAGACAAGAATATGTCTATTTCCTCTTACTTTTATCACCATGTGAAGCCAACGGTAGGTGCATTTTCAGGGTTACTTGCAACTTGTTTTGAACCTTGCATGCCTGTTGTATTACACATGAACAAAATACTTGTACCATGAGTTTGTAATAAATGGTTAGGTGCATACTGGTATGGAAAAATCAGCTCTTAAGGGCAGGTAAACGCATTTGTGCTTTGATCACTTAAACCATTCTGCCTATTTTAAAACAGTGTGTTAGAGAGTAGGTAGATCAATAAAATTAATATCCAGATCTCTGTGTCCTATTTATGTATTGCCAATTCTGAAGGCTTTAAATAGTTAATTTTCCAGTGTCTCATCTTACTTCCTGATTAAATGAAGAAGATGGTTTTGTTGTTGGCTGTTTTCTCTTTTCGGTGGTGGGTGGTTTTGGGGTTGTTTTTTTTTGGGGGGGGGCGTTTTTTTTTTTTGGGTTTTTTTTTGTTGTTTTTTTGTGGGTTTTTTTATTGTTTAAATGAAGAAATGGAAAGTGGCAGCCTCTGGATGTATTGTGTATAATGTCCCACACCTATAAGACCCCTGAAATGAAAAAGGTTCTAAGATTTTAGTACTTGTTAGGTCATTTGAGGTGTTCGTGATTCAGTTTACGTGCTTTCTGGTGACGGATGCAAGTATTAGGGTTGAGGTTTCTTTATTCTGTTGCTGCTGTTGTTTGAGTCCATCATACAGAAGACTGGTTTTATTTTTTCCCAAATGCTGTTCCTTCCCTAGCAAGTGTGAATATCTTATTTTCCTTTTCTTTGCCATCATCCCTATGACTGGTGGTTTGCCTTGAGATCATTATCTTCAGGAAACTACACACTGAGTGAATACCCGTTAAGATGGTTTGTGTGACACCTGTAAAGACTATGTTGGCCCTGTGATATTCATGGAGAAATTTGGAGTTTTGGATGCAATGTAATAATAGTGATATTCTAAGCACTGTGTGCTGTTTTTAAGTTAAATTCTACCTGTAGATATCCATTTGCATAGATGACATATCAGACATGAAATAAAAGTATTATTCATGCAAATAATTGCGTTAATATTGCACAGTGAATTTAGACTAAACATTTACTGTCCCACACCTTGTAGTGATCAGTTAATTCTGTTCAATTACCCAAATTTTTGGTTTGTAAACAAACCAAAGGACTGGTGCTGGTGGAGGTGGTTTGCAAATGTTAATATATGAATGGTTGCCTTTTTCTGAAATTTTTCTTTTTTCTATTATTTTTGCTTTCATAGAAGGATGTTGTTACTGACATAGTAAATAAATAAGCCAAATATTGTGATGGTTAACACTGGTATGCTGTGAAGGATCTATGCAGTTTAGCATATTTGACACACATTCAAAGGGAAGAGATATTCTTTTCTTTCAGAGAAGATTCCGAACTAATTTTAGTAAATGTGGGTGGAATTACTGGTAAACGCTGTATTTATTCTTTCAATTGCAGAATGTCAAACTCGTTTTGGGATAATCATACTGTTAGAAATAAGTTAAAATATGATTATATGAGGAAAAAAATAGTCTAACAAAAGGCTACTCAAGATCATTGTAGTGATTTTGAAGGTAAGGAATGTTACTAGGATTATAATTACCTAAAACTAGTTGGGTAGGCGGGAAGATTCTGATCATGTGCTCATAATGATTTTGACAGGAATGTAAATACAGATGAATTATCTGTATGCATAATACTCATTTGTATCTACTGTTTGAAATTATTCTGCCAGAGAGCTGGAAATATGCAAGACTTGTGTCATCACTTCAATTTGTTTACTATGTTAATTGTATTATCTGGTTTGATTGTCTGTCCACTCCAAGCTGTATGCCATCAATGGAACAAACCTCATTTATTTCTGAATGGCATGACTGACTCTTTCTTCATTTTAATCTAAGGAGCTGAATTTCATCCTACTTCTCAAAGTGAATGTGAATTTAGTAAAGCACTTTTTTGTTTGACAGAATGTGAATCAGCAACAGCTTGGAATTGAATTAATTTTTAGTTATTTGCATGTTTACCTCCAAAGGCTGCCTTTGGTCTATAGTTACTTGTGATACACGAGAAATCACCATCAGAGGTATCTGTTTGACATTGTATTACTGATGCATGTAACTGAAGTAGATGTCCAATACTACTTGAAAATATTTGAATAATGAACAGAAGGAAAACAAACAAGGCTTTCCACTTCTCAGCTGTCTAAAATCTAGCTTATTGGAGGAGTAAGTTCACAGTTTGGGGTTTGTTTTCTAATTCTTTTTTTTTATTTTGAGTCACCAGGCCCCTTAAGTAAGACAGCAATAATTTGGCAGAAATTTAGTGTTACCTGTTCGAAATCATCTTGAGGTCACAGTCAGATTTCCTTGGTTGGGAAAAAGGAACTGCTTCTGCAGCTAAAGCTTGAAAAGACGTGTTAAAATTTCAGATATTTTTTAGTGCTTACAATTTACATTGAACCATGAGCTCAGCTTGTATTCTTACATATGATACCTATCTACTTACAATGTCTCTTTCTATAACTATATATATGTATCTACATACAATATATAGATGCATTTCTCTTGCATGTGGGGAAAATGCTGTGAGCAATAGCTTCAAACCCCTGGGCTCAGTGTCTTTACCCTTTTTTATTTTTCTTGTGGCTTTTCATTCATTCACTATACTTATACACTGTACTTTCATTCATTCTGTACTCAGCATTATTTACAATATTTCTACGGGTCTTTTACATTTACATTTTCTTCGATCCAGTCTGTGTGATTTTGAAAATGGATGGTCAGCTTATATGCAAAGTATGTTTTTTGTACCATTTGTCTATGTTATAGTGGTTGATACAGCAACTTAGATTTTGTCATTCTGAATCTTATAAGCCTATTTGAAAAAGTTTGATTTTTTTTTTGGAAGATAACTCAAAAGTTCTATTTGTACTTTATTTAAGTGTAAGAATGTTATGGTTATTTCAGGCTTTTACCATGGTCTTCAATATAAAACAAACTCTTGCCTATACAGAAAGGCTTTTTTTTTATGAAGCAATGCAGGTATAGACAAATAGACCAGTAACAGTTGCTTTCCTAACCTTATGATGGTAGGTTTCCTAATGGTACCCAGAGGAATTCCTAATGAAATTAGTATAGCATAGTTTGGTTTTAAATGATTGAAGAGACTCCTAGCAAGGTGAAGGGAAGTGTTATCCTCTATTAAAGCAATCAAAAAATCTTGAAAAAATAGGCAATTTTTTTAGACTTACCAAGGAGAAGTTGAAATGCACAGATACAGATTTGACTATCAAGAACCTTTAAATATTCCTGAGAAGGTTCGTATCAACTTCCACAACTATCAGATTAGAGTCGCTGTAAAAAAAAAAAAAAAAAAAAAAAAAAAAAAAAAAAAAGGAATTGATACAATGTGGAATACGTGAGAATGCATGACGGAAAGTCACACAAATAAGTAATAAAGTGGAAACTTTGGGATCTATTGATTATGATACCCTACAACTGTAAGACCCATGGGTGGAGGAAGACTTTAAGTAGATTTTTAGTACTTGTTAGGTCATTTGAAGTGTTCATCTTTCATGCCACCAATAGCTAACTCAGTGGATGAAATGTACTGGTACAAAAAATAAGACTGGAGAATGAAAAGAGATCTTGTGTCTAAATTAGACTAGAAGATAAATTTAGGTCAGCAGAATTAATTTACCCTTCTAGAATTTGGTTAGCATCTGTGATTATTTTTTTTTTCTCACTTTCTGTGTAGAAAAATTACAGGCCTTGTACTTTCTCAGAAGACTTCTTATATCATATAATGCATGTTGTGAAATTACAAATCTTGTTGAAAGTGGGAATTATAAATTCTGGATTAGTGAATGAGGGCTGGGCAGAGGGAAAAATAATATCAGCTACTAGCTTGCTTTTTTATATCACCTAGGAATTGGAAATTATATTATTTTCATCTTGGAGAGAAAAGACTGGTTTTACATTTCAAGTTTTGAATCAAAATAAAAGACAGCAAGATGAATTCTACCCAGAGACTGTACAAAATGCAATATGTGTTATAAGTCCTCTAAAGAAGAGGAAACACTTAGCTTCTAGCAGACAGTAATGTTGATACTAAGGTAATATTTGAGAGGAAAAATGTTTTCCTTTGAGGCACTTTTTATTTTCTTGAAACTCTTCTTAAAATTCAAGGGAGAAAGTAATTTGTGTCTGAACTCACAGAAACTGATGGTATTAGGAAGAATCAAGTTATTGTGTCATTATAGTACATCTGTTTTGGCTCAGGAACGGAAAAGAATATTTGTATGAACTGGACATCCTTTCTGTCTCTGACAGTTTTTCAGCAAGCAGACAGAACTAAGAAACTTCAGTTGATCAGACTAATCCTAGCAAACAAGGTTACTATGAATACAAAACTACTGTGCAGCTAAATCTTGGATTTCCATTCTTGCTTTAATTGCACTAAAAGTTTCATGCGTAGTGGTACATGTTCAGATATGTACTAAGATCAGATTAATTTTTTTTTAATGTATAGGTCGTGGAGGTTTTATTCAGATGTGCTGTAAAATGATTGTGAACACATATGTCTAAAGTAGAAGACCAGGATGAGAAAGTGGGTTTGAAAATTACATTTTAATAGAAAAGTGTTATAGTGTCAAAGGAGGTATTCATACTGTGATATTACCAGAACTTCTGACTTCTTGAAAATGGATATTAATCAGGTGTTACATTTTCATATTAACCTTATTCTATCTTATTAATTATAGAATAAAATTATATATATATAATTATTTAAAATTATAGAAGCCTGAAAATAAAGTTTCTTCCTTTTATTTGCTCTGGCTAGGCAGGTAACAAAGGGAGGGAAGTCTTAAAAGACAAAGCTGCTTAGCGCTTCTTTGGCCTCATTCCAGTCTTGGACTTAGTTGTAGTCTGGTTTATATCCCTGTTCTAGAATCATGCTTATTGTCGTATATGTCATATACACAAAGGCTTGCATATTTAAATGTTATACTGTATTAATACATACAGAAAAAGGCCATTGACTTCTAGGACAATTTAAATTAGTTTTGAGTTCATTACATATGGTGCCCAGCTAAGTGTGGTCTTCAAAAGGTGTTCTGACAGTGAAGAAGGTGCAACGTAGGGTTTATGAGCCCCAGTATTGTATTTTAAAATACGTAAGATCGGTTATAGTATATAACCAATATAGATCTGTAATTATGTATATGTATGTGTCTAAATGAGTAATGTTTTTTAAGTTCTTATACTAGATTTTCTTTAGAAGGAAGCCTCTTTTTTTAGCAGTTGCTGTACAATGCCAGAAATGTTAAGTACTTTGATACATCAGTAATCTGTTTTTAAAAATACAGCCTAAATATCTTGTGTGTCTTTGCATTTTCAAATCCTAGTGCAGATTATCAGGTAAAACATAATTTTGATTCCAGATACTTTTTTCATCTGCAACATGGTAGAAGATAATGCACAACTTTGTGCAGCACTTAGGGTCTATAAAATCTTCCTTGTAATATATAGTTTCAAGACTGAGAAGCATGAGCTGTGCAAATATTAACAAAGTCTTTGTTTAACTGAGGCTCTCAAATGAAGTTGTTTTAATGAAATTACAGATCCCTCCATGGGACTGGGTCTGTTTATAATATACTTGTTACAATTTATGTCAAATAAATGTTCAGACACTATCATTATATAATTTATGTTTATGAAAGTATAACTGAAATGTAAGCACAAATAACATGAAATAAAAGGAAACTTACAACTTTACAGTGGTGTTAAGAAAAGATTGTACTTTCACAGAAAATACCAGTCTATATTTTATAAAAGGAGTATTCACTTTGAAACAAAATGAAAATTGGTCTTAAAATAATTTATTTATATTTGTGATTTCAAGAAATGTTCCTATTTGCTAGATTTTTACTCCCTTTTTGTTACCAAAAACCTGAAAATATTCAAAGACAAAATTAAAAAGTAAAACTTATAGAAGTGTTAGTTTTTACTTAGCAAGAGCAGTACATAGAAAGCAGTTTAATAAATTTCAAGTCTGTGTCTACCTGTCTGCATAGGAAAGATTGCTATGTAAAAATCTTCGCAATATAAGTCAAGAAGATTGTTTAATTCCAGAAGTCTTATGGGCCAAGCACTTTTATGTTATTGACAGAAATATTTATCTGGATTTCTAGTTTGCCTTGGCAACCAGCGTATTGCACAGAAGAACAGAAATCCTGGAAGGAGATTTGATATTAAATCATTCTGAATGGGCTAAATCCTGTCACAATCAGAGCTTTTATACAAATAGGAAATTAAGTTTAGTATTTAAAAATCACAGTCAGAAGAGTTTAGGTGGCTGGGGACTTCTGGAGGTCATTTGGTCCAATGCCGAGCTCAAAGCAGGGCCAGCTTCCAAGTCTAATGTAATTTGATGTTAGATCAGGTTGCTCAAGACATTGTCCAGATGAGTTTTGAATATCTCCAAGGATTCCCCCAACCTCCAGGCACCCTTTTTAATGTTTGATAATGTTCTTTCTGACTTTCATTTTCCCAATACCTGCTTAGTTATTGAATACTTTATGAATTTTTTATCATGTTATTCTGATCAATCACTCATTGAAGTTGGTAAATTTTTACTTGTGTTTTCAACAGATGCAGGTTTAGACCAACACAGAACATTTTGGAATCTTGTACTAAGAATATATCACTTATGGGTATTAACACTGTAATCCCCCACAACCATCCATCAGATCTACTAGATTTGTAAAACTAAGTTACACAAAGCATGGACTTCAGCGGTTGATTCAGCAATGGCTATTTAGCAAATCATTTTTGCTGAACTGATACTGTTGGCCACAGTGTTAAGGAAAAGTCAGTTCATAAACACAGTGCTTTAGTTAGAGCTTGGGTAAACATTGTACCTCAAGTTGTCTTTACAATGCCATATTCTGCTCCTGTCACTGTGTTTTGCAGGCTAGTGCAAATGAAGTTGGGGGGGGAGAGAGAGATATGTAAATCTATGTTCTCTTTTTCAAACTCCTTTGTGGTAATATTCTCTTGGGGAACATTCAGTGACTAATCTTCTTTCTTCATGCTGTAGAAGGAGCTGTAGTCCTTCATTCCCTTTCCAGATAGGAATGTTCCTAATTGAGTACTCAGGGACTTTTAAAACTTTTTTTCTCTTAATTTGCAGAATCTGTTTTTGAAAATGCTTTAAAAATGAAATTCAAATTGAAAGTTTAAGGATCCATTTTAAGTAGCTAACTATTTTAAATATAAGAAATCTTGTTGTCTGCCCTGAGCTTGCTGAAAGTTTGCAAACCTGGAAACACCCCTCCTGAATGTAATTATAGTGTAGTCATGGTGGAAAGGGACCTCTGGAGATAATCTAGTCCACCTCCCTGCTCAAAGCAGTGTCAATTAGAGCAATGTGTTTGGGGTCTTGTCCTGAACTCAGGATTTTGAATCCTAAGGATGGAGTCTCTACCATCTGTCTGGGCAGCTCATTCCAATATTTGAGCAGTCTGACATAGAAGAACATTTTTCAAGTGTATTGAATTTTTCTCCATTGCCTCTTGACCTGTCACTGGGCACCACTGGGAATCATGTGTCTCTGTCTTCTTTAGCACCTCACATCAGATTTTATACATATTAAATAAGGCCCCCAAGTCTTCTCAAGACTAAAAATCCTGTTGTCTAAGCTTTTGCTCAAATATTAGGTGCTGTAATCCTTTAATCATTTTAGTGGCCCTTCAGTGGACTCCCTGCCGTCTAGGAGTTTCTTGTGCTGAATAGAGAAGAATAATCACCTCCTTTGAGCTGCTGGAGATGCATTTCCTAGTGCAGCCCAGGGTGCTGTTGTCTGCCATTGCCACAAGGACACATTTCTGGCTCCTGGTCAGCTTGGTGTCTACTAGGACCTCCAGGTCCTTTCCTGCCAAGCTATTTTCCAGTTGGCTGGCTCCCAGCCTGTTCTGGTGCACTGGGTTATTCCTCCACAGTTGCAGGACTTGCATTTCCCACTGTTGAACTTCGTAAGGTCCCTGTTGGTTTGTTTCTCCAGCTTGTTGAGGCAGCACAACCATCTGGTCTACCAACCCCTCCACCCAGTTTTGTGTCATCTGTATACCAGCTGAGGTTACGTTTTGTCCCGTCATCCACGTCATTAATGAAAATGTTAAACAGTATTGGCCCCAGCGTAGACCCCTGAGGTAAACCACCCATGGCTGGCTCCCCAGCTGGCTGCCTTGCCACTGATCAGAACCCTTTAAACTCCATGGTTCAGCCAGTTTCTAGTCCGCATCGCTTTCCATTTATCTAGCTTGTACTTCCTCAGTCTATCTATGAGGTTATCATGGGAAATGATGTCAAAAGCCTTGCTAAAATAAGTTAAACCAGCTTCCACCATCCAAGCCAATGACCTTATTGCAAATGGCTGTTAAGTTGGTTGGTCAGGTGTTCACGTGTGATTTCCCCTTCACAAATCCAGGGTGCTACTCCCAGGTGGGTTGTTTTGGGTTGTTTTTTTGTTTGTTTGTTTGTTTGTTTGGGCTTTTTTGTCCTTCTTATGTTTGCAAATGGTTTCTAGGAGGATTTGCTCCAGTATCACGGCAGTCCCAAATAGAATGTAGACTTCATTTTATGAGGGTAGGAAAACCAAGTAAAACCAAATGCAGGGGCTAGAGGGAGAGGCTTAGTGCTACGCTTGCACTTGGGAAGGACCAGCTCCTTAACGAGCAGTGTAGTTAGACCGGCTCTGGTACTGCTGGCTGGCAGTGTGCAGATGCTGTTGCAGAGGCAATAAGCATTAGGACAAAGTGTTCAGGTGTGAGAGCTCTTTTCCCTCCTGACTGAGGATTCCCATCGTCGTAAAGTCACTGGGATCTCCTGTAGGATGAACTCAGAAGATGAGTCCTGAGGTTTTATATTTAAATGATATTATCTACATGGATTTTTGCTAGCACAAAAGAGGTTGAGCTAAATTGCTTCTAAGTATAGGGCTGTGTTGAGTTCTTCTATAGTTAGGACTGTTAATAAAGGAAGAGCACCTTCCTTACATTGAGCTTACTGTGACTGAACAAAAGATTTAGCATTTATTTTAATATATTTATTCGTACAAAAATGTTTAAATCTGAGCATTTAGCAATAATTCACTATAATCCTGAAGTCTTTAATATTTAAAGAAAATCTATTGGTGCAGCTCCTTTGGTAGAAATAGAAGAAAAATCTTCTGCAGTTGGAAAATTACAGGCTGTGTAGGTGTTGAAATGCCTCTTGCTTCACATTCTTAATTGGCAGCAAGCCAGATACTGAGCATTTCTACTTTAAAGGGAAATACTCCCCTTTTCTTCACATTTCCAATGGATAAAGGTTGCATTTTGGCTGCATTTTTTAGCAGTTAAGATTTCTTCCAACTTGATACGAAATGAATAAAATTTAAAATTAAACTGCTTCTCCAAGTTACCTTGACCTTTTCCATTATTGCCAAATAATACAAAGGTACGCATCTTTTCCTTGCAAGTTGTATTGTAGGAAGTTGTGGGCCTTATGTGCACTGTGACCCTTTTCTACTCTGGGAGCCCTAGATTTCTCAGTTCTGCTTTAAAGCTTTGTTGGAATTAGTATGTGATAGTCAGAGAAATCTGCCATAAACATGAAAGACTAATATTCATGGTTTTAAGTTGGATAATAAAATGGTTTTGCATAATGCAAAAATATTGCAAGCTGTAAATAGATCAGCTATTAATCATTAATTTAAGTCTATTTTCAGTAGTTGACAGAATACTGTCCTTTCACTGAGTTTAGATGTTATTTGGAGATGTGTGTTTATTGAAAGAGGTTATACATGTTTACGAAATAAGACTACAGGGATGCTAATATTAAAATCAGTCTGAAAATCTGTACTCTCATCCATTCTTGCTGATTTTGAATGGCATTGGAAAGGGCTTTGGTGTAGCTTTGCCCTGTCAAAACTTGTCAATGTTCTTGTGTTTACAGACAATAATTAAAAATATAGAGGGGTATATATGGTAACTATCCAGAAAATTGATTCCTAATACTTTCTAAGAAAATTGTATCAGCTTAATTTTACGCCACTAGTAGTCTTAACAGAGGATTAAAAAGCTACAAAAATACTGATCCATTTTGTTAGTTAGAATATACACTGTAAAAAAACCCAAACATGCAGTATTGGATTAGTAATTTTCTGTGTTCCTGAAGCAAGGTTTAAACCAAGAGAAAAAGATAACCCATATTCAAAAAAATACAAGAAATAGTGATTGTTTTTATGCTCTGTCAAGCCTTTTCCTCTTGACCTTGAAATAATGTATCTTAAATAATTTGTCATGTTTTCAGCCTGTTGAGGGTTTTTTAATTAATATTTTTGTTATTACACTGTGATATTGTTAATTTCAGTGTATTTTATTATTTTTTTTACATCTGTGTTTAGCTCCATCCCCAGCTATAATTTTTGTTTGCTCTTTATTGCTCTAAATGTATAGGCACAATAAAGGTGAAGTCTCTGCTCTGGGAATGATTCCCAGATTTTGCTCAGCAGGTCAGAACGTTGCAGCCCTGATGTCAGCAATGTGTGAATACCCTCAGGACAGTATTCACAGCTTTCTACTCACTTGTTACTCATCTTAGTATTTATGATAGCTCTTCTCTTTGCTTTCTTAGCTTTCTGATATTTAAGGTGTAGATGGTCCATTGAAAATAAGACAAAAATACTGATTCCTGGCATTCGTGGTGTATAGCACCCATTTAAAACAGTTATTGCCATTGACTACGTGTGTGATGGATCCTTCTTGATTGCTCTGGAACTCAGGGAAGTAGGAATGTTTTATTTTGTCCCACATCAGTTATATTAGTTAAGTGCTATAGTCATACAAGCATTTCTGAAGATGTTAATTCAAGTCCAGACTGGACATTAGGAAAAGGCTCTTCACAGAGAGGGGGGCTGGTCACTGGAAGAGGCCTCCCAGGGCACAGCGCCAGGCCTGTCAGAGTTCAGGGAGTGTCTGGATGATGCTTTTAGTCATATGGTTTAGTTTTAGGGAGCCCTGCAAGGAGCAGGGAGTTGGACTTGATGTTCCTTATGGGTCCCTTCCAACTTGAGATACTCTATGATTCTAATCTATTACTATTTGAGAAAACAATGGGACTACTTGCAACGGTGAAGCTAAGGAAGGCGTGAAGTGTGAAGGCCACTAGGACTAAGGCTTGTCAGGTGTTTCGGTGGGCAGGAGCCGTCATTTACTTACAGTGCAGGTACATGCAGGAGAGCTAGGTTTTGCGTCTGTTTTTATAGCTGGTAGAGGGAAAAGTTTGCCCCTTT
Organism: Microhierax caerulescens; assembly: GCA_035590215.1. Classification (NCBI taxonomy): domain Eukaryota; kingdom Metazoa; phylum Chordata; class Aves; order Falconiformes; family Falconidae; genus Microhierax; species Microhierax caerulescens. The sequence continues at coordinate 41,450,496 of JAVJGJ010000060.1, read as the reverse complement.
CTGGGAGGGGGAGGTTTTGTTGGGGCAGAGGTTTTCCCATGTTAAGACCCCTGTACAGAGTGATAGTTTGTAGTTGATGAGTTAGGTAATTACACCTGTCTGCAGAATAGAAACCTAACAGAGATGTGAACTGGTGGGTGTGTGACTCTCCACCTTGCAAAGAGAATTTGGATTCCTGAATTCCTACCTTCTAGCCTGTGCTTAATCTTCCAGGACATACTGCCTTCTAACTTGGAAAATTATCTTTGTGGGGATAGTGAAGAATACTTTCTTTCAAAAATACATTGAAATAGTTTGCTAAACATGATTAAGTTAATCTTGGCATACCTAATTGTTGTTTGAATATTTTTACTGAGAAATTATAGTGTGCAAAGAAAAAAATCTCTCCAGTAGGATACTACAGTATTTTTAATGGGATATTTTAGTCTCTGTTGATTTTCACCAAAGCTTTTACTTTTGTTTTTTACTTTTTATACAAACATATCTTCATTTTAAAAGCACATTTGTATGCATTTAACTAAATAGATCTAAATTGGTCTGTTTGACTACCTATAATTCCATTTGATCTTCTGAAAGACATGAATGCTGTGGATGGTGTAGAATATTAATGGAAAGTGTAAAGATCTTTTCAGCTCTAAATGCTGCAGAAAGGCTTTACATCTTAACTGTGAATTCCCTAATATACTTCAGAGGCAGAACAAAACTGGAAGGTGGTTTTGCAGATCTACAGTCCTGTGACCAATTTACGTACCTGGTCTCCTTCCTGAGCTCATATGTTTCACTAAGAAAACTTGGAATAATGACAGAATGGAAAGTGGTATATGGAAGTATTTAAAAGTAGTTTTACTATGAATTTCTCACATGTATAATCATATTGTACCTTTCATTGCAATGTCACACAAAGAAAAATGCTTGCATGTGTGCAGTTGAACATTGCATGCTTATTTAAAAATTAGCTGCTTAGCTGTTGGAACAAATCTGAATTTGTTTAGCACAATGATTTTATGCATTTAAACAGGAAAAAGGATGTACTGACGTTTAGTTTTATTTTTAATTTTGGCATCCAGACCCTTTCTATTTCTGATTCTGTTCTAGAAATTTATCCACTTGGGTAGTTTTTATTTTCATCTCATACCTTCATTGCTGCCTACTGTTTCCCTCCCATCCTGCTTTTTATTTTTGCTTTTTTTTTTTTTTTTTCCTTTTGCAATTGCAGGATACCACTGAGAGAGACAGGATGAGGAGAAAGGTACAAGATCTGTAATCTAGCGAAGTTATTGCATCCTTCTTTAATCATATTTGTCAATGTACATCTGATTATACATCTGACTTTTTCCCTACAAAAAGGAAAAAGTTGTAGACTTCTGTTGAAATGTTCTGTTGATTGTATTTTTCATTTGTCTTCTGTTTGTCCCCCTCCAATGCTTTATCACTTGTGTTGTTATAATAGAAAAGCTTCCACAAAACCACTGCCTTCTTCATCCAGTTTGAAAAGATCTTTCAAGTATTTCATATTTTTTCCCAGTGCTACACTAAAAATTGGAACATTACATATGAGAAATGATACATAACAGCTTTTATGGTTGATATTTTTTAAATGTTTTCTACTACATATTATATTAAAAAAGTAATACTTCTTTTGACTTACTATATGAATAAACTGAGTAGTGTGGGTTTGTTGTTTGTTTGGGTTTTTTTAAGTGAAAGCTATGAGCCTGTAACCATTGTAGAGACTAACGTATTGTTTGTATATATTTTTGTAAGCTCTGGCCAGGATATCCAAGGAACAAGTGTGGTGGCAAATCTTCCGGTCCTGATGCGACAGAATCCTGCTGAAACACTTCGTCGGGTTTTACCAAAAATCAGAGTAAGTTGGGTGAAATGAGGTTTGACTTTATCTTTTTATGCCAGTACAAATATTTTAACAAAGGCAAAAAAAATCCCACTTTTATTGCAAACTCACTTTCTAGGAGAGGTAGGTCCAGTAGATCTTCCATATTAATTCACTGGATTTACAAAGTATGTCGGGTATGATATTTTTCTGAAATATGTTACAACAGGAGAAGAAAGCAGAATTAATACTATTTACATATTCTAAAGATTTACCAGTGTTTCGACAGCTTTTTGAGAACTCTTTTTGAGAACCAGATTGTCTTAACAGTTCATTTTGACATTCTCAATCTCCTTCCATCCAAACATTAAGATTTTCATGCTGCTATCCAGAAAAGTGTACTTTGCTTTTAACTGTCTGAAGTTTCATGTGCTGCCCTCCCCATTTTTAGTAAGTGGCTGCTAGCTGTGGTAGGTGCGTGCTGGCCGTGTAACGTTATGCAGTTATTTCACATACACATGTGTTTGTATAAAGGATATTTGGGTTGTTTAACCTGGAGAAGCTCCATGGCGACCTTATTGAGGCCTTTCAATACTTAAAGGGGGCTTATAAGAAAGATGGGGACAGACTTTTTAGTAAGGCCTGTTGTGAGAGGATAAGGTTTTAAACTAAAGGTGGCTAGATTCAGATTAGACATAAGGAAGAAATTTTTTTGTTATGACAATGGTGAAACACTGGTTGCCCAGAGAGGTGGCAGCTGCCCCATCCCTGGAAACATTCAAGGTCGGGTTGGATGGGGCTCTGGACAGCCTGATCTAGTTGAAGATGTCCCTGCTCGTTGCAGGGGCATTTGATTAGATGACTGTTAAAAGTCTCTTGCAGCTCAAACTGTTCTGTGATTTTAGGGCAGATAAATAGCTCTATATTTCCGCTCTGCTCTGGCTATGACCTCTTGCCTAGAAGAAATGAAAAAGTGCATTTAATGTGTGGTTTAAGCAGCTTTGGCTAAATAAAAACAAACTGCGTCACAAACACAAATGCAAAGTCTAATAACTCTAAAGCAAAATAACTCTAAATAATTGCAGTAACTCTAGGAAAGGTTACAACAGGAATTAAGACTTTGGTTGTGTTAGCCTGCCAGTTCAGAGTAGGTTTCAGTGATTTTAAATGCTGCCAGCTGAGTGGAAAAATACACTGGGTTTGGATGTCAAAATATCTGAAGGCTCATTTTGGTAACAGCAAATTTCTGAGTTTTGTTTTTCATTGGATCAGTGTATTGTCAGTCTTCTACTGATAATATTGACAATTTTTATGTGATGAAATCAAAGTTTTTATTTAGAACAGTCTCTGGCCTGGTCTCATGCAATTGATCACTTTGGTATAAACCTGGTTCCAATTTATACAAATTGTCAGCTAAAGGAACATTGTGTTTGTTCGTAGATGTTTGGCTGTGGTAGCTGTTTGAATGTATGTGCTTTCTATGTGAAAAGAGGTAAAAATCACCAGGGTTTCTTTTAGAAATTTTATTTTCAAAGCATTGAGTTCTGTTCATAATTTTATGGACAGACTCAGTTGCCCCATGTCTTTTTAGAGTTACATTTGACATTTTCAGTGGTGTGATTCAGTGCTGATTTTATCAGGACACTGTAGAATTTAGGTTCCATGTGTCCATGTGTGTCATCTGTCGTCCCGTCCATCCCCCCCCCAATTTAAAATTCTTTCCCTTTTTAACACAGTTTGCCAACGGGAATGTTGTTTTGTTGTTGCAAACAACTAATGCTTAAGAAAAGTATTTAGATCACTTTAGAAATACAGAAAGAGTTTAACTAGTTACTGACTCAAACTAAATCTGATGATCTAAACTATATTGAACTGAAAGTTTCAGTTCTGTTAAGAATCTCCTTGGCTTCATTGTCCTCTCTATCTCAAGCACTTTGTGGATGAGAAGAAAAAGTCTTCCATAGTAGCTGGTGTGAGTTTTCTTGCTATATTTGTATCTGATTCTTGTGGCCAGTTGTAAGAACGTATGTAATTATATTAGTAACAGAGGTGAAATGGCTGTCACATACTTACGTTACATGGTTTTCTGTCTACCAAGGAGATGATTACTAAATGGCAAAGTGGGCCTGTACAAAAACGATACATATTTGTTACAGTAAATTCTCATTTATATTTCGTTGCTTTGCTGAAATTTTGAAGAAATTAATTGCTTCTTTCATTGAAATGCTGTGTGGATATATCTCTCTCAGCTTTTTTTTTTTTTCTTCTACTTTTAAGGCAGCTACCTTAACGTTATATTAATTCCAGTATAATAATTCCAGAAAAAATGTCATATTATGAAAAACTACTTAGTGTATTTCTTACTGCTTGTGGAATTGGTCTTAAACTGAATCCTCCCTCTGTCTCCTAATTTTAAGAAAGAGGTTGCTCAAGGGACAGCTCAGTATTTGTGAAAAACTAATGTAATGAGTTATAGTCTGCTCATGTTATGGATTGGTTGACGGAAAGATGAGGAACAAATATGTACGTAGTTCTCAGCTAGATTACTTAGCAAACATTTTTCTGTACGTTATTAAAATGCATGTCTTGCTGCATAGGAGTCTTAGGTTCTGCGTGGTAGAGGTACTTGGCAATAT
>JAVJGJ010000060.1:41409009-41446019 GCA_035590215.1 Microhierax caerulescens | reverse complement strand
GATATGTGCTGATGGCCACCCAGCTGAAAAGCTGCTTTGGAGAAGAGGACCTGGAGGTCCTGGTGGAACCAAAGTGAACATGAACCAGCAATGTGCCCCTGTAGCAAAGCATCCTGGGCTGCATTGGACAAAACATTGACAGCAGCTTGAGGAAGGTGATTCTTCCCCTCTACTCCATCTTCTACTCCACTGCACCTGGAGCATTGTGTCAAGTTCTGGGCTCCCTGGCACAAGAGAGACATGGGCATACTGAAGAGAGTGCAATGAAGGGCTGTGAAGAGGATTAAACAACTGGAGCATCTCTTCTATGAGGAAAAGCTGAGAGGGCTGAGACTGTTCAGCCTGCAGAAGAGAAGGCTTGGAGAGGATCTTACCAATGTGTCTAAATACCTGAAGGGAGGATGCTCAGAGGACAGAGCCAGGCTCTTTTCAGTGGTACCCAGTGACAGGGCAACAGGCAGTGGGCACAAACTGAAACATAGGTTCCCTCTGACCATCAGGAAACACATTTTCATTGCGAGGGTGACCAAGAACCGGCACAGGTTGCCCAGAGAATTTGGTGTCTCCCTCCTTGGAGGTATTCAAAAGCTGTCTGGACGTGTTCTGGCTCTGAGTGTCCCTGCCTGAATAAGGGGATTGGGCAAACTGACCTCCAGAGGACCTTCCAGCCTCAACTGTTCTGTGATTCAGACATCACCTTTCAACTTCATATAATTTCTTGAAACTTTTGTGATCCCTATTTCTTAAGATGAGCTGTTCCAACTTTTGTCTGATTATTTGAATGCAGCAAATGGCTGAGAAACAGCAGTCGTCAGAACCAAGGATTAGTGTAGACTGTTTAAAAGGTGTTAAAGTACTTCAGGTTATCATGGTCTGTGTTATAAGTTGCAGGTCAATAGGGATTTTGTTTAAATATATATATGTGTGTGTGTATACAAAAATGCTTTGCGAAAAAGAATGACTTGAAGTTGCAAAGTAATTGAAAAACCTTTAACTTACACCGTTTCTGGAGTTACTGCCATGTGTTATTCTGATATCTACAATGCATTCTTTCCTAAACCAGTCTACTGGCTTAAAAAAAAAGTTGTTTTCTCGTTTTTTCTTTATTTATTTTCTGTTTAACATAATGACTCCATTTTTGTTTCTGGTGTTTCTGCTTTCAGTATAGAGTCCTTCCTCAAATGAAGGAGTAATAAGAAATGCTGGGGTTTTCTTTACCCTTATTTGTCAGGGTGTGGAGAAATTTTTGCCTTTGCCTGTCTTTGCTGTCTTTGCCTGTGTTTAGTAAGATGTCTAATATGGCAATACAGTTTTTGATTCTATTCTCAGTTTTTTTATATAGGGATGGAGAAAAATATCTAAAAGTATGATGACTAGTGGAGAAAAATATCTAAAAGTATGATGACTAGTGTGATCAGGACCTAGGGCCTGGAAAATATTTGTATGGTGGGAGCTGGAGCTCAGTGTGTTTAGATCAGGCAGTACTTAATTATTTTGTAAAAGTATCTTCCTGCATAATATTAAATAGGACATGTACATGAAGAAGGAAGAGTTAGGAACTGAAGATAGAAATTAAGCAGACAATTTTAATAATAAATCCATTCAATCTTTGAGCAAATAACTGAGAAAAGTAGTGTATTTTTCAACTTGCAGTGGATTTTAAATCCAAACTGATTGCTTTCCTAGATGGTAAATTAAATGAAACTTAAGTTAATGGTTTCAAGGCAGAGGTAAGAGAGTGAAATATAATGAGGTCAGTCTAAATCTAAGTGTTCTTTTCAGATTTAAGGTTTATAAATTGAAACTTTCTGGAATGTATAGGAGTTAAATTTCTGTGGCTATACTCTTATAAAGCAGGTTCTTTAATGGTGCTCTGTTATCTAATGTTTATTTAATCTGTAATAGAAGAACAGTTCTGTTCTGCCCATGTTCACTGCACTTTTAACTATGAAACAGTATCTGGCATCATTAACCGCTTGACCTATTTTTTTTCTTATCCTTGTTTTTATTGGACAAATAGTCCAGACCATTAACTGGAAACTGTTATAGTCTATAAAGGCATAATTGAACTCAACTGAGACTGGAGTCTTGCAGATGTAGTCTGGCATTGCAGAGAAATAAGCTGACTTAAATTGCTAGCCTTGGTTTCACTTCTGTAGATCAGGAAAAATCATTTGTGAATTCAAATTTGCACATGAAAAACAAGTTGTATAGTAGTTTCAGGGTGCTGTTTATTTGAAAGTATTGTCACCACATAACTGGATAGGGAAACCAGTCTAGCATACTTGCAGGAAACCCAAAGCAAATGTAAATACTGTTTTGATTACAGCTGAGGATAAAACAGATAGAGGAAGGAATAAATGCAAGGAATATTCTGGCTGGATACATTACAGATTTTTATTTCACATTGCCAGAAATTGATAAGTCTGGTTACTTTTATAAATAAATGTAGAAATTGATATATGCAAGTTGCTTATAGTTCCTTAAAACCTAATTAAATTAAAATTATATCAAAGATCCTTTATGTGTTTAACATAAAGGGTTTAAGACTGAGTTGAACAAAATCAAACATACAATGCATCAATAAATATGCCAGATCTAAGTAATGATTAAATTGGGTGTCAGTATTTGGGTTATGCTAATAAAAAAAATACGTTGTATATCATTTAGATGTTAACATAGGAATGAAATTATGAAATAATTTTAAATTCTACAGTTAAAAATAAGTGACATCCTTGTATGGGTTCTTTTGCATAGAGATCCCCACTCTGGATTTCTGCGTGCACCTCCTCATGAACCTTGGAAGTCATTGAAATGCAGGTTTAGGGAATGCTTAGACATTCTTATCGGCATTTCTTGTTGTGCCACCAAGTGGCTTTTTTCAAACAATGTTAGTAGTATTTTCCGTGTTTTCCATCCTTGGGCACTGCCACCAGAAGTAGTGGAGGGAGGTTGCAAGTGTTTGATTGACTAATAAAAGATTTTTCCAAATGCTGTGATTGCAGAAAACTATGGCTATTCCTGTTGAGGTGTATACATCAAACCTCATTTGGTGCTGCCTGATTAGTTCTAAACTCATTTTCACAGTTACTTATTTTCCTAATCTACCAGTTTCCCCTTGAAAGCTTTTATTTTTCCCTAGTTCATTTTATAGTTTAAGAAGAGGGGGGTAATTTTCATCCTCTCTTATACCAAACATTGATTTTAAGGTCCATCCTTGTTGTACCTTTGAGCTTCTGTAATCTCCATTATTTCTGTGTCTTTCTAGTCCTACATCAAGATTTCTGTCATGTCAACACAGTTCCTAAAACAATTGACTATGTTTCTGCTTGCAGCATTCTTTCAAGAGAATTCTATTGCTGCAGGACATAAAAGTGCATTAAAATAGAAGCAAATGTTCTGTTTTTCAATTAATGGAATAAGCCAGGCTTTCTAAATTTTGCAAGTTTTGACGCCAGAGTTTAATCTGTCGACATTAGGATAGTTCAAGAACATGCCAATACCCTTAAATTCCATTAAATACACTTGTCTGAGTAAGATAGAGAGGAGAAGCTTTTTTCCTCCAGAATAAGAAACATAGTGAAAGGGTCCATGTATAGAAAAATACATTACTTCCTAAATAAATTTACTTCAAATAAGTTTAAGTCCCTCAACTTGAGTTCAGTGAAATTGGAATGAGGGGATCCATATATTTATTTTCATATGTGGAACTGTACAGTTCTGAGTGCAAATATCAATGCAGGCAAGTGTGTAAGCAATCTAGAAATTTACATTTCAATGTCTCCCGAGGTCCGTGAGGAGGCACATCCAGAGAATGTGTTCTCACACATGATTATCCAGAGTTGTGTGGATCTGTGGAGGAGACTATTTGGAAACTTTATTTGATGGTAAGTAACCCTGTTTGCATTGCATACAAAGTGAATACGTACATAGAATTGAATTCAGCTCCATTATGTTCTGGTCTACAGTGGTGTCTTAACATCTACAATATGTAGATAGTTCTTTTGATTATTTTGGAGATGTTCTTTTGAGCAAGTGTAAGCCAAAATCCAGAATAATATGCACATTCAAATTACAAAACTGGTAGGTGTCCTTATTCTTGGCTGTTGCTGTTGTAATAACAGTGGAGGAACAAGGACAGAGGCAGGCTGTGGAGATAACGAGAGCAGTTTCCATGGCTATTGAATGCAAATGTTTTAGCACACTTTGATTGGTAAGCTGTGCAATGCTGGGGTTTATGTGGGTTTTTTTGTTTGTTTTTGGTTTTGTGTTTTTTTTTTCATTTGGGGGAGCAGGGGTGCAGAGAATGCTTTTACAAATCTATACAGCTGTAAACTGAGGCAGCTGTTGAGAGATAAGTAGTGGTTCTCTTTGAAACCAGATAAAATACAATTATGTATTTGCACACGCAAACTGGTTTACATCTGTACAATGAAAACTTCTTGCTGTTTTACTTTGAAGTAAGCAATGTCTGCTAAATAATTTCTCAGATGTTCTCTACAAACTGTATTTTCTCAGCAAAATACCTCTGCTATGTAATACTCAGGTGCATAATGGATATTTTCTTAATCTGGTCTAGGCTGATTTTTTAAAAAATTACAATATCAGCTCATCCTTGATTTTTGGTATGTGATCTAAGGGAAAAACTGTTCATCTCAAGCACTTAAAAAAAGAAACAAAACTGCATATATGAAGTGTTAAATAGGAAGTATGTGCTTTAAACTCTTACTTGGATAAAATAAGTGTAATGCTTTAGTTGTAGAATAACGTGCTTTATTTTCTCATGAAATAGAGAGATACGTTTAGAGAATTAAACAAATGGGATGTTCATCTAGCTGATAAATATTTACATACTTGTGATGCTATGTCATAGATTGCATCCTGCAAGGTCTTTGGTGTGTGCATAAATCTGAAGTATAAATTGACTTTTTTCTTTCATTAAAAAAATCTAGTAATATTTCATTCCCATGTTATCTTCATTTAACTTTTGAACTGATGCTTTGAAAGGCAGCCTACTTACTTATATTCTTATAGGTTAAAGATAAGTACTGGTAAATGCTGAGTTACTTAAATATTCTAGCACATCTTGCTTTATTCTTAAGGGGTTTTTTATATATATACACACATTTTCATTTATGTTCCATGTCAGTTGGCAATGTCTTCTGCTATTTTAGTATCTCTCACTGGCTGAATGAAATATTTCATTTAATTCATGTGCATAAACAGCAGAAGTGCAGTTGTTGGCTGGTCTTTTTTTACCTCTCATTTTTTAAAGTAGAAAAATTCAGATGTATGCATTGATAAAAGTGAAAGTCACAAAAAATATTATAATTAGCTTTATTTTTCTTAAAAGGTTCATGCTATAATGTAAGAGATTTGAATATCTCCAAGTAATTGCTGTTAAGAGAAAATAATTATACAGCTAATTTTATAGTTTACCCAGGTTGTTTCATATCCACCCTTAGAAGTGAATGTAAAAATTTGAATGTTCTTTCAGTGCACTTCTGCACTCAATTGATATAATTTGTAATTATACAGGAGGTGCTGCATGTTGCAGGAGTGGAAATGCAGTTAACAGCTGCTGTTTCATTTTTGACTGTTCTGCAAGAGGAGTCGGTGTCCATTCATACGTACTCCCACTCCTTCCTACACATCATTCTCCAGAACCTGGAACACAGAGATGCAGGTCAGGGCTCTAAAACTGTACTGGTGACTGATGACTGCTGTATGTTTTGTCTCCTTAGTGACTGTACAGTACTGTGTAAAGCAGTGAGTGCACTTGTGTGACTTTGTATCTAGACCTGCATGAATGAAAAGATTTTCGTATAAGTGCTGAGCACTTACAGACTAATATTGAATGTAATTCTGATTGAAGCAAACAAAACCATTGTGTCTGAAGGACTAAATCCCAAAGTTGTTACCGAGTCTGAGCTTCTACTGAAGTACTAGCATTTTTTGGCTGAGAAAATGGAGGGAGAATGGTTGATGATTAGTTTTTCTTGACTACTTTGAGGCTACTTTTAGGATGCAAGGAAAAAAAGTGGCCTCTGTTAAAACTGGAAAGTTTCAGTGGGCATAAGAAACGAATATGCTTCAGTGGGCATAAGAAAAGATTATGCTTCTAAGTGAGGGAGATAATCTTTTCAAAACATACAGGATCATTATTATTTTTGTACAGGAACTGAAAAGGTAAAAGCAATAGGGACAGAATTTGCTTCTCACCTATCCCACTTCATAGTCTGAAATCTTGAATGTTAGTCTAGTGGCTTTTAGATATATAGCTCCTTGAAGAGATGCATGTAAAAATTGAGAACGAATTTTGTAAAACTGATGTGTATTTTTGTTATACTTGTTATCTATAGAATAACATACAACCCGTTTCTTTCTAACAGGTGTCAGCAATGCATGGCTAGAAACTCTTCTTGCTGTAATAGAAGCTTTACCAAAAGAGACTATCAGACATGAGGTAATAATATTCTCCCACGTACGCTAACAAGTTAATAATATGTTGTAAAATTGTTTTTCCCTGGAAGTTTCATTCACTTCAGTAAGATTTGTGGCAGTTCCGTGCCTGTGAAAGAAGTAATGCTTGTGGAACATACTGTAATAGAGGAATGTGCTAAAAGGCGAGACAGGAAGGTAACCTTAAAAACAAATTTTGGTGTTCTTTGACAGATAAAGACTATTTACTGTAACACTTCCACCGCACTTAGTATCCTCAGTAAAAGGGTTTTATATATCCTGTTTACAGTATAGTATCTCTTCCTGTGTCTTCATGAAGAAACTACATTTTCTTTGCTACCGGACTAAAATTCTGATTTCTACTAAATGGGACCAAATGCAAGAGACCCATTTCATTGTGTATTTCAGTTGTTCTTGATGTACAAAACCCCAAATACCCTGCAAAGACTTAATTTTTCACTGTGTAGCTCAACAAAGAGGAAGTCTGTCACTAAGTCATAAAGTCACTCCTTTTTACTCAGCTAATTTATTCAGTTTGAAGTATTCATATTTCATTATTAAGTTTAAAAGCTTTGCAACAGGCATATTTTATTGTTTTTATAATTTAAAACAATATGGAGATTTAAATATATGATTGATTGTGTAGTATAAAAGTACCTATTAAAATAGAGGGTAATTAAAATCCAACACTGTTTAAAAAAAAAAAATTCTAAAAGGTGAAAAGTTTGGTTGGGGAAAAAAGAAAAAATAAGAGAAATTATTCTAGTCACCTCCAAAATCCAATTGTAATGTAATTTTAAAGATGCCATTTAAGCAAGATGGGGTTTCTCTCCTGGTTTGCCTCTAGGAACACATTTATAAGTTTCCACAAAAATTTGCTTTGGGAAGATCACAACTGATAAATCAGAGTTGATTCAGAAGCTGTACAGACACCTGAATTTGAAAAGGGGCCTTTTATGTTACTTGAAGGATGCTTGTATTGGAAAACTGAGACTATTCTAGTTGTTGATTTTTTTTGTAAGTAAGAACCGTAGGAAAACCGTAGGTGCCGAGGACGTGAGGAAAGGTGTGTGTTTCAGACCAAAGGTCAGCCTAACTCAGTGTCCTGTCTCTGGCAGTGGTCGCTTCATGGGAGAGACTGTGTCTAGGTCAGTAACTGGAGCATTACTGGACATGGTGTGTTTGCCATCATAGTTCAAAGACCAAATAAATAACGTGCAGTGTTGTACATAACTAATGATATGCTTATTTATGCAGTCTTGTAGTTAGAAGCTTACCTTATATACTAATTTTACTCTGGGTGATCTATTTGACCTTACAGTAGTAAGATTCTCTCACCTCAAAATTTCAGCTGGTAAGAGAAGGAGGAAAATTCTTTTAGAATACTGTTGGACTTTCCTGACCTTTACCCTTATCACCCTTTTATGAAGCTCTGCAAGAGAGATTGGGTGAGGAACTGTGGCAGGCTACAGGAGATAACTCTGTAATGTTCCTCTTGGCCTGGCACCTGGATTTCTGTGATTATTTCTGGGCAAAACTAATATATCTAAATACGGTGTTCTACAGGCCTTTGTTTGTTTCTGGCACCATAGTGGTGATTCAAAAAATGAAAGCAGAGCTCCAATAAAGATGCAGGCTAGAGAGGCTTCCTTTTTCTTTTTCTTGTTCAGGAACATGTTTAACAACTTTTGTGAAAATTACCAGCTAACAGCTCTAAATATTCATATACAACTTAGTCCTAAAATTAAGACACAAGTAGACAGATGTAAAACAGGGTATGTGATATGAATCAAAAACTGGTATTTGGGCCAAGATATGGTTTTCATATACTATAATTAGCACTGTACATTAAAGATGGGTTTCTCACAGAATATTAATTTACACAGCCACTATTATTGTTAGTATTGATAAATTCCACGAAAGGGGCAGATGACATTTGGGATATGCTTTTCTGGATTGTTTTTTTAAGAGAAGGAATACATTATTTACTGCTCACACCTTTTTTTTTTTTTTTTTTTCTTTCATATAGATCCTGAATCCACTTGTTTCCAAAGCACAGCTTTCTCAAACGCTTCAGTCCCGCTTAGTTAGTTGTAAAATCATGGGAAAATTAGCTAACAAATTTGAAGCTCATATGTAAGTAGACTGTACCTGTATTTTCAGTCCAGAGTATATACCAGTATTTCTTTGTTAGTGGACAAAAATTACTACAAGAAAAGTAGGCTTTATTGCAAAAATTAAATGCTTTCCTTTTACAGATCTCTTTATCTAGATATTAATAATAAAAAAGTGTTCATTATGCAACTAGCATATTCAGACTTACTGATGTTCATCTGTTTAAAGCTTCAGTTTGTATGTTCTTCCACAGGTTCAAATGGGTACCTTTTTAATGCCATTCTTCAATATTTTTCTTACTAGGAAATAAGCCAAACTGTGGATTTCTCTGCAATTTAGAGACAAATTCCAATTTCATTGCCTTAGAGCTTCTTGTCATAAAGAAAAGAATCCTTGTTCCTAACTTTTTTTCTAACCAGATTTGACTTGTAGATACATTTTTTTGTCATTCCTCATTATATGTAGATGTATCAGGAGCCAACATTGTTGCCTAATATTATCCCAGCTCTTAGATTCAGTGTCTGTGGGTTTTGGACAGTGTTGCAGAACTGGTAAACAATGATAAAAATAAATCTAAATAACATCTGCCCAAAGCAGTTGGTATGGAACATTCTTTGAACAGTTTATCCATTCTTATGATAGCAGGACCATTTCACCACACAGGTTTCCTATCCAGGCAATTGTCCATGTGACTTTTACATTACAAAAGGAATACTCTGGGGGCAACCAAATGCACAGAAAACATGTCTAGCTGAGGAAGTCAAGCTCCAATAATGATTTTGATCTGCCCCAGAATGCGAGAATTCAGCATAAGATAGAAAGATAAAAAACAGGGTTGTATGACAAGACATTTACATTTTGGTTACATTTAAATTAAATTTTGATCTTTAAATTATTTTTTTTCTTCTGTAAAAAAATAACTAGAAGCAATCAAAAGGAAGCCATCTACAACTTTATTTGCTATGTAGACTGCACTTGTCAGACATGCAAAAGTCAATGAGCACGGTTAAAGTAGTATTTTCTGAGAATGTTACCTAAGCCTTCAAATCTTTATCTTCGAAATGTGTAGAATTCTGGCAGAATCTCAATGGCTTTTATTTATTTGATGTTACATTCTTATGAAAATAAAGTGAATTTCCAGTTGACTTGGAATCTTACAACAAATTATGATAGTATTAGTGATTAATAAGTTCAAATAACTGTACCCTCTTTCACTGGGTTTCTTTAATATGATTTCTTGCTAAGTAGGAAACCCCTCATTTCAGGGAACAGATAATAGCACCATTTCTGTACAGAAGCTACATGTTAAGAAGTGGCTGAGAATTTTCTGGAACATACTGATCCTGTGGTAGAGGTCTCTGCATGCAGTTCAGGGTTGAAAAGAGACCTGGATCCACAGAATCCGCAGGTTTAGAATGTGGCAGACTGAGTAAGACTCATGACACCCTTTCATTCCCCCTGCAAGAGGGGTCTTGGTGTAGGCTCAGGAGATGTGTCTGCCCTTAGGAGCAGGCAATATATAAGCATTTCTTCACATTCTTCTTCAGAAAGGCACCATTTTTCCTCATAAAATTTATACTATAATTTAAAAAACTTTTTTTTTTTTTTTTTTCATATTTCACAGGACTCCCAGGTTATTTTATAGAGTATTGAAAAAGTCCTGACCTTGGAATAGAACACGAGTTTTTCTAACCTCTGTTCCAATAGCTAGTTAAAAAAAAGTCTTTTTTGGAAGTAGTCCGCACTTCAGAGTATTCTAAAATGCCAGATTCCCAAGACTTTGTACAATTTTTGAAACTTGAGGCCAAATTTTACTGTAAGAAGGAAATTGATTTTCACTAGGATGAGTGGAGGCTGTGCAAGCTGGCTTGAAAATTTGCTTGTCTGTGGCTTCATATTATTTCTCCTGAGTTTTGCAACAACATAAGGATTTGGATAGAGATATTTTATGAATACTCATGACAGCATCTTGGGCAGTGAAAGGAAACACAATGGCTGGTTCTGCCAATTTTTAGTATGTGTTTTTACTTAAATAGAATTCAAAATAGTTATTTTGTATCTGCCACTGATTTAACATGAATGCTTGGAACTGCTTGCATAAAAGCATTGCAGTACTAAAGCTTTTAATTCTAAATTAATTTTCTGCTTCCTAAATGTCTCTTTGGTGCTACACACACACACCCTGAAGATGAGGTATTAGAGACAATTAATTGGGATTTAGACTTCCATTTATAGAATTCTTTGTATTCTTACAGTGGCTGTTCAAAAATTGTACTGAAGATAGTTATTAAATGAGGACAGCATCTCTAAGCCTGCCTTCTATTTTTATAGTTAAAAAAAAAGATGAAATATGAGCAAATTATAATGACTGTAAATAATCTTTTTTCTGTTTCGTTATAGCACATATTTGTGTCTGATGTACGTTATTCTTTTATAAGTTCACATTTTCAGAAAACTTGCCATGTGTGATAAATTAGTTTTTAAAAAAATGCCATTAGAAGTAATATATGGGTAAATTTTTAGTATGACAGAGTGGATTTTGTATATTATTGTTCTGTATATTAATAAAAATATTCACATTCTCAGTATCAAAAGAGAGATTCTTCCACTGGTAAAATCACTGTGCCAGGATGTGGAGTATGAAGTAAGAATTTGCATGTGTCGGCAACTAGAACATATAGCTCAAGGAATAGGGTGAGTACAATTTACATAACGGCTTCTCAATACAAAATCTTTCTCTAAAATATTTAATGGTAACCTAAAAACTACTTTTAAGATCTCTAGCTTAATTCATGTGTACTAAATAATGAATCTGGAGTGTATAGATATTTTCTTAGGAATTGGCTGTTGGTACCTGGCTCTTTTCCTTTTTCAGATTTTTGTTCCTCTCTGATAGTGAAACTGCTGAACTGTACAGTTTTTTGTAAACAATGAGTTCATTTATAGCATCTTGAAATCATTTCAATTATCCATTGATGCCATTAGGCTTATTTAAAAAGTGGAAGAGGATTGTGGCAAGTCTGGGCAGTTTCTAATCAATTACTGTGCATTTTTTTTTGCAAAAAGATGCTAAGAGTGTTTTGTAAGCAAATTTCAGTTCAGTTATTGACTTTTGCTCTAAGCTTGAAGATAAAATTGTGAATTTATGAGCAAATTCAAGGATAAGGCTGAAACTGATATGTAACTTGAAAGCTATGGTGAATCCATACTTCAGTGTGGCTGTAGAATGAGGGTTTGTGTGTGTGTGTGTGTGGTGTTTGTTTCTTGATTTTTTTTTTTTAATGGAGAATTATGTTGTAGTTCAGATTCTGAGTTATTTGAAAACAAACAAACAAAAACAAAACAGCAAAAATTCCTGAAACATTGTAATTTACCTCTCAGCCATGGAATACTAGGAAAGTATGTTCAGGCAGTGTTTTAGCTTACTGTATTATAGGGAATGAATATTCACAACCAGAACTAAGCATTACTGCCATGTGCTTAATTTAACAAGGTCATGTAAGATAATAGTTCAGAGAGACCTAGATAAACTTGTCTTTATTGAGTACAAAATAATTTTATATATATGTACTTTAGGCAGCTCTTCTGCAAGGTACTTGTCCTGCAAAAGTTCAGAGAATATGAATAATGTGAAAACACAATATTATATATCTCAGTAAATAATTTGTCTTTGTACTTACTGTCTTTGATAACCAAGCATAATTAGCACAGTAAATAATTTTAACATTTTCCATCTTGAATGGCTTTGGGTTTAAAAGAACTTGTGATTACAGAAAAGAAAGGAGTACTTGTCAATATTCTTGATATTTGTAAAACTGAAAATTTAACACATATTTTGCCGAACTGAATTACTGAATAATTTAAGCTTGTGTTTATTCTTACTGTGTGCATGCATCTCAGATATATGTCTTTATGTATATTGAAACCGGATTGTGTTTTATGGAGATTAAAGATGAGTGAAAGAGAGGGTTCTGTTTATCTCCAGAGAGTGACCAGGGTGGTTTGTTGTTTTTTTCATATCTACTAAGTTTTGAAGGGAGGGACAATTCTAACTGTCGTACTGCTTTGAAGGTTTTTGATGCCACCAAAATGGAAATCCACATAAATGAATTTCCAAAGCATTTGGGTTTTTTATTTTTATTTTTTTGCCTCCTGATTGATTTCAGAATGTAGTCCTATCCTTTGCTCCCCTCACCCTTACGTTCTTGTCTGTCTCAATCACCTTCCTTCCTCTCTCCTCACTGGTTATTGATCAATTCCGTGAGATTTTTTTTGGTGTTTTGTTTGAGATACAGCGTGCATTTCCATGAATTCCTCTAACCTTCTCAATTAACCTCTCCTATAGTCAAGAGCTGAGAAGCAATCATATGAATTTGGCTTTGAAAATGATTTGTGACACATAATACAGCAAAGTATTTTTTAAAATAATGTAAGTAGGTTTTTCTGAGTAAAATAACTTATCTAGGATATACATATAGTTAAAGAATACTTCTTCCAGATATAACTGGAAACATTTTTTTATGGTTTAAAAATGTACAGCTACCTAGATTGTCTTGCTCTGTGGCTCAGTCTATTGAGAACCAAAAAGTGGTTTTAGTGGTAGCTTTTAGGAGCACTGTGAATCGTGTGAATCTGCTTTCAGCAGTTTTGTTTGTTAACAAAATTGACTTTATTATAGGTGGGAGCTGCAAGTCTTGAAACAAGATGGCAAATGACAGTACTGCTGACAATTTAGCCAGCCTTAGAGTACTGGTTTAATAGGGCTAAATATGTAGTTATCAAGTTAGTGGTCCATTGTATATATTTTTCTTTCTTTCCTCTCCAGTGTTGATTTTTAGCATTTATGTATCCATATACACTACTTTCACAGGTTTTTGTCTAGTCCCTTCCCAATGATTTAGATACTTTAATCTCATAACAAATGGTGAACTGTTGGTATTTTTGGTGTGTGAACTGTATTGAGGACGAGTAGGTAATAGGAAAATAAAGACAATTAAATAAACAGAAAGAAGCACATTATTAGGTAAATGTTGAAAGCATAATGTGACAACAGTCCCAACGCTTATTTTTAATATTTAGTGGTGTTACCACTAAATGATATCATGACATTTTCAAATAATTTTATATGAATGATTAATCATCTTTTTGTTAAACTACATCTTGATCTGTTGTTAATAATAATAAACTCTGTAAGTTGCAAATCACTTTGCTGATTATAAACATTTGAAAGTGTTATTGTTCATAATTGGCTTACAAAAGGGACAACTGCTAGCTGTTTAGTCTGATTGGAAGAATTATTTTGAGGCATTTTCAGTAAAAAACTGTCATCCTTGAGGTTGCGATCAGGCCTGTATTAAAAACTGTGATTGAAATGACAGAATCTAAACTCTTCATGCACAGTTGCTCAGTGTCTAACCTAAGTGTGAATTTTTCATCTTATTTAATGCTCACGTAGTGTGATTTTATCAGTCTTTCACTGCAGTTTTATGTTTTGAGCAGTATAAACACCGGGGGCTGGGTCTCTGTTTATTACGAACTGTTGTGGTCCCGCCCTTGAGCTGTGGTGCGCACAAAAGCTTTCAGTGACAAGGAGGCAGTACTTGAGAACAGGGCAAAATGGGCTTCTTAGCTCAAATGGAGGCAAATTCAAACACTAGAAACTTGACTACTATAAATATAAAATGAGCATGACAGAAAAAAAAAAAAAAAAGGTAGTACTGAGTATGTCTTCCCTGTTCTTGTTGATAGTAGGGCTGCAGAAAAGCTCTTTCTAATCCCTTAAAGCAATCAGGAATCAGTTATGCACTGGGGCATGGGAAATTATGCTGATTTTTTTCTTATACAAAAGCTGTACTTTTGCTCCAAAAAGTGAATTTCTTTTTATCTTACTTGTGCCAGTCGCCTTACTGTGCAAATGTTTGTGTCCAAGAGTATTTAACTCTTCCTCATTCACCTCTCTGATTAAATGCTGATTTCAAAGTCAGTCCCTAATAAATAGTGATCTGCTGCCAATGTATAGATTTGAGTGGTGAGGACCATCACACACAGAGACGCTGCTCGTAATTACCAAGGCAAAAAGAGAAGCAGAACCTATTCCTTACTCCTTTAAAACAAGCGTAAAAGCTAGTGTTTGGACTAATTAGGAAACTGTGTTTTCTCTGAGCAGTAGTTGCTTACCCTGTGTAAAGAAGGAACGCCTTTGGAATGTAAGATTTCCAGACACTTCAGCATGACTCACGTTTAATCTTTTTGGCTGTTGAGCATTGCATTGAGCAGTTTCTACACGTTTGATCAGAAGAGTTTTCTTAGTGACACAGGGAAGTAGCTGGACTCCTTTGTGTTTTTTCAGACTGCACTGTCTCTAGTTTATTTCAAGCTAATTTCAATGCCTTTTGGGGGATAAAGTTTCACATTTAAAACTTGCATGTTTCTTTGCCTGACAAAAAATAAAGTCCTCTGATTGTCCGGAAGTTTTTATTTAATTTTCATTTTCTTACAACTTTGTTGGTTTTTCATTCTTAGCCACCCAAAGAATAGCTAAATGAGTGCATCAAGGAAGAATTCTGTTTTGCTGGAGCAATACTTTTTTCATAATATATTTTCTCTTGACTGCTTGGCTCGCTTTGCAGGACAGAACTAACAAAAACCGTGGTGCTTCCTGAATTAGTAGAACTGGCAAGAGATGAGGGCAGCAGTGTACGCCTTGCAGCTTTTGAGACATTAGTGAATCTGCTTGATATGTTTGACGCAGGTAAGCATTTAATTTAGGCTTACTAACTCAGTTCTTAATGCTTTAATGGATCTTATAAATGTATTTAAATGCTTTTTGTTCTGTTTGCATTCTTCAGACATTTCTGGTTTTATTTTGTTTATTGGTTTATCCTCTATATATTTCATGACTTGCAGTGCTTTATACATAGTAACTTTTAAGGAAGGTGAACCAGTTGTCCCCAAAATCAATTATCTTACTTCAGGTTTCTAAGGTAATAAGGTTAAATGGAATGAGTATATTGTATTGGAATGTATAAATGACGGGAATATTGGGTTGGTAGTATTCACTTAATGCTATCAATTCACAAAATATGAAATGTTAGCTCAACAGATGCAATTGCTTGTGCTTTTTTTGCTTTTAGCTAGGTTTTGCCTCTTAACTGAAGTAAAGCCAGTCCTGACTAAAGGCTGCAACCTGACTTCTGAGCTGAAGCACCCAGACTGGGGCAATGATATGATATTTGTGTGTGTATCAGTAAATCTTGCAGGTTTTAACATCCAGTGTTATATGCCAAATACACTTGTAAATTTTGGAACAGAAAATATTCCTCCAAGTCCCATAAGCTGCAGTGCGCACAATTGATTGGTTTTAGAAGTACTAAGCATCAGCAACTTCTATTTGAATCCTTTTAAACTTGTGGATATATGACACTGAAAGCTTTCTTCTTTGCAACAAGAAAGTATGTGTATAAAACTTTTCTGTATTTAAAACAGAAAATGTAAATCCTTCTATTTTTCTCAGCACGCTTTACCTTTGCTCTGACGAACATGCTTCTCCAGGTGTAGGGGTGAGTGCCTGTGTCTTCATATAAGGAAGGAGAAATTCTCTGTTCTTTATCCAGTTCTTTTGGCATAGTGGTGGTGGATTACTTACACTCATGGCTCTTGGGTTCTTGTTGCCAGTTCAGTTCAGCAGTGATTGGGGCAAACTTTAGGACTGCTCCAGCATAGGGGAACATTCTGGGTGACTGCTGTGCCTTGTCCCCCAATCAACTGCTCCATCTAGATTTTTTTCAGAGGACTGTAGAAGACAATAACAGCCAGGTTTTCTGGCTTTGTTTCAGTTGTGTTCTCTGGTGTTGGTTATTTGTGGGTTTTTTACAACTGGAAATGTACAAAGCAGCAAAGTACATGATGGATCATTGCTATAGTCTGTTTCAAAAGAATATTTTATATTGTTGATCACTGCTCTCACTGCTCATTATTTGCCACTTTGCTCTTTATACTGTCTTTTTCCAAACTCTTAGTTGTTTATCTTCATTAGCATCTGTATTTTGCACCATGTTTCTCACTCCTACTCCCATCTTACTGACTCTGCTACTCCTTCCTGATACATAAGTGAGGAGCAAATATTTACTGTGCAGGAACTTGGTGATGAATTACTAAAGTACATGATTGCATATAAGCCATATGGAAGAGTACATAAAGAAATAAGATAATTTGGGGAAGAATGCCATAAATGGAGTTTTTAGCAGTTAGTGCTTGTATCAGTAAAGTATGATAGTAAGTTAATTTTCAAATTATTGAGCTTTTGCATTGATGCTAACAAGTTTGTGCTTCTCTTTGCACCTCCCAGTCTTCACTCCTCCCTCCCTCAATTGCTGTAACTGCTGCTTTTAACTGTTGAAAAAAGCTTAGAGAAAGCAATCAGGGATTATTTGCAGGTTTGTAAGGAATGTGTTTCTAGAAATTGGTTTTGTGTGGTTTTTAGTTTCATGGCTGAACTAGAAAATGAACATTTTGGTATATGACCCAAAATTATATCCTAGGGTTTCTTTCCCACAGCATCAAGACATTTCTTCACGTCGACCTAAGTATTTTATTCAGCCACAATTATCTCCTGAATTTTAGTCTTGATCTACAATTAAAAAATCCTAATCCCTTTAAAACCTGAACATTTTAAAATATGATGGTTTTATTTAAAACAAGTCAAAGCACATAACTTTCTTTGACAATTTACTCTTTTATTTTATAAGGAGGCAGAGTGCTTGGTTTTGACTTTAATCTCTGAATGATTTTATTTCTTTCCTCTCTCCTTAATTATTTTGTTTCTCTGTGAATTTATTGTTTACTAATAGATTTTCAATCTCCTCTTCTCAGTAGGTTGGAAAAATTAACTTCCAGGGTATCCAGATATTTCCTTTACTGTCACGGTCATGTTTGGTCTTGATCTCCCTGTATTCCTACTATTGTAGGAAATCTTATTATAGGAGTACTGCAGTATTATTTCCCTCCCTGTATCCTTGGTGAATGGAGAAGTTAGTGACTGTTCATTTATTCTGTCTCAACCTTTAGTGGGGGAATGCCTTTTCGTTAAAAACAAACAAGCAAACAAAACAGGTAAGGTACTCAAATTTAGGACCTGAGTTATGGTCGTATGTTTGTCATTCTCTATACCTTCTGTTTTCTACCTCCAGTAAGTACCTGCCAAAAATAGTCCTGAGCATGTTAAATGATATTTTCATAACTTGTTATGGAAGTCTACTCTCTGTGCTTTTAGATGTTGATAAATGGCTAACTTTAGAAATGTCTTTTGTTTTTCAGATGATAGGAGTCAAACTGTGCTCCCCTTAGTGAAATCATTCTGTGAAAAATCCTTCAAAGCAGATGAATCTATCTTGGTTTCTTTATCATTCCATTTAGGGAAACTGTGTAATGGATTATATGGTATGATTTAATGTTCCTTTAAAAAACATCTTAAAAATTAGGGAAGATTGGAGAATCTGAAGCCCTTGAAAAACATCCAGATTTGAATGTATCAGATGAAATGATTGTTAGGGAAGGAAATATGGAAGTAAAAGTCTGAAATCATCTATTGTGTAAATATTGGATTTTGTAAATTTCCTTTTTGGGTCTCCATCTCTTTATTTTTTTCTTTTTGTTTAGACAGGGACAGGTTTTTGTTTAGAGAGGGACAGAGTTGTTTGTTTAGACAGGGTCAGAGAGGAAACGTGGTGGTTTGTGTTTATTGGTTTGACTGATTTGTTTTGACTCAGTCTTGTATATTCTAGAGCTTATGAGTTGGATGACTAAACTCTTGAAGCTAGAAACCTTTGAAAACACGGTATGATATTGACTGTGTACGTTCACTTCTGTGCTTGCCACCCTTTTTGAGGCGCTGCACAGGGGTGGCCCATAAGGAACTTCAGGGGAGAAAGGAGGGAGACCTAATGGCATGTGGATCCCCAGCTGCAGCCGAGGCCAAATCTGTACCCACAATTGCGGTTTTCACCTGAGCACAGCAGATCTTTCCTCGATAATTCTGCCCACCACATACCCTCTACACAGAGCTTACCTGGGGAGGGACAGCACAGAATTATGGATTTATATTATAGAAAATGTCTCCCTAGACTCTTAAACCCTTTGATCTTTCTTACGAGTCTTTAAAATGATCATGTTAGATCAAAGGGACCATTGCCTCACTACAAATAACTTGAAAGGGCTGTTCCACAGTGTCAAACTGTTATTTACAGAAATACAGAGCTGTGGCAGTTCACACTGGTTTTGTCATGTCTTCCCAGTCATCTTTTCTCTAGGCTGAATAACTTTATGGCTCATTTCTCTTCACTTCTGAATGCTGTCTGGCAAGTTCATATTTTTCTTGAAGTGTTACACCTTGGAGAGGTGAGCAAAGTGAAAGGGTTACGTCATGTGTCTTCCCAGCTGTATAGCTCTTTGCATTTTTCAGTATGAAAATAAGTCCCCCCTTTTTATTTTTCCAATACTTTGACAGTATTTGTTCAAGGGCACTTTTGTTTGGTTTTTTTTTTTATTTTGGTTTTTTTGGGTTTGTTTGGTTCGGGTTTTTTTATGTAAGTATGACATCTAGTCTCTCTCTTTTGTGGTCTTGTGCTGGTGATATGGATCTGGCGAAGCATGG
The DNA here is from genome assembly GCA_035590215.1 of Microhierax caerulescens. Lineage (NCBI taxonomy): Eukaryota > Metazoa > Chordata > Aves > Falconiformes > Falconidae > Microhierax > Microhierax caerulescens. Next base: position 41,426,791 of record JAVJGJ010000060.1, on the reverse strand, counting down.
TACCTTACCTCTGTCTAATGGAATAATAGTCTAAAGTCTTAAGACCATGTATCCAGTTTCTGAAGTTCATTTTAAACTCTATCTTGTGAAGAATAAACAGTCCTCTTCTTAGGCTGGTGTTATCAGAATATTTAATAAGCCAAGTCTCTAATCCAACATCTCAAAAAACAATGAAAATGTCAAATAGCACCAGAACTAGGATAGACCTTTCTTTATACATTTGCCCATCTTGTCAGTGAGCCATGGGTAACTTTACCTTAACTTTTTCTAAGTGGTTTTGCAGCATCTTTGTAGTTTTTCATCTCTCTTTCCTGAGCCCTTATTTTGCTTGTGAATAACGTGACCTTTACTGCATCTTTTGTATTCACAGGACCTGTACTCCAGTACTAGAAGGAAATGGAATCAGTTTGACAAGTTTTGCTTTTGCCATGTTGGCTGCCACTCATTTTCTTGTTTTCTTTTCAGAATTTACAAGTAGATTTTTTGATTTTTTTATTGCAATTTTTTTCAAAAACATGAAAGTAACCTGACTGATCTCTTATCATGTGACTTGTTCCTTCCCCTCTACAACTGTTAAATATCAGTACCACTTTTCTCTTCTGATATCTCACATTTAAGATTTCAGCAGCTAGTACTTTAATTACTTTTGAATACTGGAATGAAGCATATCTGACCCCGCACATTTTGAAAAACTCTCATGTTTAAGTATTTACAAACCTGTCCCTTCTCTACTTAAAGCTTAAATCATTGTCACAGATATTAGTTGTACTGAGTCTGATGATACTAGTGGAATTTGAGAAAGAAAATAAAAGCATTAAGCATTTCAACCTTCTTGGTACCAATCACTGATAGCTTTCCTCTCTCTCTTCAGTAGAAAACTGCCTTTCCTTGATTGTTCTCTTAGTAGTAATGTATTTATAAAATCACTTGTAATTTTTGAAGTCATCTTGTTAGTTGCATTCCATTTTTTTCTGAGTTTTCTAATTTTATTCTTACACCTCTTTGTTATCTGTAGCAACATGACCTTATTTTTCAAGTTTCTACAGGCATGTGTTCTTCATGTGGCTGAATTCCATAAAGATCTAAAAATTTAATCAAGAAGAAATCAGTCTTACAGGAACAAACAAACATATTCACAATCCTGCAGTTAATGTTCTGAGAATTTCAATAACTATAGGACAGAAATTAAGATTCACTCTCTTATAGTTAGCTGTTATTTTTCTGTGATCACTGTTTCTGTATGAAGTATGCTGATGATTACTAAGATGAGGAGGGAGGTGGCATAAAGATAGACATATTTGATAGATTTGTAAATGAGATTTGTTTGGGACATTATTCATAGCATTTGTAATGAAGAAAGTAATATTTTTTAATTATTTTTTATTTTTAGGCATTTTTACTCCTGAACAGCACTTACGGTTTTTGGAATTTTATAAGAAGCTTTCCACACTGGGTTTACAGCAGGAAAATGGCCACAATGATAATCAGCTACAACTTCAAACTCTGGAACAGGAAAAGAAGTATATTTCAGTGAGGAAGAATTGTGCTTACAATTTTCCAGTAAGCAACATTAATTTCAGGTTAAGTAATTTGTGTCATGCATATAGTTCTCTGTCACTCGTGCAGTCTTATTTAGCGAAGTTATTCCCAATTGTGCATTGTTTGCTAGATTCTAGCTCTCCTCTGGAAAGCTCAAGTTAATGGCTTAAAGTAGAGCTCATCTAAAAGAGTTACCAGAAAAGATTCCTCTTTTCAGAGCCTCAGAAAATTATTGGGAACTTTTGACTTGGAGAGGTTGTTCTAAGAGGTTACTTGGTCTCATTCTTTCCTACACATTTTCTCCAAACCGTTACCACAGGGGCTTTGAGAAAATGGCTGAGAGTGTCCCTGGTTTCAAACCACTCAAAGCTAGGGTTTTGCATTTGCTGTCATAGTATTCCAGGGAGCTGAATGTTGAATCTGAATGGTTAGAGTCATATTTTAGTAATATTCCTGTCTGAATACAGAAAGTCTTTTCAAGTTTATGTGATGTCTTTAAACTTACCATTCATGTTTCTGTACATCTACTTTGTATTTTGGCGTTCTGCATTTATATTTAAAGAAAACATGTTTGTACCGAGACCCAGTAGGCAGTTATTTTTATTCTACCTTTTAAAGACAAGCACCCTGTAGGTAGGTAGACATCTGTTGGTTCATTTGAGCAAAACCAAGGTATGTACACACACAATTATGTTGAAATTCAGATGCTCACTTTGCTGCTTGTTAAAATGTTCCTTGTTTTTGAAGTCTCCAGTTGCAGCTTCCACTAGTGTACAGGAACATTAATGATATTTATACAACTAAGATGTTTTTATCTTGTGGTTTTATGTCATCAGAAAAAATCCTGCAGTGTGTCTAGCGGATATGTAAATTCAGTTTAGTTCTCAACTCCAGAACTTGTCTGGTGCCTGTGTTTTGACACAGCCATCAGAAATGACACGCCTTCTCTTTAAAATCACAACCTGTTATCTCCCAAGTATCTTGCTCATTGTACCTCAGTGTTTTCACCTAATAATCTCCGATAATGTGGTCCTTTAGCTATACAGTTAATAAAGGAATTTATCTTTCCACAGGCTATGATCGTTTTTGTGGATCCAAAGAACTTCCATTTAGAACTGTATTCTATATTCTTCTGCCTTTGTCATGACCCTGAAGTTCCTGTCAGATATACTATGGCCATAAGCTTCTATGAAGTAAGTCTACAACTGTTCTTTGCTAGTACTTACATCTTTTTATTTTATGCTGTTTTCTTCTTTAAGCTTATGTTTGTGACTATTCAACCAAAATAAAAAGACTTGAGAAAACCTGTTGAAATGATTTAGTTTGTCAGAAGTGTTCTGTCCCTTCTAGCCTGTATATGTAGCCCATATACACATGTTAGTCTAAGTTGTGTGACATTTGGCTACAAGAGCCTACTCCTAGGTGAGCTTTTAAGGAGCAAAAGCTGGAAGAAACTTATAATGCTTTAGTACCACAAACATAAGCAATTGTAGTAATTACAATATTTGAAGGTTTTTGATGCTATTAGAAAGCAATGAGGAAAAAGGGAGAAAGGAACCTGCCACTTCTGGTCCTGAAAACCTCCTTTAGAACTGTATAATTTGCTACTATGCTGGTGTTCTGTGGAATATATTTACGTGAATCAAATCTAAGTTAAATGCTTAATTTAATATGAAACTGCTTGGAAATTTGTGCAAATGTAAAAGCATATGTATTCTTATTACTCCATTCAGTTTACATTAAGTTCTACTGTATTATTTTTGTAAAAGTTAAAAAATATACAACTGCATAGATATTATTCACTGTATGGGGTGAATTCTGAAAATGAAGATGCACTCTCTCCTGATTGTAGTAACCCATATAGGGAGACCTTCAATATTTTCATAGTGTTTTACTCGAGCTAGCCTTTTAACTCACTTTGTTGCTGGGGGAATTGCTAAGTTATGCAACTTCTGAAAGCATTTAAATCACTAGCAGAGGCATAAATGAAGCTAAGGTGGTTTATTTCCACCATTATAAGAAAGTTCCTATTCTCATTACCTGTTGATGACTTGTCTTAATGAATAATAATATAAAGTAATTTTGTTGAAATTGTAAAGCTAGCATCTAATTCTATGTAATATTTTGTGTTTGGTGTATAACACTTTTAAGGTACTGTCTAAATATAAGCAAAGTATTTTAACTGATTTAGAAAAAAACCCAACACTGTAAAGTTATACCTTGGACATTTAGTGCTGGTTGATTTAATTTTAACACCATAACTTGGCAACCAATGACAGCCAAAAATGAGTAGTTTATGGCATTAACTGCAAGGTGGATTATTTTTTATTAAATAAACTCCCTGTAGCCATTTTCTTAAAGCTTCAACTTGATTAGAAGCAGGCTTTTATTTTTGCTTGGCATATATAAACAAATAACACAATTAAAAAGCATCATCTAAATATTCTGTATGGAAAAAATCTCATTCCTCACATTTTTCTCATATTTGCTATAAAAACTTTTTAACAGTGTGGAGATGGACTGCTGGTGTTTTTTTTAGAAATTTGTGTGACTTATGAATCAGAGTAAAAAAGAAAAACAGAACAGCAAACAACCCAGAGAACTAAGGAATGAAAACTTCAGATGAAAAGGTTAGGGACACTTAAAACTCAGCACAGGCTAAGCCAATTTTTATATTTTATCTTCTGTAAATTATAGAGCAGGCTGACTATTCACTCTCCAAAGGAGCATAAAGTACAACATTTGAATATTCCAAAAGGAATTTTTCTAGCCTTGCAGTGCAGTCTTAAAAGTTTTTGGTAACTGTGAAATGGAGTTAATTCTAAAAGTATGTTTCATGTATAGGTAACAGCCCTGTTTCTTTGTATAGGCATATTTTTAATGTGATCCATGGGAATGTGTACAACTTCAGAAAGCTGATATTAAACAATTGTTCGGCATCCCTTCATTGAGCTTGCTGTAAAGTAAGCACACGTAGTATAGTTGTTGTAGTGCCATGGAAGTAAAGGATGTTTCACCTTGCTATCTCATTGTCATTTTTCAGGTTGCTAAGCTTTTAAATTCTGGTGTATATGCAATACATAAAGAACTGGTTACCCTATTACAGGATGAGTCACTGGAGGTAATATACTTTTATTGGAACTTTCTTTTGCTTGTTACATTAAGGCAGATTATCTTGATGTTTGATAACTGCAATAACACAGTACAGTAACTGTTTGAAATGATCAACAGCTTTTACTTCTGTTTCACAGATGCTTCATAAAGATGCCAGCCTTCTGTGAATAAAAAGGAGGAAAATAGAAAGGTGTTTGAATTTAGTAAACCCGCAGTGAATTTATGAGCTTTTAAAAATAATCACTCTAAATTCTTTCAATTGTTCCATTATTTATTAGCGTACAAGTTCTATGGAAAGATTTGGTTTTCATACTATACTAAAATAGTCATTGATAACATTCCAGTTTTTTGCTTTGTTTTATTTTCATTTATGGATTTGAAGAGGAGATGAAAAAGATGTGTGTGGTTCAAAGATCAAGATTTATAGAAAGAGTTTCAGTCCAAGATCTGGTACAGAATCTGTGAGTGTTTATAGGACACTTTGCCTCAGTTTCAACCTGTGTAAAACATGAATCACTTAGCTATATTACAGACAATATAGTCAGACTTTTTTTGATTGAAAAAAAGACAAGTATTTATGTTTGAGACAGAAATCACCATTTCCTCTGATACCACTTATTCCAATAGTTGATCTTTTTTGTTTTCTGTGTAAGATCTTTAAATATGGCATGGAAAAATGAGTTTGCTTTCAGGTTTTTCTTTTGTTACGACATTTTCAAGGAAATTAAAAGTGTTCCTAGAATATCTACTTATAGTTTATGAAATTCTGACTCGTCTTAAAAGATTTCTCAAACTGAACACCTGAAATTTGAGACTGAGCAGCTGGTGATTTTGAAAAATTCCTTTTAATAATAATTTTAATAATAATAATTAATACTAAACAATAAAAAATACTTGGTGCTTTGTCTTATATACCACCTCAGTCAGAATTGGTGCCAAAAATATTTAATTATGTACTTTTCTAGCCTAGTTTCAAGTAGTACAATATTTGAAAACAACATTTGAAAGTATTCTATTAATAGAAGATATGTATTCTATTTTCATTTATCTACTGCAGTTTTTTGTAAAGCAAGAAAAATTGCTTTTAAGATTCAGCTGACAAATGCATATATGAAAACATTCCTTGTGTTTGCCAAGGCTTTTACTTAACTGTCTATGAAATACAATTCCTCAAAATATATGCACATTTTCAAATATTGTTTGCTGTGAATAGTTTAGAAAGCATTGACTGTGGTATTCATGTAAATCAAACCTATAGTTTGTTTTCTTAAACTGAAATTTAAGATAAATTTAAGTATGATCTTAGTAAGGAAGGTATTACTTAATACGCTAAAACATGAATTTTAAATCCCAGTCCTCATCAATGCAAATATATTTAATCTCATTCTTTTTTTTTTTTTTTTCTTTTTTTTTAACATGGATGTGAGAGAACAGTAACGTAAGAGGTAACAGCAGGGATATGTTGGTGAGAGATAAAAACCATGTCAAGTTAATATATAGACCTCATTCATGCAGCTTTTCTTTAAATAGGTGTTAGATGCCCTGGTAGGTCACCTTCCTGAAATCCTTGAACTAATGACTAATGGAGGAGAAAACAGTGGATCTGAAAGCAAGGTGTGTATTCTTATGGGGATTTTTATATTTTTTTATTTGCTTTCTAAATGAAGGCAGTAGCAAAGTTGTTCAGACATATATTGTATGAAAAAGCTTTGATAATTAGTTTCTGCTTTGGAAAGATATAAAATTTCTGTGCTATTTTGATTTTTTGTTGATTTTATAATCTTTTAAAGTAAAAAGAAAAGGTTTTGAAAGTTCAAACTTTTTTTCTAATTAACCAGAGATTTGCTAAAATAAATCAGATTTTGAAATATTATCTTTAAGTCAACACAAAAGTTGGTTTCATGTTGAAGGTGTGATAGCTAATACCTAAATTTTTTTTTTTTAAATATAGGCAACTGTCAATGGTTGCTGTTTTCAGACGCAGCTTCTTCTGGAAGCAAATCTATTGCCTGAAGTATAAGCACTGAATTAGGACTTAGGAGATGTATATTCAGTTCCCAACTTTGCTGATTTAATTGTATGAGCCACTGAATAACATTTCATTCAATAACTCCTCACCTGTAAAATGGAATGTTAAAAGACCATGTTCTGCTTCAGGATGCTGCTTTGAGCATGCTTCCTAAATGTATAGAGAAATTGAGATATTACAACAACATAAGAACAAAATCAATCTATTTTCTTGTATGGACAAAAGTTGAGAGTGTAATTTAAAATGTGAATTTGTCAGATGTTTACAGCTGTAAATGTATATAACATAACAAGTGCAATGTCAAGTGTGGCAGTCTGTTTCATTTTGCTTAGTGCTAAAGAGAGTTTAGCTTGGCTACTATAAAATTTTGCTTCCTACTGAAAAAAGGTGTATAATTCCCACTAAAATTAATCAGGGAGCTGAGAAGAATAAATGCAAACATTGAGAGGCTAGAAGGAAAATGGCATTTATTTGGTTTGAGAAAAAGACTGAGGAGGGGTGATATGATGGTCTTCATAGCTATAAAAGAGTATTATGAAGAGAACAGTGATCAGTTTTTCTTTGTCAGGAAGAGGGTTGGAAATGCAACTGTATTTTGTCAGGTATTGGAATATCTTTTTGACTAGTTAAGTGCAATTTACTGCTTAGGGGAAATTGCTTAATCCCAATTGTTAATTTTTTGTAAGAAAAAGTTAAATTAATATCTGCTGAAAATGGTCACAGCATAGCTGATCCTGTCTGAGGAGAGTAATTAATTGATCCCTTAAAATCTCTTTCCTTCTTACATTATTGTGATGTACTTTTTACGCATAGTAACACGCCATACAGCTAGAAGATGTATAAATTATTTTCGTGTTTATATTTTTATTTCTAGTTATTGTCTATTCCTGATTTGATTCCTGCATTAACGACAGCAGAACAGAGAGCAGCAACTTCTTTAAAATGGAGAACTCACGAGAAGTTACTGCAAAAATACGCATGTCTCCCTCATATCATATCAAGTGATCAGATTTATTACCGTTTTCTTCACAGAATGTTGACAATCATTTTGACAAATGTGAGCCTGCCTGTCTCTTTCACATTGTTTTTTATCTGTTTATGCTATTTAGACAATGGCTACCAGGTATTTGCTATGTGTAGTACCTAAATATATTAGGGTCTTAAAGTACTATTTCTCATTGCATATGGTATATCAGGGTGGGTTTTTTATATAAGACTGAGAAATTGCTCTGAGAACTAACCCCCATTTGAGGAACAAAATTTGGATTGACAGATTGTCATGTCCCACCCAAGGCTTCTTTCCTTTCCTTGTGCTCATTATCAGTTTGTTTCTAGGTAAATGAAAACTTTTCCCTCTGAGATGCGCCTTCTTTTTCTTGATTCCATACGTGACTTTGCATTGTGTTCCATTCTATGTGAAAGAACAGTTTATTCTAAAAATTAATGATCATTTAGAGCTACTAGTCTGAAATTTTACTGAATTTAAATCAAGAGTAAAACTGTCTGTTGTAAGAAAAGGTGTTGTAAGATGTATTTTCTAATACCTGCAATATAGAAGGTGCCTTCCAAATGTGGAATACTTTAAGGTATTTATGAAATAGTTGAATAAACATGTTAGGCAGAAGAGATAAAAGACGTAGGTGTGTCATGAATTGGCCAAACTTCCTTATTCTCGTTTATATTGTGGCAATTACTTCAAAATTTATGAAGTTAAACTTATTTTTAGCTACTTTTCTACTTCTAGAACTTTTGTACATTTTTAGTCATATTTCTTCAAGTATGTTTAATTCTGGTCCCTTTGTTTTTTCAAGAATGTCCTGCCAGTCCAAAAAGCAGCTGCTCGAACTCTCTGCGTTTATTTGCGTTATAATCGCAAACAGGAACAGAGGCATGAGGTTATTCAGAAACTGATTGAACGTAAGATGATTTTTCCGTGATTACTTAGAGGTGGGAGTTAGTTTTGACTGAAGATCTATTTATGGTTTTATTTATTCAGTGTAACTTCCTGCTATCATTACTTACAAGGCAGTCAGTTGCTCCTATTATCATCAGTCAAAACATGCTGTGTGTATGCGAGGAATGTACCTAAAGCTTATGCAAAGGAATTGGGAAAAAGGCAATGTGGGAAATTGATAATATGCCAAGATCCCTTCAACCCTACCCCTTGAATCCAAAATTGCTCCGCTGTAGGTGCTGCAACATACAAAGCACACTTCCTCTGTAGAGGTAAAATTCTCTAGAGGCTTCAACATAAGAAGTGCTGAATAAATCTTTTCAGAAATGAATTTATGAGTGAGTTAGTCACCTAAGTTGACTTTCTGGTCTATGCTAGGTGTTTTAAAGATGGGTTAGAAGGTTGAATAGTTCCCACTGGCAATCCTTAATGTTTACACAGTAATTCTGCCACACTTGTGACATGGTTTGAATGGCATACAGGGCTTTGTTTAACACAGTAGTTAGTTAACTTGCTGGTTTTGCTTTTGCAAATGGTTAAAGGGACAGATTAAATTTCTGAGAAAAAAAAAATACTCACTGACAGAAATGGTCATTGAATTGAGAAGGTTAGGTTTTCACTGAAAGGAAGAATTGAGAGGCTGAGAAGGTGTCCCTTGTGGGGAGTGTAATAATCATCTTTAGCCAAAGGTTAATGTTTGAAATATTTACTAGCTGACATTGAAAATTAACCAACAATATCTGTGGATTGTTATTTTTCAGAACTGGGCCAAGGAAAAAGTTATTGGAACAGGCTTCGGTTTCTAGATACTTGTGAATTCATTATGGAACTGTTTTCAAAATCATTCTTCTGTAAATACTTCTTTCTACCTGTGCTTGAACTTACACATGATCCAGTGGCAAATGTGAGGTACTGTATGAAGAGTATGTAACAGTGTACAGGAAAAAAGCTCTGAATAGTATATTAAGAAATATAGTTACAGGTCTTATGTCTTGTTTAAATAATGGGACTTAAGTAAAAAGATAGAGCCCTTCAAAGTGAGCAGTACTAAAGGTGTGGGGGACTACAGGAATCATGTCAGAAAACCACAGAAGCAGGTTAGTCTGAACGTTTGGGGGACTGATTGAAGGTGTCAGGTTTTGGGAATGAGAAAGGAACACCGAGGCAGAGGAGCAAGCAAGAGGTGAGATCAAAGCAATACGCTGTTTCATGGGTGTAGAGAAAGAAATATAACTTCACAGCCTCCATTAATTTCCATCCATTTGAACATTGTGGTATGGAAAGAAAGACGCACAAGCAATTCTTTCAGTGGTCTGAGTTGCACAGATTTTTTCTTTACTAAAGAGATAGGGACCAAGCAGTCATTACTGGTAAAAAAGATAAGTTTTTTTTTAATGTATTTTGTGTGATTTTATGCTTTTAATCTTATCCCTGATGTGTGTAATTCATGTTGTCATCATTAACATGTCTAATAATACTAATGCTGTGGAGATTTACATAAGCATAATTTGCACATACATGTGGGCATTCAGTAAACTTTGCTAAGTAAAGTTGATTACCAAGTGAAACTGTTTAAACAGACCTACCTACTTATTTTATGTCAAATGCTAGCATGCGATACAAAAAATAATGTTTAATAAACACCTGCATCAAAAGGTTAATATTTACAATTTTTATATATATATATATATTTAGAATGAAGCTATGCTACTTGTTGCCAAAAGTTAAATCTACTCTGAAGATTCCTACTGATAAACATTTACTTCAGCAGTTGGAATTATGTATAAGGAAACTTTTGTGTCAAGAGAAAGACAAAGATGTCCTGACTATTGTGAAAAGAGTAAGTAATTTTCTTTTCCCGCAGCATTTTATCTTGGGGTTATCACTCAAGTTAAGATGATCAAACGCCTTCTGTTGATTCTCTTAATGTAAGAACAAGATTAAAAGAACATTTAGTATAGTGCATTCTGTCAAATTTAAGAGAGTTGGTGTTCCCTTCGTTACTTATATTGCAGTTATTTTCTAGTGACTGGGATTCGGGATTTTGGCTCAATGACCATTTGTGAAAATATAGCAGATGAATAAAGATGGGATTAAAGGTTGACCGTAGTAAAAATGATCAAGTCCTTGAGGTAGAGATAGCTTGATAGCCTTATTTATTTTACAATATACAGATAAATGATTTGCTGGATTTTGAGATTTACAAGTGTCTTTGTAATGTGAATATTTATGAAAAAGTTCTTCTTTAAGGGTGGATGCCCATGCTTTGTCTCAAAGAAGCTTGGAAATTTAGTAGCTAAAGTAGGTGGCTTCCTTTGGCTTCCTTACAGAGCCAGTCTGCTGGAGAGGTTGGATGAATACCTGCTTGGAGCACCCTGGCTTATTCACAGATTCCCGAGTTGTTTCTTTCTTTTAAGAGTACTTAAAAACTATGTCAGTTTTTAACTGCATTGGTAGCATTTGTACAAGCATAGGCTTCAAATGTTTAAGAAGAAAAAGCATGTTTAATTATGAATACCACTATTCTAAGCTTCTTGTCTGGACATTTTTTTTAATTAAAAGTGTGCCATACTGTTGCATAAGGATAATGTTTTGATTTTCTTTATAGACAGTGTTAGAATTGGACAGAATGGAGATCTCTATGGACACTGTAAGTACTTACTAACTTTAATACTTACCAAGTACTTTTAATTCCCATTTTCATGTAGTGATTTTTTTATTTTTATTGATTTTATTTTGAAGTTTCAGAAAAGATTTTACGAAAATGATTTATTGGATCAAGAAAAAGAGAGACAAGAACATCTGCTTTTGGAAGTGGTATATTTTATAAGTACAATCTGTCCTTTTTTTAATAGTTTGTAGCTTAAATATTAATGAGGCAATAATTTTAAGGTAAGAGAAGTACATACTGTGGAGAGACCCTGGTAGGTTCATAATCTGTCTGTGGTTTTATTCTACACTTTACAGTAGGGTTAAGTCCTTCAAAGTAACAAATAACTTCCTTTTCTTTACCACTTAAATTTTACTGTATCAATTAGAAAGGCAAACTGGAATTTCTTGAAAAATACTCATGCTTGATGCCTCTATAGTTGTAAAATTCCAAGCCCTTCAGTACACCTTTAAGAAATCTTTTTGACAGCGCTTAACAATTTGTCAGGCATGTATAACATAATCAGTTCAATAATGAAACACCTCAGAATTCACATACAGCTTCCCTAGGCAAAGAAATTAATATCATAATGTCTTTTGTGCCAAGGAAGCCAAAGGAAGCTCTGTGTGTTACAAGCTTTCCTGTTAGCCAGAAAAAAATCAAGCAAGGCCATTGACACCTTCAGCCTGGCAGGAGGGGGGCTTCGTGCAGGTTGGATTGAGCAAAAGAAGATACAGGTTACTTAGGATTTGGAAGAAAAGTCTGAAGAATGTTTTTTTAGCTTACAAAAGCTCTTAATCCTCAGTCATGGCTGTAAGCAGGAGCTGCAGCAGGCACTTCACCACATAGCCTCTTATACCTTCTCAAAGCCCAGAGGAGATTGCTGCAGTCCTCTGTTCCACTGAGGTTGGAGACACCAAGAAGCTGACAGGATTTAGAAGAGGCTGAATTTCATTAGCACGGTTCCTCTGGCTTGTTGGAACGGAACTCCTCTTTGAGAACCCAGTCAGGTTCAAGACTGTCCAAAAAGTGTGAATTTTTCCTCTTTGGGGTTGCTGCAGAGCCCGTGTTTGTGGCCCGCTTTGATGTCAGCGGGTACTGTGGGCGCGATTTCCTTGGTTCACAATGCCTGCCTCATGTACCTCCTGATGCCTGCCCTTAGCTCGAGCCAAAGGTTCCGGCTTTGCTCTCAGGACCCGCGTAGACATATCCCAAGACTTGAACTGAGCTTTAGCAGTTTTTAGGTAGATACAGTTTGGGGCTGTGGTAAAATAGCCTCCGGTGTGCTCTGTATTATTGTGTATTTTATAGCATTAATTTTAACCCTTTTTCCACAGCTAGACTTTAGAAAAACACCTGTATTTTTATTATATATCCCACTGATATAGGCATACTGTCTGTATCAGAAAGGTCTCATTAAGGATTGACTGAGATATATGCAGTAAATTTTGATATCTTGCAGTGCCAAATAGATAAGGAGCCATTGAACCCAGTTAGATGTATTTGACTGCTACAGATTTTAACACTGAACATGTTAATAAGTTTCCTTAATTTTAGTAATTGACTTCATAGATATTATCCAGCAACCTTGACCTGAATTAGTTACATTTTTATTTTTTTTTTTAATTCTGGTACTAGAGTGAAATGAAAAAACAGAGTAGGACAATTAAAGTTCACTTGGCACATTTTATTATGAACATAGAACAGAAAATAAGCTAATATCATATAGCTTTTTGAAGTTGATAGTGATATCTATTCACCAAGAATCCTGAAGTAAGTATTGACTTCCAAAATTATTGATGTAGCTGTGTTAACACTGTCTTCTGTCTATGGATGTGCTCTCAAAAAGTATTCTGAGGCTAGCTAATATCACCAAAAGGCAAAAAAAAATTCTTAAACTTGCAGAATTGTAATACTTGGTTTTGTTTTGCATAAAGGCTTATCAACTGTAGATGTTAAGTTTAGACCTTTAAAAGGTTTGAGCATGTGGCACACCTTACTATTTGAGAAAAACATCTTTGAATTGTATGGTTGAATTAAAAATATTGCCAGTTCTATTATCAGAGTATCTGTGTAGCACAAAAATTTTACATCGTGAGCTGCCAATTTCTGTATCTTTTTAACTAAAAAACCCCAAAGGGCCAGGCATAATTTTAATAAGAAATTATAAATGCAAACTTCAACTCTGAGGTTCCTTCATAATTAAAGTCAACAGTTTTCGGTGTGATTTTTATATAGAGATATGTACCCTGATTTCATTCTGTGCTATTTAGTTGGTTCTCTGGATATTCACTAGGGGTTGTACTAAAAGTAGGAAGGAATAGAAACTGACTGTTATTTTGGTGATCTGAAACAATCCCTAACTGAAATACAATTTCTTTCTTTTATTTTCCTGAGTGATACCTTAGAAAATTATTCATTTTTTTTAGGAACAGTTAGAAAAAGAGAAACAACAAAATGAAGGAAGATCTACAAATATTAATGACAAAATTTTTGAAAAGAAGCGTAAGTCTGTTTCTTTGTGTACATTTTTGTTGTGCATGCATTATTCTTCTACAAAGGTAGAAGAGAAGAGAGCAGAAAAGAGACTGTACAGCAAATAACATATTTCTAGAAATCTGCAATAAATCTTTTTTTCTATATAATTTTAAAGAGATTTATGAAAACTAGCTTCATTATGTTAGAAGGAAGACTTTTTGTTAATAAAATACATGACACTTAGTTGTCTGGCTGGTATTTTTTATTTTGGGATGTAATGTAAGTACTTGTTTGTGGTATTTATGAAGTGTTAGTAGCACTTGATTACATATTATTACTGTTTACTCCAGGACTCTGTCATGTTATATCCTCTTTCTTTATTTTGAGTTAAGTTTTAAGAAAGAAGTATTCATGCTAGACTTTTTTTTAGGTAGAGACAGTAAAACGTCATCAGTGTTGGCAAAAAGCATCACTCTCTCTGTTCCTGGAAACTCTTCTGGTACATCAGCAGGTAGGAGCTCTTCAAAAACTCTTCTATAATGTTTTGATCTCACATCAGCGGGTGTGAGCCCAGCAAAACTGCTGTTGGTGTTTGCGGGCCAGAGTTTCATCTACTGCACACAGGAAAAAACTCCACTCCTAGAACTGAATGTGTTTTCTATAGTTTTTAATTTTGTTTTGTTCTTTAGTATATGAATAGGTGGTGTAAGGTTTATTTATTGTTATCGAAGCATTTATATGAGTTTATTCAGCTAGCATAGTCAGGCAAAAAGATATATTAAAAAGTGTTTTTAATTACTGAGGGAATGCAATGATATCCATGTTAAAATCTTTTGCTACTTACATTTTAGGCAAAGACAACAAGAAATCCAAGTTGGTTCGAAGCCAGTCTTTCAGTACTCAAGCACTACATCCAAAATACAGCAACATAGACAAGTGTCCTAAGTATCTTTATTATCTTCATTGCTTACCTCGTAGGCAACTGTTTACCTGATAGACAACAGTTATGAAGTTATATGCAGATAAATGTATGAAAGTAATGATATGCTCACTGAATTGTGACCCAAATTTTCAGCTTTCTGTTTAATTGATTAAAGTATGCAGTTTTGAACTGAGGGAAGGAATACCATTTGAAGGCATGCTGAGGTCTACAAATTCTTATGAATTCCTTTAAGTTAATGTATATCAACTTTTATTATATATTAAAAAATATTTTTTCAGTATGAACTGCTAAATCTAAACTTGTACATTCCTAAAGAAATTTCAGCATAACTTTATCATTTATTCTTTTCAAAACCTCAGAAATAACCTGAAATATTATAAACAGTAGGATGATGCAATTGAGAAGAATTCTTTTCTGTAATAAGCAATTTTTCTTTTGTTTTTTAAGTAAAAGCTCTGCTACAGGATATACATCTTCAGTATCAGGAATGGGAAAGAGTTGTATGTTATCCTTTAGTGGTAAGTAAGTTATATTGTAGTTTACATTAGGTTTTTGTTTGGTTATAGTATATGTGGGTCCCGTTAAGCAGGCATACTGTAAGATATCATACTCCTAAAGAACAGAGTAATATACATAGAGTAATATACATCAAATATATCTGAGCACTTAAGTGCTAGTCTAGTTAGCTTATTTTTCAGATTCTTCTTTTGTTGTGGGTTTTTTTTTTGTTACACATTTACTACTTTAAAATGTAAATTTAAACAAAAGTAAAATGAGTTTGACATTTCTTGATTGGCATTTTGGATATCATAAAATGGTCAGTTTTGCCATTTGCCTCCACCTGTTTTATGTGAGGGAAGGGATATTATGTGTAACTTCTATTGAATTAGGAGTAACTTCTATTGAATTAGGAGAGAAAAACTGCTGTCTGTAAATGCCCCTCTTTCCATTTGCTGTTAGATGTTTGGATGATTAAAAATTAGAATGAGATTAATTGCTTCCTAGAAGAACCTGTCTTTTTCCATTCGCTAGACAATTAGCTTAGATGAAATAAGTAAATTTTAAGCAGCTAAAGGTTGGCCAATTAAATCCCACTATTTTCTTATATTAAAGGTATTAACCTTCTCTTCCAAAACATGTCTTCTATTTATTTTTATTCAGTGTTTTTTTTTTCATAAAAATACTTGAAGAAATATTAAGTTGAAACCATTTCCTTACAGAAAGTTAAACTTTTGCATTATTGCCATAGGAAATATGCCACTACTCCCACAGGAAAACCAGCTTGGACAGTTCAACACTCCGTGTATTTTTTTCCAGACATAATTCTTTGTCTGAACAGCAACTCTTTATTTCAGATGATTCTTTCCGGACTCATTCTACTGGTAATAGTGGGAATGCTGCCTTCCCTTCCAGTTCTTCTTCTCGTAACTTATTTAACTCAGCTGACCAAAAGACCACTGGAAATAAGGAGAGTCAGTCCCGAAAGATGAGCATGTAAGTGGTTGCCGAGAGGTGAAATTAAGTTTATGGGTAACATTTTCAAAGGGAACTCAAAAACGCCATGTGAAATGAAACCCATATTTATGATACTTCTCTGCCCAGATTTTGAAATACTAAACAGGTTAGAAATGTGATGTGTGCAATTATAAGTGTTTTTAAGATTACATTGCATTCCCTTTTCATTAGTCTTTCACATTGGTTCTCCTGCACTTTGCATTCAGCTGATGAATGATGAGGAGGGTGGAATGGGACAAAGTGAAGGTTAATGCATTTGATATATAACTACAGTTACTGTGATTTAGCTGCCTGTAGTTTGGGATACAGAATGTATGCGTTAGATGATTTTATTTTTCCTTTTCCCATTTTTATGTGCTTATATATGTTTATGTATGACTATGTAATGATTTCATGATGAATTTTGAGAATTACAATGAACTAGTACTGCTGCTTGTTTTCTAAGGCTGCCTTCCTTGCCTTACATTAACTATTTAGATAAAAAAAAATCCAATGCTAGGCATCTCCCTCAGGCTGGTTTTCTTTAAACATTAGCCTAAACTGTTCATTGTTTCACAAGAACAAAATGAAAAAATAATTTGTTTGCTCCTGCGTTAAAGCGTAAGTCTTAGAATATCGCTGTGATGTACACTTACTTAAATCTCTGTAAACTCTAGCAGCTAATTCCCTGCAGATTCCTTCTACACTGTAACTTGTAGTTCTGAATTATTATCATTGGACTGCCTGTAAGTTTGAGTGCTCAAACTGAGATTTTTTTTCTCTGCTATCAAAGAATTTTTTTCTTAGCCATGGCAGAATGGAGAAAGGAAAGGAGCCAGCTGTAGCAAGAAAGGTTGGGAAAGTAGACTTGAGTGTAACAGAAAGTAGAACTAGAAGCTGAGAAGGATGGGGAGGTGCAAGTAGGTCTCGTGAGTCTGAACAGGTGTGAGAGACCAAGAATGAAAGTCCAGAATGTGAGGCTTGCATTCAGCTACTTGTATACATTATATGATGATACAGTCTCTTGCTGTGTGATCATGTAGGTTTTGTTCTACTGGAATTTTACCTCCTTCACTGAACAAGAGAAGTTTGATATGGAATTTAATCAAGCTTGCATAGTGACCTATTGTTTTAAAAACAGCTTTTTCTTTGTAGAAAAGGTTGGAGAGTAAGTAGTGAATGAAGGTGGACTGTGTCAAGGCAGGGGTTCACAGCAGAAGTACCTTTAGGTGTCAAATCAAGTTGCACTCTATCTCTGTCTTTGCCAAGAGTCTAATGCCTTCATGAGCCAGCAGTGTGCCCTGGTGGCCAAGAGGGCCAGTGGGGTCCTGGGGGTCATTAGGAGGAGTGTGGCCAGCAGGTTGAGGGAGGTGAAGGTGATCCTCCTCCTCTGTTCTGCCCCTGGTGATGCCACACCTGGAGGGCTGTGTCCAGTTCTGGGCTCCCCAGTTCCAGAGAGACAGGGAACTGCTGGAGAGGGTCCAGCAGAGGGCTGTGAAGATAATGAGGGGTCTGGAGCCTCTCCCTTGTGAGGAAAGGCTGAGAGAGCTGGGCCTCTTTAGCCTGGAGAAGAGAACACTG
>JAVJGJ010000060.1:41349039-41408892 GCA_035590215.1 Microhierax caerulescens | reverse complement strand
GAACTTCTTCACTTTGAGGGTGCCAGAGCACTGGAACAGGCTGCCCAGAGTGGTTTTGGAGTCTCCTTCTCTGGGGACATTCAAAACCTGCCTGGATGTGATCCTGTGCAACTTGCCCTGGGTGAACCTGCTTTAGTGGGGGGTTGGACCAGGTGATCTGTACAGTTCCCTTCCAACCCTGACCATTCTGTGATTCTCTTAAACGCTACACGTGGTACTTCAGGCTTTTTATAGGTGATCATTAGATGGCTGCTTATTTCGAAGTTTGTGATTTCAGACTCAGCAGTTAGATTTGTAGGCATGCTGACATTTTCAGCTATCTATAAAGAAAATGGGACGTGGATCTTGAGTATGATCTACAGTGCTACATACTTTCAAAAATTAGGGGTGCTCAAAACCCCATATGCTTTCACTGTATACCTTTGTTCCCCCTCTTTAAAAGCAGAAAATTAGTTCAAATGTTGTAACATTTTTAACAACCAATGTAGAATTTCCAATTACTCATTCAACTCACAAGGATTTTGGGAAAATAAATGGATTCATATTAATGAGTTCATAATTATAATAACATTATAATAATTATAATAGTCATAATTAGATTAAAGATCAGTTCAACATATTTTTTTATATTACAAAACTTTTCCAGATTTCCAGGGTTTTCTATCTGTCACATAACACTGATATCTTTTGTTTGAATACAAGGGGACAGAAAAAGACCCATGCAGAGAAGTTTGTACCTTTGTCTTCAGGCAGGACACTGGAATGTAGCAGGCTCAGCTTCCAGTCTCATTGTACCATTTGCAAGTGAATACTTTAACAGCACATTATTTAAAAGTAGATATCTGATCAAACATAATGATCTGGACAGTCTCCCTCGTTCAGAAAGTCCCTAAACTGTATAGTGTCAGAAGCCAAAAAGGATATACTAGGGAAAGAAAAACATTTTTGAAGAAAGAATAGCAGGCTTAGGATGACCTACATTTAGCCCTGAATAAGTTTCAATGTTCTGTGGTCTTATGGGAAAGCACATCTCTCAAGTTGGTACAATGTCTGCTGCACTGTAGATTCAATTTCTCTTTTGTAATCTGGCTCAATACTTAATTGTTTTCATAGAAAAATGGAGGACCTTCATAAGGAGATATTGAGATACATATACAGGAATGGTTGGTGGTAAATGCATTCATCTGCATAACCTTGCTGACCACAGATATATTTAGGTGTACCTCTCCTCTGTTCAGAAAGTCAGTCTTGGTGTTAGATATACACATACTAAAATACAAAAGAAGTCAGTTTCAAGGAAACATTTTTCTTCTGAGTTGAATGATTGAAAAAATTAATATCCAAATATATGGGCTCACAGAAACGACTATTACTGAGAGAAGAATTTGAAAACTGTACAATAAGAGCTGCAATTGAAGAGATACTCACAAGCATCACAATCTATTCACTCAATAAGGCAGAAAACTTGCAAGAAAATAATAACTGAGTATATACTTAGACTATATCATCATGTACATTTCTGTATGGGCTGGTTAAAAATTGCACTGACCATCCCAATTCTGGCAAGTCCTAGCTTTTTGTTTGGCTCTGCAACATGAGTAAGGTAAATTCTACTATACTTCTTTTTCTAAGTAATTATGTGTTTGTGAAGAATGGAAGATTGGGCAGTAATATGTTGCTTTATAATTAAAATACCAACAGATGTAGTTATTGATTCTTAGTTCAAAGTGATGTATGTTTGGAGAAAATATTTAATTACTTAAGAGTAATCTTTTCCATAAAACTACTCTCCTGAATATTGGCATGTACTCACTTTTGACAACATAGTGCAGTTTGCAGGGATGAAGTATTTGTAATTTCATATATTCATGTTAGAGGAACTTGTCAAAACCCAAAGTTACTTTGATGCAGAACCGAGTTCTTTACTTACCATATTCATAAGTTCAAACACTTTGCTTGTCCCATTTCAGATGTCTGTGCCAATTAAAATGTTCTTTCTTTTTGAAAATAATGTAGATGTAAACAAAGCCCCAAAATCTCAGTAAATCCCAATTCATTGCTCACAAGCAGGTGACAAGAAAATGATCATGAACTTTGGTGTCATTTGCAAGACCTTATTTAATACTTAGGCATTAGAAAATGCAAGAATTATGCTGAAGATGCACCGATATAACTTAACGGTGGTATCACAAAAGATGCTGATTGTAAGTACTTTATAGAATAGGAAAGAATCACAGAGGACTGGTTGAGTATTTCATCCTACAAGAGACCTTACTTAAGTCAATTTGCAGAGCAAATGTGCTTTTCTGACTTTCTTCTGTTGAAGAGTTGCCAGTAAGACCATGAATCATCCTAGTGCAGAAATTCACGATTCCTAAACACTGTATTCCATTAAGTAGCCCGATCATGTATTATTTTGCTGTGTAGTTTTATGATCTTCTTTTTAAATGTTTTCATTTTTCTGAGATTAAGATATTTTCTTTTAGGATGAGAATATCTGTTTTGCCTGAGTTTATATTATTGTAATGGGACTGATTTTGATACGCAATTGGTTAAAACTATTTTCCAGAACTTTATAGATTCATCAATAAAAATTTATAGGCATTTCAGAATTTTGCATCTGGCCTATAGACATACAGATAGTGCTTGATTTTATTTCGTTTTCAATTAAAACCTGCTTCAAGAATGAGGGGTGCAGTTTTTCCATCCTGTAAAAAATGGTTGTAGATTTATTGTTGCATATAAGTTAATTTCGTAATAATGCATAAATAAATATTATTAAAATAATAACTAATAAATGCAAATAAATAATATATTATATGTACGCAGCTGACCTTTAAGGCATCCACATTGGGGTGTGGCTTTGTTATAACAATTATATGTATAAGTATCTTAAAGTAGTGTCTTACATCCAGTCATATAACTGCTTAGGAAGTTGAGCACAAGATAAAGTAGCTCTGCTACTAAGCTACTACATTTTTAGTTGCTTGCTTACAGCTCCTAATCATGTTTTCCTTCTGCCATTTAAGCTGGTAAGAGTTCTGAGGTCCAGTGGGACTGGGATGTGATTTAGGGGCCATTTCTAGAACAAAGCTAGTCAGTATCCTAACAGTGGTGTATTAGCATAAAAGTGATTTTAAAAGGGTGAAACAGAACAGTATCTTGCTTTGCTTGTGAATGGTATTTTAAAATATTGATGCAAATATTTCCACAGAGTTCTAAAAGTTGAACCCTGTTCTTCCAAAGATCTCTGACCATTACAAACAATTGTTAATTGACATAACTGCAACTCTGCAAAGAACAGTGTATTTAAAGATTCAAAATTAAGGCTATGAAAAGTTCAGAAATTGCCCAAGTGGCATGTTCAACAGAAGACCTAGAAATAACACCGTAAAGAGCTCTAAGCTTCTCCCCCTCCCCACGTTCCCCAGATTTCATCTTATCACGAGTTCAGCTGAACACCTCTGCCATTATCTGTAGACTTGAGTAGACTAATTGTATTACCTTAATGATCTCATTTAGAGGTATGTCTACATGACCTTCTGTAGAAAACTTCCGATGAAATACACCCATCTTGTGAAGAATGCCCTCAGAACGTGTCTGACTTATTCAGTGGGTGCAGTATAGCAGCTAGTAATTTTTAGCAGCTAGGAGTTATATTAAAATGTTGCATGCAATAGCAATTTATTATGCTATGTTATTTATTAATATAGCAACAACATATTATGTGTGTTTCTTCTTTTGTATGAAGAAAAAACAGAAAATCAAACTCTTAGATCTTCTGACAGAAAAAGAAAGGAACCAGAGACTGGTGGAAGCAACGTTCTGGTGTGATAAGGTGGGAGCAGCAGATGGGACTCTTTAATGCCTGGAATAGATAAAATGCATCTTGCAATGTTAAAAATTTTTATCTTTGAAATAAAATCCCAAGCTGTAGAATATGTTTCGGTAAGTAATGTAACGGTTGCAGAATTCTTACATTGTAGTGAAATGTTACAAAATATAACTTCAGCTATGTGCTCTTCACTGCTGCGGCTAAAAGAGAGGATTTTGTTTTCTTCGATTATGCCTTTGTACTTAAAATTCTTGGATTTAGAATGCACATATCCATTATTTAATTGGCTTGCTTACAATTTTAGCAATTCTTAGCACCCATCTTTTATGCAAAAATAGAAGGAATTGTTATGAATACGAAAAAGTGATCCCACATTTTAAGGAACCTTTAAACCTAATTTAAGACCAAAGTCCAGAACCATTGATCAGTCTATGAAAACCATAAACTTCAGTAGCATTGTGCTGTGAATTTGGAGGTAGTGTTTTCACAAGTACTAAGTAGAGTTCATAAAAATCCTGTATACGTTTCAGAGCAATCTAAAAGTGGATGTCTCCAGATGATATAAAAAAAAAGTTTTGTTTCATAATTTTTGTTGTATAAATACTTGTTTTGATTTTTAGTATTTCAGATTGTATTTTCACTTGAACAATTTATAATGATGAATCTAGTTTTTAATCTACTGCTGTCGCAAGCTATCATGCTTCAGTGATGTCATCTGCATTTGTTTGTATTAATGCTAATGTTTCTATCAAACTTTGTCTGTGGAAAAACATGCAATTCTATTTTAAAGAGTTCTATTTATGCCAATACTTAAGAAAGAGCTTATGAAGCTATTGTCAGCTTCTCTATTTCAAAATGGAAGCAGCATAATTATACTGATATCAGAAGTGTGTGATTTTTAAAATTTATTGGTGTATGATAAAGATGATCTGATCTGTGAATGCATATGCGTGCGTGGTTACTTTTTATAATGTAAGAATATGAATGATGATTTACTCAAAATAAAATGTGGGACAATGCTGTACATGCATGTTCTTGAAACAAAATTTTCTCAGGGCATCTTTTATAATTAAAATAACTAAAAACATTTACCTATAGAAGGTATTTATTTTAAATAGAAGAAATGCTAGCGGTATGCTGTCATGTGTGAAGTACAAAATGTGTCTTCAGTTTTAGCAGTGGTTTACTGTCTGAATTCTTAAGCTTCTTACACTGCAGCTGTATTTAGGTGTCTTCTCTTTCTTCAGTCACCAACACTGTTCAGATTTTGTAGAAACACTCAAGTTTCAGTTTGTTCTGCAGCCTGGTGTAGGATCCTGTAAATTGCAGATTTCTTTAAAAGCTTCTTTCAAGTATTATGATGTTTAACATGCAATATTGATGCAGATGCAGAGATGACATATGCTGGCTCCTCCCAGGTTCTGCTTTTGTCTCATTCATGAAGGCAGATGCTCCCAGGTCCCCAGGGACATCTAACTCAACGTGCCAGCTACAGCTGCTCACCCATGGGCCACAGGACACCGCTCAATCTGTTCTCAGTCTGATTTCTGCCAGGGGCCAAACTCAGATCAGCAGTACCCAGCTGCAGAACAGGACTCAAAACTGCGTTTGACCCTCAGATGCCTTTACTAGAGCAATGCAGAACAACCAGTAAGTCCAGAAACTTGAATCCAGGTTATTTCTCCCCTTACTAAGCACATAATGAATTCTGTATACAGTCTGTCATTTGTCTGTCATTTTTAACTGATTAATTTATTTAGTGCTGATAACATGTGCTCCACTCAATAATCCTACTATATATTAAATTTCTGCTTATGCAATCTTGAAATGCTCTATTTAGACATTTTTGGTCTGCACATCTTCCTTGTACGATATTCCCAGTGTCTCATGTATACTTTCATCAGTCCTTCACACTGTAGACCTCCATCCCAGCAATCTTTTATGAGGCTGCTTACTTCGGGGTTACTTCTGTTGGGCAGCACCAATACTTTTGAACCCTTTGTAGCATTGGTTTTACCTGCAATTCAGAGTAACAGCTGGAGGTCAACTGTACAGTGATAACTGGGTGGCTCTCTCTAACAGTATTCCTCCCATCAGTCCTTCGGAGGCAGGAAGGAGTGTCTTTTCTTTCTGAGTGCGTGCATACTGCAATGCCCAGTTAGGTTAGATGCACCTTCGTAGTCTAGTCAAATAACCAGAATCTGCCTGCTAAACCCTTTTGTGAGTGGCTTGCACCAGTGCCTGGTGGTAGTTTCTGTGGGTAGACAGCTGATGGTAACTGCAGTGATTTTTAGACATGTTTACCAGCTTTACCCTGTAATGTATCTTTCGTATCTTCTCTTGTGGATGCATCTCTCTATGTGCATTCACTATGTGTTCAAAGACAGACATCTTTGAATCTTCTATGCCAAACGATTTTAAAAGCTCTTCTGCCTCCTTTTGGGTGGCTTTTTTGTGAAGGCAGTATGAGCAAGTAGAGTAATGCTTAGATCTGTTAGTTACATATAGCTAGAAGTAGCTTTTTGCATTGTTTTGTACTTTATGTATAGAACTCAGCTGCTAATTAAAATTTCCTAAATGTTAAAGCTCTTGCTGTTCTGTGGGAATCACTGTATCGCTTGAATAATGTGAATTGTGTTTAAATCATGGAAATATTTCTCTGAAACATTTTGGCAACACCTTTTGGATTTTAGGACTGACTCCTAAACACTTTTTTTATGCCACTTTTATGGAGGCATGTTTTTTTCCTACCGAAGTCTGTCTTAGTTCAGGTAGAGTCCTGTTACATAGTTCACCCTGATATCTAGATGATAATACATGCAGAAATTCTGTTTTAGGACAGGACCAGTTTGGTGTTATGAAGTAGTACAGATTCAGATTTTCCAGGTTCAGAATACCTAAGGATTTTTCAGAATTATTTTGTCTTCAATAGAATATTTTAAAAGCAGGCATTTACCCTGAGAAAATTAGGTGATTTGATACTCTGAATAAACACTTTGGAAGAGGTCACAGTCCCAGATGATATGGACATCATGATAGACTCAGCATAATTTCTGCAGTAATAAAATAAATATCTTTAGACAGAGGCTGTAAATTCTCTTTTAGGGTTTGATCCTTGATTGGTTTTTATAAGCAGCAAAGTCCTGCTAACGTTGAAGTCAGAAGGTAACGTTGCAACAGAAGGTAACATCAAATATCATTCCTGCAGTGTTTGTGAATGAGCTTCCCGAATATTATGGCATATGAATCTCTGGGACTTATCACTAAATGCTGAATTTCCAAAGTTCAGTTCTGTGGGGTTTTTTAATTTGCATGGTAGATTTTATAAGACATATTTTAGTCACCTTGGGCCTTAATTAATTCAGTTTATTACTTGGGCATTAATATAATATTAATAGGATGACCTACTGCTAGCCAGAGAGACAAAACAGGTTTTCACATTTTCATATTTAACTGTCTTTTTATTATAGTGTAAATTAATAAAATAGAAATAAAGCCTCTCATGTACCCTAGAATAGAAACTGTTACCTGTATTCACATTTCTGTTGGATCAACCACCCTGCCAATGAATAGTAATGTTTTAAAAGTTTCTTCAAAAATCATAAAAAGGAAAGGTCGGTCCACTTTGATGACAGGAGGCACTGTGAATGCAGTTATTTCTGACCCGCTAGCTGCTGTGGCCTCAGTTCCTTCTTCATCCACTTCGATTGCTGCCTTTTGGACAACCTGAAATGCAATGTAGCGATAAAATATGTGACAGAAATAAATATTAACATGAAGAATGTTGTTCCAAGGCATTCAGCTGATGTAGGCTTCTATTAAGGATTGAAGTGAGTAGGTCTGTACAATCTAGCTCTGCTTAGAGCAGTAGATCCATATACTGTCTACTTCAGCAGCAGATGGGTTAGTACAGCCACCACAACCACAATAGCGACAGTGTGGATGTTCGTTCAGATGTCATTGTGCTTTTCCACATTTCTGAGCATAGGCCTCACTTAGAGATTTTGTCCTTGCAGCTGGTAGCGTGAAGCAACTATTGCATTTGCATTGTGCTCCTCTTGGACACCTAACTGTACAAGGGAGAGTTTCTCACAAGTGGGAAGTGTGTTTTCCTAAGTCACAAACACTGTCTGCTGGGTATGTCATTCACGGTTAGTTTTGTGAGAGCAGAGGCAAATACACCAATCTTGACTTGTTTCCTGCATATTTGTAATTTGCATGTTGGTAGCACAGAGTAAATATGTACAGCAACGAGGTGCAGTCCTGGATTGGTCTGAAGACCTTCCCTTCACACTGAAATTGCAGCCTGGAGGGATCTGATTCTTTTTCCTTTTTGTTCTTTCAGCCTGCCTGTACCTCTGAGTAATTTCCCTGTATTTGGGTCTGTATTGGCGATCTGCCCAGTCAGCTAGTGCATTCCAGACTCCCAGACTGCTAATTCTAGGGATGACTTAGGTGAAGACAGTTGAAGGAGTTCAGCAGCGTTGAGCTCTCTGTTAAACATTCCTAAATAGTGAAGCTGACTATCATGATTCACAGGGACAGGACGCTCCTCTGGCACTTTGTAGCTGATGCACATACTGCTTCTAATATCAGCTACCAGCTGCTGCTATTCAGGTGTGATTTTTTTATCCCATAACAATAGCTAACTGCTGAGAATCAGCATGAAATAGTTATATGATCAAGAAGAAGGGAGAAAAGTGCTGCAGATTGCCATTGTATTTCCCAAAATGAAAATCACTGCAACTTTATCCATTAAATATTTATTTTTAGGATTATACGATTTCCCAGAAAGGCTATTTTGTTAAGCCAGCGCACTTTTGAAAAACTGTAGTTCAGTTTTTCACACCTCATACGTGAAGTGAGCTCCATACTGATTAAGGTGTGCAGATTGCATATACTTGGGACAGGGGGTCCTTTCCCATTAGTGTCCCTATAAATGTAGATGACAGTCTCTTGACTGGGTTATTTATATACTACTATAATCCAAATAGCAAGTAATTTTAGAAGGCTTACCTGTGAGACTGCTACATATCCTTGATCTGTGAGATGACCGAGATCTGCTGTACGTGTAAAGAGATTTTTAATTCCAAGAGCATGAAGCAATTTCTTCATTTTGTATTTTTGCTCTAGTTTGAACTTTGGAAAGGAAATATCCACTTTTCTGTTTTGAAAAAAATAAAATTCGATGCAAAATTAGACTATATGGTAGATCACTTGACTGCTGAAAGGCACACTACTCAGGAATTAAGCTTCACACAGATAAAGAAAGCAAAGGAGCCAAAAATTAAATAGTCTCTGCTGCAATTTGGGTTGGTAGAATATGATCTCTGACCTGTTGACTGCTAAAGACTTCTAGAAATCGTTTCCTTCTCTGTGTAAAATACTTCCACCAGCACTTACAGTGCCCTGACAACAGGGTGACACAATAATTTATTGACCACTGAAAAGAATTGTCACTTCAGGAATTAAATTTCACAGGGATAATCTGGGTTTCCATTTTCATATTGAAATGTATTCATTACTCTACATTTCTACTGGTTGGAAAAGTTTAATAAATATACTGTGTATCGAGATTTATTTTGCACTTTGCCTGGGAGTGCTAAATTTAAGGAGAGAGAAAACCTGAGGAAGAATTTGGAAAGGCTAAACTGACTGTGCCTTCAGAGAGACGGATATTTCTGAGATGAGCCTCAGAGCAGAAGCTTTCATATGCCATTTGGGCTGTGGGTAAGCCCTTAAAAGACCTCTACTCTGAAGAAACCTAATGCCACAGAGCTGCTAGCATGTGAAAAGGGTTAGGAAAGCTATAGAAGAATGCAGATGGGTTAATTAGCAGTGATACTATACAGCTGTAGGCTGGCTTCAGGGGCAGTGGGTTGGCTGATGTAGATAAGGTGCAGCTGTGGCTGGTTCTGGTAAGGGGTTGAGAGCCAGTGAGGGGGGAGCAGCTGAGGAAGAAGGGGGCAGAAAGAAAGAAGCAGGAGGAGAGATGAGGAGAAGGCAGCAGAGGGACTGGGATGGAGAGTGTGCCAGCATGAGATGGTAAAAGACCTTGTTGCAGCTTGATAGTTTGGAGAGTGCTGTGGCAGGAAGACCAGCTAATCTTTGTTGTGCATTGTTGCTTTGCTGCAGTAGACATGAAAGACATTAAGACCAACAGGTATCAAAACATACCTGGCTTTCATGTTTGCAAGCCAGGATTCCACAAGCTCTGTAGTCAAATGATCTTCAAGTGAAATGTAATCTCCCTCTTTTTCTGGGATGACAATCAGCATGTGGGCTTTCCCTTTGTAGGGTAGCTTTATCACAGTGCATCTTAAATTCTCATCAAAACTTGAATTAACTTTATCTGACTTGAACATCATGGGTACCTTTACACTTCTGTATTTGTTTATGTGGAAAGTCTCCATTTCTGTGAATTTGGAATTAAATGGGTGGACCCACTTGCCTGAGGAAAGAAAGAAATTAAATAATTATGTGCATTCAGACTTGTTAAGAAAAATGTTCAGAAACCCTTAAAGTATAGGATATTTTATGTATCTAGTTGAAGTGGATATTAATTGTGTTTGGGGTAAGGGGATTAAAATTGCAGTATATATAGTATATGTGCTTTACAATTTTTACAGCAGGAAAAGGAACTAATCCGCAAAATTAATTCCTTCATTTGCAGGGAAAGAAGGGAAATCTTTTTGTGAGGTTGATTAGTGCTAGTCAAGATCAGAACTGATAACCTTTTTGTTTATTGAATGCCATATGAGCATCTGGCTTTTACTAACGTCACCTTATCTGAAATTCCCTACCAGCTGTTGAACACCATGTTTTTAAATTAATTATACAATCTTTTGGATGAAGATTGAGCAGTGCACTGACTTACAAGGTGCACTGAAATGTGACCTCTTCTATACTAATGATTCTGAACTCTACTGTTACTTTCAAAAGTAGCCACAGCCACGTATCCCTTTTCTCTCATTTTCTCCCAGGGAAAGTAACTTTGTCATTGGACAAACTGCACTTTTGTAAATACAAAAGAATAAACTTAGGGAGGCTGTAGGGCTGAGGGATAATGTCTTTGTCTCACATGGGCATTTATTTTAGGGAGGTGTCCCGTGGATGGCACCTGCTGAGTGCTTTGGACTGTAGTGGCTATGACAGTGGGTTCTCTGCACAGCATTCCTCTCATCCCCTTTGTCACCTCAGCTCTTTGTCTTTGCTTTTTACCTAACTGGGTTTCTCTGGCTTCTGCGTATGGCTGTCTCAGAGGAAAGGGTGGGCTATGGCTCCCTGTGAACTGCCAGGACCTCCTTTTGGAGTCCCCTATCTATCTTCTAAACCAGCAGTCAGAAAGACCCCAACAACGGGAAAAGGAGCATAAGATATTCGGAAATAGAGGACCTCTCCACAGAACTGTCTCTGCTCATCACTGTGATTTTTTCCCTTCGCTGTGTAAGGTAATATAATGGAGCATTCTGGTTCCTCTGAAGAAAAAGGTTCTTGACTGAGACAGAGAATTATTTTTTTTTTTTCATAATTTTGTGTACTGTGTAAAACCAGTCAATTGTTTTATGGCCAGTATCCAGCATTCGAAAGACTATCATGATTAAGGCTTTTTCATTTTAATTGGTGAATGAAAATTAAACTTCTTTTTTAGTCATGAAGAAGGATCATATAGAGATGGATTTGAGGTAGTTTGATGCAGAGCTTTTTGTTCTCTCTGAGACTCTGTTGTATGGACAAAGCATAGAAGAATTTGTGGTTCCCAATCATGAAAAATAATTTCCTATTAAATAAACCTAATAGATGAAAGTAAATCTAGATAAAGACCTAGAGAAAACAGGACATCCAAATTCATTTAAATTTTCCCTAATGTAGCCAAAGCTATATCCTTGATTGTTCTAATAAATATTAATTTGGCAACATAAAAACAAGTTACCTTTAAAGACAATGTAGTCCACAAGTAGCAGTTTATTTTGGCGGTCAAGGTCTTCAAAAAGCTCTGGGATTTTTCCTTTGGTCCTTTTATTGATGTTTTGATTTATGTCAAATTTTGCCTGTGTAAAGTTTTTAAAGTCCACTCTCAGGAATTCCATATCAAAGTACTGCTTTGATAAATTGAGGAAAGATTCCTTGAGTCTGAAGTCTTTTTGGATAAAAGAAAGGGTACCTTGCACAAGGAGTAGTTCTTCATTCATTGTGATGTTATCTTTCAGTTGTTTAAACAAAGCTGGTAAATGGTGGCGATCCACTCCATCCTTCAAAGCATGGAGGTTTAGGCTTTTTACTATTTGTCTGTGTGTTTCCCCTTTGGCTGCAAGCGTATATGCAGTCATGAGAGCTGATACAGAAAGGGGAGAGATGATTACATTGTTGTCATGTGTCATTGCAATTTTTCTGTAGAGGTTAAATCCAAAATTTGCAGTCTTTTCGGTGAAGTTGTAAAGAGTGAACTCTTCAAGACCTCGGTCTTCAAAAGGCTTAGAGATATTTTCAAGATAATGCAGCTCTTCAGAAATACTGACATTTTTATTTCCTTCCAATAAATTATTCTCTTTTTCCTCCTTTGGAATTTTAAGGTTTATGCCAGCCTTGATGACTTCAACACATATTTCACTTAAAAGAAGTAGGTAAATTCCTGTTTTCATGTTGACATCCAGTAATGAGCTCTTTTTTTTTTTCTTTTTCCTAGTAAAGAAAATGGAGAAACATTTTTTTTTAAAAAGGCAACACAGTGACTTTTTAGTTTGTTCTTCTATTCACAATGCAAAAAGTCATAATGTAGCAAGATGGTCTTTCTGTTTCTTCAGAGTATATACTCTAAATGTAAGATCTGGTCCCTATTTGAAAGGTCTGATTTAGATCAGTGAAAGAGAGAAGTTTCCAACATCATTCAATGAATCCAGAAAAAATATCATGATCTTCTGGTGTTGGTGGTTCCACATCAGAAGTATTCCACTGATTTTTCCCTTGCTAACTTGTAATTCCTTTACAAAACAAAACCTGCATTTCAAGTACAATACGCAGCTCAAAGATGAAAAAATAGATTGTTTGGACCTCTGCTGCAGCTTTCGCTCCTGTGAAATTGATGTAATCTATAAGCACAAGAATTCTAGGCAGCATGTGGTGGAAATGACATGCTTGCCTCTCATAATTTCATTTCACTTTTCATCCTTCTGCTATTGGCTGTTTATTACTCCATTGAGATCATTCTTGTGATCACATACCATAGGATTCCCTGTTCTTTTGTACTTCACTCTCCAGCAAATGCTGAAGCAGGTTTGTCAGTGCCATCTCCTCCCCGAAAATGCCATGTTTCAGTGTCAAATAGCACAAGGATGAAACAGTTGTTCTGTTCTTAAAAATACAGTATTTTACACAAGTTGTGTTGTCTGAGTAAAGTTAACACAGTCTCTGCATTATGTCCAACAAAATGTTTGAGGAGAACTGGACACATCTTACAGAAGGCCTCAGGCAAACTTTAGCATCAGACATTGCTTGTGTAAATTTACACATGCAAATGCACTTCTCAAGCATAAAATGCAAATATGCCCATCTTTCATCTTTCCATCCAAGCAATATATGAACTGCTCTCCCATACAGCAGGGTTCATTTGTGCTGTATGGAAAAATTTTGAATGGCCATAATCTTCAGAGACAAATTTTCCTATTGTAAATTGAACAGGATGTTCAAGACCACCAAGCCTGCATAGAATCCTTTTGTATACCAGTGGCATGGAAATGGATAAAGGAGATGAAAAGATGGATTATATGGGCCATCATTAAAGTAGTAAGTGATTCAACAATCTAGAAAACACATGGCAACTATTAACTATTCCTTTTAAGTTAAGGATCTGTAACAGCAAATTATGGTCATTGTATAATTTGTGATGTGGCATATGGGAAAGCTAGTTTTATTTGATTGCCATTTATTCACAGGTCAGCTGAATTTCACAGTTGCCTGATTCAGGATGTGGGAGTTAGTGCTGAAAAGGTGTGTTGATGTGAGTGCTGAGACATTTGGGTGCCAACTCACAGGGTTCTTTTGGCAGTCAGGTGGTGTGCTATTTTCTTTTGAGATAATAGGTCACGTTCTGTACTTGGTGCAACACAGATGGGCTATAATGACTTTATCAGGAGGCAGCGAATCCCTGAATGTTATGCCTCTTCTTGCGTGTGTGGCAGCCAGGGAACAGAGTAAAATATGTAGCATGCTGTGGTTCTGAATATTATTCCTTTATTCTTCTTTCCCATTAACTCTTACTTTATTTTCATTGAGATTACCAGTGTCTGGGTTCTGCAGGACTGGAACAGGGAAGGGGATGACTTGATTTCAGCTGCTGCCTTGCTGGCCAAGTGGTGTGTGTGACTTCTGCCAGGGCTGGGATACTTACTCGGCCCTGACAGACTGTGAGCAGCACTGTCCACAGCTATTACAGAAACTGCTAGGAATTTCTGCTCCTGATGTAGTGAGCCACTTCTGTGGGAGGTGACACAGGCACTGAGGTACTGTTTCTGCCACAGTGCTATGCCTGTGCGGGCATCGAAGAAGGTCTTTTCCCCTGGTAGTCATCCCTGTATCAAAGAGGTATCCTTGGACACTGCAGAGTTGGCTCTAGCAAAGAGACGGGGATTGGAAAACTTTACTTTTAGTCACATTAAGTCAAGAGGAAGGGCTTTCTGTGACAACAGCAGTCCCTCTGAGAAAGCGTCTGGCCTAACTGCTCACTAAGTGTTGCAGAGCACCAGATCTTCCCCATCTTCTCTGGGGACAGTGCAATTCCTGTGTAACATCTGACAGTGTTGCATTGGGCAGATGCCACTGTTGTGGGTCTTTGAAACGTTTGGGACAGGACTTGGCTCAGGTGGGCTGCCAGATCCCCTGGGACACATAAAGGGACTGAATGGGGAAAGCGGTGAGCTGCCTTCCAGAGGGCTCTGCCTTCCTAACACAAAGAGGTTTCGGATCGAAAGGATGGGCAAACTCAGCAGCCCTTGTTTACAGGCACATCCCAGACCACTTAGCACTCGGGAAGAGTCCTTCTCCCTCAGGCATACACAATTGCTACTGATTTGGGTGGTATGAACATCATAGGAATAGGCAGCTCACAATTGCACGGAGCAATTAAATACAAATTTGGGATTGCAAATAATGAAAGTTCATATTGCAGCAGCTTTATTGCTCACTTTTAGTAACTGTTAGGAATAAAGCATGTCCTCTAGAATGAGGAAAAACAGGCCTGGAAACAATACAGTTATATTTTTGCACATTATAGACTATTATTCTTAGACCTGAGTGAAGCTTATTGCTGATTTTAGAGAACTCACTGTATGCATAGAGTAGACAGTTCATTAATAAATAGACAAGTGTTAAAGCAAAGTTGACAGTCATTCCATTTTAAGAAACATTTGTTTCTAGTAGTTTCAGATATCAAACAAGTTTCTTGCTTGGATGTATTTTTCTTCTGAAGGCATTAGAGCAAGAGAAAAATAGAATGCTCATTAAGAACCATTTCAGACATCACATTTAGAGAATAACTGATAAATATATAAAATTATATATATATATATAAATCTGATAATCCTTCCCTTTACAATCTAAATGTTTCATATAAATCTTGTCTTACCTATTTAGGCAGCTCCTCTGTTACTTTTCTCAATCAGCTATGTTGAAAAATGAGATGAAGATGTCTGTCCCACATAGAAGTTTTGCAACAAATATTTGCTCTTCTGAAGAGTGATAATCTCGTTTTGTCTGTTAAAAATTAACTGCTTTATAAACACCAAGTATTGTGTTTCCCATAAATGGCATAATGAGGGAGGGTTATATTCCAGTAAATATGTTATACCTTCCATGAGAAAAAAGAGAACAGTAAACTCTTTGCATCCAGCCCTTTGGCACCCCAGCAGGGTTTGGCCCCGCACATCCAACCACCCATGAGAATTATTTTACAGGCAGGCTCCAAGTTACTCAGTGGTGGAAGCAGCATCCAATCCTGCTTAAAATACCCGCTTTTGTAAAAGAATAGGTCATCGCTTACCAGGGCCAGGGGGAACGTGAGGGAGGGGCGGAGAAGGTGCAGAACGCAAGTAGGGTTGTTGTCAGCTCCCTCGCCCTGCAATTCAGCTGTTCCTGTTGGAGGAGAGACCAGGGCTCCGCTCCCTGATTCAAGAGCGTGCCAGCTATTCAGTGACTCGGTATGCCAAAATTCACTGACTGATAAGAACTGAGTGGTTTCTTCTATAAAAGACAAAATGGTGGAGCTGATGTTTCTGCAAAAGTTGTACAGAGCTATGGGAAGCAAGAATAAACTTTTTGAATTTGCAGTTTGTCTTGCTTGGACAGATTTGACAGACCAGTTTTGGATCTTGAGTATTTTTAGTTGGGCAAGGCACGTTTTTTAAGACAGATAGCTTACTCAGCAATTTCTGTGGTGTAGGCACGATCTAAACTCTTAACTATTTTGATCATTGGCCTAATTCCAAATAAAATATAAACATGGAACTACCTATCTTCCCCTCATGTTCTTAAATTGCTTCTTAAAATACTCCCAAATGAAACAGAACATTTTGTTCTGACTTAAATTGTAAAAGAAAAATAATTTAGCATTCAAAGTTGAGATAAGGAGACTAGTCTCTATTTTTCATATTGTGTTGTTATATATTATTTTACGCCATCTAAGTGGAAGCATTGTCAGAGAAAAAGATGAAATTTTAGAAAACCCATAAAGAAATTGGGCATCCAGGACTCTGTGCACAAAGCCATTGTTGCTGATGATTATTACTTATATAAAGGTGACAACAGTGTTTGCTTACAAAGTACAAAATTTGACTAAGAAGTGCTTAAGACCTGAATGTAGCCTCTCCATGGTCTAATCAGGTTTGTATCCATGTCACAGGGACACATTACTGGAGGACACCTGCAGCTTTTATGCTCTTAAGAAGTTCAACAGGGGGGGCATGAAGAGTTGCAGGCTCTAGGTACCTAGATTCTTCCTTGGTTTCAATTATTTTAAAATATTCTTCCCTTTAGAAACAATCCTGGTCATAGTAGACCCCAAGTGCAGGTATTGTATTAAAGAACACAGGAATTTAAGACAGTTACTGATGGAAGGCCCTGCCCTAACGTCATGTGGTCTGTCTCCTAAATGTAAAAAGCTCCACCGTGACTGCCCCAGTGACTCCAGAACTTGAGTTCTCTGTCCAGATGACTGGACGTTTTTTTCTTCTTCTTAGTCTGTATTTATTTGTGGTTAATTCAGTTGGATTTGAAAGTCAAATGTCTTCTCATTACATGGAAGAAATTTGCATCTGTTGGTCAAACAAAGCTGCGTTACTGTGATTGCTGCTGAATCCATTTGTCTTCTAGAGACTGCGCTACTGTGGTTGCAGCCCAAGAAGACAATACAAGGAAAACGTGGTGCACACAAAACCATACCCAGCTTTTGTGCTCAGCAAAATCAGTAATGTTATTTGCAACGACAGTAGCAACCAAGCCTCTTCCTAGCCCTTGCACCAGGACCCTGACACGCATGGTGACCGCTGGAAGCCCTGCCTGAGTTAGGAAGCAACAATATTGGAATTTAATATTCAGAAGCTGAAGTCTTGCTCATAGGTGGTAGTAAAAGGAAGGGTTTGAAGAAATCTTAAAGTCTTTGAGTCTCTCAAATCTTTTCTGGACCACAAAACCCACATCAATCCTATTTTACCTGGAAGAAAAAGGAGGCTGCTATGAGATGTATTGGCTGCGTACAGAGATCTGAGGGAATTGTCTTCCTCTCTAGTTATTCACAAAGGCCTTGCTAGTTTTTCGTGCTGGGCAATACCTTCCTGAGAGTATCCTCTACACACTATTGTGAGTAACGTGTTCCTCCCACCAACTACTATTTATATTGTCAGTCACCCCTTGGATTCAACAGAGCTTTCTGAGTGGTAAAACATCACACAGCATATGGGTAACCCTGCCAAACTATATGTATCCACAGAGTGATTTACTGGGAGAGGGTTGCTGATGTGTCACACTGGCAAAATTGCACTTTTCCACAGTTAAGACAAAACTGTCCCTGAGAACAGAACAAGCAAGGGCAGTACACGTGTGTTGCTGCCCAGTTGCGTCTCTGCTGGGAGCTTGTGCCAGGATGGTGCTGAGGCTGGGCAATAAGCAACTGATACGTAAGCAGCTGAGCTAAAGACTGTCTGTTCATTAACAGACAAGTGTTTCTGGATGCATATACAACTCTGAAAAACTTGGCAGTGATTATGTAGTCCAGGTCCTCACCAATCTGTTTGTGAAAGGCCTTGTGACTCTTGAGTACCTGAGGGTAGATACTGCAGGCTCAGTTGCTTGTTCCAAATATTCAGAGGGCTTCTGTTATAAGGCCCTTTCATCCTCTTGCAGCTCTTTTTGTGGGTGGCTGCTTTTCCTTTTACTTAGTTTTGCCAGTCTGGTTTAGGAAATCTTCAGTGACCATGGAGCAACCATGGGGAGGTCTGGGTTTAGGTTCCCTGTGCTAACTGTGGTTGCTTCCAGTCACAAGCTGCTTGGTACAGCAATAGCGC
Organism: Microhierax caerulescens; assembly: GCA_035590215.1. Classification (NCBI taxonomy): domain Eukaryota; kingdom Metazoa; phylum Chordata; class Aves; order Falconiformes; family Falconidae; genus Microhierax; species Microhierax caerulescens. The sequence continues at coordinate 41,390,505 of JAVJGJ010000060.1, read as the reverse complement.
CTGCAGAAGTAATGCCTGTTTCATGTGCTGTGACCCATTTTAGCAATGTTTGTAACTCGACCACAGCTGAGCTTCCAGGTGGGCTGTGAGATATAATAAGCATGATATCAGTTCCAGGAAGGAAACTGGTGGTTTAATTAAGTGCATCTGTACCAGGTTCCTAGTAAGAGATTTTCTGGAACCTACTTTCTTGCCTTGCTCTAAAAAGGTAGTAACCAAAAATAGATACGTTTCACTCGAGCCCCTGCAAATTTCTGTCCTCAGCTAGTGGATAGCCATTTGGTTTCTCAAGGGCAGACACAAGATATTTACATCTGTCTTGGTGGAGCTAGTTGAGACAGGCTGGAGTCTGATGAGAAGAATTAGGGTAAAAATTGTTAATTTAGGACAATATTTGGGCTCAATGTTATCTAAACTCTTCTACTTTTCTTAGACTAAGCAAAATACCAGTGTACCAGGAGTAGTGCAGGAGATACAGAAATCATTTTCAAAGATCTACATTTCTTCTGAAGTCTCACTGTGAAATTACTCATAACACAGAAGTGAACATGCTCTAGCAGGTATAAACCAGCTCTCTGTATAATCTCTTGAACATAACTTAGTTTGTCAACAAGATGATTCATCAAGGTGGCTGCTGCTGCTTCTCCCACTCAAAGAGTCCAAGTTATAATTGAAATCAGCTGGATGCAAACACCCTAATGGCTCCACACCTACACTTTTTATAAGCCCAACCCATTTCGTAGAGAGCTAGGCCTATGCAGTTGTTCATATGGGAGGATTCCTGTAGTGAAAGCATCTTTAGAAGGTATATATTCCTGCATCTCACCTGGGGTGGGATGGGTGCGTTACTGTACAAGATGGACAAAGCAGTAAAGCTGCAGTATTTCATATCATAGGGCTGAATTATCCCCTTAACATTTTCAGCTTCACAGTCAAGCACTACTTGTCCTTGAACACAGAAATAAATTTATAATTATCTGTTAATAGGACAGTCTACTATGGAAGCTTTTATAGGGAAGCGAAAATGCTGGAACACTGAAGTATATTTGTGTCAAGAGAAGTACTATCAGTTTTCAGTAACAGGTAAAACAATCATCCAGGAGGTATGGTGGAAGTAGCATGAATCCTGCTTTATTCCTGGAGATGGAGTAAATGACCTTTTTAAGTCACTCCCAGTCTTGTTTCCTGCCATCCTCTGACTCACAGCACAGGAACATCTCCATTCTTGGTAACTTTTTTGCCCTGCATTGTTACATGCAGGAGTGGACAAGCTGCTGTTTGCCTAGTCCCCCGGAGCCAGCAGGTGTCATCCAAACCTCTGTTTCTCTGATGGGAAGAAAGACGATGTTGTATGCTTGGACATCTGCCCTTCTCTGCGCCGTACTGTTTTTATCATGAGGCAGGACTTCAGCAGGCAGGAGACACAAACTTAAAAAAATGGCACTGAAAGATATTTCTGTTCTCCTGGGAAGGCATCTGCAAATTTCTCCAGTAGATGTGGAATGCCAGTGCATTTCTATTTTAAATTCCCCTAAAAAATCAAGTTTAAAGGTAGGAATTACAAAGTGTCTAATAAAAGGTTGGTATGTCTAAGGGGGAAAAAAAACCCCCACCTTATTATTGCATCTTCACAGTGGCAGAAAATTTTGACATTGGTGACTTCTGATCACCTGAACTTCAAATATGACGTTTTCCCACTATTCCTCATGCCAATTCCATGTTTATGTGCACTGTGCATATAAACTTACTTTATATGTTGATTATCGCACCTTACTGCTGCGATAATCAAGTTGAGTTCCTGTGACCTGCAGTCTTTGTCTGCCCTGATGTAATGAAGAAATCTTTGCACTTTGGCCTCTCTAAAAGACAAGCAAAAGGTGCCCTCCTGCACTTGTGAAATGTGCTGAAGTTTACTAAGTACCAAATGTGTGCAAGGTAGCGTTATCCACGTTGTCCAGAGTGGCTGGCAAAGAGCTCTGCGTTGTGGGGTTGTTGGGTTGGGTTTTTGTTTGTTTGTTTGTTTTCCTTTTAAACATGGATATCAATCCAGAAACCTACTACAGGTCTGGTACTAGTTCTGTTGGCTTGAGCGTGGGCTCCCTGTAGGCTGCATGTGGCGGGTAGTCAAAAGGAATTCTTCTTCCTAGAGAAAGTATGTATCTACCTGGCTATGCTTTCACAAAGCATTTAAGTAGGGGGTAGTTTTCATACAGGACTTGGTGTCTTTAGGCTGCTTCAGCACTTTACCTGGTCTTCAATGGGACAAGTCAGTATCTGTGTGCCTCTATTAAATTCTGCATGCTAGTCTTGGGACCGGTCCCTTTTAAAGGCAATCCCTGAGTTTACCTGAAACCAATAAAGCTAAAGTGGAAAAGAAAGGGCAGATAAGTAAATCTTTAAGAAGGCATGAACATTTTCTTCACATTCTACATGAAGCTGCAATATAGCAACAGCATAGTTCTTGTGAGTTTGTTACAAGGATAGTATGTTACACACTGCTATATACAAGAGACATTCATAATGATCAGTCTCAAATGTAAGGCCGGAGGCACCGGGTACTTGTGTCTATCACTTGATCATACATATAACGTCTTCAAGAAACAGACATACTAAAAATCCACTATCAGTTGAAAATCTGTAACTAATATTTTCATTGGGTTTTTCCCATAAGGAAAAATATTTAGATAGTGAAACAGTTAAGTGGGACAGCAACCCCTGTCTATGAGCTGTGTGGGGACTCAAATACTGTGTTCTTTATGTTTCATAAGAATATTGCGTTTAATATGTGGGCAGTGCCAGATGTGAGGTGTTAATTATTCATTTCCTTGATTTAAGTGCTAATGTCACTTAGCAACCTTACTTGTCTTTGAAATGGAACTTTTTAAGAATGCATATACATTGCTAGTGAGAATAACATTTACGTTAGCAAAATGATTTGGGAAATGGAGCAAATGCATGAATCTCTCTCACTCCTGATGGGAACCAGGGGAAAAGTTTATAGTTCTTTTGAGAGGTTTCCTTTAGACCACTACAGCATTTTGTTGGTCTTCCCAGTTCCTGGTATTTCCTGGCTAAAGTGCCACCCAGCTTTGCAACTGCGACACAGTGAATTTTCAGCTTGTTTTTTTAAGGAAATTTGGTTACACTTTCTCTGTCTCATTCTCTCTCTCCCCTTCTCTCCATTCAATTTTATATATTTTGAATGTATTCTCTTTTGGCATCCAATCTGACAAAATGATAAAGGTCTGAAACATACCAAATTCATACCAAATTTTCATGAAATTGAATGGCCTATGACAGAGACACTTACACACCCAGCACTGTGGGAGGAGCTGGTAGTTTATCTTTGCTGGACATCAGAGAATCCACACCAGAGCAGCTATGGAAACCAGGTTTCACTGAATCTGTAGGACAGATAACTATTTTTATATACCCAAAAAAAAGTGCACAGGTTTGCTTTTGCCTATTTATTTTTATGCTGGTAAGTTAGGCCCATCGATGTGTTGGAGGAAAATGAAATCTTCACGTTCACTTGCTGGATAGCAAAGAGTAGTGAGGTATGTTCTTGCTGAGCAGTTTTTATGAAAGTATCCATATCTAGAGGGTGATAGGGCAGCTGGAAGGAGGGAAGAAAAAAGGAAGACAAGCAAGATGGCAGGAAGCTGGGACTTTACTGAACAGTGCTCAGAAATAGTAACCTTCCTTGGAGACGCTCAAAACCTGGCTTAAGATTTCATCAGTCCATGAAGCATAACTGGCCATGCAAGGCTTGTGGCTTGGCTAGTGACAGCATTTTGCCACGTGTTTGGTGTTGGCAAAGCAGTCTCTTTAGACACTGACTCACGTGGAGTAGAAGGTTGTGTTCCCACAAGATGTGGGCCGTGGACCAACTTAAAGCACCTTTGCTGTCAGAGCCTCTCTGAAGATTCAGCTGTAAGTTAGTCCTGCTTTTCTGTGCTACAGCCATAAGCACCATATCAGCACTGCTCTGTATGCCTTTTCTTGGAAAGATTCCCATTCTCCTACAGTCAGGATTTTGTGCCAAACTGAAGCATTTGAAAGCCTGTAATGCATGGCATTATATATGCCTTTTTAAAGAGAGTGGTGTGTCCAGCGTGGGAGCAGTCTCACTTCAGACACTTCCTGGCTCTGTGGCCAGATCAGAATAAGTCTCTAAACACATCAAAGACATCCTTCTTACCTCCCAGAAGGCCTCATTGAGCATCTTCAGTGTTTCCTTCTTAGTCATTTTTGATTGAAAGCACCTATTTTGCTCCCTGTATAATGAAACAATTTTTGGATCCCACTGAAGTCACTCCATACTGAATGATGGTAACCTTGGTCAGCAGCTGATTATAGAATGAATGTGACATTTCTGCATCATATAATTTGTCTTTGATGGGGGTATTCATTTTTCTTCTTGGCATTGTAACGAGCATGGAAGCATTTGCATTGACAGGAGGTTTAAATTACTGTTCACCACTCGTTCTTCAGTCAGCAGTGGTGTCTTCAAGTTCCAGTCATTGTCATTGTAAAGAACAGCCAGTCCTGTGGTGAGACTTCTTGTCAGCCAACATGTCTATTTAGTAGAAGATAAACGTAGGGTGAATATGATATTTCAACTACATTTTTATTAAGCAAGTGGCTATATTTAACAAGACTTTGCTCTCTGACCAAGAGGAAAACAAGTGCTCTTGGGAACACCAGTGCAGTAATAGCATGAAGTTGAGGACTGTGTATCAAGAGAGCGCTTAAGAACAGACTTTAGTCTTTAGCATCATGGTTCATACGCTTGTCACCCAAACTCATATCTTCAGCTTGACCTTCGTTATCTTACAGCTTAGGCACATCACAGCCGTAATATGCATTGGGAGACCTAAGACTGGACACAAAGTTGTTCTGCAGTCTCTTTCTATAGAAAGAACAGCCATTGGACCTACTTTGATACCTGTGGTAGGTCAGACCTAGTGCTAATCCACCTTGTCTGTACTCCAAACAGGCTGGACTGTATAAGCAACTGTCTTCGCTTCTAACATGCTCCAAACATCAGGTCTCAACTCCTTAGGCTTTTATATGAGTAACATGGACTGCGTGTGACAAATGTGCTCAGATGCTCAGACTCCTGCTATTGTGTACCAGATCAAATTGTTCTTCCCCAGTAATGTGTAACATAGGCTGCAGAGGAGGGATGTCTGCTAGCAGCCACATCAGAAGCCCTAAAGAGAACACGAAAAATAGAGAACTCATGTTTTTAATTTGAAGAAAGAAACCTATAAGTTACAGACCATTACAATAATAAAGAGAGGGAAATAACAGTCTTTTCAGTGTGGATATGTTTTATCATTGTATCAGTAAAATTTACCTGACACAGGGCTGTCTACATGAGGAAATAAAGCGGTAGAACTGTGATGAGAAAGTGTTACTTCCCTAAATCCTTATGTGGACTTTCATTCCAGCATAAGAATGACTTCTTGGTTGACCTTAAACTCTTTGCCAGATGACAAATTTAAAGGATGTCTTATGTTGAACAAAAGTTTTTGTACAGAATATTTTCACTCTAAAAGTATTTTGCTTTAAACTAATCCTTTGGATCATAGCAGAACCTTGTTCTTGTGTGCATACAATTTTAATGTGAAGGTGGAATTGTTCATCAGATATAATTTTTGGAAATCGATGCAACTGTTTCTGCCTATTTGGCCAAAGTTCAACATGTGAAGCCTTGCAAAACTCACTGCTAGCTAGCACCACGGGAATAGGTATATTTCCCACCCCGTGTCTGCGTGATTCCCGCACTTACCTGACTCACAGCTCTTACCCTAGGTGTGCCCAGCTCGGACATGGTGTCATGGGTTTTGAGTTCTCACTGAGAGCTGAGCCACTGAGAACCCCTCTGCAGGAGCAATGATAATGAGTACAGCTGTGCCTATAGCAGTACAGCTTGTGCTGCTCAGGGGAAGTGCGATAAACTGTCTCTGTATGAAGCAGTTGTGTAATGACGTAACTGTATTATTTCACTGAGCGAGCTGTGGGTTTAACAGGCCCTGCTCAGGCAAGGACCGATTTAGTAATCGCAATCAATTGCTCATGCTGCAGTTCATGTTGGTAACAGCACATCTAGTTCACGTAGATATGACAGACGTGGATGTTGAGGCCAGTCTGCAGCATGATACTGAAAAGCCTGCAAGCAAACAAGTTCTAACAAAGGAGGTTGCAAAAACAAAAGTTGAAGCCAGGCTGAAATGTGGTACTAAGCACTGGTGAAGTGTCAGTGCCTCTTCTCTGTTTCAGTTCTGCTGGAAAGAAAAATAAGCTGTGCAATGGAGTCTTTGCCCAGAGTTTTATCTCCTAGTTTAAAATCAAGCGATAGGGCATGGGGTGGAAGAAATATGCAAAGTCAGCGTGCTTGCTGCAATGCAAACATGAAGGTTATCTTAAGTTTAAACTTCTCTGACAGACTGGAAAACAAAGGTGTCCACTAGCAAAGCATTTTCTCACAAAATCTCTACTGTGCATTGAGAGTGTCTTAGCCACAATCTCCTATGGAGTCATTTGGTTTAATTATACGAGTGATTAACACTTTTGTGATCCCAAAACATACAGCAAACATGAGTGTGTGTGTGTGTGTGCATTTGTGTGTGAATCTGTAGGAGAGATGACAATGAACATAGCTAAACGCCAGAACATCAGGCAAACAGGTGCAGAGCTGGCAGGATCTGGGCAATGTCCTGGTGCCCAGTAGGAGGGTTTGCTCAGGAATGGTAGCAAATTTCAGTCAGCCTAAGAGCAGATCTGGAGAAGGAAGCTGAGAAGAAAGTACGCCTTGGTGGAGTGCAGCGCCCAAGGAGGCCTTGCTAGCATGTCAAGCAGCGCCAGCACTGCTCAGCAGTGGGGGAACAGGCAGGAGGGGGCAGGATCCTAGAAGCCACTGTTCCTTCTGTAATCTCAACAGTAATACATTTGAGCTGGGACAAAGTCTCTGTTATAAAGCGCTGTCATCACAGTCTCCCAATAATCTAGAAAACATCCAGATCATGTGCTACCTTGTTGAATGGTCTTGGGGTGTGAGGCTCACCTCTTCCTGAAGTGCTTAAGGAACCACTGAGATATATACGCCCTGTGCTGGTCAATGCAACCCGCATTGGTTACCGTATGGTAGACATAGTAGGCAGAACTAAGCTGAAACAAAATGTGCTGGCTGGCTGTCTTGAAGTGTCTAATTTTGATTCTGCAATGATATGCTGATCCCAGTTGTCATATCCTAAAAATGTGGGGTTTGCTCGTATCAGGTTAAAAGGGACATTTGGATGCTGGTATTTCTTCTGGGGGGTATATCGTGCCCTCAAATGTGGCAGTAAACACAGTTATGCTCCTGACTTCAGACTTGCAGCTTCACGGAGGTCTCTTCTTTCCCCTGCAGTCCCTGTCTGTGCTACCCAGGGAAGGACATGGGAAGGGTGACACTGGGGCTCTTGCATCACGGCCAGTGGGCCTCCTGTTGGCAGTGAGGCTGGGAGCAGCAGCCCTGTGGCTCCTTCCACCAGAGCCCCTGTTTATCCTCAGCCCTCACCACAGGGATGCCCCTGGTTTCTGAGCACAAGTGGCCTTGTACGTAGGCAGGCTTTGCCCCAGCATTGCCGGTCCTGGTGGCCACCGGCAGAAGCAGACCGAGCTAACCTCCCATGCTAACGTGGGAGTGTGAGCTTTCCTGCAGCTGCCAAATTAAACACATACTTTGTTTCTTGAACTTTGGATTTGCGTTTCGCTAAAATCTGGAATCATTAGAAAGTTTTTCTTCTGTGACCAGAGGAAGTTGACTTCATGAAGAAAAATGCATATGAGATCTGCCAGTTTGGGAAGACTGCTGAGTCAGCCAGGCTTCCCCAGCTGATGCTGGTGGGCTACGTGGGACAGCATCGCCCTCACTGCTGAGCTCATTTCCACTGCAAGGCCACTCCAGAAAGTGTCTCTTTTCCTCACTACTGTATGAAGTACTCAGGATATATTTTGAGAATATATGAAAAATAAATCCCTCTAGCATGTATTGCTAAAGCTTTTGTTAAAGTTTTGGCTGGTATACAAATATTAAGTCATGCTAGGCTTTTATCTGTGGCCAAACATGTTACCTTAGTTAAACAGTTATCTCCCTTGCTTTGAAGCCAGCTATTTCAAAACACGAGGTAGTCTGATAATCTCTCAGCTGCATCATTTAGCAGGCAGATAGCTTCTCTGTGTAAAAAACCAGAGCACACCCAGGGATATAAAATAATGGATAGAACTAGATCAAGCTGCGATGTTCATATGCTCAGATCGACTGGAGAGTGGTCACAAACACAATCAGATTCTCACACTGGTCTCCTTCAAGCAATAACCCACACAACCATGTTTGCACCTGGCCTGCAACAAGCTGTCCTTAAAACTGCTGGCTGTTATCAGTGCCCCAGCACCAACAGAACCATATGTTTCGATGTCAGTTCTGGTTAGAGGCTGGGCGCTCTGGGAGCCGTGATTGTGACACACGTGAATGAGCACACAGGGGTTTTGCCACAGCAACTTCTGAGTAGCTGTCACAGGAGGACAGTCACAGTCACTTACAGCTGGGAACATTTGTTTTTAAATAGTTTTTCCATGTAACCGTGAAGAAAATTATCTACTAGAGCTTTTAGCTGTGATTTTATCTCCTCTTGGTGAGCTGCTGTCCCTTGTCAGTGGTAGAGGCATGCTGATGCCTTCCACTAATCTGTAGCTGCCTGGCTTTGTCACTGAAGATAAGACAGAATAAATAATGATGAAATCTTATTTCTTATGGTTAACCGTGGGAAAGAAAAAAAAAAAGGTGCTTTTGGTCAAGTTGCTAAATGTCTAGTGACTGAGTAACAGAGTATCAGTATATCAGATAAGGAGGCAAAGAAAAGGGAGACATACTAAAGCTTTTGTCCTGCTTTCCTCTATTTCCAGACTAACGAAGAAGTTTTAAGTATTGCCCATGGAACAGGTTTCCTCTGTCCACCTTAGGAGAGCAGAGGGGAGCCTGTTAGCCCTGGAGTGGTGACCCAGAAGGTCCCTGGGCTGTGGGTCACAGCCTTCTGCCTGGGCTGCCCCTTGTACCCAGAGGAAGTGGGGGTGGCCAGGGTCTCTGACCTGTGGCCACGCAGATCTTGTCCCTCAGTGATGTGACCGGCCCTGCACCAGTCTTCCCCTACAGTTTTGCTGCCCAGCTGTGGGGAAGAGCTGGAAGTCCTGTGGTCTGACACATGGCAGGGGACCTGAGGGGAGGGAAGGCCAGGCAAAGATCACTGAAGGAGGATGGGGACCTGGCTGCCACCCAGGTCTGTCTCATTGCCTTGAATCCCTCTTCCTCCTCTTGCACCATCTTTTTGCCTTTTGTCCCATATTGGTCCACAAGGTTTTAAATGCTTGGCAGCTGGCCGAGCTCAGTAACTGACTGCAAAGGGGTGGATTTTGGAGGGATATTTTTTTCCCAGAACATCAGTTCTTTATGTGCCATCACCTAGGCACTGGGAGAAGGGACCTCTGGGACACTGGTATCACCCTGTGAAGCTGATCTTGTGCTAAAACACTGTCTTTTGGGTAAACCCACAATTTACTCCTGCTTCTGCTCCAAATACCACAAAAGCTGGCATCCAGGGTAGCTTTACTATTCCTTTTCCAGACACAGCATGTGTCTACTTGTGAGTCTCTTGCATATTTCTGCCCCCCTTCCCTTCACAGAAATCTCTGGGATCATCCTCCCACGGCTGTGCCGCTGCGTGCACCATGTTCTGTGCTTTCCCATGGGTGCTGACATCCTCTGACTTACTGCTGAAACAGGGAATTTTGGTGCCACAGCCTCAGTGCACCCCGGGGCTGCTCACCCGCTGCCTTCTCCTTTTTCCAAAGAGGATGAGTTGGACAGGTCTGTTGTCACTGATACATCATTGCATGTGGTGTGGCAGCCCTCCAGGTGTCTTGACAGAGAGAAGCTGTAGACAGTCATGAAGTAGTGGGTGCTGGTGCCTCCTCATTGAAAGCTCCCATTTTCCTCAGCCCTGGGGTCTTGCTCAGTGTCTCTGACATCCTGCAGTAATTACGATGACAGAGAGCAAGGGGGATGCTAGTCATCCTTGTTCACATCTGTGGCCTGCAACAGCCCCTACCTTGAGTTTTGGTCAGGGGAGCACCATGTTCTGGCAGGACTGTCTTCTTGAACGTCCGAGGCTTTGGTCATGCTACTCCACTCATTTCAGAGATTACCTTGCACTGTGTGGGGTATTTTCATATCACATATAGCAAGCAAGAAAGCAATAGGGCTGTTCTGTCCTTTGGCTCCACCCAGGTGTGCAGGGCACTCAATATTACCAATTCTTTTGCACCCAGTTAACGGAGTAGGTGGCTTGAATTACCACCGATTTCTTATACTCCAAATCCTGTTATGGTGAAAAAAAACATGTCTTGTATGCAGAGATAAGAATTTATCAGCAGAATATTTAAAATCTTAACAGTCTTAACCAAGAAGTGTTAGTCTGGTTACAGTACTGAGACTTACAGTTCAGATTATGTGTCATTAAAATTAATGCACACAAACTTTTTAGTATCTTCCCCATTCTCTAGTGTTATGCTCACCCTTTCGCTGCCCCACTGGTTCCTCTGGTTGATGGCTTCAGCCCTAAGGGAAGGAGGTGACTGGATGGCAGCATCCTGCACTCTCGCTGGGGAAGTACAATGGTGGTGGGTGCATCATCTGTGCTCTGGAGCCTGACTGGGGTCATTTTTATACATTCACTGGTGTGCTCTACCCCTTGCTCTTCCTTCATTTGTTCATAGGTCCACACTACACCTGAGTTTACTACCTTTGCTGTGTTTTACACACACCGGCTACTCAATCTCTGTTATCCCTCAGACTGGTTTTACCCAGCTTGCAAGGCTGCTGTCCTTTGATGACCAGTAACTGAGCACTGGCAAGCTGGTATAGCCCTGAAGCCTCCAATATCATCCTGTGCCTCTACTCTTAAGTCCCCTGCTATCATCCTGCCATGCCTATACTCCTTTATTTTTCATTCTAGGGCCATAGACAACTTCGCTTTATGCAGAATAACTACTTAATGTCTCCTAGTTACAGAAATATCTAGAAGTGTAACTATGTAAATATTATACCATACAATCATATAAAGCTAAGGAAAAATTTCAGAAAATCAGGTAATAGTACCTGATTGCTGGATAATTACTGTAACAAAGAAGCTAAAAAAAAACCCCAAAAACACCCAGGCAGGCCAGGACAAGTCCAAGCAAAGCCTGACAAGCGCAGGGACCTGAGGCCTGTGCTGCCAGATTAACACAAGGTAGGTAGCTGTGTGACAGGCAACAACACTGCTGTATTTGCAAGGCTAAAGGTTGTGCTGACCCATGTCTGTCTCCATGCTGAACAAGAGATGTCAGACTACACCTGCCTGAAGTGTAAATGTGAGATTCCCCCTTGACTTGTCTTTGTAGTGGGGCTGAGGGATGTGGGGTGGGAAGTGAGGGGAGTTTTCGTTCCCTTCCTCCAGGTACAGCCTTGGATGATGGTGAGAAAAGAGCAAAACATACCCCAAGCGCCTCCTTCCAGAAACAGTGTGTGAGCCAGGGAGGCCGTTGCAGCCTGGGGACGTTGTCCGTGGAGCACGTGGAAGCTGCTGGGCTACAGCTGATGGCATAGTCCTGGTGCAGTCAGTGAAACGGGGGTTTCTGCCTGGCCAGAGGACAACCAGGGTGCCCAAACCTGGGATCACCACAAGCACAGCTGTGAGTCACATCCCCACACTCTACAGCTGTGTCAGCTGTGTCAACAGCTAATGAACCTGGTCATTAATTGCTCCCAAGGTGAGCCTTTGGCTCATTTATATCCGCATATCACCCGTCGGCCTGAATAGGAACAGTTCAGTGACCTGCAGCCCTGCCTTTCTGTGCTGTGCCCCTGAGGTGGTCTGTGGGAGGCCAGGAACCCCGTTGCCTCACGCCCTCCATTTCTTGGGAAGGGGGAGAGCAGGACCTGCTGCTGGAGCAGACAACACAGCTGAGCCTGCAGCGTCCACTGCCCGCATGAGCAAACGGCGCCAGTGGGTGGGAGAGGTAAAATGTTAGTCTGCAGAAGGGAGAGTGGGAGGCTGTGAAAAAGATCTGGTGCAGAGAGGAAACACGAAGAGCAAGCGTAATAGGGAAAATCTGTTTGGTGTTGCTTGTGGCGACAAGAGCAGGTTTAGGGGAGTAGGACTCGGTGGATGTGGGGGGAGAGCTGAGAATGGGCCACATAACAAACGGCACAGCTCAGCATGGACGTGGGCAGGGAGCAAGCTGTCTGCTGCTCTTTTGTGCTAAGTGTGGTGCCTGCCTCTTCTTCAACACTGTCTCTGGCAAATCCTGCAGTGGAAAATCACAGCACGATGTCAATACACCGGGAGCTATTGGCTGATAAAGCAAGTCTGGCAGACGGCTCCCGGATGCCGATCTTGACATTGGCAGGAAATCCCCTGTGGGAATGGCAGACACCCCTCATTGCCACCACTCTGTCTCCCATGGCTGGCACACAGGTACTGCATCACTCACTGTCCCTGCAACCTCTCCAACACATTTTGCAAACACATGGAAATCATATAGAGGGGAAGCACGAGCTGTGGAGTGATGGTTCTGCATGGCAGCATGTCTGCCCCTGCACCGCCCTCCTACAGCACTGTACATCTGGGACCTCTGTTTCTTCCACATTTCTTGATGTAAAAGGAGGATCACTCTACTAAAATCAATGATGTCAGTTTTTCAGCTGGTGCAAATTGGTGCTACTCTAGGGAATTCAATACATAGTTAAGGATCTCAGCTCTGTGAGCTTTCTCATCCCTAATGTTTACAGGCTGAATGCCTGTTCTTGAACAGTAGTTGACAGTAGGAGTGATGCTGCCTAAGACTGACCCTATTGATGCTGCACTGTGCAGTCGTATTTCAGGAGGACAAGAAACCTGCACAGTCAAGACAAGGTACTTTATGAATTATATCCCTGTGTGGATGTCAGGCCACAAACCCACCCAAACAGATGGAGGTGAGTGCAGGAAGGAGCCAAGAAAATGATGTAGTACACATGCATCTCTCACTGGGAGTCCTGCCATCAATGCCTGTCATCAAAATGCTTTAGCCAAAAAACACCATCAAGCACCACATGTAAGAGTTAACAGGAACATTTTACTATGAAGACAGAGCAGAAAGGAGGCTTTCCTTTTGGCTGTGAAAGGGGAGACAGTGCTTGGCACCAGACTGATAAAATCATGCTTGCTTTTAATTTCAGAGAGGGCACACAAGACCTTGCTGAGGCTGTGTTAGCTTTCCAGGCTGTTTGACTGCTCCCAGTGTGATTCCCAATGTCATGCCACCATTTCATCACCTTCAAAAACACACAACTGTTGGGAAGAGAGGGGCAACTGTGCTCTTTCTGGTACCTGTTGCCAAGGCAGGTCTGTTGAGAGCAGTCACCAGCCAGCCCTGAATCCACCCCCTGGGTCAGGCAATCTGCTTATTGGGTGCTCCCTACCTACTTTTTTGGATGTAAAGAGGACAGCACTTGAAATATCTACAATTTTGTAGACCATCATTATATGCTTTCCACAAATCTCAGCTGACAGTATGCTTGTGTAATTACCATCCAAATACCTCGCCTGCCCATCCAGCTACCTCCTCCTTCTGACCACTGGTGGTTACATGTGTGAGCAGTCAGCTGCTTGCAAGGGCTAGCTAAGTCTTTCAAATTGGCGTTATGTGGTTGAAAAGTCTTTGGGTTCAAGAGCAGATTTGATTCTTCTGCTCTGTTTTGAGTTGCAAGAAACTCAGGAAGATTTGCTGCTAGAGTAATAGTAAAAATGACAAAATGTTTCTGGTGGAGAAAGCAGATTTCTTTCTCTGTTGAAGACATCTTTTCACATTCCCAGTGCTGTCTCCACTAGAAGCTTCTGTTTCTCGTGACCATGTATTGTTGATTCAACTCTTCCCATCTCTTGTTTACTTACTTATGGCAAATTACAACCACTTCTGCTTTGTTTGCAAGAGTGTTAATCATTTTACCTGCTATTCTGGCTGACAACCACATATTAAGCAAGAGTCTTCTGTTGTAATACAGATGTCTCTCTCTGAATGCTGGCAAATCTTAGGTCTTTCCTTGGCTTTCAGTCAAGTAAAAAACTCATTCTTTGCTAGCTCAATTTAAAACATTTTCCTTGTTTCCTTTTAAGCAAGTGTCGCGATCAATACCAGCAGTTTTTGGTAAACAGCATAGAATGAAAACTCTTGCTAAGAAACTATATACTAGGCTGGTACAAATGGAAATAACTCACGTCATCCAGTTTCACATCTTCTTTAATCAGCAATAGCAAGCAGAATTCATACGTCACTTCAACTAGTGATAGTTGGGTTAACTATTTTTCCTATGAAGAGTGTACTGTTTGTATCTCTATCAAAAATCAGCATGAGGAAAGGATGGTTGAATTCAATGGTTGGATGAATAGACAGTGTCAGTATTTCAGCAGCAGTTCCTGCTGCTGCCTCAGTACCTCTCTCATCAACATCCAGAGCAGCCTTATGAACAACCTAAGAAGAAGAGAACAGACAGTCATTCTGGGCAGACAACAGCCACCTGGGAGATGAATCAGACCCCTTTTAAAGCAGGCCTGTTTGGAGGATCCACTGCAAAGTAAGTAGAAGCCACAGAGATGTGAGCTGTGTTGTTGTAGTCATGGCTGCTTTAAATAAGCAGAGTGATGGAGATACATAAATGTCCTAAAAAAAAAAAAAGTCCCAGACTATTTTTCCTCTGTCCCTTTTCCTCTGTCCCAAAGATTGGATGAAGGATGGAGGCTCCACTTGTAAGAGTTTCTATCTCTAAAACTGAGTCTCTAGGGTGGGAGGACAGGCAGTGGTGTGCCCAGGAGTGTTACTGGCTCCTGTCAAGGAGCTAGGTCCTCTCATGTTTCAGATACTGTCCAGGAAATCTTAGCCAATACCAGTCTTGGAAAAAACAGGTGTGCAGCAGTGATCTGATCTCCACTGTCACTGAGGGCCAAACTCTTCTTGTAAGCTTACCAGCTGAGGCCAGGGTGAGCCCAGCTGCAGGCAAGCTGTGAGCCAAATTTAGCTGGTGTTTCTGGATGCTACCACAGAGGTGTTTTCCTGCATGTTCGTGAAAGAAAAGAGAGGGCCAACAGCCATGGACTTACTTTAGAAACCTTCAGATCTGGGGTGCCAGTGATGCCAGAGAGATCTGCCTGGTCAGTGAACACATCCACAATTCCCATCTTGCTAAGAGTGTTTGTTATTTCGTAGCTCCCAGAAATAGAAAATTTGGGGAAGTAGAGGCTCACCAAGCTGTTATGTAGAAGAGAAACACAGAAGGTGGTGAGAAGGATTTTTCACCAAGGTAAGTGATGGTGAGAAAGCTGTGTAATTCCCATGAGTGTCAAGCCCCAGTGGCTTAGACCCCAAGTATACAATAAGCACTAATTCAGTTGCTGATGCCTCTCATGGTGACACAGGCACTGTGATTCTTACTACTACTGCTACTACTATCTATCTGGCATCTTGCTTCAGCAAATCTGAGAGTGGTCTGCAAAGGATGACAGTAACAAGAGCCCCTCTTCACAGCTAGAGAAGACAAGGTGCAGAGGTGACAGCCCATGCTGCTCAAGCAGGTGAAGACCTGAAGTGGGGCACAGACAGGGTCTGCCTGGGGACAAGTGTGACAAGCCCCAGCACTCTGAAAGTGAAGCAGTGTTTTTGGCATAACTGTGGCATTTGGTATGGCTCCAGGGAAGGTCTGCGCCCTGCTGCCTGCACCTTTGGACACCCTGTCCTCTAATCTTCTTCCTGTGGGCTGGCCGTGATCGGCTTTGCCTTTAACTACAAGCTATCTGTAGGCAGCTCCTGTGTAGTGTGCTTTCTTTGGATTTCTCTTCATGCACTGTCTAAGGATCCTCAGAGCCTCCAAGTCACCTGCTACAATGGTTACCCTTTAGGTAGCTCAGGTCTTTTGCTGTCTCACTCAGAGGCAGCCTGGGTTGAGTAGCAAAACAAATAGGAACCAAACCACGCAGCTGTAGCCTTTATGTGATAGTGCCTAGTGCACTAGAAGATGGGACCAAGTGTATTAGCACCTGGCATCAAGATAATAATAGATCTGAAACTACCTTCCAGTTCTCACAACGTCTCCCATAAAAAGCTTATTCCTGTGTTGATCCTGAAGGCACTTGAACCAGGAAAATCCTTATCTAAATGAATTCTTGATTTTGCAGATGAGAATTATATATTTTTATTTTTCATATTTGGCATATCACATTATTAGCTCATATCCAGTTTGCTACCCATTATGTTTTTATTAACTGTGCTGGTATTTCTATAATGATGCACCAAGAATCATGGCTGTGAACTGCACAGCCTTATTAGTTGTGAGTCAGGGCTGAGCTTGGTATTAGGCACACATTAACTTGATATTACTCATCTACTGGTGCTAAGAGCTTTTCCCTCCCAGACAAACAAAGTTCTAAAACATGTCAGCTGATGTTAGTGTCAATGGTAGGAGCTACAACAGAACCTCATTAGATGCTTGTAGTTTTAAAACCAAAATGTCAGAAAATCAGCACACCTGCACTTAATCACTAGTCTGTTCTAACAACCACTGTGTGCTGCAATGGTTCTTGTAAGGAAGATATTTGTGTAGGACATACTAAGTATGTATGCATTACTACAAATTGTTTATAGTTTATTTAAGGTTTAGACATATGTCTGACTCACGCTCTGTTCAGTGACATATAAGAGGTAAAACATATTGGCTGAAACCTCAGTATGGGAGATCTGCCTTAGAATTTCCACCTTCCCACTCAGACAATGGACTGTTTTAGAAATGTCGGTTGAGGCTTGCTATTTAGGACTCCCGGGAGCCCATCAGGATGGTCTCCACTCTAGTGAGGAAAGCAGCAAGTCATGTAGGCATCAACAAAAGAATAAATACCAGCCAGCTGCAAGATATTTACAGCTAGGATGCACAAGCCAAAAATAACCCACTCCGTTCCCAGAACCAACAAGTTCATAGTGTTTGCATTCCCCCAAAAAAAAGAAAAAAAGACTATAAATCTATGTGCTGCTTCAGCTGACTGGCAGAAGATTACCTCTGGAAGAGATGGTCTGACCATTCCTGGACGGTTTCCTTGACCAGAGTTTCCTCTAACTGCTTCATTTTCCCTTTTGCTGGCAGAACCAGAAATGCCGTAGCACTCCCATTATAATGAAGACGTACCACTGTGCATGACAGCTCCTCATCAAAATAGAGGTCAAATCTGCCTGTCTGGTGCATCATAGGGACCTTCACAGTCATTTCAGCATCCACAAAGAACTCCCTTTCTTCGGTATGCTCTGGTTTAAAAGGCTTTTCCCAGCTGCCTGATAGAGAGAGGGAGAACGCAACTGAATATCCCATGTCTCATCCCATCATAAAATGTATTTTATGTAACTAGTAATAATATTCACTTATTGGTCCATTTGTTAAATTCAGAATTTTCAAACATAATGTTTTAAAATGTGTATCGCAGTAAGGCAAATATCTTTTACCTGGTCCAAAGAGTACATTAGATTCCAATTTCACTTTATTTTTCAGATGCTAGTTAGAACTAATTAGGCATTTTCTTCACACCTACCATTACTTTTCTGTTTAGGTGATCTACGTGGCCTTTCTGTAAGATGTCATTTAAGGGCTTACTTGACATCATGTGTTCTCATGTACTGTATGCATTTCATTTCTATGGACTCTAATCATAAGCCTCAATTTGTAGATAAAATTAATGCAGGATTTCATCTCTCAGTGTTGTTATGTCAGGCTTAAGAGCACACCACCTATTCTGCATCAGAAATACACCATGTTTCTACTTTGTTCCTTGAAATGTCCTCTCCTGTTCATCCCTAGTTTCTTCCATATATAAATATATTAGTGTCTATACATAAAGGACTCTGATAGGAAAAAAAAAAAAGAGTATGTAGTAAATTAGGCCATTGAATCATGCATTCTTTTAAAGAGAGGTATTAAAAGGATTAGGTCATGCATGCATCTCAGCTCCTTCACTGAAAATTGGAAGAACGTGGGGCAATCATCAGTTATGGCTAAACCTATGAAAGCGAGCTCGGGCTGCACAGGAGGCTGTGGCTTCGATGCAGCTGCCACAGAAAGAACCAAGCCTGTGTGGCCCCCGGCTGCCTCCTCGTGCCAAGCGGGGCCCTGCCACCTCTCCACCACCTCCAGTATGCCATTAGGGACTCTTCTGACCCAGCAAAGAGTATTTGAAATTTCCCCAGACCAGTTTCCAAATGAAGTAGCTGACATTAGATCTATTGATAAGAATGAACAACATGAATGCAAGTCCTGGAGGACTTACCTTTAAAGAAAACAAAGGTAGCCAGAAGCATTACAGTCTGTGAATCCATGTTCTTGACCAAATTGGCAATTTTCCCATGTGTTTTCCTCTCTATATAATCATTGATTTGCTTCTCAGCCTCCATGGGATTGTTAAAGACAGTGGTAAAAGCCTCCAGCTGATACAGAGCTTTAGCATCATCTAAAAATTTTTTTAGAGGTTTCAGCTTCTCTGTTAGAAAGATGGCGTTCCCCATGTTGAGCCGGACCCCACCCTCGGGATGGCTCAGCATGTGGATGAGGTTGTGGAAGCCTTCCTGTATCTCTTTCTCCTGAATCTCTGTAAGGTTGAAGGAGAGTCCTTCCAGGATCTGAGTCTGAGTGGTTGATCTAGCCCCTAGGGCCAGCATTGCAAATGCAGCGGAGATGCTTACAGGAGAGAAGAAAATGTTCTTATTAGGTGCCTCCAGTGTAATCTCTTTAAAAAACTGAAATGCAAAGTCAGCATTGTTTGGCACCAGTTTGAGGCAAGCAATCGCTTCATGTGCATGGTGTTTATGTTCGTTTGTATCGTGTCCATTGTGGTGGCTGGGTAGGAGCTGACCATGGGCAACAGTATGAAGCCCAGCCAGAAGCAAACTCATGTAGAATGTGGTCTTCATCTTCTTGTATTAAAATCCTATGGAACAAAGGAGAAGCTGTTACTAACATAAGTAAATTAATTAAGTAGAAATTGTTATTCTGTCATTTCCAGTGAATAAGAAATCTTAACTCTTTCTTTTGTCTTCAGTTTTCATTCTTCAGCTCTTGGCAGATTTTTATTATTCCTCACCCCCATCCTCCTAGCAAGTCTCTGCCAATTCTTCCGACCGCCCTCACCTTAAACACCTGTGCAGGCAAAATTCAGTATGGATTGGGTGAATACACAGCAACCTCAGCATGCCAGAGAGTGGAACATATCACATCAGAAAACACACTATGGCTAATCACTGGAAGGTTGTGATACCACTGTGCTTTTGTCACTAAAGGTCTAAGATAATTCCTGGAAAGTGCATCATAGAAGAAGTCTGGATGTTTTGTGAGTAAAGGGAGAAAGAAGAAATCTGTGTAAGTGGGCAGCAACCAGTAGCTACATACAAACAGAATTTGAGCAAACAGGCATGAAGGAAATCTTTAAATAAACTTTTGGTCAGGTTGGTAAGGCACCCTATTTCAAGAGAGGACGCTTGGTGGCAGCTGGTTTTCAGTAGCAAGTAGAATATAAAGCCCTGTATCTCTAAGGAATAGGTGCTCTTTCTTTCTGAATAAAAGTGATTAAACACTTTAAATAAATAAATAAGAACCTGAAGTAATATGTTGTCTCTTAATAGACAAACTGAACCATCGGAGTGGGGTCATTTTCAGCACAGCAGCAGAAGTTGATGTCATAAAAAAAAGGTCTTATTTTTATCAGATGGTCTCCTGGTCAAAGGGCGATACATTTATCAGCCTGTTAATGCTTGGCTGTGGTAGCTGCATTCCTTTGCAGAGCTGACACTCTGCACTCTATAAGCTCTTACAAAGGGACCTTGGAAATGTGGATATGAGTATGCCAGTGAGCCCCATTTCTGAGGAGAAATCTAGGGCAAAGAAACCGTGACAGACTTGCAAAGAATTTGTGGAGATAAGCCAGATTTCCTAAAAATTGAGCAAGGAAAGATATATTAAACCAATTGCACCTTTCTGCTCTGGTGTGATTCAACTTGAGAAACTGTTGTCAGAAAGTGCTACTCTCATGGTCCTGCTTTCTCCATAACATCAGAGGGAGCAATTTGTATTCTTAGTTGATGATTCAGTTACAGTTAGACATGCATAAGAACAACACAACATTTTTGAGCTATAATCAAATATTCAAACATTTACATGTTTGATACAAGTATTTCTAGAAAGCAGGCCTATTTGCTATAAAGTCTACTATGTTACTGACAAATGGAAGAACCAAAAGGGTTGTTGGTAACTTTATTTTCAATTACTGTACACAGTAGTTTTAAATTATAGCTTGGCCTCCTCAGATTTTGACATTGAAATGATACTTCTCAATATATCTAGCTACTTGTAACTCAACATTAAGAGCTCCAGTTCTGAATATTTGAAAGCACTATCAGTGAGCCAATGTATTAGTCAGACTTTGAAAAGAAACCAACTCCCAAACAAAAGCATCAGAGCTAAGCCTGATCTATCTCCACATATCCAGCAGGGCAATTCAGAAGCCACCTCTGGATAAATTATTCACTGTGAACTATTTACTCAGCTGCAGTCATAATTTATTAAGAATAGCACGAATACCAAAGAATGAAACATTTCATTTTAAACATAAGTCACCACCTGCTCCCTATCTCATCACATTAATATTTATTATAAAATACAGCAGATAGATGGACTTTTCTACATACACATTCAAGTGTCAATTTTTGTTTATTTGGAAAGCAAAATAGACATAGATTTTAACTGACCTGGGCTCACAATTGTGGCTAATGCATATAGATATCATGGGTTTGCTGTAAGGGTTCTGTAAAATATCAGCTACAGTTTTCTGAAGGTTTTTTCCTATCCTGATACTTTGCTCTATGTAGTTATGACATGTTTGCATTTCATGGTTAATTTATGTACTTTCATGGAATTAATTTCATTTTATTACAGCTCTGAATTCACAGATAATTAAATACAGTCTGAATCTGAATCATCCATCTGTTACTCAGTACTGGCCAACCACAAACAGTCAAGATTCATGAGTCAGCCCTCACAAAAATCTTGATAATGGTTGATTTTAAAATCATAAGATTATAAAAGACTCAGTAGCTGCAGTTTGTAGAGGTCTTTTTTGTTGTTTAAGCCTTGAATAAAGAAGTGGCCCACTCTATTAGGCCCTTCTTTGAAATGTAAAGATACTTTTATAATAGACTTTGCATCCTGTAAGCCTTTAGAATATGATTTGTGATTGTCATTTCATACTTTATATTTACTTTTCCATCTGATATTATTTTGGCTTTTAGTTTAGCAAGTAATCAGCCAGTGATAAATTGACAACAGAAGTCCTTTCAGTATGAAGCAGAAGATGCAGATTCTTGTATGGTCCTAATGATCAAGGGATTTTCTTACCAAGCATACTTGCTAACAATTTATTAAAAAGCAAAGAGCTGAGACACTGTGCTAAAAAGACCTCAGTGAATTCCCTCTCTGAAAGGAATAATTTTGCAGGAAGCTTCCTGTTTTAAGACCTTTACTCATATAATCTCCAGAAAAAAAAAATGTCCATGAACATGGGAGTAGAAGTGGAAAGCTCTTCAAATTCTAATTCCAAATCTACAATGACTTGTTGAACAGCCTGGAAGGAAACCTGTTTTGTTCTCTTTGTCTATGTTATGCAATGACAACTTATTTGTGGTATTCAAAAGGTTGCTTTCATTAAGAGCTTTCAATCAAACCAGACAATGGCACAAGAGCATGCCAACACCTGGAGGACAGTGTTCCTTTAAGCAATTTATCTGTAATAGACTTGATAATGACACTCGTTGAATGTATTATCTCTTCCTTGTTATGCAATATTCCCTACCATGCAACCCAGAATGGCAATACTTATTTTGAACAGTATATTCTAGGAAGAGAATGTAGAAGACTGGGATTGGCTGAAGTTACCTTAGAATAATTCTGCTAGAAGATCTGGAAGTGAGCTGGACTAAGTTTTCTGACTGACAGAGCCTGTTTCTTTGTGGATATAGCTAATTTGTCCACTTTAGGGCTAATTTTTATTTCTGTGATTTGGAGAAACAATTCTGAAGTCAATTTTCTGCCTTTAGATTACCATGTAATACTACAGGAGATTAAAATTCATCCCATGCTACTCCCATGAGGGGTCCTCACTGATAATCTCATTTCAGACAGCATGAAAATTTGCACTGCTCAAAAACGTATGCAAGCTTGATATAGAAAAGCTGTTTGCTCACCAGATGGTGCTGCTTCCCTCCTGATTGCTTCTAAATGAGGAAATGTAAGAAATCTGTTTCCTGAAAGCTCACCGGGAGGGCACCAGGTACACCAAGACACGGCCCTCCCACCACCAGTGGTGTCTGATGAAGTAATCTCAGCTTCTCAGGGACATATAAAACAATTAAACAAAAAAATAAAAGCAAATCACCTAAGCACACAAAAGGAAGACTTGACATCTGTGTGTGAAAAAAATTACCTCAGAAGCCTACTGGCTTAGACCACCTACTCACAGGAGCACCATAAACTTAAATGTGCTTTGCTGGATAGCCAGAAAGATCTCTGTGTACCTCATTGTTTGCGCCTGGACATGCTCCAGGGATTTTCCAGGCTGATCGCTAGGTGTTTACTACTCTTGTGATTCAGAGTTTTGATGTCTCTGTGCCTGAGGCCCCTGGGAAGATTGCGAGCACTAGCCAAGGGCATTGGATTCTGCAGAGAATCCAACTGCTGTGACTATTTCATTAAAAGTAATTTCTTTTGCAGCAGAAATACGGAAGCCAAGTTTACATTATCCTTTAGAAACGTATGTGACTGTTCACAGAGCTGTTCCCAGTGCCATCTATCTTCTGTAAAACACCTTAGCATTGGAGAGCTCCCCTGGGAAGTGTACCCTCCAAGAGTGGCATCACCCACTTCTAGGTCTCCTTTTGCCTGGAAAGAGGTGAACATGAGCTCTCACTCTTCTACCATCAGTATTTGCTGTTGAACTGGAGTTACTGCACATAGTCAGGGATGAAGTATCCTTGAGGCCAGAGGATAAAAAAGAACTAGTGCAGTGGTTAGGGCGGTCAGGTGGGACAAAGGAATTTTTCTTCTCTTTTCAAAACCGCAGCAGTGCCAAGAATAGACCAGACCAGGTTCACAGTTTCTACTTTCAAGTATGCACCTGACCACTACCCAGTCTCTGACTCCATGAACATGTTGGCCTCACTGTGATCTTAGCTCCGCTGAGCATGTGGAGAACATAATTTTGTCTCCTTCCTTTTCAATGGCCCTGTAATCTGATAATTAAAGTAATAGGGAGATGTCTCATCTGAAAGGGAAGCAGACTTTAGATATCCCATTCCCTAAGCAAAGATATTTCTTGTAGACCTTGGATATAAAAATCAGAAGAATTACTTAAAAAGAATTGCCAATACATTAGGTATTGCTTAGGAGATGCTGGCTCCAGAGATCATCTTGCTTCCCTGAAAGGTAACTAGGCACCCCACCTTGGCTTTTAGATTCTTACTCCTCCTGCCAGTGCAGGCAACTCCATGTATAAATTGTGATGCCTATGCCCTTTATATCCAGCTGATCCATAAAAGCTTCTTTATGACTAGAACAATTCCTAAGACAGATTTCAATATAAGATACAACCCTAGGAAAGACTTAAAATCAATTGCATGGAACAAGAGGATACATTTTCCAAGTTTCTATAGGAAACAAAAAAATAGTTACTTACAGTAGCTTCCAAGGATCCTGCTGTATTCACTAGGACTACCCTGCAGCTCCCTCTCTTATTTATACTGTAAATAGCATTATGAAAGCAGAGCGTCCTCTAGAAAACATTAACCAGGGCAGACAAGTGTTATTACTTTAGGAATGGTGCAACAGTGAAGACAATTTTTTGGGGAAGGCATCTGATTTTTGCTGCATATACATGGCCAAACCCTGCCTTTATTTACAACAGTCATGAGTCCTCCTGCATTTCTGCAGATCCTCCTGATGGGAATCCATCCCCCCCCTCCAGGAAATACTTCACATGCATCATTAACTTCTGTAAAGTGCATGAATTCATACAGTAGAAGTGTTGAAATGAGTAAAATTAAAAACATACATAATACTAGTCAAGAGCCTAAGGAAAAAGCAGCTGGATGCATGCTGCAGCCAGATCTCTTCTTAGTATTTTGCACAGAGATATTTTGCTTCCTCTACACCAGACTTTTAGTAGCTTTTATCTGGCATATTTGTTTTAAATGATCCACTATTTCTTAATTATCTACATTGCTATTAATAAGGGCCAATTTCTGGGAATATCACTAATAAACTTAAAATTAAAGCAGTAGTACTGATATTTATAGTGGCTGAGGGTTGCTATAGGGATGGCTACATGACAGCAGAGCTAGGCTCTCAGGAGGTCATGGTACCCAGCACACTCTGGCCAAATTGATGTCACCTGTACCTCATGCAGCAATGAATTGAAGGACAAACTGTTGCCCTGTGCTCTGCAAGCATGGGCTGACAGGAGGTGCAGGTGCTGCTGAAATGCAGGCAAGGAAGTGTCAGGCCAGTACACCAGAGCTTGCTTTCACACAGAGGTGAACCCATGTGGTCAGGCCACCTGTGTTTTACATGATCCCCCTTTAAAGCCAAACTCCACGCAGGAGTCTGTGCTCCTGCAGCACCCATAGAAGGGCAATCACAGGGACTGTGCTTATGTGGGTGTAACTGAGGAACCAGAAGAAGCTCACAGGTCAGTGCCCAGCTGAATACCTTCCATCCAGGAAGGAGCATCCCCATGGGAGGTGGGGGGATTGCAGGAGAAAAGGTGCTATAATTCATAGAATCATTTAGGTTGGAAAAGACCTGTAAGATTATCAAGTCCAACCATTAACCTAACACTGCCAAAATCCACCACTAAACCATGTCCTTATGTGCCGTGTCTACACCTCTTTTAAACACCTCCAGGGGTGGTGACTCAACTACTTCTCCAGGCAGCCCATTCCAATGCTTGACAAGGCATTTGGTGAAGAATTTTTTCCTCATATCCAATCTAAATCTCCCTGGCACAACTTGAGGCCATTTCCTCTTTTCCTATTGCTTGTTACTTGGGAGAAGAGACTGACACCCACCTCACTGCAACCTCCTTGCAGGGAGGTGGGTGTTGGTCTCCCCTGAGCCTCCTTTTCTCCAGACTAAACAGCACCAGTTCTCTAGGCTGCTCCTTTTAAGACTTATTCGCTAGACCTTTCACCAGCTTCATTGTCCTTTGGACATGCTTGAGCGTCTCAATGTCTTTCTTGAAATGAATATGTCTTTCCTTGCAGTGTACTTCACAGAAAGAATCATTCAGAAAGAGAAGCTTTACAATAATGGGGTAACTCTTTTGGTGGGCTTTTCCTCTGGGACGTTCCTCAGTGGTTAAGAACAAATGGAAGTATTTTCCTCTGTTTTCCAGGAAATATCCCTGCACATATGCAACTACCAATAGGTGCAGCATGGAGTGTTCCGTGCATGCAGGGCTGTCAGAGCTGTTACAAATCCTTTCTTTCATGACTTCTGTTTCTTCTCTGCGGGTGTCTCTCACCCATGCAAAGGCAAGCAGAGTTCAGATCCAGGCTGCTAGAACATGTGTTTGAATTGTTTACCAGCAAAACCTGTTTATCAGTGAAAAGAGCAGCTGGGCACATGCAACCTGTTTCTCTTTAAAGTAACAAATGAAAACAGCCTCTGAAATTGCAGAGCATTACCCAGAACCTGTGCAGAGTAAAGATGAATAATACATGCACCAAGAGACAAATGAGAACAAAATTAAAGGAAAAACCCTGCAGCTATGAGTAAAGTTATTGGGAATAGTGAAGAAAAAAACAACTGACTTAACATGACTTCATTTAAGAGTAGTTTAGCGTTGTAATTGAAAGTGCTCTTTACCTGTTGACATGACATTTCTATGGCAGTGCAAGGAAAATGAATGAAATAAAATCTAATTTATATCAGTCACCAATGTTATATGCAATATGTCACCTGATTTTCTGATTCCCTCACATATACAACAGTTTCATCCAGTTATGTAAACTATCCTGAAATTTGCAGAGACTTTCAATATTTGATGGCAAAATATGTTGCATGTGAACTTGCAGCTCTCTTTTTGTGCAGGCAGAGGGCTTATATAGGCACTTTTCCGATATTTGGAAAGACAGCTCATTAGCATTAATCCTGTTGGGATTCCTTCCATTTGCTCCTCTTGGTCTGGAACATTAGGTATCCTAATAATTTGAACTCCAAGGTACTTTAGGGGTTTTAAAATTATTATTATCATTGCAAGATCTTAATAATACTATTTCATTTTCAGTAAATTGGCAACATAAATAAAGTGTCATGCAACACAAATTCGCTTGGAAACAGTCTGGCTGTAGTCGAAAAATAATTAATTATTTAAATGAGAAGAACTGTATGCTTGCTTCTGTGGCAAAGGAATGCTTTAATATTTTTTAAGTATTTAACTAATGACTCTGAAAGCTATTCTAAACCACGATGTGTTGCTGTTCTTCTGATGGTGCCCTTTGGAGTACAGAGAGCACACAAGTCCCTCCTATGACAGCGCTGAGGTTAAATGTCAGCATGGAGCTGGTGAATGCTGTATCTTTCTCTCTGCTGCCAGGCTATGTTTAAGTTGTGGAGCTCTGTTGCTCTCTTGCTTCAAGGGAAAATGTACTTGTGGTTACATGATTAGTTCAGCAGTGACCTGGTGGAATGAGTTACTCACAGTGCCCATACAGATCAGGCACAACTGTGTCAAGTGTCTGCTCCAGTCCTTCCAAGCAAAGACAGGGCAGACCCTTACCTTTAAGTTGCTGCTTCCTTGATTTCATGCTGTACTCTGGTCTTGCCCCCTGCCAGCCCCACACAGTAGGTCCAGGCTCACTCCAAGGGGGAGCATCTCTCTCAGATATTAATTCTAGCCCTGGTAAGGTAATGCACACCTAGCACTGTCCCCAAGCCACCACAGTGAGTCCTTACCCTTGCTTTCACTCTAGCATCAGTTTATTTCTGGGTCCCAAGAAGACTCTTACTTTCAGTCACTTCTAAAAATTGGCTTTGAGTCCAATTCCTCCTCTACTCAGGCTGTGGTTGTACACCTGCTTTAACTCCACCAAAGTGCAGGATGCTGTTGCCAGGGGTGTCTCGTCTTCCTGCACCCCTGCCATCTCTCCAGCATGGTCAGTGGGCTGGCACCCAGGACAAGTGAGGAGAGGCTGGGAGACCTGAGCTTGTTCAGCATGGAGAAGAGAAGGTGAAGGGGGAGGCTATACCTGCTGTCCTCCTCTACATAATGGCTACATTAGAGAGAAGATGGAGCCAGAGGTGAACAGTGGCAGTGTGTAAGGCAGGGGACACAAGCTGCAGCAAGGTAAATGCAAATGAGATATAAGGAAAGTAATATTCACAGGGAGGTGAAACACAAGGACAGATCACCATGTGAGGCTATGAAACTGCTTGTCCTTGGAGGCATCCAAAACCTGGCTGGACATGGCCCTGATCAGCCTAAGCTAGATGCCAGGCTGGTGCTGCTGTGAGCAGGTGGTGGGATTGGATGACCTCCAGAGGTGCCTTCCAACCTAAATTATTCGACTTTTCTGATAAAAATGACTGTGAAACCATGCTCTCAAGTCCTTGTCTCCACTCGCACTGCGTTTGCACTGCACTCTACAGAGAGACCTTTTTCTGCTTCTCACCACGTGACTCCACAGGCTTTATCCCTGAAGCACTCAGCCCCCTGGGAAGGTATCATCTCCCTTGTCCTCTGGCATGCCCCAGCAGAGCCAGCACAAGGCAATCAGACAGCCTCTCTCCTGGCTGCCCAGACACAGGCTCTGCCAGAGCACAGCACACAATATGCACACTGGGAACAAACAAATCTGGTGGACCATCTGCCATGCTCCCAGCAGGCCACAGCCATGGCAGGTGGCACGCACTGCTCCGCTCCGTGGGGCTGCCTGAGCTCAGGCTTGCAGCACTGCACAGGACTGTGCTTTTGTCCTCAGAGATGTCAACAGTTTCCAGCACTGATTGTGATCTCATGTATCTGCCTTGATTTCTCTAGTCCGGCCCATAATTAGGACCTGCTATGATATGCTTTTCAACAGCCTGTGTGGGAAGGGAGAAGGAAAATGGTGAACTTTGGAAGCAACAAACTTGAATGGGCTATTTAAAAATTAGAAGTAAGTTGCTGCCAAAGAAATACTTGATACTGTCATTTTCCTTCACATAGCTCCATTAAGATGGTAAGTTTTCAGATGTGCCCTTAGTGGGGCATGCAAACAGATGAGATTTCACTCTATTTTCTTCCTCAGAAATGCAAGAAGCATGACCATGGGTGTCTCAATGGGTCTGACTCTTTGCTATCTAGCCTCAGGACAAGATATAGCATCTCCAAAGATGAACTTGTGTGATTGTAGTGGGGAGAACTGTCAGTAATTATTGACAAAATCCTTTAGCACAAAAGAACAGAGTTTGGAAAATGTTCAAATGCACGTTAATTTGTTTTGTACATTTACTTTTTTTTATTATCTGAGTAGACTTATGTTCTGTTTTCTTGTGCCATGAATAAAAAATACATGTGAGTGGGTCTGAGAACAAATGTTGACAGTTCTCTACCTTTTATCTGTGAAAATCATATTTCTTTGTGTGTCTGTTTGCAATTGTTCCCTCCAGAAAACTGTAGGGAAGAAGAAGATTCAGTGAACCTGTTGCTTCTATGTGGTCTAAACATACTCTTTGTTAGATCTTTCTTTTGGTAATGGTTGGTTCTTTCACCAAAGAAAAGATCTTGATTTCTGCAGATTTAAAATATCTGCACACCTCTTGCCCTGTGCTGTGAAATAGATGATCTGTAAGAGATTTAAACCCTGTCTACTGCCCAGGGGGTGTCAACTTCTGCACATGCCCTGTGGAAACACTTTCTTCTTTCCAAACCCTCCTTAAAAAACACATCACCCCTGCCAAGATGTCTCTAGGTATCTCTGAAATGGCTATGAAATAGGAGCCTGGCCACTTACAGAAATACCCAGCAGAGTGAAAAGTAGTTTATCATTTAGCTTGATTTTAAACCCCATAAATCTACCATCACCTGTGTGTTAGGTTGATCGCTCCAGAATTTGCATTGTCTTCTCTTCCCCCAGAATCTCATTTTTTGTCCCATCTACCATCTGTAGTAATTATTATGTACTTAGACACCTCAGAAACAGATAGTATGGGATGCTGCAGTTGATAAAATGTGGGACTCTTGAACAGGCGCCATGTGCCAGGTGCCTATGCAGGACACATTAACTGCAAACTCCTGCAGTTAGGAAATGCCAGGATGAAGGTGGCTGTGCTGTGCTTTTTGGCCAGCCCCACTGACATTGATTTGACATTACGTTTCTCCAGAGGCAGAACTGGACCCCCCCCTGTTCCTGTACCCAGCTGCTATCTTGCCCCTGGGCTGCACTCTGCCTCTTCCTCCTGACTTACCTGGTGTCTCCATACCAGCGATAAAGAAAATATTGAACCAGCCTACACCCAGAGCACGCCCCTGAGAGAACCCCATTTCTCCTTAACGATGGATCACTAAAACCTCTGAAAAATGGTTTCCAATCTTGCACCAATCTTATAGTACACATTTCTGTACCTTACAGAAGAATATGCCATGTAAGACAATAATGCCTTACTAAACCTAAATATAACCTAGTTTTGCTTGGCTAAGCTGTACTTTAGCTCAACTGCTTCCTAATGACAAGGCTTGTTACTCTGCCATGGGAGAGGATTAGGTTGGTCTGATGTGGTTTGTTTTTGACAAAGCCATTTTCATTTTGTCATCCTGTTCTTTTCTCGATATTTATCATCTTGTTATTTTCTAGATGCTTTACTAATATTTCCAACATTTTTCCAAGAACTGGGGTTGGGCTGAGTGGCCTATAATTCTCTAACTCTTCTATTTTTGTAAAAAAGAAAAATATGTTTTATTCTTTTCCAGTGCTCTGCAAATTTATTTCTCTTTCGTTTTGTTTTTTTTTTTTTTTAAGGTTGGCTTGTTTTCACTTAGAAGCACAGTCTTCTCTGCCCCTTTGCAGGGGCTGGGGGGAAACTAGGAAGCTCTGAGGGGTTATGGGGTGTCCGTAGCTGGGGTAGAGAGATGGGGGAAGTTGTAAATGTCAGGAAATGAATGTGAGGGTGACGCCCACATAAACACTTTTTCTCTCCACTTCCCCAAACTACTGCTAGAGTAGGAATTATGCCTAAGTGTATAAACAAAGTCGTGTCTGTTTATGTAGAACTCATTATAATCAGTGCCGGCAGTGGTAACCTCTCCAGCTGAAGGCTTTTAATCAGTAACAGATTAACCACTGTGGAAATACACCTTAATAGTCACCTTCTGTTGTTGATGTGAACATGCTTTACTAACCCACTGTAATCAATGATCCAAAGGTAAACAGTAGGTATTGCCAAGTATAGAGTTTTCCAAAGGATTG
This sequence comes from Microhierax caerulescens, assembly GCA_035590215.1. Lineage (NCBI taxonomy): Eukaryota > Metazoa > Chordata > Aves > Falconiformes > Falconidae > Microhierax > Microhierax caerulescens. The sequence continues at coordinate 41,359,863 of JAVJGJ010000060.1, read as the reverse complement.
ACTCTCTCCCCCAGATCAAGAATGCTGCTGGTCAGCCTATCAACAGAGTGAGATCGGCTGTACTGAAGGGGGAACTGATCCTGCCTCTGTATGTATGTAAGGATCTCTTGCAGCAATTGTCATCTCTCCAATGTGGAGAGATGACAGCCTTAGGAACAGCCTGCAATGAAATAATAAGTAATCCTAATTTTTTGAATGTGAGACATGGGTCTATGATGAAGTACTTGTAGATGTGAACTGGTTTTAAGAGCATTGCCCCCTGAACAGACAAATCCCTGACACTTTTCACTGAGCAAACAAGAGTGTTCTTGAACTCTTGGCAGAGGAAAGTATCCCCCAATACTGTTGTGTAAAGATGGTGGAAAGACCATGCACCATAGGCAGGTCCAAGCAGACTGGCAGGCTTGTCCTGTACATCGCCGTCCCAACAGATGGATAAATTAGGCATAGCGGTTGACTCTCATCTTTAATTAAAGAAAAGCAAAATAAAATAAATCTTGTTCAGGCAGACAGCTGTCTGTCCTTAATCTATTCCAAGCAGCCCATGAGATGGCCCTGTGGATTTCATGGGCACAGCAGAGCAAGAATTGTCTTATTGAGCTGAGCTTAGGGCTGTGGTGGCAGCCAACAGTGATGCTCGCACCAAGCAGGCACAGAGAGAGAGGTTGCAGTCGTCCCTGGAGCATATGAAGGTTCTTAGCTAATAATGATGCATTATTAACTTAGTTTTCATTAAAAAAAAAGAAGGAACAGCCTGGGTCTGGGCTGATGAAATGCCTTGTAGGTAGGCAGACCCTTCCTAAAGTATGTACAGGACATACACAGAGGTATGTCCAGGCTCTGCCTACCTGCTTGGAATAGCACAGTTTCACTTCCCAGTAACTCCCAACAAGCACAGTCTGCTTTGATGAATACTTTGGTCCCACTTATTTTCCTGAGCATGTCCATTTGCTCATGCCAGCTGGACAATCTTGGGCTACACAAACATTTGCCTCTGCTCAGAAAAAGAAACCTACAATAAAGATTGAAGCATTTAAGTGACTGTATTCTTTAAAATATCATAGAATACTTCACATGCATGTAGTCAAAATCTTTATTCACAACCACTAAAAGTTGCTGTTTGTATTGATAAGGAGACTAGTGGCAATATCTGGCACTTGTATGCATAATTAGGGTGACCGAGTGAAGATTTTGGCACAAGTTTAGTTTCACTTCCTTGTATTTATGACATGCTTAAACCAGCTTGCACACACTACATAATCGCTCATCTGCTCTGGAAATGCTGTACAGTGAAAGTTATTAGTTCTTGAACCTCAGCTTCAAGCTTCAAATATGCTGTGGTGATGTGTTAAACCAACAGAAAAGTATGGAAGTACACATGGGGGAGAATGGGGAGAAAACCAGCAAGGTTTGGTCTGAAAGAAGTGTGAATAGTTTCAGTGAAATTTAGTATGGAAAAGATTCAGTATGAACATTTACAGAAAACATAAATAACAATCATAGAATAATAGAATTATAGAATACCTGGTTAGAAGGGACCTCAAGGACCATCTGGTCCAATACCCTGTACAGCTGAATCTTAAAAGCATCCAATGTTGGGGAATCCACCACTTCGCCGGGGAGATTATTCCAATGGCTGGTTGTTTTCCTTTGTGAAATTTGTGAAAATTTCCCTTTTATGTCCAGTTGGAATCTCCCCAAAACATGTCACTCCTCCTAAAAAAGAGGGGTTTATCTTCTTTGTAGCCACCCTTTAAATCCTGGAACATAGTGATAAGATCTTCCCTAAACCTCCTTTTCTGAAGGCTGAACCAACCCAGTTCTCCCAGCCTTTCCTTTCATACGGCAGGCTTCCCAGTCCTTTGACCATCTTTGTGGCCCTTCTCTGGACCCTTTCTAGCCTGTCCACACCTTTTTTGTATAGTGGGGACCAAAACGAACACAGTTTTCCAGGGGTGGCCTGACAAGCACTGAGTAGGGTGGAATAATGACTTCCCTACTTGGTTTGGTATCATCAGCAAAATTCATCAGGGTACACTTGATCCATCGTCCAGATCACTTATGAAGATATTAACCAATGTTAGGCCCAATATTGATCCCTGGAGGACCCCACATGTGACGGGGTGCCTGTTTGAAAAGAAACTATTTACCACCACCCAACACTGTTGATTAATCAACAATGATTGATGACTGAAAATCAGTATCTATTCACCCCTGGTGCATAAGACTTTTCTCAATACATAAGCTGTAAATAAAAAGGAGAAAACTCTCTGGAAAGGAGGTGAATCGAATGATCTGTAACACCCAACAACAGGAAACACAGACTTTTCAAATACAAATATCTTTACCAATAATTTAATCTTATTTAATTATTTTTCTTTAGTAAGCGCAGAATTAATATAGAGCTATTTTATAGCTGGGCAGCAAACCTGTTGGTGCTGGGGACCCACTGTCTCCACTAGATTTGTTTCAGGGGAGCTTCCCTTTGGACCAGGAGTCTCCTAGCACCAAGTAGACATGCTGGGAGGTCCTGGAAGGCATCACCCTGTCCAGCTTCACTTAGAGGGGAGTTGGCTCCCACCCTAGGGCTCTGATGTCTATGCAGCCTGTTATTCCTATTCTAAAAGCATCCCACATTTCTGACTTGTTTTCTTTTTTTTATTGCTTAGTCCTCTAGTCAAGGGAAAAGTAAACTATGGTGCATAATTCAGCACTTTATCCCCATCTCTAAAATATCCATGGAGAAAGGAGAAGCCGAAGGATTTTTATGAAATTGTTTTTCCTCTTGGCTCAGATTTTCTTCTGGCAGGTTATCTTCTTTCCCATCTATTAATTTTTGCTTTATCAGGTGGAATGAAAAACCTGCTGGCATTTCCCAGGGAAGCTAACTGCAGAGGAAGGCCCAGCAGCTGATCACCCCCACCCAGGATGTTCATAATACATTGTTCTCCCAGAGATAATGAACTTGTTTGGTGATCTGCAGCAAAATCCTGTCCCTCAGGGAGTTCACCAAAGCTTCTCTCCAGCTGGCGTCTAGCCATCTGTGGTGGTTTGATGCTGGCTGAATGCCAGGTGCCCACCAAACCCTCTCTATCACTCCCCGCCTCAAGCGGACAGGGGAGAGAAAATATAACAAAAGGCTCATGTGTCAAGATAAGGACACGGAGATCACTCAGCAGTTACCACCATGGGCAAAACAGACTCAACTTGAGGAAATTAATTTATTACCATTCAAATCAGAACAACAACTTCCCACCACCCCTCCCTTCTTCCAAGGCTTAACTTAATTCCTGGTTTCTCTACCTCCTCCCCACTGAGCAGCAATAGGGAACAGGAAATGGGGGTTATGGTTAGCTCATCACATGTTGTGTCTGCTGCTTCTTCCTCGCCACACTCTTCCCCTCCTTCAGCATGGGTCCCTTCCACAGGGTGCAGTCCTTCAGTAACATACTGCTCCAGCATGGGTCCCCCATGGGTCCACAAGTCTTGCCAGCAAACCTGCTTCAGCATGGGCTTCTGATGGGTCACAACCTTCTTCAGGCATCCACCTGGTCTAACGCTGGGTCCTCCATGGGCTGCAGGTGGATGTCTGCTCCACTGTTAACCTCCATGGACTGCAGGGGGACAGCGTGCCTCAACATGGTCTTCACCACAGGCTACAGGGAAATCTCTGCTCTGGCACATGGAGCATCTCCTTCTTGCCTTCCTCACTGACCATTGTATCTGAAGTTGTTGCTCTCACATAGTCTCACTCCTCTCCTGCTGGCACAGATTTTCTTTTTTTTCCCTCTTCGTAATATGCTATCACAGATCTTCTACCACCACTGCTGATTATCTTGGCCTTAGTCAGTGCTGGGTCCATCTTGGAGCCGGCTGGCACTGGCTCCATTGGACATGGGGGAAGCTTTCGGCATCTTCTCACAGAAGCCACGCCTGTAGCTCCCCCAGTACCAAAACCTTGCCATGCAAACCCATTACACAACTGAAAATAGAAAAGCTTATGTTTTCGGTGTTTAGATGTTTGTGTTAATGTCTAAAGAGAACAAAATGTCAGCTTTTCACACTTTCTCTCTAGAATGAAAACTGAAAGAAGAGTCAGTAAATATGTATTTTGTGTCAGCAGCGTGTACTAAAAAACGTAATTTAATCTTTCCCAGAATCAGATATTGAGTTTCGCTTTGCACTGACCACGCAAGTCTTCATTTCACTGTGAGCTGTTCATGGCTCACTGGGAAGCCCTTACTCCCCATCCATGTTTCAGCTGGTCTGTGGTGCATCCTGACGCCCAGAGTTAACCCAGCCTCAGGAAGGGCCAAGGGAAGCTGCTCCACCCAGCCAGCAGAGTCCAAAGGGCCTGGGGGGGGAGCAAGAACTCACCTGGGTACCACAGCTCACAGGATGCACTGCACTTGGTCATATGGATGCAGAATCATGCTGCCAGCTCATACCAGAGAAAGTATTTTGTCTTAATTTTCCTGAGTGAGATCTCTGCCAGCTTATAGCTGTAGCCACTAAAAATATACATTTTGATGTAATTATATTGGTTTTGCTGAATAGATTGCTTCAACTTAAATTTTTTCACTTGTCCCCTGGTATTTTTATCAGCATCTGGATTACATTTGGAGATTGCACTATTGTATTTGGGAAGATTACACAAGCTCAAATGCTGTTTTTCTATCTGGGCTTCTCCATTACGGAGTGTTTTCTGCAAAATCAGAAATATGGGGCATTCTGAAAAAAATGAAGCAGCTTCAGTTTATAATGATCTTTTTTATCATATTTAAATATTTAGCCATTACCTTTGTATTTGTTCTATATTCTTCCTTCTGAACAGAAGTACTGACTGCAATATTTGTGGTTACTTGTAGTACATGTTAAGTACTGTATACAACTACATGTATAGTATATAACAGTATAATTATAATTCTTTCAGATGTAAAATCTCCATGGTGACTGTGAATTATGAATTCTTTTGGAACTCCCTGGTAATAGTCCCCTGCTGGGTCCTATTGTGCAAGTATCTGACAGTGAAATGCCCATACACACTCTTCAACAGCTCTTCACTGAGTTTCTCAACAATATTAAGAGTGTAATTGTGTCTTTACAAATTAGTTACAACATTGTTTGCACTAAGTTGCCTTTAAATAGGGGATCAGCCATTAGAACTCCAGATACTCTTCCTTAGGAAAAACTTTCCTGCTTCAAGCATCTTTAGGCAAATATGAAAACTTTTAGAGTTAAAACTACATGTAGCATTAGAAATATTACACTTTTTAGGATTTTCCAAAGCTTTCAGGTGGATTACCGGTATTTCTAGTATCAATATAGCTGAGAACCATATGCCCATTTTATTTACAATTGTATGTGTGCAAATAGAGATCTTTTAGAAGTACCCTTAACATCATTGTTGCTGCAAATGATAGAATAAAATTGGCCAAGATATCTGATTTCTATATGCTTTCTTACAAACATGTGCTGTAGTTCCACGCTTCTCAAAGAGCGACTGAACTTAAGTGTTCATAAATGTTCATCAGTGTTCACTATGTTGCAGCTAAAAACTGCATGTTGCATCTCTCTGAAAAGCCAAAGGCTCTTGTCTCTGGAGTATATTTCACACCACACTTTGTGATTTAGAGAGCTCTCAGCATTTTTATGTGTCCACATAAAAGACTCCAAGTGCAGGGTCAGGGGGAGGCCACAAGCTCTCAGAAGATGGTGCTTTCCTCCAAGGTGTCCCTGAGTTGGATTTGCTCACAGCACGTGCTGCTGAGCAGCGGGGTAGCATCACACTCCCCAGGACCTCCCTGGCACCCCAGAGGTGGCTGGGCACAAGCCTGGGATTGGTGAGTGACGTCAATGAATGACACCTGGCAGGTATTCTTGCATTGCACTTCCCACAAATGAGAAAAATGTTGTTGACAAGAGTTACCACTTTGTCTATAGGATCAAAACTTTCATATTTCCTTACATATTTTCTGCTTTTCGTAGTTGCTGATCCACTGCTCAGTTTTGGTGAAGTGTCAAAGGTCACTAAAGAAAGTGTCTGCTTCATAAACATCTTCACATTTATGGCAGCTGCAGCCACTTAGCTGTGAGCATGACAACTCCCATACTTAATGAATAATTTGTCAACTTAATAAGATGACATGAGCTTTTGCCTATCTTATTTTCCTCATCTCTGGCAAATTAAAGAAAAAGCCTTTTTGGTGTTCAGCTCAGTGTGGCAGATCTCTTACCCAATATTAGCACCACAAAAGCAGTGGAAATGATGGGATAAAGAAAATGTTTCAGAAAATATTGTTGTTTGAGTTGCATTGTCAGGCTGGTCTGTACCTTTGTGATGATCACCTGTACCCAAGCTACTGAGCAGGAGGGATGGTAGCAGTGAAGGATCCCATGAAGCCAAAGAGCATTATAGACACTGGAGTTTCTGAGCTGGCACTCAGAAACTGCTGCAGGTCAGGGAGGCCAGGAGGGGGAGGGCATTTGCTACTGACATGACATTGCTTTCATGGAATCATAGAATAGTTTGGGTTGGAAGGGACTTTTGAGGTGATCTTTTCCACCCTCCTTGCCAGAAGCAGGAATATCTTCAACTAGATCAGATTGCTCAGGGCCCCACCCAACCTGACCTTGAATATTTCCAGGGATGGGGCATCTACCACATCTCTGGGCCACCTGTGCCAGTGTTTCACCATCCTCATGATAAAAAATGTCTTCCTCATACCTAGCCTAAATCCACCCTTTGATAGTTTAAAACCATCATCCCTTATCCTCTCACAACAGGCCTTACTAATCTTTGTTCATGAGGCTTTTGAGAAACAGTGGAAAATGAAGCTAAAAGAAGCAAAAGAGAAATCATTAGGAAATATCCAATGAATCTGTTTAGACAGTTATTTAAATTTTTTTGACCACAGAAATCTTATTTCTGCAATGATATTTTTAGCCTGTAACCAGATAGTTGGATTCACCAGGCAGTACCCATAATTACTGGTGCTCTGAAAGTTTTATTAGCTAGTAATATTCTGGGTGAAAGACTAACGTGAAAAGAATGGAAACTGGTTTTCTTTAAGTCTGCAGTTTTAGGAAAGCTAGTTTTCTAAATTGTTTTTTAAGTTGTTTCTCTTGTTACACTGAGGTCCTTGCATGTGTTTCAGATCAGTTCCAGGTCAAACTGTCTCATTTTTAGAAATGTAAAGAAATTAATAAACCCTCTATTTCCTTGGTGCAACTCAGAATTCTTCCCCTGAACCTTTACAACTTGTGGTTCAATGGCTGAGTGAGAGAGCTGCCTTATGTTTAGCTTATATATAATTTACCTTCCTTCTGTAATAGCAAGGAAATGCAACAGATAGAGACCTAGATGGGAAAGTGACAAGTGTTTGAAGTTTTTAAGATAGCTTTTTTTTTTTTTAGTTTATAATTGTTAATGTCATCCAAATAATTTAAAAGTTATGAGAGGACTTTCACACAACTCACCTCCCACTTACACCACCTATGGACTACCAAAAATTCTTCCACCAAGCAGTCTACAAGATGTGAAACTAAATTGTTCAAAACTGATACTGCCAGGGAGAACAAATCCTGATGCTGCTTTCTCTCTTTCCCATCCGTATGCACATGCAGGCCTCAGCGAGGCTGTACATGGGAGAGCAGGGACATTTGGGAACCAACATCTCAGGCTTGGTCTAATGCCATCTGCTGTTTTGGGAATGGGGGGGTGGGGGGTGTTTCTTCCACGTGATCTGTTTCTTCAGGGTCAACTTGACCACTTTCTGAACAGTCACAACACTCCAACTATTGATTTTTATGCCCTAAGGTGAATGTCTAGGGTTGTAGACTGTCCCTCACAAAACAGAACAGATAGTACTTACTTTTGGGCACTTTGCTCTTGAATGAAAGTTGAAGAAAGAACAGTATAAAGGCACTGTGCATGCAGTGAATATCACAAACCCTGCAGAGGTTTGGAAAAAATGGCTGCATTCCCAAATTAGACAGAAGTTGTGGATTTCTGTTTCCTTTTTCGGTGCCATATTTAAAGGCTAAAATCAATCCCACCTTCAGAACAGGCAGTCAGTATATATTTACAACTCCCATTGACTTCCACATAGCATGTAGGGATGCAAAATTTTGATGTAAATATGATGTACTTACCTAAAGCTCACAGATTTACAAATGAAGACTAACAAGTTTCGTGGAAAGCATGAACAGAACTAGCAATAGTTACAGTTTTAAATGACTATAAACCTGATGGTGCACCTGTTTTACGAGCTGCCCCAGCATTGCCTGTACTGCCACACCTTTAAAGAAATATAGCTGGCAAGAAAATCCACTTGACTGTGCATATAATAGCTGTTGGCTAAGCCTGCGGTTTTCTCAAGGGCTCATGAGAAATTCTTTGCTTGAATTCTCAACACCAAGGAGCTCCAGGTATTGCTTTAAAGACTCGTGCCAAGAGGGTTCCCAGTGCCTGGTTCTCTAAGCAAGGAAGCTGAGTGCATTGGCCTTCTTCATGGTCTTATGGAATTCCTTTAACACGTGTGGACATGAGATCCCCAGATGCATTCCCTTCCTTGCAAGGCAGTTGTAAATGTAACATCTTAGTGAACTGAGAGGTACTGTAACCCTACAGAAAAGGGAGACTTGAAAAGACCTATAACAGGAAAAAACTCCAACATAACTAGCTGTTGTAGTACATTTTTAATGTACAATTTTATATTAATCAAAGGTAAAACATGGGGAATTTTTCTGACCCTTTCTGATTTGGTGGCTGTTTATGGTCATTATTTCAATAGGTGCCCTTCAGAGAAATCAAGAGTTAACAGTAACTTTGAAGGGCAGTATGTTATTTTTCAAATATGCCAGTTTGCCACCTACAACATTCCCTATTGCTCCTCATAAACGTGAATTTTGCTGGATGCCAGGTTAGACTGTTTGGAAATACAAAACCTTACCCCTTCTTAGATAACCTCCATCCCCACTTACAGCTGTCGGTGGGCAGTGCCAGGTCAGGCTCCCTCTGACTCTGGCAACAGCATTGCTGTCTCTGAGCACTTCAGTGATGCCTGTTTTCTCAGATAGGGCCTTGATCCCAAAAGTAGCAGAGACAGATGATTAATGAAGGCATAAAGAGATCTGTCTGTTAAAATCTAGGGGAAAAAGAGGTAAACCATTGTAAAGTTAATGCACTCTAGTTGTACATCCTGCCCATTATTCCTGTATGGTAAGGAGACATGCTACTGTTTCAGTTAACAAGGGAAGTCATCTAGGTTCAAAATCCATATCCTTGGATTTTAGCTAATTACCTGCAGGTACTGTGCTCGTGGAAGATGAGGAGAGACTAGTTATCCCCTGATAACACAGGGGCACAGCTTATTGGCAGTCCCTTCCATGTGCTGGCTCCAAGTTTACTCTCCCTTGGGTCAGTATGTCTTAAGTGTGAGGAGCATCAGGATGTTGAAGTGTGACCAAGGGTTCCTTGTCCTCTTCAGAAAGATTTTACTTTCCCACCACTCTTCTTTCCATGTTGCTCCCAAAAATGCGAAGGCTCTGCAGTCTGCTGGTATATCTTGGCTGAGGGTGATACCTTTTCCTTTTGGTAGAATTTCAGCCAGAGCTGATGCAGGGTATCTACAGCTAGGCCACTACATCGCCTTTGGTTTTATGGCAGGCTTTCTGAACATCTGTAAAGTTTTCACTTTTTCTGTTAAATCATCATGTTCTTGCTATACTCCCCCTAGTCCCACCATGGAGCTAAAATTCCTGAGCAAATCAGCTCAACACTCCTGTTCTCTTCCAACTCTTTAAGCCCCTTTCCAAAAAAACATATAAATCTTCAACAAAGTCTTTGAACTTAACTACTTATTTGAGAAATCACTGGCCTGCCTTTTAAAACTTTTTGAGTGGTGGTTCTTACTTGCAGTTGTAGGGAAGTTAAAAAAGCATAGCTGGAACTACCTCAGCTGAAACAGTTTTTCCACCCTCAAATAACTGCTTTTAACCCATAGGGCACCAAGTGGACTTGCACTATTTTCTGTAAGAAAATCTTACAGATCTTCTAAGAAGATAATAAAGGATTTTTACAAAGGTTTCTATTTCAGATATCTAGTATTTACATCTAAACAAAAAACTGGCGTTGTTTCTGGTTTTCCTTTTCCAGAAGTGGGCAGAGGCAGGGGAGAAGAAATGAGGTAATATGAAATTTCCCATTTATTCTTGTTCTTGCCTTCCCTCTAACATCTCCCAAACAGTGCACAGTTAACTGCTCACCTAAACCTACTCGCCAAACAGGGGAGCAATGACTGTGCATTAGTTGTATTAGTAGTTGTGGATAAAGAGACTTGTAGTTTGGCAGCCCTGTGCAGAGCTGAAACCCTTGGCTTGTCTCCGGCAGCAGAGGTTTTCCCCTTTAGGCACTGCTGAAAGAAGTGATTTAATTTTCCTGAGAAAGAAAATCAGTTAGACAGGTATAGGTGACTACAGTTTTCCATAGAGCATTTTCCAAGCATTGCTGGTTTTCTTTCTTTAAAATCTGGAGGCAAGGGGATGATTATAGAGAAAGTATTTTCCATTAAGTGTATCTTTAGGTCTTTGTGAATAGGTTGACCAGAAGTTGGGGGGGGGGCGTGCCTGTAGGTCTGGGAAAAGATCTGTGCTTGCCCACGTGAAAGGCCCTACAATCTCTCACTACAAATATGGTTTTCTCTCACCTGTATGACCTGGCAGGGCTTTCCCAAACCAAGCCACAATGGCAGAAGCATTTAGTATTTCTGACCCAGCCAAAGCCCTCCAGCAGTGGCAGGAGCCCCAGGCCCTCCCGGGTGA